>CM044441.1:133321455-133440709 GCA_024363595.1 Xenopus borealis
ACCGCGGGTACCCGACCCGCTGCCGGACTCTACCGCGGGTACCCGACCCGCTGCCGGACTATCTGCTTCTCTCAGCCTGCAAAGTTACTGAGGCTGAAAAACAGCCACTGAACAGCCTCTGAAAACAACCAGTGTGTCCATAGCCTAAAAAGGGTAAGAGCAGGGTTGCCACCTGGCCGGTAAAAATGTGGGATAGTCCCAATGTTATTAATAAGGAAAAAAGATATAGGAAGGCCAGTATTTTTTCCAGAAAAGGTGGCAACCCTAGGTAAGAGTAAAGCCATAAATAAAAAGGCTGCAAAGCTGCTGTGTATCCCAGGTATTGCAGACCTATGGAGCCTCCCTTATACACTTACCTTCAGCTGAAACAGGTATTGTGCCCACTACCACTGGTAACTGGCATAAAGCCAGATCCCATATGCAATCTGCAGGCTGTGACAGTGCATAATGCATTTTAGTATGGTACGACTTCTTAACCAATCTACTTATCTCTTTTTTTAATTTTAATTATTTAAATTTTTTATTATTTGCCTTCTTCTGACACTTTCCAAATTGGGGGGGGGGGGGGTAATTGACCCCATCTAAAAAACAAAAGCTCTGTAAGGCTACAAATGTATTGTTATTGCTACTTATTTATTACTCATCTTTAGATGGAGGTCCTCTCCGGTTCATCTTCCAGTCTTTTATTCAAATCAATGTATAGTTGCTAGGGTAATTTCAAGCACAAAATACAGGTATGGGACCTGTTAACCTGTTAATT
This sequence comes from Xenopus borealis, assembly GCA_024363595.1. Classification (NCBI taxonomy): domain Eukaryota; kingdom Metazoa; phylum Chordata; class Amphibia; order Anura; family Pipidae; genus Xenopus; species Xenopus borealis. The sequence goes on from CM044441.1 coordinate 133,322,216, forward strand.
GCTTTCAAATGCAATTCAACATCTGAGTTGCTGGGAATTACATTCATTTAATTATGCAAAAACAGTTTTTGGGTAAATAGAAAGTAATCAAGTTTTCCATGGATGAAGTCAGTAAAATGATTGAAGTCTTTCCACTCGCTCACCTGGAGCATTGCAGAGACCCATTCAGCTTGGTTGGAAAGTTCTCTCACTAGAGAGACCATTGCTGCTTGTTTTGTGAACTTTTGAAAGCGAGCCCAATTTATGTAATAAATACATCTCTCTTTTATGCAGCAAATCTCCACACTTACTCGGTGCTCTTTGAATCTGCAGATTCCGGTGTTGTAAAATGTATGGGTTACTAAGGAGCCCTGCATTAAACCTCCATCCTATTCCACATCAAAGTATACTGTGGATCAAGCTAAAAGGGATATCCTCTTGTTAACAGCAAGAATCGCCATATGATTTTATTAACAACATGTGCTTACATTGCTTTCTGAAATTGTTTTCAAGTTGGCTCTCTCCAAGGGACTGCTTTTATAATACGCTCTTGTCGCAAGAAGTTTCACAGAAAAGTGAGCAGCAAAATGATGGAAGAGGTCTTTTTTCATGTCAGATTCAAAAAAGAAAATATACATTTTAAAATCTAAATTGTATAATCGTTAATTGCCCTTCATAACCAGTTTGTATCTGCTTAGCTGCTACTGGGAAAACCTGAGAGGAGGGAAACAAAATCAACTTATTATTGAAAATGTAGGTTAAGGACAAGAAAAACGCTTTCCTTCAAGGCTCCAGTATTTAATAGAGCCCCCCTGACCCATGTCCTTGATCACTTACTTTTTTTTTTTTTAAACCATCTATTGTTAGTGCAATCCCGGTCCAAGTGGTACCCACAAAACAGGCTCCATATTTCTAAGCATTGCATCATAAAGTTAACCAGCCTCACCATTGATGCTTGGGCTCTAAATTATATAGAATCATTATGGTGCACAACCATCATGGTTAGGCAGCAGCAAATAGCCTATTAGTTCAAATGGATGTAATGCGCATGCACTTCCTCCTCATCTAGGCCACTGCATCAAATCTCAGTATTAGTCTGACTGCACATTATGGGAATAATTATTATTTGTGGTTTAGTATCGGACAATAGAACTTTTGGAACAAACCCTTCAACTTAAAATGTGGCAAGGTGAGCATCTTTGTCCAAGATGGCCACCCATTTTCAGAGCCAACAATCGGATCACACCATAGGCCTCTGCAGACCCATTAGGGGGGGACTGTGTCAACAAAACTCTATTTGTCTGAAAGGATTTCTAACCTGTCAAACAAGGATATACTGTATGACCAATGCTCAATCAGATATCTGCCAGCCATGATCGGTCTTTAATTAATATGTTGCCAATGATCAGATCACAACAATCAGGTCACAACATTGAGCATATGGGCATCTAGATAAAGGATCTTGTCAACAAACTGATGCAGTCTTCGATCTGATATGGTTTTTAACCCCGCCCAATCAACATATGTTTGACTTTTGGCAGATATCAAGGGCCCCATACAATGCCCAATAAGCTGCCGGCTTAATGAATACGTTAATGTAGAATTTAATTATGGCTAAAATGCACAAATAAATGTTTTTAGCATGAAGCTGAGCATGTCTTTAATTAATATGTTGCATTTGAGGTGGACCTGTGCACAGCTTCTGCTGCAAAGATGGCTTTTTGCCCCACACACTCTTTAATATGATCTGATCATTGGGCCTAGTTTGTTGCTGCAATCCTCTATCTGAATGCACATATGCTCAACGTTGTGATCATTGGGCCCACTATGGGATCAGCCCAATATTTCCCTCCTCAAGGTGGGCATATTGGTGGGAGATTAGCTCATTTGGGGATGTTAACAAATGAGTGGATTGCTAACACAAACGTTAGGATCTGAATTGTCATATATAGTATACAAGTAGAAAAAATAGAATCCTATCTGTATTAATCAAAGTTTTGTCTTGGCTGTTCAACGAGCAGACCAACGTCCAGCCTTTTGCAGATATTGGTAAACTTGACTCCTGGACACTTACTCTAGACTATTTTTTTTAGGTGTTGCATTAAACTAATATATTTTGGGATAGAAATGTAAAAAAAAAAAAGTTGTAATTAAGGGCAGAAAGAAATCAACTAAGCTGCAAAGAATTCAAACATGTGTTAGTTAGTTTGAGTATAAAATTATGGTCTAGAATTTAACAGCAACAAAATGTGGATAAAAAGTTGTGAATCCTAGATTTATACATGTGGTGACTGAACTGGTATAGGAATCACAAGCAAGATTCCAAGCAGAGAGTTGTATACACAGAGCCTCAAAATGGCTTTTTTTTTTTTATTCTGTTATTCCAAAGCTAAAGATTTTTTTTTGTTCAATGTTTGATGTCTTTGAGAAGCCAAGCCACTTGATTTGCACTTACCTACAAGATGGAGAAGGAAAATCAGCTCTCTCCATTACCTGAACCTGAATTACTATAGGTGCCAAGCTCCTGTCAAGAGCTATAAATACAACCATAAAGACAGAAACTTTATGTTGATTTCCCAATAGACGTATAAAACAACTTCATCTCAGGAAAAAGTATTTTATCAGTTTGAGATTTTATAAAGCATTAAGACATATTTGGCACGGAATCTTACAACAGCCTGAATAGCGGAGAAATATTATCCAAACCAAACAAGCACCACTTCGTAAGCTCCCTTTATTTTCTAATTGCTCCAGTAACATAGTTTACTAGCCACTCAGGAATTATGTGAACCTTTCACTCCACTAAATGTGTGATAATACCAACAAAAGTTGCACTATTTATGAGTGTGATTATCTTAAAAGAGCTTGAAATATGCTTTCATTCGGTATGGGAATCCCGAATAAAACGATCTGAGCACACAACAATGTGTCTTGGAGGAAATGTGTGAAAACCGTTAGTTGAAGTGAAGCCAAACCGATTTGCGATATCTCCCACCATCATCCCACGGTAATGCTACACCGAGCTACAAACACTTGGGTAAATGAGAGCTAAGGCAATAAATCTTGGCACTCATGTCGGTATTGGCCAAAAATAAAACATACGTTTCAAATCTCAGCATTTCGTGCAAAGCAATTTAAATCAACATTTAACCCATTTACACACAAGGCATTTTGCAACCCCTGACAATGTGCATGGACAAATTTCATCTCTCCAGTTATGCAGGAAGCATGAGCTAATGCAATGCACGAAAGAGATTATTATTATTATTATTATTATTATTAACATGTATTTGTATAGCACCAACTTGTTGCGTAGCGCTGTAATGTGCAATTAATGATGCAAAACTAGGCTCTTAATCAGAGGGTTCAATATTTTGTCGTGTGCGCACAATATTACAGGCGGAAATGTGAATACACAACATTTTTAGTGGAATCCCGCCCTTTGAAAAGAAATGAAAAATAAAAACTGAACACACACATATGGCGTGGTCAGCACAGATTTGGCAGAAACACTACCGACATAAAATTTTAATCATCTAGAATAGGTTGATGATTTCAGTTATATCAAATAGATCACAGTAGGTATTACACAGTGAGAATGCCTCTTATTTACACATTTGCCCTCAATCAAATGAGCCACAAACAATCTGACCTGTGGGATGTCGACAATCGCATGCTTTTTATTGCAATATTAGGGCAATATGGTAACATAACCATTAGGCCTGCAAAATTGCACTGATTTGACAAACATTTGTTCAGACAATGGGCAATCAAATCACATCAAATCACCGGTCGTGTGACCAGCATATGATAAGATAACAGTATAAAAAACTTTCTTTCCCAATGCATTTCAGATATCAAGAGTTTTATGTCACAGATAAATCCTGTAAGCTAGATAATTGCCTGTTTAGTGAGAGATGCTAATCTCTAGCTTCACCTTGAAGCAAAAGCCAAAGCTTAGTTAGGGCTTGTCCACACGGGGAGATTTCGGGGAGATCTGTCGCCTGGCGATTAATCGCCGCAACGAATCTCCCCAAATAGCTTGGTAGCTGTGTCGCCAGGCGACAGAACTCCCCGAAATCTCCCCGTGTGGCCTTACCCTTAGGGTCAGATCTGGGGTGAAAATTGGAATTAATGCAGTATGGTTGTTAGAATGTTTTATAGATCTGTAACCTTGCAATAAGGTATTGGAAGTTTTCACAAAACACTGCACCCCATAGAGGAGCCTGATCACAGAAAGTCTAAAGTATGAGGCTTTGTTGTTTGCACGATTGATAAACAAACACATGAATAAGCACACAATTTCAGATAAGGCTTTGTAGACAGATAAAAAAAAATATTTGCAATTTTTATGCTTAAGAAAGTCACTAAATTGCGACCACACTTTAATTTACTGTCCTATTAGGAGCAAGTGCTTGTAGTTGATTCATGAGACAGGCAGTGTTAAGCTGGCCATAGACGCAAAGATCTGATCGTTCGACTCATGGAACGATCAGACTTCCCCACCTCCCGACCTGCCACTAACTTTCAGATTAAATAAAGTAGTAAAAGCACAGGTCAGCCGACATTTTGCCCCTGACAGGGATCGTACGAAAGTTGTGCGATAAAAACATAGTGACGGTCTCCCATTGAAAACCGTACGATCTGCAGTACACGCAAAGATTTGATCCCCAGCCGACAGAAATTTTCTAACCTGGCCGATCAACCAAACGACCGATCGGCATGGCAAGATAAATGTCGGGACACTCCACACACGACCCGAAAATCATACGAATTCTCTATTCATACGATCGGATTGTTGCATCTATGGCCAGCATTAGGACTATAAAAAACATTATTCTGGTAGTCTCGTAGCACTAGGCATCATCCCTAAGGATTGTAAGACTTACTCATTACATAATATATCAGTTTCTGCATATAAATATTCAATTTATAATTCCATTATTATTCTCTATTACTACATTACTTAAAGTGTCATCTTAATTCAGGAGCCTGGGCATACTGTTTCTCCTCCAGACTAAAGGTGGCCATAGACGCACAGATAATATCGTACAAAACGAATTTTCGTACGATATTCGGTGCGTGTATGGTGGGAAATGAGCCGACCGACATCGTCAGAAGATTAAGATATCGGTCGGCTGGTTGATCGGACTGGACGGAAAATTTTGATCGGATGCCTTTGAAAGCTCCCTGAACATCGGCCATTGTTAGTGCTGAATCGTCAGATACAAGTAGAATTCTATTGTTTCTACCTGTATATCTGATGATTCAGCTCTACACGTGTGTGTTGAAACGAACGATCTTTCTTGGAAAGATCTTTTCAGAGAAAGATCGTAATTGTTACGTCTATGGCCAGCTTTAACCTTGAAACTGGATGACAGATTAAATCCTTAGTTCACATTTACCTTTATTATGTCATAGAATGGCCCGTTCTAAGCAACTTTTAATTTGATTTTCATTATTTATTTTTATAGTTTTTTTTTTATATTATTATTATTAGTTTTCCTTTTGACTCTTCAAGACGTCAAATGGGTGTCCTTGAACGCATTTAATAACAAGGCTACACATTTATTGTTACGGCTACTTTCTATTACTCTACTACTTTCTATTCAGTCCTCTTCTTATCATATTCCAGTCTCTTATTGAAATCAGTTCATGGTTGCTAGGTTAATTTGAACCCTACCAACCAGATTTGATTAAATTGCTGCTGAATAAAGAGTTTTACTAAAAGAAAAACACAAAGAAAATGGAAAAAAATTTCAATTTGAATGTCGCTCTCTACATCAAGGTAATTTAAAGGTGAACAACCTTTTAAGGCCACCTTTCAATACAGTAATTCAAAAGTTTAATAGTGTTAAAGGGGTGGTTCACCTTCAAGTTGAATTTTACAGAATTACCAATTTTAAGCAACTTTTAAATTGGTCTTAATTATTTATTTTTGATAGTGTTTTAATTATTTGACTTCTCATTATTAATTCCAGCTTTCTAATGGGGGCCACTGATACCATCTAAAAACAAATGCTCTGTAAAGCTACACATTCATTGTTATTGCTACACTTTATTACTCATCTTTCTATTCATATACCAGTCTCTTATTCAAATCAGTGCAGGGTTGCTAAGGTAATTTGCATACTAGCAAACAGACTGCTGAAATTGCAAACTGGAGAGCTGCTGAATAAAAGGCTAAACAACTCAAAAACCACAAATAGTAAAAAATGAAAACGAATTGCAAATTGTCTCAGAATATCACTCTCTACATCATACTAAAAGTTCATTCAAGGGGAGGGGCAGACTCAGGGTCATTTAAAGGGGAACTCAACCCCCCTCATCCCTAACCCCCCCCCCAGAAGGCCCCCCTCCCTCCCGGGATACATCTCCCCCCCTGGGCTATTGCCCCTAAGTCGCTACTTACCCCTGTGTAGGTCCCCTCCAGCTAAGTTCACAGAGGCCATCTTCTCTTGCAATGGCTTCTTCCTGGATCCGGCTTTGTCAGCAGTGACTGCGCAGTAGGACGCTGGTACTAATAAGCATGCACACAAAGTGCAATCGGTGAACTTCATGAACTTTGTGCACATGCGCAGCAGTACCAGCGTCCTACTGCATATGCGCCGCCAAATCCAGGAAGAAGCCCCTTCTTCGCTGGAGGGGACCTACACAGAGGGGTAATAGCCCAGGATGGAGAGGTAGGCCAGGGGGCTAGGTGGCAGGGGGGTCCTATGGGGGGAGGGGCTTAGCGCTGGGGAATGAAACCCCCTTTAAGGGGAGGGGCAGACTCGGGGAGATTTAATCGCCTGGCGACTAATCACTTCTGCTGACTCGTGGTGCTTCAATTTCCAAAGTTTCCTCATGGGGCAACTTCTGGCGACATCAGAAATCGAAGTGCCGTGAGTGCATTAGCACAGGTGATTGTTCATTACAGCAGACAGAAGGCAGGAGAAAGGCAGTTCGGGGAGATTGTCGCCTGGCAGAAGGGGCAATTAGTCGCCAGGCGACTAAATCTCCCCTAACTTGCCCATCTGCCCTACCCTAAAGGAGAACAACCCCTTTTAAGTTATTTGTAAATGATACGGTCATTAATAGCAGTTTCTGTTTGTCTAATACAGTTCTCTCTTTTCTTTTCACTGAAATTCGTCAAGAATGTAACTAGCACTGACCCAACCTAGCTGTGATGATTTATATACCAACACCCAAACCTGCCCATCTCTGAAATCATTGAGGGGGGTAGTCATTAGTATATAAATAAGTGGTGATCAGATTTAACGCCAGAATTGGGGTTGGCATAGGGTGGGCAACAGCAAAGCACAGACACAAACGGAGTTCAGTTGCAAATTAATTTACAAACAGCTTTAAAATCACTGAAAATATTTAATGTAAATTGTAAAAGTAAAGGTTTTCTTTTTTTTAAAAACATTATGCAGATTTTTTCGTTTTTGGTAGGACATACACTTTAAATCAACCCTCAGAGAATGTTTAACCCAAGGAAAATGTTATTGTTATCCAACACTGAAAGCATTGACTTGCGTATCTGTAATTCACAGCAATCGTGAAAGCTATGCAAGTTTATTCACTCACCAATTACTACCCTACACACAAAAAATGATATTACTGTTTAAAGATCAAATTTTACGCAATAAATAAGTCGCACAGGCGTTGCTAGCAATATTATACATCACCAACCCACACATGCCTAGCCAATATAGTAATTTCACAATACGTAACTACTGTGCTATTAAACAATTTTTCATGAATATTAACTTTACACACTTGCCAAGAAAATAGGATTGGCTACCTGTGGATGTACGGCTCTGGGTACCCAAAAAAAAAAATATCCTAAATGTTTACTGTACAAAATGTTTACTGTACTTGAATTGTTTTGATCAGGCAGTAAAAACAATGTAATATTATAATTATATAATGTGTTCCTAATTAATTGGTGCACCAGTATTAAGTTCAGGATTCATCCATTTTCAGCAGGATTCGGAATTTAGCCAAATCCCCTTTCCTGGCCATGCTGAATCCAGATCCTTAAAAAAACTAGACAAACAAGGAAGTAAAAAGTGTTTTAACCCTTCATTGCCCTGATCTGCATATGTAAATTAAGATTTGGTTTGGTATTTGGCCAAATCTTTCACAAAATGATTCAGGGTTCCCCGAATCTGAAAATGGTGGATTTGGTGCAGTCCTAAATGAAATACATACCACCCAGAACAGTTTTCAAAAAATGCCAGCCATGTTTGTTTTTTTTGTTTTTTGTGTAAGGTCAATGATAGAGCCGAGCTACTAATCTCCTGCTAAAAAATTAGCACTGCATATGTTTTCCCGCCTGCAATTTAATTTATTGCCAGTGGGAAAACATATATGCAGTGCTAATTTTTTCTGAAATTTGTTCACAAGGCAACTTTGGGCGACTTCTTTAAATATTAATTCATTACAGTTCTCGTTGGCTATTTTGGATTGTTCTGTAGGCACTAATTTATTATATAATCATAATATTACATTTTTTTTTTTTTGGGTACCCAGAGCCGTACATCCACAGGTAGCCAATCCTATTTTCTTGGCAAGTGTGTAACTGTAAAGTTAATATTCATGAAAAATTGTTTAATAGCACAGTAGTTACGTAATGTGTATTGAAATTACTATATTGGCTAGGAGTAGACTTGCAATCAGTTAAAAGGTTATCTGTTATGCACAAAGCATAAAAAGATTGACAATAGCCACTAGGATTATTTTCTTTTCTCAAAATTAAATGACACTATGAAAAAAGCACTGAATGACTAATGATTATATTAATCACATCTTTAGAACTCAGTAAATGTGCAGCATGTGGAAAAAGCAGTCAACTAATATATATGTTTAAGAGAGGCACAACTTATGTCATAGCTTGGCAAAAACAGTTGATGGCTCCCACATATACAGGCATCAAAACGGTATATTCCATTTACATTCCAGCTACTTAAAACCATAACTGGCAGCCATCCAGAGCTTGCTCTGCAGACCTGTATACTGAACTAAGTAATTTGTCCAAATGTCATTAAAGTCCCCCGTGCAGATGTCAGATGAACTCTGCACTTACTATGCTAAGAAACAAATACATGAAATCACAATAAACACAGGAAATCTGTTAATTAGAGAAAAAAATACATATAATTTGAAAAATATGCATTGCAGATAGAGCAAATATTCATATTGAACATGGTTGCAATATTATTGCCTGTACAGGTATGGGATCCGTTATACAGAATGTTTGGACATGAGGTTTTCTTTTTGTAATTGGTGCCTATGGATTGGAGGAAAACTGATGTCATCCCAATATTTAAAAAGGGATTACGATCTCAGCCTGGCAATTATAGGCCAGTAAGTTTGACATCTGTGGTGGGCAAATTATTTGAAGGCTTGTTAAGGGATCACATTCAAAATTTTGTCCTAGGGAATGGCATTATGAGCAGCAATCAGCATGGCTTTATGAAGGATAGGTCATGCCAGACAAATCTGATTGCTTTTTATGAAGAGGTAAGTAAGATGCTGGACAGTGGGGGGGGGGGCAGTAGATGTGATATATTTGGATTTTGCCAAAGCGTTTAATACCGTGCCCCACAAACGACTGCTTTCTAAACTAAGGTCTGTTGGGCTTAATGAAGTCGTTTGCACATGGATAGGGAACTGGCTACAGGATAGGGTACAGAGGGTGGTTGTTAATGGTACGTTCTCTACTTGGAGTAAGGTTCTTAGTGGGGTCCCTCAGGGCTCGGTGTTGGGTCCACTTTTATTTAACTTGTTCATTAATGACTTAGGGGAGGGAATTGTAAGTAATGTATCCGTGTTTGCGGATGACACAAAACTATCCAGCCCAATTAATTCCATCCAGGATGTGGCATCCTTGCAACAGGATCTTGGAACTGGCAATCTGGGCAGCTAAGTGGCAAATGAGATTCAATATTGATAAATGTAAAGTCATGCACCTGGGATGTAAAAATATTCAAGCCACTTATACCCTTAATGGGATTGCACTAGGCAAATCCATTATGGAAAAGGACCTTGGAGTCCTTGTAGATGATAAACTTGGCTGTAGCAAGCAGTGCCAGTCAGCAGCATCAAGGGCCAATAAGGTCTTGAGCTGTATTAAAAGGGGCATTGAGTCACGGGAGGAGGGGGTCATTCTTCCACTTTATAGAGCACTTGTAAGGCCACATCTAGAATATGCCGTACAGTTTTGGTCTCCCTCACTCAAACAGGACATTATTGTATTAGAAAGGGTACAGAGAAGGGCAACTAAGCTGGTAATAGGTATGGGAAATCTTAGCTATGAGGAAAGACTGGACAAATTGGGGATGTTCACACTGGAGAAGAGGCGCTTAAGGGGTGATATGATAACTATGTATAAATATATAAGGGGGTCATATAATAATCTCTCTAATACTTTATTCACCAGTAGGTCTTTCCAGCTGACAAGGTCACCCATTCCGTTTAGAAGAAAAGAGGTTCCGCCTAAATATTCGGAAGGGGTTTTTTACAGTGAGAGCTGTGAAGATGTGGAATTCTCTCCCTGAAACTGTTGTACTGGCTGATACATTAGATAGCTTTAAGAAGGGGTTGGATGGCTTTTTAGCAAGTGAGGGAATACAGGGTTATGGAAGATAGTTCATTATACAAGTTGATCCAGGGACTAGTCCGATTGCCTTTTTGGAGTCAGGAAGGAATTTTTTCCCCCTCTGAGGCAAATTGGAGAGGCTTAGGATGGGGTTTTTTTGCCTTCCTCTGGATCAACTAGCAGTTAGGCAGCTAAAATAAAAAAAAAAACGGTTGAACTTGATGGACGCGAGTCTTTTTTCAGCCTAACTTACTATGTTACTATGTATGTATTGCAGATAGAGCAAATATTCATACTGAACATGGTTGCAATATTATTGCCTGTACAGGTATGGGATCTGTTATCCAGAATGCTTGGACATGATGTTTTGTAGCTAACGGATCTTTTTGTAATACCTTAAATCTGCTAAAAAAACATTTAAACGTTAAACAAACCCAAAAGGCTGGATTTGCTTCCAATAAGCATTAATTTGGATCAAGTACAAGGTACTGTTTTATTATTTCAAAGAAAAAGGAAATCATTTTTAAAAATATTGATTATTTGTATATTTGTCTGCAGGAGACGGCAGTAATTCTGAGCTCTCTAGATAATGTATTTCCAGATAATGGATCACATATCTATCTGTACCATCATTTTTGGCATGGTTCCCAATACTATTTGTTAAAGCTTCTTAAAGGACAACTAAACACCTCCCAATAACAAAATTCTCTACCTACTAACCTAGATAGTCTCCCTAGCCTGCCCCCCCCCACATAGTTCATTACCCCTGAAAGAGTCCTGAATATATTGCTCACGTATCGGTGCAGAGTAAGAGCAGAGGAGCTCATGGGCACCATCCTCCGGATCTTCAGTTTTATTTAGGTCCTCTTCCTATCCTTCAGTAATTCACGGCACTTTTGGAGCATGCGCAGTTTCTACAAACTGGAGGAATGGAAGATGCTCCAATTGCGCATGCGCCAATACAATGCTTCCTTACAGATGAAGACAGAAGATCCTGCGTTTCAGCTCTCTAACTCCGAGTCAGTCAGTGACTTTAAGGGGGACTGGATTCCAATGATGAACAGCACCTTTCTCTTTGATTAAAAAGCCTTTATTGTAACTTTGGCTTAGACCAACGATACAGTTATGTTTCGAGCCACATCCTGGCTCTTTATCAAACTAAGACTTTAAGGGGGACAACATGGGACATAAGAATTTTGCAGTTGAGTGCAAGTCAGATTCAAAAGCAAATGGATATGCCCCATGTGGCCCAGTGTTTTGGCTATTATGTTATATTAGAAACATTTTTTATTTTGCACAGCCTAGCTATTTACCCAGTTTTGTTTCATACCGAACAATTTCTTTAATAGCAGCCTTCACAAATCTTGATCAGACTATAATCTTTCTGTAACGATTTCCTACAACTGAAACTCCAAGTCTTGAATAAAATGATCATCTTCTTTCATAATAATAGGAATGGATTTGTTTTCTTTGGTGAACTATGATAGGTCTGGTCTACTTAGAAAAATTAAAGCAGTTTGATTCTCTACTAGAAGTTGTACAGGAAAAAATTAGACCAAATTAGTTTCACAGGAAACTTTTTAATAAATGAGCTCCACAGGAGAAATTAGATAACATTAGTTGCACAGGAAAAAAACTAGACCCCGCTTGTCTTAAGTAATGTGTAACAATTATGGGCTACTCTGCTTCTTCTGCTGGAAATGAATCCATCCAAATGAAGTACCAACTACTCTGATACTTAAATTTCACTTAGCACATTAATTCTTGCAAGATTCTTCCATGCATTGCTTTGAACAGAAATGAGTATGCTATGCTCTGTAAGTTTATTCTTAGAAGAGGTTCCTTAAGGTTAATGGTCAGCTTAGAGAATACCTGCTGGGCCAGGAGCTTTCCAAGCCTTAATATACACGGTGTCTGTAAAGGTGCTCTAAATTTGAGAATTGAATGTCAGATTTCTAGGCATAAGAATCAATGAATGATGGATGGCTTACCTGTGCCCCATCTTTGAGTTTCAGGATGCACTCCATGGTATTGATAGTTATCACAACAGATTCTGACCCAAGTTTCGTCCATGGTACATGAATTCTTAACTCGTGTATATGCCCACTGAGGAATGTGAATGGCAACTTCAGTTCCTTGGAAATAAATTAAAATTTTAATTAGTGTTTGTAAGACCTCATTTTTTTTTTTATGTAGAAAAATGTAAATATATACATAATACAGAAAGAAGATTCTGTGCTCACCGTTGTAACACTTTAGTGAGACTATAGTCATTTTAACATAAAATGTACCTCTAAAATTGCCTTTAAATATGTTCCCTATGCTATCTGCTACTAAATACTGCCTGTTTTAAAACATTCCGTGATGAGCCCTACAAACAGGAGCCACATTTAAGTTTGAAGATTAACTGGCCATGGAGAATCATTAAGGAACAGGTGAGAGAGTTTTTAATTCTGTGCAAATAAAGATAAAAACAGAGACGCCACACATGAATTAACTTAATATAATGAAGTATAAATATGCACTCTCAATATCCAGATAACCTTAAATACAATTAAGCTATTTTACATTATTTCCAGCTGTTTGTCACATTTAGAACATGTTTAAAGAGTAATGTCAAGGGCCGGTGGGAATGTGCCTTATCCTCTCAGCACAATATGGAGGTCACTATGTTCTTCAAGTTCCCTTTAAAATATATAAATTACTTCAGAGTTGTAGGCTCTAAAAGGGCACTTCCCATATAGCTCAGTATTTAATAATATACATACAGACATTGCTGTTAAAGAACAAGTAAACGTTTTTTTTTTCTATCTCTAAATTTGCTCTAAACAGCCCCTCAAATTAATGTACCTTAGTCCCTGCTGCAAGTCTGCTCTGGTTTCTGTGTTATCAGCAGCTTGTTTCACCTTCTTCCTGGTGCAGAGTGAAGCCCCGCCCCTTAGCTTACTGAGCTGACCTTATATCTTGGACTAGTCCAGTTTATCATTTGCATACTATGACATAGCAGAGAGCAGTGTGTTTAGCACCTTTTGCTTGGGGAAACTAGCTTACTAATGAAACACTGGCTCCCTCTTCCTCTCTATTGTGGAACAGCAGCAAATGGACTGCTCAGTAAACTAAGGGGCTGGGCTTCACTCTGCACCAGGAAGAAGGTGAAACAAACTGCTGATAACACAGAAACCAGAGCAGACTTGCAGCAGGGACTAAGGTACATTAATCTGGGGGGCTGTTTAGAGCAAATTTACAGAAAGAAAAAGAAAAACATTTACTTTTCCTTTAAAGGTATCCAAGTGCTCATCTTACGGACACCAGTAAGTCTTACACGTATCAATCAGAATTTAGCTAATAAAATAACAATAGTAAACATAAACAAGAACATACACTGCCTGCCCTATGTTCCCTGTGTGTACCATACTCTTCCTGCCCTATGCTCCCTGTGTGTGCCATACTCTTCCTGCCCTATGCTCCCTGTGTGTGCCATACTCTTCCTGCACTAGGCTCCCTGTGTGTGCCATACTCTTCCTGCACTAGGCTCCCTGTGTGTGCGCCATACTCTTCCTGCCCTAGGCTCCGTGTGTGTGCCATAATCTGCCTGCCCTATGCCCCCTGTGTATGCCCCTATGCTACCTCCTGTCATACCAAATCATACTGAATAAAAGGTAAAAAAAAAAAAAAACACAATAAAACTGTAGCCTCACATAACAACAGATTTTTAGTTGCCAAGGTCAGTGACCTCCAGTGGTAAAATGAAAAGGACAACTAATTTGAAACTAAAAAAAAATTAAATAAACTGCTAAGTTTAGATACTATTGGGGTTATGTAATAAAAGTCACTAAGTTTTCCCAAGGGCAGTAACCTATAGCAACCGATCAGCAAGTAGCATTCACTAGTCACCTGCTGAAATGCAAGCATATTATTGGTTGCCATGTGTTACTGCCCCATGGCAAACTTAGTTCCTTATATTGCATATAGGGGTATGTGTTTTAGTAAGATACTAAAGGTTATTTTGAGGGAGAAGTACCCCTTTTATTCAGTGAACCTAAAAGTATGTTATGGACTTTGAGATGAAATATGAAAACGTATAGTACATGATCTAGTTTTGTCACAGAGATTTCTAATTTTTAAAATGTGTAAACCTTAAAAAAATCAAATGATCGGATATATTCCACAACAATGTTTGTTAGTATGTACCTTTACCATAAAGTGTTAAGACGTTTCAACACTGGAACATTGCAAGTCTGATTCATTTGATTCCACTTGATGGAAATAACATGAAAAGTATATGGCAGAATTAAGTGCAGTACAGAATAGTTTGTTGATTTATGTAGTTTGGTGCAGCTACAAGAATTCAAAACTCATGGAAAAAACAATCATTTGAGAGTCACTGTGGACTGTAAAGAAATTTGCTTTGGCTCCTATACAGAATAATCCTTATTAAAATTGTTATGTCTACTACCTTATCTGAAACATTTAAAAAGTCCAATCTCCCCTCACCCCTCTAAAATAATATAATCTGATATCTTACACTGCTTCCAGTGCATTTACTTCTGTACCAAAGCTCTAGTGTTTTTCGGCTGTCAAGCCCAAACAATCTGCTTACTCTCAGCAGGAGCTTACGCTCTGTTCTGGATCCCAAGTACAAATTAGGGGCACCAGCATTTTATGGTCAAAATTACTGTGTGCTTCTAAACTTGCAAAATAACAAGAAAATGCCAATATGTAGATGCTAACAAGTAACAGTTATGTTTTAAAGGAGAAGGAAAGCTACCAAAGCATTTTATTGCCAATAGATTAGTACAAACTATTACACCATTTATTCTGCAGAATGCTTTACCATGCCTGAGTAAACAAATTTAGAAGCTCTCTGTTTGTTTAGGTTAGCAGCTGCCATATTAGCTTGGTGTGACATCAGGTCCTGCCTGAGTCTCTCCCTGCTCACTCATAGCTCTGGGCTCAGATTACAGTAGGAAGGGGAGGAGGGGGGAGGGAGAGAGGAGCAAACTGAGCATGCTCAAGCCTTAGCCATGGAGGTTTAAGTTGAAAACAGGAAGTCTGATACAGAAGCCCATGTATTCACAATAGAAGGAAATAAATGCTGTGTCTTTTAACAGAGGATTTAGCGCAGCATTACTTTAAGTGTTTACTGGTGTATTTATATAGACCTTTCTGATAAAGCTTACTTAATTTTATCCTTTCTTGTCCTTTAAAGCACTAGCTATGGCTGAACTTCAATACTGGTAGGGGAATGGTGTAATCTAGCATCTAAAGTACTTCACAGTGGAGGTAAAGACATTTGATGTAAAACATTTATGTTGTTGAACTGTATTTTAGACATATATTTTGTTTCCATTGCACATCTATGTGTTACTATGTATGCAGGAAAATGACAGTGCAAGCTTCACAAAAGAAGGGACAGATGTGAATTGACTTCTCTGCAAACCACTGTAGATTTCGGCACTATATAAATTATTTGTACTTATAAGAAAGAGGCAAATAATAACCAGAAAATATCCTTAAAAATTAAAAACTATATTCCCACATAAATATCCCCGAGAGCCATACAATATGTTTAAAACTAAATACAAGTAAATGTGTGAATTATATGTAAGACCAACACTTTTTAAGTACAATAAGTCTCCGAATTCTTTCTAATAACGTTGTTATGCTGTTGCTAACCAGTGATGAAGTTCCCTGCACCCATGGATAATGGCATAATCATGCATTGGACAATATCTATATCTGTACTCCCCCAATCTAGTCAAAAAATGCCACTTTTGTTGCTCAATCCACTTACTCACAAGACATAAAGTAAGAGCCCAATGTACAGTCTCATGGTAGCATGTTGGGGAAATCTGTCAAATGCCAGAAAAGAGGACATGAAAAAAAAATTATGAAGAACAGTGATTTCAAATAATTTGCAGGTGGTCGCAATTGTTCTGTTATTTTGTATTGTGAAGGACAACCAAAAATCATTCAGTTGCAAATGTTCCAATATCACCATTTCACTGTATTTCTCCTCATCAGATTATTTATGACATATATGACAACTACAAATCATTTTTTAAATATCACTCATTTGAAATTTCACTGTTCTTCATAATATTTTTCATGTCTTCTTTTCTGGCACCCTTCTTTCTGGTCATTCTATCCGCAGAGCGCAGGCCACGCCACCCGTTATTTTTATTAAAGATTTGGCAGCGAGCCAGATGTAGCCATCAAAAGAGCCACATCTGGCTCCCGAGCCATAGGTTCCCTACCCCTGCTCAAGGTCAACTAGGCATGTGTAGCATCTTAGGTGGACATTTTCACTAGAGCACCCTGCACTTTCATTGGCTCACAGTAAGTCTGTCTATACAAAAAAAATTATCTGGCAACGCGATTTTCTCAGTGGTGAATGGTGGCTGAATGATGCATTGACAGATTAGTGAAAGGAAGCACAGTTCACATCACATTATATCTACAGTTAATTCTCAATTTCTGCCAATACTGAACATTCAGGCTATTGGCCACAACATAAAGAATACAGTTCTATTTATTTTCATATACCCATACACTGCAAGTGAGTCATATACCACTAAGGTAAGACAATGTATTGACAACTTCTACAATAGATTACAAGGTTTCTACTGTGCACCAGCATATGAATACATGTACCTGCAAAACAACATGACCAAATATATAGAAATTTGTAGGTAAAGGATTAATCATATTACAAACCGGAAAAAAAACAGGTCCAGAAAAAGGCAGAAAAAGAAAAAATAATAACAAAAAAAAATAAGGCTTTGGGTAATTTTCTTATAAAAGGATTCAATATAATCAACAGAGCTTTTATATTTTTAACTAGATGCTAGTGAACATGCATTAAAATGTATGGATCTTAATGTTTTGTACAAAGCATTGTAGTCAGCATCTTTCCCAATTCTTTTTTTTGAATAACAAGCCCCTATGGTATAATGTAAAGATAAGAGAAATAACCTCAGTAGGACAATGTCCAAGCTCTTTTACGTAGCTCATGGAAAATTGATGTGACTTCAGATATCCTCAAATTTTACAACAGAAAGTAGGTTATTTTTATAATGCACAAGATTCAGTCATTTGATATAAATGAAATCACTAAAAACTAATTATAAATGATGACAACATTCATGACTCTTGCGCATTAAACAGATATAACACCTATTGTTTCACATTTACATAATGTGTGTGGCAAGCCTTCTAAAATAAATAATTTTAATTATTTTTGTATGATTGCCAGTCAAGTCTGAATGAATGTTATTTACATATATTTGATGTGGGACATGTGTTTTATTGTTATTAAATTCCCCTTATTGTGGGATATTATCCCACAAAACAAATTACCTTTCTTTTAGGGTAAGGGCACACCTGATGATTCTGGGAGATTTGCCTGGCAACTAACCACCTCTTCTTTGGGGCGACTAATCTCCTCCAACTGCTTCCCCCTCTCTTGCGCCAGCTATACTGAAAAGTCGCCTGCGGCATGACACATGGATCTTCATTTTCCGAAGTCGCCCAAAGTTTCCTTGTGAGGCAACCTCGGGCTAGTTCAGAAAACGCTGCGCCGCGTGTGCCATGCCATTGGCGATTTTCATTATAGCCGGCGCAAGACAGAGGAAAGAGGTTAGGGCCGATTAGTCACCCAAAAGAAGAGGCAATTAGTCGCCAGGTGACTAATCTCCTTGAATCGCCAGGCGTGACCTTTGCATAAAAGTTTTTACATTTTGCAAGTATTCAAAATTCAGTGCACAAATCAATAGAAGGGGTTAAGGTACCTTACCTGTTCAAGAACGTCTAGTTTCAATTCAAGTTTGCTAAGGACCACATCTCCACCCCAAAGCGATAGCTGCAGATCTGAAGGCTTCAAATTTTTTATATAGCGGTTCACATAGCTCATTAAAATAGGAGTCACATAAGACTCCAGCATCTTCGAAAGATTCCAATGTCCAATCTGTTACTAATCCTGTATTTAAAAGCATAAAAGAGAGAGGAATTTAAAATGTGAGCATGATAACTACTGGTGATACTTTAATTTGCTACAAAACACATGCCAGAATAGAAAAATTGATGCAGATTGACAATATCAACACCAACATAAATTAGTATACAATAACAAGGGCAATGAAAATAAAAATATACTCACAGTTCACCCCAGTCCACGTCCAAGTTTGCAACAACAGCCAAAAGTTGTGATTTTTATCCAAAAAGTAATGAGCAAAAATATAATATAAAAAAAAGTTCCAACCATTTATTAGGACATACAGGTGAAGGCCTTCAGCTGTTTGTCCTAATAAATGGTTTTGAACTTTTAATTATATTTTTGATTATTCATTTTTGGGAAAAACTCAGAAATTTTGGCTGTTGCTACAAAACACATACCGCCAAACACATCTTTTTAATTATCACCCTACTGTTTGAACTGCCTTTAACAATATTGCCATTTAAGAATGAACTCTTGCAAACAACATAGGACAATACAGTAACAAGAACAGCATTTCTTTTTAAGATCATTGGTAAAAAAAAATATACATGTGTAAACTACATGTAGATACTGCTAGGATTGTGCTTAGTAATAAGCCTGATTGAATGATTTTTTCACTGAGCCGCATTCTGCCAACCATAGAGCACTCAAAAAAGAATGATGTAAGTATGTTTATTTTTATTTGTATGGTCATCCTGGAGGGCAAAGCACTTTATGACAAAACAATAAATTAATAGTAACAAACAAGGGGTCACTGTAGTAATAAGTAACAATAGGTGCATTAATAGAAATACAATTCACATAGATATATAATATAATTACAATACGGATTAAGTGTTCAGTGTCAAGGAGACAAAGGGATGGAGAACCCTAACCCACAGGGCTTACAGTCTAATTGGGAGGGTAGCATACAGAAACAATTCGGAGGAGTATTAAAGTGCAGTAGGTTACAGTTTGTTAAACTGTCATATAAGAGATAAGACATTAATGTGGTTTTGTAATAAAAAGCACTACATTTGTCCAGCAGCATTAACCTATAGTAACCAATCAGCAAGTAACAAAAAAAAAAAAGCAAATATCTTATTGGTTGCTACTGGTTACTGCTCCTGGGCAAATGCAGTGTCATATTATATATGGGGAATAATCTTCAAACCAGGTTTTGATTAAAGAACTTTAGTTCAAGAAAGTTATGAAGCATTTCATTGGCATTTTAAGGACTATGAGGATCTTGGGCCTAAATATTAACTGTTCACAAAATCTTGCAGGCAGCAAAGAACTGTCAGGGTCTTTTTCAGTCAGGATTTAATACCAGAGTAAAATAAAATCTCTTTTCTGTAATAGGATAAAATGTTGCTCATGTTATGAGGGTATAAATAATATGCAGTGTTCGCTGTAGAGTCTAGGGGATCCCTGAAAATGAAGGAAGGCTGCAAGCATACCCCATCAGCATAAGCAAGGTAATAATACAGTGTTAATTCTAAAAACCATGTAATGACAGAAGCCTTCTCTACCCTAAACCCACCTAAAGGGAGCACAGCACATCAACTACAGGCTAAAAAACTGCACCTCTATTATTCCTTACTCCTACAACTTTACAGGAACTTGAATAAGAAACATACTGGCAGACTGTATAAAAGCAGATGAAAACAATTTGCCATGAACACAAGCCCACAGCTATTTATGTGCCCGCTTGGCTGGTGCTCACTTGGGTGTCAGAGGAACTTACATAAAGGAGGCATAAAATCAACAGCAACCCGACGTATCTTACAGACAGTCAGTCAGCACTAGCGTGAGGCACTACACCCACTTCCGCATGTGCTAGGCTGGACGGATATGTCGTCACGTAAACAAGCGCTCACTGCCGGAACTCCGGAAATCCGGCTTGTGTCACAGGAATTGGGCGCGCGTTTAGCATTCTGTGAGAAAGCATGAAAATGTCCTAAAAAGCTTTCCGTAAGTCTCCATTACTGCGGACAGCGAGGGTGTGTGACACTCAGGAATAATGATCTATTGCGTCTCTTCCAGTTACAGTTGTTGAAGTAGCGCAGCGGTAGGCCAGCCAAGCAAGAGACTGGAACTTCAGTAAGGCGAAGCTTGGACTCAAATGTCTTAGTGCAGTGGTTAGGCAAAGAAATGCACACGCACACCTGGCCTCTCCAATAGATACTCACGGTGCATGGAATTAGGAGGACGGCACCTCCAAAATCGACAATGAGCAAATGACCTGACGAAGGGGGTACCCGGTACACCCCCGAAACGTTGTCTTGTTGGATAGACATTAAACACGGGAGCAATCCCTGAAGCATCACACGTGTGCTGGATTTCTTTGCTTATTAGTGCAGTGGTTCTCAACCTTCCTAATGCTGCGACCCTTTAATACAGTTCCTCATTTTGTGGTGACCCCCAACCATAAAATATTTTCGTTGCCAGCCCAGAGTGGATTGTTAGGAAAGTACAGGAGACAGTGTGACTACATAAATGTTTGTTTTCCGTGCATAGTGCGGCAAAAAATTTTTGCCACACATCAATTACCATGTTAATTTTACAAATTTTAAATGAGCAGGGAGAGCTGTATGGCAGTCCCTACTAAGGGGATATAGAAAGTTGTAGTGCAACTGGCTTCCCTACACAGGTTACTGAACTACAACTTCCAGCACCAACACCCGGATAGCTACAACCTTGCCCCAGGGTTAGTGGGAAGAGAGATGAACCTGCTCCTGGAACCCCTTAAGTGACCCCTGTGAAAGGGTCGTTCGACCCCCAAAGGGGTACCGACCCCCAGGTTGAGAACCACTGTCTTAGTGGAAGGCTTTAGAAGTGACAAGGGAACTAGTGTGATCGCATGGGAAACAAGTAAGACTGCTTGTGTAGTTCCCTGGGCAACGACCCCCCCCCCAAGTTCTAGGGTGACAGGGAAAGGGTCCATGGTAGTCTGAGGAGAAAAGATATTTGTATACTGGGGGCTGTTTATCTGTGTTGCAGCTCTACAGTTTTGGGCAGATTTATCAAGAGTCAAAGTGAAATTTCAAATTCAATATTTTGTGTTTCTTATTGTAGAATTCAACCAGGGAATAGTGAAAATTCAATGAGTTTGTTTTTTTTTTTAAATCAATTTTCAAAATGTATTATTGCCCCTAAGTCGCTACTTACCCCTCTGTGTAGGTCCCCTCCAGCTCCAGTTCACAGGGGCCATCTTCTCTTCCAACCGCTCCTTCCTGGATCTGGCGGTGCATGCGCTGTAAGACGCTGGTACTACTGCGCATGCGCACAAAGTTCGCCGATTGCACTTCGTGAACTTTGTGCGCATGCGCAGTAGTACCAGTGTCCTACTGCGCATGCGCTGCAGATGGAGCAGCATCCAGGAAGAAGCGGTTGGAAGAGAAGATGGGACTTTGCACAAAGGGAGAGGGAGGGTGGGGGCCTATTTTTAGCGCCTGGGGAGGTTGAATTCCCCTTTATACCTGCTGAATTGCTTTTTTAGCCCATGGTGGGATGTCCCATGATCAATTTGGAGTTGTTTGCAGCCTTCCTGAAAATCAAGGTTTTTTTCGCAGAAAAAACTAGCATCGATTTTGATTCAAGTTTGCAGCTCCATCCCATTCGATCTTTATTGGTCGTTTTCTTTCCCGAATTTTGAGTTTATGGGAGTTTTCTCAAATAAATATGCCCCTTGGTGTTGATCTTCATTTGACAGCATTAGGTATTGGGAGATGCTGGGAATTTTTATAGAAAAGGGGTTGTTCAGCTTTGAGTTAACTTTTAGCTTGACGTAAAGAGTGATATTTTGAGACAAGTTGTAACTTTGTTGTTGTTTTTTGAGTAATTTAGCTTTTTATTCAATAGCTCTCCAGTTTGCAATTCCAATTCTTGTTGCTGTGGTCCAAATGATCCTACCAACCATGCATTGATTTAAATAAGAGACTGGAACATGAACAGGAGAGGCCTAAATAGAAAGATGAGAAATTAAAAATAGCAATAACAATAAATGTGTAGCCTTACAGAGCATTTGTGCATATTGGCCATTCTATAACACACTAAGGGGCAGATTTACCAAGGCTTGAATTTTTGAGGGCTTTTAGCGTCGAATAGTTCGCGAATAAATATTCACCAAAATGGAATAAAATATTCGCCATTTTTGATCGCTTTTCGAATATTCGCCAAAATCGTACAATCAAACGATTTTATGCAAAATTCGTATAAATCAAATATTCGCAGCGTTTGATCATACGAATACTATTCGATACGAAAACTTTTTAAAAAGCCTATGGCTTCCCATGGGCTTCTAATGCAATTCAGTAGGTTCAATCTGGTGAAGTAGGCAGTCAAATAAAAATTTAAAGGGCAAGTTCTTCGAACAACGAATAGTCGAGCGATCGAAAATAGACTATTCGAGCGCATGTTCGAATCCTTCACACGAATTTGATAAATCTGCCCCTAAAAGTTAACTTAAATTAAACACCCCTTAAAAGGGGTTGTTCATCTTCAAACAACTAATTGTTTTCAAATTCGACTATTACAGGCAGCTGTTTGATACAATAGTTGTTAATACTCCAGAGATGCTGCTGAAAAATGTATCAACTAAATGTTGCAAAATTGTAAAAGTTTAGAGTCTGCCCCTGAATTACTGAGCTGCCAGACTCAAACACCAGAGACACCAACATTCAACTTTAAAGGGCACCTGTAGCCCAAAAAAATTGGCCCCAACCGAAGGGGCAGGCTGATAGAGCCCACATTCCGGTTTGGGGTTCCAGTATCTTTTTTTTTTTTTTTTTTTTAAAAGCCCGCCGCAAGCGCTGGCTTAGTCGCACCAGGAGGGAGTTCCGCTGCGAGCCACCATGTCTGGGGAAGCGCATGCGCAGTAAGCGCATGTGACGTCACACATGCGCAAACTGAAAAGCGGCCACACTTCCGGGGCAACTTTTTCATACAAAGCATGCGCTTCCCCAGACATGGCTGCTCACACCAGGAGCTCCCTCCCAGTGCGAGTAAGCCAGCGCTTGCGGCGGGCTTTTTAAAAAATAATACTGGAACCCCAAACCAGAATGCGGGCTCTATCAACCCGCACCTTCGGTTGGGGCCAATTATTTTGGGCCATAGGTGCCCTTTAAAGGGGAATTTAATCCCTCGGGCACTAACCTCCTCCCCCCTGGTGATGGTTGATCCCAATGTTAATAATAGGAACAAAAGATAAATATATAGGAAGCCCGGTATTTTTTTTCAAGAAAAGGAGGCAACCCTAGGTGGGGAAGCAAGGTGCTGTGAAGGGTGGGGTAGTGGCACAAAGGAGACAGAGCCATGATATTGGTTGGGGATTAGGTGAGTAGGGCTGGTTTATAGAGCTCTTGGGTAGCATAGAGGTGGAGCTGGGTGGGGGCATTGGGCTGGATCAATGACTGGGGGTGGAATAACTGGTTATATACCAGAAAGTACATTTCCAGCTTTAACTTGGCTAGTTAAATCCTGGCCAGGTGGCATTCCTAAATTCAAGGGATTCTTTGAATTACAGGCAGACTGGATCTGGAAGTTTTTCCAGCATTCTTTAATTTTTAATTAACATGCACCACTTCAATTGGGTGCAAATGCCCTTATTTTGAAAGAAAAAGTTGCAAAATGAGCAGATCTCTCCCCGATATGCCCACGTTGAGGTGGGCCCTAGATAATAGTCATAATGCATCTGATACTGGCGGTCAGATTGCAGGACCGCATCAATGCACAGATGCACCCGCGATTCTACAGGATTTTTTAACCTGCCCTATCAAGATCTTTTGGCCAGATATCGATCAGGAAAGCCTTTCGGATGGCCCCACACACTGGCCAATAAGCTGCCGACTCAATCTGGCGGCAGCTTTTATAAGCCTGTGTATGGAGGTCCTAAGACCTCTGTTCTTCATGGACCATCTGTGATGAAGTAATGCTCAGGGGAGGAGCTCAGGGACCATGGAACACTGAGGTACCTCTTTTGTATGGTATGTATTTTGTATACATATTTTGGCCTCCAAATAAACATTTTCATGTGTGATACTGCCTATGGTTTGTATTAATATATGGGTCATGAACGTTCTCAGTTTTCACTGTTCACTAATATTGCATGATAACATTTGGCAGTTGTCGTGCAAAGAGCTGGTTCGAAGTTCAGTACTAAAGGATACTTTATCATCATACTCATGGACCAAGTTTTTCACCACACTTAGCCTCATTGGCATCTGGGGGCACATTTTATTTTCCGTGTGCGGCATTCTGTGTTTGTTGCCTGATTTGCCCATCAAAGTTTTTTAAGTGAGCATGTTAATTACCAAGAGCTTCCACACTGATCTGCCGAAGTGCATTTCACCCTAGTATGGGGCTTTTTCTGGGCTACCCATCATTTACTGCAACATTAGCATTGCAAGGGCTCACCTGTTATACCCTTCCAGAGACCTGACCCCACTTTTAAACTAGCTCATGCCAACCCAAAGACAGATCCATACCGGGGAAACTAATAGCTTGTGGGTCCTGGGCCTAATTGAGAAGAAAGTACCCGTCCATATTTGAAGTAACTGAAATGGTCTAAGGCAGGGCAGTCCAACCTTTTGGCTTCCCTGGGCCACATTGGAAAAAGAAATATTGCCTCGGGCCACACATGAAATACACAAACACTTTTGATTTGTAAAAGTGAAGAAAATACACAACAACACCAATTGGATAACCAGATGGAGCTATACACTGGCATATGGGACACCTGGATATTAAATAGACCTATTATTATGATGTTTCCTCGGGAACTGAGTGTTTCAAGCTGGGCCACATTCATATACATCCTGGGCCACAGGTTGGGTACTCCTGGTCTAAGGTTTCTTTATTTGAGTTTTTTGGGATTTAAGCTCCCTTAGGAGGGTCAGTCCCACAGTTTGGGAATCTCTGATCTAAGGTCTAACCTTGGCACTCTCCCAAAACACTTTTGTTTCAAAGCCAAAATGAAACCGTATTCTCAGGGGCCGACAAACTGTACTTATCATCAACAGATTCTTAGTTTGTGCAACCCCTTTCCAGCAGTGCTCTCAAAGAGTTTGATTGGCAGGGAAGTTTGTTTAAACCTTTTCAGCACCATAGGTCAGCCTGCCTTTAGTGTTCTCTAAATATGAACTTTCCGTATTAGCAGTTTATTTGTCCTCGCATTAACCTTGTGGACACCAGAGAGCTCTTAATGGCCTAACAAGATGCATGATCATGACCGACTACTGCTTCAGAACAGCTTCACAATTTGTAGAGTATTGAAAGAAAACGTTGCTGTTTTCATGTGTCACTGATTTATTTGTGATCATTAAGTTCACTTGCCCATTTCAGGCTCTCAGCTCTTTGGAAGATGCCCGCACCTTAGCCTGGGTGTACTGCAGAATGTCTTCTGTGGCATTTACAGACCCACTGAGTTATGTCTTTATGCAGTTACCTTGGTGGCCAGTTTCGTTTGTTTTGAATTAGTTGACTAATACTCTTGTGTGGGCTTTTATTAGAGTAATTGTTTGCTGATCATCGCACGTATAGATTTAAAGTTCATGGTGCAAAGCGGAGCTAAAAAAATGTGGATTCAAGGTGAATTATTTCTTTGGTTGACCTTTGCTCCTCCCTCCCTTGGCTACCCACATCTGGGAGGAAATCCAGCCATATGTTTCCAGTTTATCCCAATAAATCTTTGTGCAGTAATAGTACGCCCACCATGCCTCGGGACATATCAAACTGGTGCTTCACACAGTAGTCAGGGTCCACGCTCTGCATAATGCACTACATTATTTTGTGACCAGAGCAGCATTCCAAAACCCCACATTTTACACCCTCTGATTTAGCAACATAATTACCTTTTAAAAGTTGATTACATTACTTTCACCACAGATGCTAAATTAATTATTAAACATTACACATAAAACTGTAAAAAAAGTTGTTCAACTTTATGTTAATAAGTAGCATGTTACAGAATGCCCTTGGCCTTTTTGTCTTATAGTTTTTGAGTTACTCCCTTCTTCTGCCTCTTTTCAGCTTTCAGTTGGTTGGAATGGGCAACAGCAGCTAAAAAACAAATTCTCTGTGATACAATTTTTGTTATTGCTTTGTATTACATATTTTTATATAGAACCAACATTTTCTGCAGTAAAAATTGTCCATCATTCCTATTAGTCCCTACCCTAGTGGAGCTTACAATCTACGTTTCACACAATGCACTCTAGTACATAAATAGCTAAACAAATTGTAATTATCTTTGAATGGTCCATTCAATAATGTTGTTCATTTCCATTTACCAAGGTACTAAAAAGAATGAAATGAAAAATATCTAAGTCTAGGTAAACAACATTTTTATAAACTTAACCCATAGCTGTAATACAGATATGGGAAATGTTATCCATTTTTTATTTTCCTGATAATGGATCTTTCTGTAATTTAGATCTTCATACCCTAAGTCAGTGATCCCCATCCAGTAGCTCGTGAGCAACATGTTGCTCTCCAACCCCTTGGATGTTGCTCCCAGTGGCCTCAAAGCAGGTGCTTATTTTTGAATTCCAGGCTTGGAGGAAAGTTTTAGTTGTATAAAAACCAGGTGTACTGCCATACAGAGCCTCAGTGTGAATGACAATCCACATAGGGGCTACCAAATGACCAATCACAGCACTTATTTGGCTCCCCAAGAACATTTTTCATGTATGTGTTGCTCCCCAACTCCTTTTACTTCTGAATGTTGCTCACAGGTTCAAAAGGTTGGGGACACGGGCAAATTCGGGGAGATTAATCGCCCGGCGACAAAGCTCTTCTTCTTCTGGGTGACAATCTCCCCGAACTTACCGGGATGTCTCTCGTAAGTGCTTCGTTTTCCGAAGTCGCCCCAAAGTTTCCTCGTGACAGGAAACAGAGGATTTACATTTTAGCTTGCAGGAAGACAGTTCGGGGAGATTAGTCGCCCCAAAGAAGTGGAGATTTGTTGTCAGGAGAATAATCAATCTATTCGAGTGCCTCTACACTAAATCTACTAGAAAATCATTTAAACATTAGATAAACCCAATAGGCTGGTTTTGCTTCCAATAGGGATTAATTATATCTTAATTTACAGGAAAAAAAGAAAATAATTTAAAAAAAATTCAGAGCTTTCTGGATAACAGGTTTCCAGATAACGGATGCCATACATGTAGCAACTAACAATTCTTCTACCAGCTTTTTGTGGGAGCTGACTAATATTTTTGTTCAAATCTGACCATATCTTTTCTATCACCCCCCCCCCCTTTACAGGTGTCAGATAACTTTTTAATTAGGAACAAAGTATTCAATGAAATGCATAAAAACAAGTTACATCAACACAACAAATGGTAATAAAAGTTCAATGCTATGTAGACTTTCCCTAGGTTCTGTAAAAAAAATTAGTGAAGTCCAGAATCAGGCTTTTAGTTTTTACCATAAGTGACTTGTTGACCCCTAAAACCTGTGACAACGTTTTCCTTCAAGACTACATGTACTTATGTGTGTCATATTTATTTTTCCGTTACAGTAACATTTCTAGTCACAACTGTAGCTATTTTTCCTATGAGCAAATGTATTTTTCCTTGTTTTCACAGACAAGCCTGGTCTGACTCTTGTGTCACTGCTTGTCTGGGTCATTCATTAAACTGTAAAAATAAGTTCTTTACAAAAATCCACTTAGATACGCAATCAAAGGTCAAGCAACTCTCTTATTTTTTTAGCAATCAATTAGAGTGTCTAATTTAATTATGCAAAGATTTGTCAAGCTCTTTATCTGAAGTGCAGATCCCCAGGGGAAAAGGGGAAAAAAAAGCTAAAACTGCAGGAATGGCATATGATGTACTTCATTTGCATTTGGCAACTACTACTACTAGAACATCGCACTGTTTATAGCTGTGGCACCTGGGACAATTTCAGATGCTTTGAACTCTGCATTGTTAAGTATTGCCCTCAAACAATTGGTATTTGGTAGTGTGGACTGGCACTCTTTTAGGAGCTTCCCAACAAAATCAAAATAAGAAGTTGAGAGTTTTCAGTTCTTTGGTGCTACTTAAAGGAAAATTACACCCCCCAAAAAACTTGAGCAACAGATCGTTTTTCTAATATTGAAGTGTAAAGTTAAATTTTTCACCTTCAAAAGCAGCTTGTAGGCGGGCGTCGCCGACTAGGGTTGCCACCTGGCCAGTATTTTACCGGCCTGGCCGGTATTTTTGATGGTTGATACCAATGTTATTAATAGGAAAAAAAGATAAATATATAGGAAGGCCGGTATTTTTTTCAAGAAAAGGTGGCAACCCTATCGCCAACCCTATCGCCAACTGATCTAAATTGATACATTTAGTGGATACATTTCTTAACTTTGTCCCTGCTGAGCAGACTCCCTGGGTTTAATTAAAGGCAGCTATAGAAACTAGCATGGTGCACCAAGGAGGGAGAATTTTAGACTTGAAAGTCACTTAAAAATCCATATTTTATTTTTACATTAAAATAGACACTCCAACACATAAAGGAACCATGTTTCGTGGCTATCCAGCAACTTTCTCATTAAAGTGATACTGACACTAAAAATGATTTTTTTTAACATATGAATGTACATTAAATGTTACCTATAGGTCATGATGATAAATTTTTGCTGAGAGGTTTGTTTTTGTATTAATTGTTAGTTAAAGTTCCTAAGCCTGACTCTCTGACACTCTGATTTTGCCAACCTGGCTGTCCCATCTCAGTTTTTAATGCTAACGGACTCCTGCTGCACAAATATGGCAGCCCCCTCATACAGGAACATGGGGGATCAGACAGGTAATGTAAAAGCATCATGCAAATACTTAGAAGTTATAAGTAGCTTTCAAAGCCAATATTAAAATAGATGTAAAAAATTGTTTAATTTCAGGTGTCAGTATCCCTTTAAAGGCAGCTGTTAGAATTGATACAATAGTTATTACTGAGAAACACTTCAACTAAATGTTGCTAAATTGTAACAGAATCTGCACCTGAATTATTGATCTGACAGACTGAAACACCAGACAGGAAAATTCAAGTTTAAACTTAGATTTTGGGGGGGAAAATGGAAAGTAATTGAAAAAAAGTCTTTATTTCCGGGGTACAGTCTGTAAATCATTGAACTGAAAAAAGTGTTTGCAAGGTGAGCAACCTCTTTAGGGCTAGTCCACACGGGAAGATCCGTGCGATTTCGGAAAGCGCAGCATTACGTGTGAATAGGTGCAGGCGATTCTTCATTACAGCAGCTGGAAGCCAGGGGGAAGCGGTTCGGGAGATTAGTCACTCCAAAGAAGAGGCAATTAGTCGCCAGGTGACAAATCTCCCTGAATCTTCCCTTGTGGACTAGCCCTTAAAGGGGAATTCAACCCCTCCCTCGCTAAAATCACATCCGATTGCAGACCACATTTGTTTGTTGATGCGGTCCCGCAATCCCCCATCATTATGTCCTGATCGGTGGGCCCTAGGGCACATGATCCGATCAGTCCGAAATTGCACACCTTAAAGGGAAATATGGCCACCTTAACTGTAACAGGAAAAAGTGCGGAAGCACACTGGCTCATGTGACCTAACAAGTATAGTTTGTGTGCACCGTGACTCCTACAATCCCAGGGGGCGGCCCCTTATTTATTTTTATTTTTTAAATGGCAGTTTTCTATTTATTATTACACAATGGCACATACTACAAAATGGTTTATTTACATGAAGCAGGGTTTTACATATGAACTGTTTTATGCAATATCTTTTTATAGAGACCTACATTGTTTGGGGGTTTCTTGCTTTTCTTTCTATGCCACAACTTTGAATGAACCCCTCCCAGGTCTTTGACCCATCAAAACATTATCTTAGGGTTGTAGTATATGTGGGGAACTTATGGCCTATGTTTTGATGTTGAAGTGAAGCAACTCACATTTTTATGATCACTGCTGCATGTACTTGTTTACTTTATTATTACATCTGATCTTTGTTAAAATATTATAATCTGAATTTCCTTAACTACCTGCACGACATAGTCATGTTATACAAATTGTTTTTTTTTTACTTACTTATCCTGGACAGTGTTAGTGAAATCATTGAGGTCATATGTGTTGATGAGGAAATTTGTTTATGCTTAGAACCAACATTGTAGCAGAGCAAAATACCTGCAAAGTGAGATTCTTCAGTATATTGCTACCTGTATATAACCACAAGCTAAAAACATCATGTTTTCACACTCCAATGCCATTATTTACCGTCATAATGGATGTAAATGTTTTATCAGTTACTCCAGTATCCATCAATGATTTAGTTTGAGCAAGGCTAACACCTACAATGTAACTAGGCACTTGGAGTGTCCAAAATTCTTCTGAACTGACATACCACACCAGCCTGTTTGAAAGCTGACACCCAGGCTGTTAGTTGGAAACGTTCATGCAGACCAAACCTTGCGAATTCCAGTCCACACATTCTTCTTTGGAGGCTAAGCAGGCTGTGTCTTTTCCAGAAGGCAAATTGCTTCTGTTGGATGAGTGCCTGCAGCCTAGAGATTACTGTCAAATGCAGGTCAAAAACTTCTGCATTACTTAACAGGCTACTTGGTATGCAGCGACTAATATTCAAATTGAACACATGGTCCAGAATGGTCTTCCATGCTGGTTATTTCTTTTGGGTCATCCATCATACTTTCATACAGCCTGACACAGAAAGGGAATGTACCACTATGTCTAACATGGAAAATTTGCATAAAAAGTAGCATCTACAATTGGATGTGGCAGGTGATGATTAAATGCAAATGATAGTATTACGTAACAGCTTTTAAGATTATTACAATTTAAAACAGAGCTTTTATCCTTCTCTCTAAGTAAGTAAAATAAATAAAAGTGGAGCAGTGAGCTTGCACAAGGTTACTGCTAAAGTACAGGCAGATGTCATCAAACAGAATGTGCTGTTTTTGTTTTGAGTAGATGTCGATTTTGGTAAGCGATCTTCAAAGTACAACGGATACCGAGCCAATTTTCCATAAGAATTGATTTGCCTAGAAAATACTTGTCCTCCAGTGATGTTGACAGGTTCCTAAAGAGGATCTGTCATGGGCTCATTGAATGTAGCTATTAATATTAATAAATGTAATTTAATAATTCTTAGTCAAAATAAATTCTCAAATTTAGCATCTATGTGTATTTAAATATGTGCAGCGTCGGACGGCCAGATCCCTCTCCCGATATTCTCCTTGATATTCTACAGCAGCCAATGGAGCATGCAGGTGGTGCCATTCCCATGTCATAGTAGGGGGCCAGAGGGGGGCTCTGGACAGTAGCACCAGTGGACCCTGGGCCCCCCAGTCCGACCCTGAATATGTGTCCCTACCTCGCTGCTCCTCTTGTGGGTTCAGGTTGAGCTCTTCTGCTTGCTCTCTCCACCCGTGAACTTAGACTGCTGGCTTCCTGTTTTATTGCCTATCAACAGCATGGGTAGGGTTGCCACTTAGCCGGTATTTTACCAGCCTGGCCAGAAAAAAAGACAAAAATATTGAAAGGCTGGTATTTTTTTCAAGAAAAGGTAAACCCTAAGCATGGGTCTATAAATGGAGGGGGGAAGGCAGGTCGTGGGGATGTGGGGGAAAGGTTTTCTCAACCTGCACATAACTACTCTATATGGCACTTAGAGGTGCCTGAGCCAGTCCGTTCTTACGTAAATCTAACTACAGCAGAACAACTGAAAGCACCAGGGCCGCCATTGGGGGGGGACAAGTGTCCCAGGCCTGAAGGGGGCCCCGGCAGTGCTGCACTTTTTGAAGAACCAGGCCCCCCTTCACAGCTCAGAAGCCGTGCTGCTCCTTATGAAGTCCCAAACAGCCAGAATGCGGACGTGCCTGAAGCGGTGGAAAGACCCAAAATCACAAAAGGAGCCGACACTGAAATCCTGATGCGGCGAAAATAGCCAATGTCACAAAAGGAGCCCACACGGAAGTCCTGAAGCGGCGAAAAAACCTGAAGTCACAAAACAGCTATAATTCAAGTCCTGTTCAGTTCAATTCTACTGACACCAATGTGTTTTTTTAATCCCCTGGCCACCAATGTTTTATTTTAATACTCTATAGTCCCCTGCCACCAATTTTGTTTTTAAATAATTTATGGGGCCCAAATTTTTTTAACTTGTGAGGGGGGGCCTTGGCAACAAAGTTTTTTAACAAAATGATTTTCTGCAGCCCGAATTTTTTTTAACTTGTAGGGGGCCCTAACCACCAATTTCTTAAAAAAAAAAACTTTTATGGGGGCCCTGGCACCATAGTTTTTTTTTTTACCCTGACCATCAATAGCTTTTTATAACTTGTGTGTGTGTGGGGTTACCTTTTTTAGCGCTGATGTCTGTGTGGTCTTTTAACTGTGGTGTGGAGTGGGTGGGATCTGGGGTGGGGCATGGGTGGGCCCTGTGATTTCTAAAGGCAGCCACTATATGTTTTATGTCCCTTAACATAAACAAGTTAGTGTCATTTCATACCTGACAAACTGTAAATGTTTCATTGTTGATATAATTAATAGTAGTAGTAACACGTATATAAAGTGCCAAATCAACAGTGCTGTACAATAAATGGGTGTAAGTGTATTTAATTTATTTTTATTTACATAAAAAAACAATAACGATATAAGAATTATAAGGATATAAAGAGGACACTAACCAATGCTGCTGAACACATATGAATGTGCAGGAAACACATGCTGATTACACTTCCATATGTAATAGAAATGTACACAGGTACTAAAATTAAATTTTTATTCAAATAATGTAATAAACCTATATATTTAGTTTAAAAAATGCACAGAAATAAGCCCAGTAGATCCCATTTAAAGGAGGAATAAAGCTTAACTAAAGAAGTAGGCTAAAAATGTTGTATATTATATTTTGGTCTTCTATTCCAGCCCAAAGTAAATTCAACTATTTACCAGGGAAGATCTGTGCCTCCAAATACACCCCAGTAACTCCCCATCTTTTTTTGCTATTTCACTGCACATGCTCTGTGTTGCTGTCACTTTCTGAGCTAAGGGACCAACACAAAATATAAAATACACATAGAATATGAATGTCATAATATAAGGCTGATTAGTCATTAATACAGGTAATTACTACATGACAGCAGCAATTAGCATCATAATTTAATAATTAGCCCTGTCGCATCAGCTTATATTACAGACAAACCTAATTTTCTGCTTGATAATTTACAACAACCCCTAAGCTTAGTTGCACAGAGCCCACTGAGCATGTGAATGTCACAGACACTTTCCAAGATGGTGACCCCCTGTGACAAGTTTGAAGTCCTGGATCATTGCTGCTATTGACAAGCTGGTGCAATAAGTTCAGTATTTACAATATGGCATTTTTAGCCATATTCAGTTTTATGGTTTAGTTCTCCTTTAATGCTTTGCTTTTAACCTCATCCTTGAGTTTAGCTTTGCTATTGCTTGCCATGATATAGGGCAGGCACTATGTCAGCAATGTTATCAAATATGACTACATCCAGCATGTATTCCAAGTGTTATTGACTTGGATGAATCATATACTGTGCTTGATTTTTCAGTTATTCTACAGATCAGAATATCTTTTGTACAATTTGGTTACAGTTTTCTGTACTGATCAGTTTGGCAGTGCCAGCCCAGTATATTTAATGTTGTCTGTATTCCCATGTATGTCTCTTTAATAACTCTTAGTCTGTTACACCAGTTAGATTAGCCAAATTACTCAGACTGCTTCTTATCCTGTTGGATATTCATGGGAAGCTTAGAGTGCTTTGGACTGGCCTAGAAATGCACCAAATTTATCATTATAATATTTTGTTGAATCCTCCACAAAACATTTGACCAAATTCTTCATTCAATCTAGAGCTTAAAAATGAGAAGATAAGGTATAGTTTGTGTGGGGTGCCAAATCTCAGACACCCCTTAGTGATTATAATCGCATACCTAATACCGGTTGTTCAATCAGCACAAGCTTAATCACTTCTTCTGCTTTTCTTTCAGCCCTGGCAGGCACATGCACATGTGGGGGCAAATTCACTAACTTCCGATAATTCGCTAGCATTGGCTTCGCTAGCGTTTGCCGCACTTCGCCAGCGCTACGCAAATTCACTAATGTACGAATTTACGCTCAGGTTGGCGAACAGTAGTGTAGTTGCGCTCGTGTTACTTCGCTAGGCGGAACGCAGTTACGCTAGCGAAGCCTCATTTGCATACGGCGGGAACTTTAACTTATAATAGAAGTATATGTTACAGCCACTACATTCCACTACACAAGCCCAGGAAACCATTAATAAATTAAATAAAGTTGTCCTATTGCCCTAAACATGTGCCCACTGTATAGTTGTGTTGCCATATGTTAGGAAATGCAGGGGGGAAGGAGGGTAACCCCCCCAAAAAATATCGATCTTTTTCAGACTATCACCCTCCAATGCTAAAACACACCAATGTTTACATTTACGAATTGACATCACACTGGCGAATTAGCGCTAGCGTTAGACACTTCGCGCGTTAGTGAATTTGCCCCGTAGAGTGAAGAGACCGGTTTTTTGAGTCAATGGGGCTGATTTACGAATTTCACGTGAAATGATCTAAGTTCGATCGAACAATGATTGTACGAATTTTTCGTGAAATCGTAAAGTGAAATTTGGCCTGTTCGATTATCGAATGATCGGATATTCGATCATTCGATTCATTCGATGATCAAAGAAATAAAAATTTTACAGTTATTCGACTACCTACTTTGCCAGATTGAACCTACCAAATTGTAATAGAAGCCTATGGGAAGCTGCCCATAGGCTTCTGAGGCTAAGTCCTGCTCGAATACCATTCGTACGATCGTAGCGTTCGATCGTACAAATTTTTCAGACTCTCGAAGGAAGAATTTGTACTAATTCATCGAGAAATCGTATATCGAGCAAAATGATAGCCTAAAACAATTCGATAAGCATTCGATGGTCGAATGCTTATCAACTTTGGTCGAGCTAATTATGGGGAATAATAGTAAATTTGCCCCTAAGTCTGACTTTCAGTTCACTGCTTAGGCACCTGCCTGGACCAGAACAAAGAAAGAAGAATATGGCATCAATGAGCTTCTTCATAAATTCCCAAAATGAGTGCAGTTTGTAGAGAACAGGAACGCTAGCCCGTTGTATTGAGTAAGCAATTGCCTAAAATTTTGCCCCCGCAGTGTTATTTAAAACGGTGGTCTTACAACAGTATAATGGTTATATGTCATTGCCTATATTACTGTTTCCTGTCAAAAAAAGTAGATTTAAGGCAAGTTCACTGTTTTGTTAGCACTTTGAGAAAGGCCTTGGATGGGGCCGAAACGTCAGCCTGTAGCTTTGTAATAAAATTGTTATTTTTAAGTCCTGTGAGTGCTGATTCTGTTGGAGGTATGGAAATTTAATTAATGATCGAGCACCCAGGCACAGTAAAGTAAAATTACTTTTTTTCCACTGTGTGTTGTGCAAAATAAAAAATGTTTCTAATATGGGTAGTTAGGCAAAATGTAATGTATAAAGACTGGAGTGACTTGATGTGTAACATAATAGCCAGAACACTACTTCCTGCTTTTCAGCACTCTTGGTTTCCACTGATTGGTTACTAGGCAATAACCAATCAGTGACTTGAGGAGGAGGCACATGGGTCATAACTGTTTGCTTTTTAATCTGCCATGCATGCTAAGGTTCAGTTGCAATCTCACAGAACAGTTAGAGAGCTGAAAAGCAGAAACTGAAAGTTGCACATCCAGTCACTCCAGCCTTTATACGTTACGTTTTTGGCTAACTAACTATATTACAAATATTTTTTATTTTGTACAACCTACTTATTTACCTAGTTTTTATTTTTACACTAAACTGTCCTTTACAGATAACAATTGCCTTGCATAGTATGCTTGTTCAAGACATCATCAAAAGCACTCTTAAAGGCCTGAATAGAATTAGCCAATAAAATATCACCCGGCCATTCCACAGTCTCATCACCCTCACTGCAAAGAAGCATTTTTGCTAGGGATGCAACGAATCCAGTATTTGGTTCAGGAATCAGCCAAGATTTCACCTTTTTCAGCAGGATTCAGCCGAATCCAAGTGCCTGGGTGAACCAAATCCAAAAGATTTTAACCATGTGCGCAGCGAATGGTTCTCTTTTCCCAAATGTCTGAGGCAAATTAGGATTCGGTGCATCCCTAATTTTTGCTGCTTTAAATAAAAATTCAGTACCTAAAGTCAAAACAAGGTGGCCTCTCATTCTTTGTTCACTTCTATGTCTAATGGGAAAGATACCCCAATATCTGTCCATAATGTCCTCTGTACTTGTAAAGAGTAATCATGTTCCTCATAGTGTAACTGTTTTTACCAGTTTATTTGCATGTTTCTGCACTTAACTGGGGACCAGAACTGCACTACATACTGAAGGGGGGCTTACTATGAATCAATAGAGGCAAAATTATGTTTTCATCCTTTGAGTTAATGTTCTTGTTAATACAAGGTTCAAGGGTAAAAACCTTGCCTCGGGCGGCATGGGCATGGAGCGGCCGGTTACCAGTGGCGGCAAAAACCTGCCTCTCACATTTCTGAGTTTTTTCAGTTTTTAACACGGAAATTCAGCTCTACTACAGCAGCAAACACACTAGCGATACGCGCCCCCCAAACCCCCCCCCCCGGACCTGCTCCAAAGCTAAAAGCAGAGCATCAGGGCTGGGCCCATGTGCTGATGGGAAACTGAAGCTCAAACTCTCATTGTTGGTATCACTTGGTCATGTACATGAATGATTTAGCTGCATCGCAACTATTTTGGCCCTGTCTTTTTAAATTATCCTGGATGTCTATCACTTTGTGTGTGGCAATATAAATTAATTAAAAAAAAGCAATACTTAACTTTACATATAAATAAAAAAGTATGTTTAGTTGCACTCTCAAGGGTGAATTCTGAGGCATGGTAATAATCCTATAATGGGATTTGCAAACCCGTTAACTAGAAATTGTATTTTTCCAGTGAAAAAACAATGCTTTAGTGTAACTGAGAAGCCTTTAACTTGTAAAAGCAGGAAAAGAAAAATACAAGCTTGGATACTATATTCTAACCACAGAATAACTACAAACTCAGCTGTTTAACCTACAAAACTAAAATTGTGTTCAGTTTTGTCTTTTTTCAGCATGTCATTACCAGATGTCAGCAACACTGACATGAAACTAACAAGGAATGTGATGGTGCTGACTGATCAGTGGAAACCCCAAAAGGTCCAAATATTGTGCACACCATGAGGAAAATACAAGCATTTATCTGGCACTGCCGTCTGAGGTGCCGGTGGGGGCCCACCAGGTTTTTTTTCTGGCCCAGTCCGACCCCGAAAACATTAAACAAACCCAATAGGCTGGCTTTGCTTCCAATAATTATCAATATATCTTAGTTTGGATCAAGTACAAGGTACTGTTTTATTATTACAGAGAAAAAAGAAATTGTTTTTTAAAAATTTGGATAAAGTGGAGTCTATGGTAGATGGGCTTTCTGTTATTTGGAACTGTCTGTATAACTAGTTTCCAGATAATGGATCCCATACTTGTATCTGTTTTTGTTGATGACATAAAAATATGTATATGTGACAAAAAAAAAAGTTATAAGGGATTTGAAAAAACTGGACAAGCTGGTGTTGTTTAAATTGGAGAGGCAACATTTCAAGGGATGTGATACTGGATGTGATACTATGGGGCAGATTTAACAACTTCACATGAAGGATTCGAAGTTCGATCGAATTTTCAAAAATATTCGATTTTGAAGACCACTTCGACCAGTGAATTTTGAAACTTCGATCGATTCGAATAATTTGAATAAAAATCTATTTGAATATTCGACAGTCGAATTACTTCCCCTTTAATTTTTTATTCAACTGCCTAGTTCGCCAGATTAAAGCTACCGAATTGGGTTTCATTAGTTTTGATCGAATAAAAAAATTCGATCGAATGGTTAAAATCGTTCGATTCTAACGATTTTATTGTTCAATCGAATATTTTCTATTTGATTGTTTAACCAATCGAATAGCGGTAAAATCCTTCTAATTCAGTATTCGAAGGATTTTTATTCCCACACTATTCCCAAAAATTCCCATGGTCAAAGTCGCGGGTCGAATTCGAGCCCTTAGTAAATCTGCCCCTATGTATTATCAGATAAGCAGACCATATCAGATTTCGGTGAGTTATCAATTACTGTATATGTTAATACTGACTCTCCCTATTGCTATCATTTTAATTTACAGCTCCCCATGAATTAATAAAAGTAGCAAGAAGGAGTTTAAAGGGATACTGTCATGGGAAAAAAATGTTTTTCAAAATGCATCAGTTAATAGTGCTGCTCCAGCAGAATTCTACACTGAAATCCTTTTCTCAAAAGAGCAAACAGATTTTTTAATATTTCATTTTGAAATCTGACATGGGGCTAGACATATTGTCAATTTCCCAGCTGCCCCAAGTCCCCAGCAGCCTAACAACAGAACAATGGGAAGGTAACCATATAACAGCTCCCTAACACAAGATAACAGCTGCCTGGTAGATCTAAGAACACCCAGTAATGTTACTAGAGGGGGGCGGGCCCTGGTGCGGGACATGCCCTCGGCCCCCCACCCCCCCTCCGTAAGAGATTTTTCCGGCCGGAATCTGAGATAATCTGACCGGAATCAGTGGCATGCGAGCAGCCGGGGGCCCTGAAGGGGTGTGGGCCCTGGCCCAATTGCACCCCCTGCTCCCCTGGTAGTTACACCACTGAGAACAGTACTCAATAGTAAAAACCCATGTCCCACTGTGTTCCATTCAGTTACAACGGTTACAGGAAAAACAACAGCCTGCCAGAAAGCAGTTCCCTCCTAAAGTGCTGGCACAAGACACATGACCAGGGGCAGCTGGGAAATTGACAAAATGTCTAGCCCCATGTCAGATTTCAAAACTGAAAACATGTTTTCCCATGACAGTATCCCATTAAATTCTGGCCCTCAGGTCCCTGTACTTACCCTTTGGACCATTCTTATTGAACCAGTCCTTTCCAGTCACCCTGTTTATGGGTTGAACTGTACCTGTGTCAGTGGACGTCCCAAAGTGCATCATCTTTCCCTTTAACACGTGCATTATATAAATGTGTTTTTTTTCTCCTTTGCTAAATCAAAGTATCACTTCTATTTAACATCACTCTGTAAATTAAGCTGAATCGTGGAATTTACCCCAAGAAAAAAAAAAAAGAAACATATAAATTTCTTATTACAACTGACTTTTGACAGCTGTACAAATAAGATTCAAAATTCAATTACAGGGCTTTGTTGCACAGAACCATTCTGGAAAGATTTAGCTCCTCATACATTACACACACATTAAATAGTAAAGCAGGATTATTTAAGTAGACATAAAACTGTTCTTAGTGTTGGTGTTGATTTACAACTGCTTCTCGACATCAGAAAACAACTTGTTGTAACCTTGCTACCAGTGCCAATTTTTGCATGTGAAAATTACATTCTAGGTTATTAGATGTCACAGAGCTGCCCGTGTTGGCTCAGGAAGCCTTGCAATATCCAGCAAAAGGTTTATATAAAATTCAGTGGCACATTTCAAATGGGCAGATGTCATTTATTAGATTTTCCAATTAATTTTCCAGCAGCTTATATTCAGTGCCAGTTAGGTTTATTAAATGCTGCCAGTGAATTTTAATCTAGGGGAGTCTATTCGGTGTATAATGTATCATTTGGACTGCACTGTTCTTGTGGTTCTGTAAAGGAAAACTAAACTTTTTTTTCATTCCTGTTGAAGACAAGTGTGTAAGTTGGTCATTTTGACAGAAGGTAATATTGTTGGCTGACAGCATGGGTAAACCAGGGATTCCCGTGGGTTTTAGGCCGGCCCACACATTACTAGGGTGCAAGTATCCATATATGGGGAAGCAATGCAGCCAGGGGAGATTTAAATGTGGAGGGGGCCTTGTGATTAGGAATTCACCAGTGTAGTGCTAAATACTAGGTTGTAAAGTACCCATGGGTGCTCCTGCCATGAAGCAAGTTGAGAAACTTAAAGAGTAATATTACAATATTGCTACTGTTGCAGTTTTGTCAGTGGTATCACTAGAGGTCAAATGGCCATGATGCTCAATTTGCTCTATGACCCCTTTTATTGCCCTTCACCAGATGTTTAAAGTAAGCATCCATTTCATAATCCAACCCCTTCTGCTCACCTGCTTACATGATTGAATGTTGTCCCTTCATGCAAAGAGAAGAATCAAATGAGTTACATGTTCTCAAAGGGCCCTGTTAGGTTCCATTGTAGCCCCATGTTTCACTACACTGATCATTTCTTACCAACATGTTTGAATAATGTGTACATTTATACAATGCTGATGCACCTTTAATACAGTAGACAGGTACTGAAGAGGACTCACAATGATCATATTAAAACATGCTAGTTGGTGGCTGCCAGTAAAGAAGACTCAGCCTGTTGTGAACTCTTGTGGAAAATCCAGGCTTGTGTTGGGACATTGCTTCAATTGAGTCCTCTAAATGCCACCCTGTTGGCAGGAGTTAAAATTTTCATCATGACCTAAACTTGCCAGAACTCAACAGTGTGAAGTCCCACTTGAACCTAATAAACTGCTATAAAGGAAATTCTAAAAATACAAGCTAAGCTGTTGCAGTTAGATTTAGGAAGTAAAAAAAACTGTTTGCAGGGTACCGAAGCACAGTATAAATCTTTTCTAGATGTAATAAGTGAATTGCTGATGTTGACATGTAGCCTGGAAAGCATCTCCATGGCTTAATGAAGTGGAAATTTAAAATGTTGGCCCTAAGTAAAAAAATAAGTTGTAAAATAAGTTGTGTAAGGACAAGCACATGTGAAAATGCACTTCTTGGCAAGTTTATAAAAATCTTTGTACCATTATGTTAGTCGAGCATGCGTGAGAAGAACATATTAAGGCTATGCCAACATGAAGACGAGCCTTTCAGAAACCTAAATGTGTTTTTCTGTATAAGAAATGCAATGCCTCCACTGTTAAGCCATTGTAGACAATAAACCAGGGTATGCCATTTGATGTAACCAAGGATGAGAAGAATTATATTCAAAAATGGGCCTTATATGAGCATATAAATTAAATAATAAGTACAGGTATGGGATGCCTTATTCAGAGCTGTTATCCAGAAAGCTCCAAATGACATGAATACCATATTCCATAGAGTTTATATTAAGCAAATAATTTTATTTTTTAAAATAATGATTTTCTCTTTCTTTGTAATAGTTAAACAGAATTTTGTACTGAGAAACAAAAGACAAACCCCAAATATAGCAATACATTAAGACATTTGAGTGCAGTGAGTGTGGTCTCCGTCTCTGAGCTCTCAGTCTATATGGGTAAAGTAATGGTTTCCTAGTAATTGAGAAATTGCAATTTGAGGTTTTAAAGCATATGCGTTTCTCAAATACATAGTCCTTTTACTCTGTAAGGTATATATCAGAATCCTCTCTCTGAATAGTTGAAACACTCTCAGTAGCTGGTACCTGAATTCTTTCTATGTTTGTCTCTATCAAAGATGTAAGACTTATGAAGCCATAGGATTTCTTGGATCTGTAGACCACATGGACCTTATGAAAAAACATGTTTCCTTTGTGTTTTCACAGACGCACCACAAATGCATAACCTGTACCGGTGTTAACATATCTGCTCCAGAACCTTTCTTAATCATATCTGCTAATGTAAGCAGATGTAACAACCACCATGGCTTAAAAGCTGCAGTATAGATTACAGAATTTTATTGAGGTCAGTCTTTTTCTTCTTATTCACTGGGTCATTTAAGACACTTTGGGACTAATTTGCTACAAGGTTCAGATTTTGGCCCAAAAATGCACAAATGGGCCTGAATTTCGAATTATGCTTTCAAAAAGTTGTATCTATGAATTTTATTATGCACAAAAATGCATAAAACTCAGATGTAAATCTTAGGCATCTCAAAGTTGTTTAGATTTTTTGATTTTCTAATAAAGAAGCAAACATTTTAGTTTACTGAAGTAAAATAAAAGCCCTCCAGAACCTTACAGAAATTAGAATTTTGACAAATAGGCCTTTAATGGTTGGGTAAATAGTCAATAAAAGGAAATTACCTGTACTCAATTCAAACTGCAACTCCAAGGGCCTCCTGATAGCCACCGGGGGCCTACTCCCGACTCATTGCGCCATCACACCTTGCACTGGGGGAGCGGTTCTGGGTTGGTGGGGGCCCACCAGGTTTTTTCCTGGTGTCCCTCTGGCCCAGTACAACCCTGACTCAATTGCCGCTCTTGCTTCCTGGATGCAGGGTCTATATCTGGGGGTAGGAGGTCGGGTACTATTGTACTTCTGAGGGGGAAACCAGGCAGGGGGCTGGGCAGATGACATTAGGGGGTAGACCAGGGATGTCTGGGAAGGGGGTGACAATGCTGGGTGAGGGGCTGATGACTTTGGGGGCAGAACTGGTGACATGGTAATCATCTACTGGATGATTGCCATGTCATTAACTTCAATATCCTGTCTGGATTTCATAATTTGGAAATCCAGACAGGCAATTTTCAAAACTGGGCTGTACGGGTGATATCCAGACATGTGGCAACCCTAACTGGCTTTGTTGCAACTGTTATGCAAGTTACAAAAGTTATTTCTAAAGATACGTTAAAACTTATGCAGTTACTGCCCTAAATTGTCTAACTTAACGTAACTTACATAGAAGCGTGCACAATTTACATATAAAGCAGTGGCAATGCAGAGAAGCAGGGGCAAATTTCACTGACCACCAATGAACTACACACACAGGCCTGAACTAGGGTTGCCACCTGGCAGGTATTTTGGATGGTTGATCCCAATGTTCTTAGTAGGAAAAAAAGATAAATATATAGGAAGGCCGGTATTGTTTTCAAAGGTGGCAACCCTAGCCTGAACTGGGAGTTTAAATAGGCCCTGGCATTTCAAGTACACAAAGGCCCAACAAGCCCCCTACCAGTCCACTAGATAGTGGCATCTTAAAGCAGCCCCTCTGGCATTTGCCAGAACCCACAGATTGGCAATGCAGGCCTGCACATGCATTTAAAGCATTAATCCAATTTTATTAAACCACGGACTGGCTTGTGATGGAGTTCCACATTTTGGAATTTGTCTGTGTTACAGTCTGTATTTATTGATAGTATAGAATTGGGCCAAAACTGCAGTATAACCATACCTACTCTAAGTGCTTGTGTGTGTAAACAGTAGTAAACTAATTGGCAACCCTGACATTTTCTATTTTTCTGAATTATTTAGTTTATTGAAATGCTGCAAAAATGAGCTTCAAAAAGCTGAGAATGACCAGCTTACTTTTGTTAGTATCATACCCATTAACTGAATCACAAACATTATTCAAGGGCACAGGCCCAACCAAGCAATGCGAGACGTCGGAGTGTTTCTAAAAGTTCAATATCAATTTCAATGTAAATTCTGGAAATTATTAGTCTAGATGTGCATAAACAGATACCGTTACTTTAGTTTTGGCATACGCGCCATTGACTTGAAATTTTACATCGATGTATGTTTTTGTTTATGAAGTTCAGCTTCTCTGATTTATTCACTCACATAGTTACTGAACAGTGTTTATAAGTGTATAGCATGACTCAACATCACTGTTCTTACCAATATCTAATGTCAGAGCCAAAGATGAAGGGAAAGCCAAAAGTTGGGGGAACACAAACATACAATGTAAGTAATAACAAATTAATCAAGCATAATGACTCGCTTTGCTTTATTGAAAATGTCGTATGATTCTGGCACATTCTCTTTCTTCTCATGTTAATCAAGACAAAAGCCGCAGCAGTCACGAGATAATGTGTGAGTTAGATTTGTAGAAAATAGGGAACAGCCATTGTGGGCCGCGTTCCACAGATACTCAAACCAAGATGGGAAGAAACATTTAGTACAGTATGGGAACCACATTAGTCTTTCTCTGGTCTTGACACTGTTTTACATTCCTGAAGGCTTAGTAAACTGTATTGCTAAGTGCAAGAGCTCTGATTTCCATACCCCAAACAGGAACACTCAGGATAAATTACGAGCCTCTCGTACTCTAAAAAGTGTTATGCAACTTGCACAGATATACTGTATATAAAAAATTCCAAAGACCAAGACAGCAACTTGTATGTTGCCAAATTGGAGACAACTGTTTCTATTGTAAGGACTAAAAGGGGTAAGAAGAAGTGTTTACA
Source organism: Xenopus borealis (assembly GCA_024363595.1). Taxonomy (NCBI): domain Eukaryota; kingdom Metazoa; phylum Chordata; class Amphibia; order Anura; family Pipidae; genus Xenopus; species Xenopus borealis. Next base: position 133,366,973 of record CM044441.1, read on the forward strand.
GCTGCCTGCTAAAATACAGCTCATACAATATTTTGTATCTTAAATTCATGCTATTTGGTGGGTTGGCAAAACAACTAGTGTTACATTCATTGGGGGGGAAACAATTGGAGGTGCGTAACTACAGAGAAAGGGGTATAGGGGGCACCATGATGCACTAATTAATGAGCAAATTCAACATATATTGGTAAAACAGGGCAATCTAAGCATATATTGGGGGCAGAGTAACATCTAGTTATGCCATTGGCAATTGGAGTGCAGAGACTTGTCGGAAATTCAGAGAGGGCAGGGAGCAAAGTGCAAAAAAAAATTGTCTGACTCAGATTCATTGCATGGCTAAACAAGCAGTGGTCCCTTTAACTTTTGGATCTATTTAGAGACAGAAAAGGCCTAAATTCAGCTGACTGTGTTTACAGTTAACATTTGACAAATTAATCTGTTAATGAGTATTATTCATAATTGAGAAAAATGGCCAATTGTGTTTTTCCATAAAGTCACTTTTTTGGTGTGGTTCTAATTAATCAGAGATGAAATGAAAATTTCTCATGTGTCACGTCACACAAGGGATTGTTGCACAAGTGTGTTAGTAAAAGAGAGTTAAATATTTGCCTCGTGAGAGAAATTATAAAGGGGGTAGCGGTTTGATCTTATGGAATTAAGAGCTATGTGTATAGACGTGTTTATGTGACCTGCAGTAAGTGACGCACGTTGTGTAGTCTGAAATGATGGTTGAAGCATCACGTCACAACTGCAATGTGCGACAGTAATGAAGAACAGACCAGTGCATAGGTTCTATTTGCTTACAAACTTTTATTAAAACGGAAAATGTGCTTATTGAATCATTGAATCACTTGCCAGTTCCCTTATGATGATATTATAAGGGGCCCGAAGGCTCAGCCGGAAGTTACGGGCCAAGGAGGAAGCACAGTCCAACACAGTTCGAAGTACAGATAAGGATGAGGCAAAGAATTGTCAAGTCCAGGCAATAAGGTCGGTTCAGGCAGCAGGATTCAATACATGGTAAATTATACTTTACAATTGAGTCCCAGGAAAAATTGGTATCCCACAGTCCAGCAATTTCTTTGGGCTCTCCTCTGCCCCAGTCCAATAGAAAACTTCAAAAAAATGAAATGCTGTATTCCTATAGAAACTGTGTTGACGTCATCACGTCAGCGTTTAGTCCCTGGAGTTCTTGCTCTGGCGTCCTCTCTAGTGCTGGTGCTTCTTCGTGACGCTGGCGCTCCTGCGAACCCCGCGGGAGCCGCCATGACTGTAAAGTTTCCTTAAAGGAAAACTATACCCCCTGAACAATGTAGGTCTCTATAAAAAGATATTGCATAAAACAACTCATATGTAAAACCCTGCTTCATGTAAATAAACCATTAACATAATAATATACTTTTTTAGTAGCATGTGCCATTGGGTAATCATAAATAGAAAATAGCCATTTTAAAAAATAAGGACAGCCTCCTGGGATCCTAGGATCCAACGGTGCACACAAACATAACAAACAAACTATAAAGTTAGGTCACATGAGCCAATTAACAGACAGAGTTCTGTCTTTTGCTTCAACACTTCTTCCTGTTACAGTTAGAGTTTAAATATTTCTGGTCAGGTGATCTCTGAGGCAGCACACAGACCATCATGAAATGGTGGTTCATGGCAAGAGATGTAAAAGTGCAATATTTACTTAAATATATATACCAGGTAGGTAAGATTCTTTAATATGTCACTTGATTTGATATAAACTATCTGTTGCTCAAAAATTCATTTTCGGGGTATAGTTTTACTTTAGATTCTAAAATTTGTTAGATACACAAATTCTAAATTTGTTATATAGACACCCAAAGACCATCACTTTTAAAGCTGCCGCCCTAGGCACAGGCCTTTGGGTGCACTCCTTACAAAATCCAAGGCTTCTGTGACATTTTTGAAGGCCTGGGTTATTACTACTATATATATTATAAAGAGGCTGAACCCTTAGGCTAGTACAATAAGTTCAGTAATATTGACTTTCTAGCCATATTCATTTTAGGGTTTAGTTCTGCTTTAAAACATGAGATACCCCAACATTCTACACTCATCTGATGTAATAACTTTAAGTTCTTAATATTATTCAGAATATATGCACAATGCACAAGACAATCTGAGCACCTACAGAAAAACAAAGGTATTGCAGCTTTTGACCATCAAGCCCCTTTTTTGTCTAACATTTGATCATGGCATCACTTACCACTTAACAAGTGCCTAATGTAGATTCAGCAAATCAGCCAAATTCAGAATTCACTGGCAGAAAAGGCTCTCCGACTTTGGGGACTTAAAGGCACAGTAACACTAAAAAATGAAAGTGTTGAAAAGAAAAACAAAACACTATATAATGTAGTGTTGCTCTGCACTGGTGTGTCTGCTTCAGAAACTCTGCTAAAAGGCACAAGATACACACCAGATAACTGATAAGCTCTGAAGTATAAAATGGTAGTACAAAATGCAATCTACTGTGTATCCTGTGCTTGAATGGCCGCCCCCATGGCTACACAGTAGCTTGTTTATATAAACTATAAAAAGTGTTTCTGAAGTAACCACACCAGCTGTACCAGTGCAGGACAACAGTACATTATACTGTCATTCCTTTAAAACACTTTCTGTTTTTGGTGTTATTGTTCCTTTAACCAGTGATCCAAAACCTCTCCCATAGCCCTTCAATAGGACTGTGTATGAATGAATGACTGCACATGGTGCTGTAGTTTGAGATATGGGCAACTTGCTGTTCCTCTGGTAACAAACGTTAAGCTTTGGAGATGCTACCTGCACAATCTCCCAAAAAATGTCCCAGCTGACCCTCATATGTTGGCAGGGAAACCAAGATATAGTCATTGACAGAAACAGACCAAGTACCCTTCAAAATACTAATGCATTATTAATATCTAGAGGATCTGGGTTTCCATCAAAGCATATACTTGTTTCCTCACACTTCTTGTTTTCCAGGTGTCCCAAGTACTTAGCTTGTTTTTTATATATAAAACAAAAAAATAACATTAAACCAAGGTTTCCATTTGGTCACACTAAAAATAGTGAAGGATTTATTCAGATTTCCTGCTCTGAACTTTTTTCTTTTTCGGCTTGATGCAGAAGTAAACGCTCTCCATGTTCCCTGTTCTGACAGCACAATGACTGTTATGTTTGAAAGCATTTATAGATCCCAGAGCTGACATATAGAAATCCAGAATAATTGGTGGCCGGTGCACCAAGACGCTTTCAATTCATGCTTCTCGTGGGGTAAGATCAGCACTTGCATAACTGTTTCCTGGCATTTTCAATCTTTACATAAGGGGCGTTCACATAATAAAATGTTTCACTTAACGGACATGACAGAATGTTACCAAAAATAAGCTCCTTCTATACAGCTAACAACCTGCCGAGTTTCCCTTTCCGTTTCTTGGGAACATTCTCCTGCTATGGAGAATTCATTCTGCATTTACGGATTCTCAACAAGTAATGTGCTTCTGTTACAGAAAATGCCATGTGAGCATAGCAACATAATGTGGATTATATACAGAGACGCAGAATATGTTGCCACATTATAAATGAATGTAATAATATGTTCGGAAAACATAAATGGATTGCTTTAACTTTATTTGATATCTATACACTAATACACATACAGGTATAGGATACATTATCCAGAAACCCATTGTCCAGAAAGCTCAGAATTACGGGAAGGCCATCTTCCATTGACTCCATTATTGTCAACTTATTCAAATTTTTAAAAATGTTTTCCTTTTTCACTGTAATAAAACAATACCTTGTACTTGATCCCAACTACCCAACTTAACCAAGAAGCAAAACAATCCTACTGGGTCTAATGAATATTTAAATATTTTTTTTGTAGCGTTAAGGTATGGAGATCCAAATTACTGAAAGATTCCTTATCTGGAAAACCCCAGGTCCCGAGCATTCTGGATAACATGCCCCACAGCTGTACTAGCAATTTCCAAACCTACACATGATGTGCCAAAACATTACAGCCCAATGTGCCATTGTGATTGGATTAGTGGTGGAATTTATTTGCAGAGAACTTCCCATGAACTGAAGAAGCTGCTCAGACGAGTAGTGAAACGTCTTCAATGATTACTCAGCAAGTCCAGATGTTTTTTTTTTTAGAATTATTTATATTAGATATACCATGACCTGGATGAATGAAAATCTTCATAGTCATTACTGCCCAACTCTACACCTGCCCCAGGTTGAGATTATTGTAAATGTATCTATTTTATACATCATCCATAAATGGTGTCTCTGGGTATGGACACCACATGCAAATTTAAACGAGGGTGTCAAACTTAAATGTGCTAAAACATGTTAATGCAATTAAATCAAAATAAGGCCTAGTTTCCTCTGTGGCCAATCATATTCTTTTGATTCTCGTTCCTTTTCTTTGCAAAATCATTAAAGCAGAACTTGTGGCAGCTTCCATTTCCTACTCCATCCTTCATCTCGTTGGGCCGTATGCATTAATGTTATTACAAGAAGGAAACCAATTATTTAGGGGATTTTTTTTGCTTTGATAGCATTTCTTTCATTGCTTATTTTTGTTTCTTATTAGTTTATGTAAGCCCAAACTTACTGGCAATAAAACAAATGGGCTGTCTGCGTCCCGCCTCTGATCTTCCTTCCCAAATACAGGGGTCCGTGTTTGTGATATGCACAATGCACTACAAATAGACCACTTAATCATCTGAAGTGCAGTATATATATATATATTTATTTACTGTTCTCTGTTTGTTACCCTTGAGAAAGGTCACTGAGACCAAAATGTTTGGTTTCTAATGAAATCTTTTTGTCTATTTCTTAAATCCTGTTGAGTGCTATACTTTTAAAACCAGTTGTCCAGAAAGCTCCAAATTACAGCTTGCCATCTCCCATAGACTCCATTTTAATGTAATAATTTAACATTTTAAAGTTGATTTACTTTTTGTCTGTAATAATAAAATAGTTACTTGTACTGCTAAGATATAATTAATCCTTACTGGAGGCATAACAATTATTGTCAGGAAACTCACTTTTAACTGGAACCTTTGAGATGAAGAGAAGCCTCTCCTACACCCAGGGACGGTCGTACCAGGTGCGGGGCCCAATTGGAACCATTTTGGTGGGGCCCCCTAGAAGGAACTTTGATGTCTGTCGCAGGGTCACAGAGCTGGATGGGCAAATAGTGGCTGCTTTCCCCTCTGTTGAAGTAATGGCTGCCAGTTTGGGATGGGGGCAGGCTGGGCAACTGGGAGAAAATGTTCTCTCACTTTCTTTAATCTATGTGCGCAAAATTTGGTTACCACCTTAAACTGTGTGTGTGCAGCACCATGGATTATATATATATACAACATTAATGTATTTCACTTGTTGTTTGGGCCAATTGGTTTTGGGGCGGGCTGGTTGAATTGGGGGTGGGCTGGGCCAATCAGGTTCAGCTGTGGCCTGAGCCAATCGGGTCTGAGCGGGCTGGGCCAATCTGGATTAGGGGTACTCTGGGCTATTAGGGAATTAAGGGAATATTAATTAGAGCTCACACTGGAGCGGGGCCCCCATAAGTGCGGGGCCCAATTGGGCCAAATTGGTCCAATGTGCTTAAGACCGGCACTGCCTACACCTCCCGCAATGAGGCAGACCGCGAAGTTTAAAACAGGGTTGGTCACGTGGAGGAGTGGTAGAAGTGCTATAGCAGGAACACTTCCAGAAGTTGCGGTACAAAATCGTTAGACAAGGCAGGGTCGAAGTCAGAAGGCAGGCAGCGAAGAATCGTTGAACCAGGAATCAGGCAGAAGTCAGGCAGAGGAGAGTAACAGCAAGACTTCTAAAAATCAGGCAGGGGTCAACACGGATAATCCAAGTAGTAATGGGAACGAAACTGTCGCTCTCACGAACGAACGGATCCAATGCGCCCATGACGACGACGACCAGCACCTAATACCTTACAATTCATTTGGGTTTGTTTCACGTTTACACAATTTTTAAGTAGATTTCAAATATTCTGATCTAAATTATGGAAAGATGCCTTATCTGGAAAAAACCCGGGTCCTGTGTATTCTGTATAACAGATTCCATAACTGTATATATAAACATATATGTGTCAGGCAGGACCAGCTAAGTATACAGTAGATGGGCTGGAGCCTATATTCTTGCAAACACTTTCATTTCTGTAGTAACTAGTTCTTTTTAAAAAAGGGTGTGCATTTACCTATTGATTTCATTAAGAAATATCTAGAGTTACTGTTATTTCTTGCTGTAAATTAGGCAAAATTGGAAATTAATTAAATCAGCATTCTAGTTCCTGGTCTCAATGTACAACTGCTGAGGGACTCGTTGGTATAAGAGGCCCTGTGCTAAACTGACCAATAAATAGCTTCTATACAGTATATGTTGAAAATACAGAGTTTAAAGGGGGCCCTGAAATAATGTTGCAGTAACTTCAGGTTACACTACTGGTAAGCTACATGTATGATTATTAGTGTCCTTTGCAGGCCCGGACTGGCCATTTGTGGGTTATGGCAAATGCCAGAGGGGCTGCTATAAGGTCCCATAGAAAGTCAGTGTTTAGTGGGCTGGTGGGGGCTGTTTGGGCCTCTATGTGGGCTGATGGGCCTCTTGTGTACCTGAAATGCCAGGGCCTATTTTAATTCTCAGTCCAGTCCTGGTCCTTTGTGTGTTTCAAGGTCATGCTCAGATTGATACAATAGCCATTGATGACACTGACACAGCATCAAATGGAATAAAGTAGCAAAAAGTATTGGTTATATACAAGGTGAGTGCTTATAAACCAAACTGTCGTTTTTTTATGCTGAACACTTTACTTGCAGGCCCTCCATGTGCCCTATACTTTGCAGATTGCACCATATTCACCGAAGCAGAAATTAACCCTGTTGTGTATTATGTATCTACTACATAATTTAGTATATAGGTATATACCGTCAAATTCACCGATTAGGTTCATGCCTTTATATGACCATGTAATACCTTCACTTTATGTAACTGTGAAAAATTTTTGGAGCATGGTATAGGGTTGGACTGGGCTTGCTGCACACTGGGAAAAAACCTGGTGGACCCTGGCCCTTGTGGGCCCTGCCAGCCCAAATCCACTCCCTCTTTCAAGATTTGTGAAGCGTGGGCACATTTATTTTTGCTAGATTAGTAAGGTATGCGGAGGGGTCCTAGGGAGTGCTTGGGGCTGAGGCTGCGCGTGCCAGAATGTGGCAGCAATAATAGAAGGGTACACGCCGGGAGGGGTAGAGGGGGGGTTGTGGCTAGGGTTGGTACCCAGCAGGTATTTTACTGGCAAAACACCTGCCAAGGCTTGGGCTGGTATTACAAATGTGCCGGCAATGTAGCTGCCGGTACATTTTTAATATCCCTAACTAAAGCCCTTGGCCCACCCACCGGCCATTGCAAATTTTACTGAAAGGTGGCAACCCTAGTTGTGGCAGGGGTGGGTTGGGGTGGTGTACTGAAGGGTTTATGGTTGGGGGCCCCCGGAGATAAAGGCCCAATACTCCAATCCCGATGCTGGTTTGCACACATTTTTTTTGCTTTGCACTTGCTTTACTAAATGAACCCTGTTGTGTATTATATATCTAACCCATTACCTTCAAGTTCTTCTACCAGGTTCCTGCCTTTATATGGCCATGAAATGCCTTTGTGACCTTTAATATCCTCGTTTTATGAAACGGTGAACATTTTCTGTTTATATAAAGTCAGCTGGGGGTGCATTACGCCTTGTAAATGTTATAAGTCTATAACAATATTATTTACAGTACATTGTATAACAGATGCCCTTAAGATACAATGCATTTCATAAAAGTCAGCTTTGTGCAGTATAACCCAGCGCTGTTAGTGCTGAACTCTGTGCTCAAATATCTTCCTGTACTGCAACCATATGTAAACTCACCACACTGAAAAGAGACCCCAAAGTACCTTGTAGGAAACGATCACTGCCAGTGCTGCCTCAGGACAGACCTCAATAGGGCTATTTATAAAGGGTTGCAGAGCCCCGGCCAAACTTAGTAAATCTGGTGTCGTTTTGTTTTTTTTTCGCTGCCACTTTCTAACTTGAAGCCCGACGGAAATACAGGACATTACATTCTAACCACAGACACCGTAGTGTATTTGCAATAGTTCACACTGGTTTATGCAGCCAGATGGTTTTGATGTAAAAAGAGTAATTGTTTTTAATGGGAAACAGTCTTTATTTCATGATAAAATTAGTGCACATTCTTTGCACCTGGACACTTTGATGGATGACACAGAAAATCCGGCTAATGGTATCCCTTTCCAGTGAGTAAACCAGCTTGTGTATTTGCATTTGCTGTGATAAATGACCTGCTCATGGGCTGAGCCTTACTAGGCCATGTCAGGCAACAGGGCCACTTTAACAGGCTAAAACCCTTGGGATCCAGAGAAAGAGAAGCTAAATTATTCCTTGCAGGATGTCTCCTAATATTTTAAATGTTAAATAAAGCTTTCCTCATCTCAAACAGTGTGTCCGAAGTATCCACCAGGGATCTGGGATATGAAATTAATTAAGGTGCATGGCAAGTTTGAGGGTAGGTTTTTTGCCCTGGGCCTTCAGCATTACAGGGGTCCATCGGGGGAGTCAATAAAAGGGCATATATATTATCAGAGTTAGCTAAACTTTAGTTGCAGGGTTGATACAAATATGCACATCTATTAAGTTCAACCTTTTGTCCAAGTGTATCCAGTCTAACCTCTAACTGGTCTAGAGTAAAGTTAAAGATGTCTCCAATATATCAGCAGGAATAATTTCCTTTTTTAAAGAATACTATCATGGGAAAACATGTTTTTTTCCCTCAAAATGCATCAGTTAATAGTGCAGCAGAATTATGCACTGAAATCCATTTTTCAAAAGAGCAAACAGATTTTTTATATTCAATTTTGAAATCTGACATGGGGCTAGACATATTGTCACTTTCCCAGCTGCTCCCAGTCATGTGTGCTCTGGTAAAGTCACTCTTTACTGCTGTATTGCAAGTTGAAGTGATATCTCACCCCCCCCCCAGCAGCCTAACAACAGAACAATGGGAAAGTAACCAGATAGAAGCTACCTAACACATGATAACAGCTCCCTGGTAGATCTAAGAACAGCACTCAATATTAATAGCCAAGTCCCACGTAGACTGATTCAGTTACATTATGTAAAGGTGGCCATACACGGAGAGATGTTGCCAAACGAGCGGATCTCTTCACGATATGCCCACCTTAAGGTGGGCGATATTAGGGTGATCCGATTGTGGCCCTAGGGCCCAACGATCGGATCACAATAGAGGACATGGGGCGGTTGGATCGTGGGACCGCATCAACGAACAGATGCGGCCGCAATCCCCCCGATCGACAGCTGGCCAACTTTCGGCAGCAGTGCCCAACTGGTTACTAGGGGCGACAAAAAGCCACTCCTGGTAACATTATGAACAGGCCCAGATTTGTGGCGAGGCCACAAAGGCCCAGGCCTAGGGCGGCAAAATTCTAGGGGTGACATTCTGCCCACCTGCATTGGGAATGCAGTGTTCCCAGGCGCTATGTAGCATGAACTCACGCACACAGCACTCCCTGGCGCTGTTGTAAATCTGGCCCTGATTATCAAACTGGAAATATGGCTCTTATAGTGCAGAGAGAACAATTGTGCTTTCTGCACAAGCAACATGTGGCCACTCCTGCACTGGAACGGTGAGTGTATGGGGGGTAAGGTTGCCACCTTTTCTGGACATATTCTTGGTGGTTTTTCCTATTAATAACATTGGCATCAAACATAATTTTTACCGGCCAGGCCGTTAAAATAACGGCCAGGTGGCAACCCTAAAATCTCCCTTACGCTTGACTAATTTGCATTAGGTCTATAGACCTCTATTAATCATATTATCTATATGCAAACCCTTGGACAAGGACTCACCAAATGAGGTTGGATATTAGCATGATTTACCCATATCCCATACACAACATATAATCTGCCCGACAGGCCTGGACTGACAGTCAAAATTGACCCTGGCATTTTAGGTACACAGAGGCCCAATCAGCCCACACAGAGGCCCAAACAGCCCCCACCAGCCCACTAAATACTGATGGCACATTATAGCAGCCCCTCTGGCATTTGCCAGAACCCACAGATTGCTAGTCTGGGCCTACTCCCCGACATGTATACATTTGGTTGTGCGGGAGCAGGAAGGAGGTAGTAGGGGAATGTGAGTCTTTACTAGAAATCCCTCTGCTGCTGCTATAGTTATGCTACTGAACGGTATTTCCAGACCTACACAATAGATATCTTGTAAATACTGGATATCGGTGGGTAAGGTTGCCACCTTTTCTGGAATAATATACTGGCCTTCCTATATATTTACCATTTTTCCCTATTAATAACATTGGGATCAACCATCATTTTTACCGGCCAGGCCGGTAAAATACCAGGTGGCAACCCTATTGGTGGGGCAGGCTGTTTTATCCCCATGCATGTGTTTGACTGTGTATACTTCCTCCCTTGTTAATATGACAGTAAGAAACCTTATTTATTTTGATTTCAGGATGATCCTGTGTCCTCAAAAAGTATCTCTTTATCTATATACAGGGTTGCAATCAAGAATCCTGGGGTACCATCAGGTCCGGATTGGGATTCACAATAGGCCCTGGCATTCCAAGTACACAGAGACCCAAGCAGCACCCCACCAGCCCAATAAATAGTGGCTGTCTATGGCAACTTACAGCAGCCCCTCTGGCATTTGCTAGAACCCCCAGATTGCCAGTTTGGGCCTGGGCACCATATCCTTGCATGCAGGGCTGGATTTACCAAGCGGGCGCCGCTAGGCCCACTGTCGTTGTCGCCCCTATCCCCTCCCTTTTATTTGCTCAAATTTTCATCACAGGACAGAGCAATGGGAATTGTCACACAGGAAATGTAAATTTCTGAACCAATGTGGGTGCGGTTGGGCAGCATGTCGCCCCCTAAAATCCTGCCGCCCTAGGCCCGGGCCTAGGTGGCCTCTCCACAAATCCGGGCCTGCTTGCATGCCCATGTCCTCATCTTCAGACCCTGCCCCTCAAATCAGTCCAGCTCCACAACTAATATACCAAATCCTGGCCCATTAGCTGAAAGTCCTGCCCCTCTCATGGTAGTTTTGGAACCCCCATTTGGACTGGTGACCTGACAGGGCTCCTGCATATATACAGGTATGGGACCTGTTATCCAGAATACTTGGGACCTCAGGTTTTCCGGATAACGGATCTTTCTGTAATTTTAATCTTCATACCTTGTCTACTAGAAAATCATTTAAACATTAAATAAAACCAATATGCTGGTTTTGCTTCCAGTGAGATTAATTATATCTTAGTTGGGATCAAGTACAAAGTAATGTTATTATCACAGAGCAAAAAGAAATAATTGTAAACAAATTTGGATTAATTGGATAAAATTGAGTCTATGGGAGACGGCCTTTCCTTAATTTAGGGCTTACTGAATAACGGGTTTCTGATATCAGATCTCAGACGCATATCACACAATTGTTACACACATATTTAGTACAAAAAATTCTAAAATGCAGGTCTCCAGTTGTTTATGAACTAAAACTCAATGGGGGGAATGTAATTAAAGTCGCAAAGAGAAAAACAATTTGCATCAATAAGAATAAAAATCCACATCTCGCAATGTAATATTGTTCCTTAAACTGTTACTGCATTGTAAATTTTAATTGCACATTGTGAATTTTAATCGCGCAAGTGCTTGAAGGTTTCGTAATCTTTTGGAGCAAACATAACGACTTTTTCAGTAAGAAGTTTTATTTGGCGCGAACTATAAAATTCGCAAACAGTCTTCCACTGTCGGAAGTGGTCGCTAAACAGTTTCTGGGTTCGTAAAAGCTAAATTAAATTTGTGCAAAGCAAAATTTATCCACACAAAGGCATAACTTTTTCGCATTGTGAATAGTTTTTGTATTAATGACTTTTATTACATTCCCCAGTATATCCCCTGGGTCTGTGGACTTTACTCAAGGTTATGCTGGTCCTTAGTAGGAACCAGATACATTGAATTGCCATGGGCCCTGCTGTTGAACTTGGACCCCACAGAATAATATTTATTATACAGTGCATAACTTCAGAACAGATTGCATCAGTGCAGGCTGTGAATTCTGCCGAACTCAAACATCAGAGAGAAAACATCATAGAGTGTCAGAATACTAAATAAAAGACAGACAAGGCTCTGAAAATACGTCCTCTTTTTTTGCAATTATAAGATGTCAGTGCATTTTGCAGCACAGTCCATCATTAAGAAGTTTGGAGACAATAAACAAGAGGCATGAATATTCTATAAATTCTTTCCTTATAATCAGTGCTTAATGATGTCATTAGTTACAATTAGTGATGTCATTTGTGCCATATGACTCACTGAAACTTGTGAAGTTCTATGACCTGTATAAAATAAGTTGGCCATCAACCTCATACCTTTATATGGTCATGGAACTCATTGGTGACTTTTTATACCATTTTATAATTGGGTTACATTATGACTGTATAGCTGAAGCTCTTATACATATATAGCTACTGATAGTCCCACTGGATGTATGATTAATGACAAACAGTTTAAGCTTGGAATTAAGTTTTCCTGTGATGAAGAGGTTGGTGTAATGCAGAAAGAGAAGAATAAGCCCTGTTTACAACTGGTAGCAATTACCTAATATTTTTATACAATGAGTTCAAGGCTTTTATTTTTATTCAGTGTGCAATTAGTATCAGAGCATTAATATAAATAAACCCAAACCATAAAATGACTCTGCTGTTGGCCTCTCTGCTCCTAATTCACTAGCTGGTTACATGCCAAGAAGCTATAATGGGCTGTGCACAGGGACCCGCTGTTTGGAGTATAAAATATAATATTAGGGCTAATATATCCCCTAAACAGGTACATGTACAGGACCAGTGCTGGGAACATTACCAATTTATATTACTGCTTAATCCAAAGCAAAGATACCATGATGCCCCAATCCCTCCGCCACCAAAATGTCTAGAAGTTAATCCGTTTATTGAAATTTTATATTAATTAGGGCCTCATGGGGCCCCCTGCAGCCGCACGGTCTGCTTCCTCTATATTTATGCTCCTGCCTCATTCCCATGCTCTTAAAAAATGGGTTTCAATACTGCCCTCACCCTTTAGTTTGCTTTTGAGTTAACATTAGTATGATGCAGAGAGTGATATTCTGAATAGAGGGCCTGAATAGAAAGATGAGTAATAAAAAGTAGCAATAACAATAAATGTGTAGCTTTATGGAGCATTTGTTTTTTTTTAGAAGTGGTCAGTGACCTCTATTTGAAAGCTGGAAAGAGACAGATTTTAAAAACCTAATAAAAAAACTAATGAAGACCAATGAAGACCAAAGGTTGCTTCAAACTAGTCATTCTATAACATACCAAAACTTAATTTAAAGGTGAACCACCCACTTACCTACAATACTCTAAACTAACACAATCAGAGGGTCTGCTAGCATCTCTTGATATAACAAAAGCATTTGACTCAGTTAGCTGGGAGTTTCTATGGGCAGTGCAAGCACTATATGGGTTCGGACCCAGGTATATTACCTGGATTCAACTTCTATACCAAAAACCCACTGCACGCATCCAAGTAAATACCATCCTATCTGACAAAATAGGTCTGGGCAGGGGTACTAAACAGGGCTGCCCCTTGTCGCCCCTATTATTTGCATTACCAGTTGAACCCCTTGCAATAGCTATTCTGCTCAATGCAAGGATTAGGGGTCTAACGGTTGGCAGGGCTGAAGACAAAATAGCCCTATGTGCAGATGACATAATTCTGTTTTTGAAAGATAAAAGGAACTTACTCACCCAAGCCTTGAACACAGTGGAAATGTTCGTGACTATAATGGTCTGAGGATCAACAGGCAAAAAAAGCTATTTATTTTCTTTAGCGGGCCTAAGAGAGGGGGGGACACTTTGCATGGGCTCTGCTGGGTATCCTAGTTTAGATACCTAGTTTTAGAGATCACCAGAGATACATCTAATTTTTGTGACATCAACCTCAACCCCATAGTAAACAAATTCAAGAAAGATGTTATTCATTGGACTAAATTGCCTCTAATGGTTTGGGACAGAAGAGTCCTGAGACACCAAAGTTGGTAGAATGGATAGCACTGGTGAACAAAACTCTACCACTCATAAAACTGACATATGTAGCCCGAGGCACTCCCTCAAAATTAGACAATATTTGGATCCCATGGGTAGATGCCAATCCAACAGTAGCACTCCCTGACCTATCAGGTCCAACACAACCCCAATAGATGGAGCAAGGGTTGGTACTCCAGAGTGCAAAGTGATGGTACATTGTATAGGTATGGTGGTTGTCCTGTTATAAAATACCTTGTTAAGATGATGCTAAGCTGTAAATGGACTGTGAATGTCTTTATTTTGTTTGTTGTTTGTCAAAAACAAAATAAAAACTGAAAAAGGTGAACCACCACTTTAATACACTCATATAAATGGTTTCGCTAAACCAAACTTCCTAAATGAGTAAAATATGCATTCAGGGCAGGGTTTTCAGCAGAGAGCTGTGTCATTGTGCTAGTGGTTTGGAAATACTGGGAAGGGTCTTCCTTCGTCTGGTGCATGCTGGTTAAATTCCCACTTTAAAGGAAAAGAAACAGAAATTCTGCACTTAAAGGGGACCTGTCACCCAGACATAAAATCTGTATAATAAAAGTCTTTTTCACATTAAACATAAAAAAAACAACCTTTATTTTTTTTAATAAAAACATCAACATCTGTTTTAAACTAATTTAAAATTTTCATCTGATCATATGTTGCCTTCCCTGCCTCTATGCCCGAGGCACAGCAATCACTTTCATTTCTGCCCTTATTCGATGTCACTGACCCCCTCCCTCTTTACTCTCTAGAATTGCATAGCCTGTGCATTGGCATGTCAGTCACATCCTCCTTTCTGGCGCATACATTAGATTTTAGGATAATGCTAAAAAAATGTTTTAAAAACATTGCAAAGCAAAATTTAAATCATTCATATAGTATTAGTACATTTTATTTTGCTCAACTATTACTATAAAATCAGATTTGGATTAATTAATTATGGTCACTGGTCCCCTTTAATATCAAGGGTAACTTTTCCTATGTGCAGAAGCCCCAGTGTTTATTTCTTGATCTATTTTTGTGCTTCTTAGGGATGCACCGAATCCACTATTTTGGATTCGGCAGAACCCCCGAATACTTCGAGAAAGATTCAGCCAAATACCGAACCGAAACCGAACATATCCAAACATTTGCATGTGCAAATTATGGGTGTGAAGGGGAAAACATTTTTTTACTTCCTTGTCTTGTGAGAAAAAGTCATGCAATTTCCCTCCCAGACCCTAATTTGCATATGCAAATTAGGGTCTGGATTTGGTTCGGCTGGGCCGAAAGGATTCGGACGAATCCTGCTGAAAAAAGCCGAATCCCGAACCGAATCCTGGATTTGGTGCATCCCTAGTGCTTATTATGCAGGTACCCAGGTTCATACTGTGGCCATACTGTATTCACCATTCTGTAATAGCCACCACTTTCACTAGTTTCACCAGATTATGAGCACCATCTTCTTCTTAGTCAGCACTGCAGATATTTCAAAGAATTCCCATAGAATCATTTGTTTTTGTTCAAAAGGAAATTGCTGAATTTAAAGGATTTTATACCTGTCAAAAATGACCAACGAGACATATATTTTCATTTACCATCTGTAATGGGCGCAACACGCAATATACATGGTACTTGAACCCTGGCACTGGCGCAATACTTCTGGGTGGTACATCCTTGTGATCTTTTAGGAGAGAATTCTAGGGGAGGTTAGATAGTATAGGGCAGCTGATAAGTAGTTTCAGCATATGCTCATGAAAAATGTCTCATTCAAAGTCCTAGGACCCTAAAATAGTTCTTCTGTGGGACCAGTAAATTCAGGGTAGGACTGGCCCAGCAGAACACTGGGAAAAAAACTTGGTGGGCCCCTGCCCAGACTTGCTCCACCAATCAGGCAATCAGCTGGTACGCAGCACCACAGTGGGGGGGGGGGATTGGATGTTGGGTGTGCCCGGGGTCTGCCAGGAGGGCCCTTCATTTTGCAGTCCCAGTGGGCCCCCAATGCTCCAGTCCAACCCTGAGTAAATTCTACTACTACTGCAACTTTTGCTACTGCACCCTGTCCCTGGGGCTCCATCTTAGGCAGTGGAGTAACTATAGACTAAGCCTGGGGAAAAGGGGGTCTGTTACCTCTATAACTTTTGAATCCTTCTCCCCACTGCTTTCTCTTCTTCTTCTTCTAATTGACAGGCTTGCACCAGTGTGAGCTTGTGGGGGGAGCTGCTGTGTGTGTCGGGCTCTCCAAAAGTTTTTCTAGTATGGGGGCTCTGCACATGCTTGTTATACCCCTGATCTTGGGGCTACTTATTAATGTGCAAGGATGGAATGTGCTTGGGGTTCCAATGCAACACTGGCAGACAAGAGTACAAAGAGTGGCACTTGTCACAAGACCTAAATATGCAATCTGTGGGTTCTTGCAGTTGCAGATACTAGAGAGGCTGCTGTAGGATGCCATAGACAGTCACTATTTATTGGGCTGGTAGGGGGCTGTTTGGGTCTCTGTTACTTAGAATGCCGGGTTCTATTTTGAATCCCAGTTTGGAACTGAACAGAAGCATTGTGGGAAGTCCAAAAACAACAGCAGAGATTCACTATGTTTTAGCCCTTCATTCTGGAAGTCTCTTTAGTGAGACAGGATGAGTTCTGAGTGTCAAGTGGTGCTCCTCATTCAAATCTGGCACTTGGTGAGGCATTTTTATCACTACCACAGGGAACAATGAAAACACTACAATGACCCTTAAAGTTCATGGATAAGGTTACCTTGCCAGATCAGTCACAGCAGCTCCCACTGATAAGATGATAATCAAATTGTAACATGTAACATTCAGGGCTAGAGCAGACGGGGAGATTCGGGGGCATTTTGTCGCCTGGCGACTTGTAGCCGCGACTTGTAGCCCCCGAACCTCCCCGAATAGACAGGACCTGGGGCGCACCGGCGTTACTTAAAAACGCCTGCGCCTATTCACACGCAGCGGCGCGATTTGTGGAATCGCTCCAAATTGACGCCGCTGCGTGTGAATAGGCGCAGGCGTCTGCTCTAGCCCTTACAAAACCCTTATTGAGAAGTTTATTTTGCCTTTAATTATGCCTTTAAAGGGATACTGTCACGGGAAAAAAAAATTCAAAATGCATCAGTTAATAGTGTAATAGAATTCTGCATTGAAATCTATTTCTCAAAAGAGCAAACAGATTTTTTTATATTTCATTTTGAAATCTGAGATGGGGCTAGACATATTGTCAATTTCCAAGCTGCCCCATGTCATGTGACTTGTGCTCTGATAAACTTCAGTCACTCTGTACTGCTGTACTGCAAGTTGGAGTGATATCACCCCCTCCCTCCCCCCCCCCAGCAGCCTAACAACAGAACAATGAGAAGGTAACCAGATAACAGCTCCCTAACACAAGATAACAGCTGCCTGCTAAATCTAAGAACAGCACTCAATAGTAAAAATCCATGTCCCACTGTGACCCTTCAGTTACATTGAGAAGGGAAAAAATAGCCTGCACTCTGTGCCACAACTTTGGTGGCAGAGAAAATATGCACAAAACTGTTTAGCAAATTGCGAATTTAAGTTACTTTTAACACTATTTTTGCCCAAAACAACCTCGCAAAGTGCCTGTACTCGCGCAAAGACCCATCTTGTTTGCGAAAATTAATTCACAATGTGAATTCTCAAAAACCAGAAAGACGGGCACAGTAGTGCAATATTGTAGCTTTCAGGAAAAAGCATGGGCAAAACTACCATTTGCAAACAATTATGCGCTGCGCGAACATTATAAATGACTCCCCATATGTCTAGCCCCATGTCAGATTTCAAAATGAAATATAAAAAATTCTGTTTGCTCTTTTGAGAAATAGATTTCAATGCAGAATTCTATTACACTATTAACTGATGCATTTAGAAAAAAATTTATACTTACAAATAAAACCATGTGTCTGAAATGTCTCCAATTCTGCAAAAGAATAAAAAATACAGAGTGATGTATGTTACAAAATACTCTCTCACATAGGAATGACTGCAGATATAGTTTCCATGTTTCTGTTCTTACATTTTCTGTTGTCTTTGTCCAATTTTCTCTCCCCATCACCTCATTTAGTGTGGAGAGGAAATGCTTTGTGTTAACATGCCATTTTGTGCAGGGCCGTTTTAAGGCCTTGGTGGGCCCTGGGCAAAGAGCAAAGTAGTGGGCCCCCCGCACACCCCTCCCCCAACCGCGTGCACCAGAAAAAAATTTCGAATCCATTTTCGCCTCCCTTCCCTGTGTTTCTGCCCTCCGTGTGTGTCCCCCTTCCTCCCTTTGTGTGTCCCCTCACCTCACTCCATCTTCCGCCCTCCTTCCATCTTACTCCTTCCGTCTTAAGGTGGCCATACACGGGCAGCTTATCGGCCCGTGTGACGGGCTTTCCCGATCGATATCTGGCCGAAAGTCGGCCAGATGTCGATCGGGCAGGATTAAAAATCCCGTCGGATTGCGGCCGCATCTGTTTGTTGATCCCTAGGGCCCACGATCGGATCAGCCCGATATCGCCCACCTCAAGGTGGGCATATCGGGGAGAGATCCGCTCGTTTGGCAACATCGCCAAACGAGCGGATCTCTACGTCTATGGCCACCTTTACTCCTTGTGTGTGTCCCCTCCCTCCCTGTGTGCGTCCCCTCGCTCCCTGTGTGCGTCCCCTCGCTCCCTGTGTATGTCCCCTCGCTCCCTGTGTGTGTCCCCTCCCTCCAGTTTCCTCCCTCCCTGTTCCCCTCCTGGCGTCTTCCTCAGGGTGCGCGTCTCCTCCCTCCCTCTCCCTCCTGGCATCTCGCCTGGTCACCCAGCGCAGTGGGAGCCCTGGGAAAGTGGGCCCTGGGCAGGTGCCCCACCATTTGCATTATTAAAGCGGCCCTGGTTTCGTGGAGGAAACTGTCCATTTCTTTATGGTTTAGTAAAGGCCCTCATACATGGACAGATATAAACTGCTGACAGATTAAGTCTGCAGCTTATTGGGCAGTGTATGGGGGCCCTCCGATTGACTGATACAGCGCTACGAAACAAGTTGGCGCTATAGAAATACATGTTAATAATTGAGGACAGCATTGGTTCGTTAATGCTGCCCATGATCCAGCCATATACTTATTATTGTTATCTGATCGTTGGGTCTAGGGCCCACAATCGAATTGGCCCGATATTGCCTACCTCAAGGTTTAAAAAAACAGAATTTTGGCTCTTAAAGGTATCAGGATTGGCTTTTTGCCTCCTCTGGTAACCTGAGTAGCGCTGCCTCCTGAGGCAAGTTTTTCAAATTGCTTCATTGGCACTGCAGCCCTGCTGAAAATACCTTGTTAATATTTTAATAAACCTGGGAACTGACTTTGATTATAAATGTGTGGTGTTCTGATATAAAGGAGGTCTAAACTGGTAAATGGCACATTGTATTGTTGGAGTTTGTCCAGAATATATTGAACTCATTAGTATCACTGTGTCACATTGATTAATTGTATATATTAGTTTAGCACGGATTGGGTAAAAACTTGATTTCGTAGGATTGCCAGGCAACCCTATATGCACTGATAATTTTGTATAATTATTGGTATGTGTTCTCAGGTGCAACACATATTAGTGAACAAAAAAACATTTAAATATCTTACAGGTCATGTGATGCTCCATTTGTTCTCCATTGGTAGCACACTTGCAAGGAATACAGATCATTCATGGAACAGGGATTGGAAGTGACAGAGGGTAGACATGAGAAAAATCACTTTACTGTAATTTGGCTGCTGTTCCACCAAACATGTGCATCAGCTCTATCATATGGAAAATGATGTTCAAGCTGTGATTTGACTTTTAATGTAAAGGATAATATGCAGGAAATAATTTATGTGAAACATAACAGTAAAATATGATTACATTGACCGTATGGGACACTATTTAAGAGCTGGCAATGCACTATACATTTGTTCTGGTATAAAGGTCAGGTATGAGCACACAGAGAGACTATGGGTAATCCAGCCCTGAGCCCAGAGCAAGCTAAAATTATCCCTCTCGTACACCACTATGTTGTATTAGTAATAACTAACTAATAATAACTGATGATAAACGAGTATTAACTAGTTTAACAAGACAAATAGCTGACTGTCACATCTGCCATGCAGTGAACTGTATTAAGAGTATTTATTCTAGAAACAGCTATGGGGCCAGCGCTTGAGTGAGGGGGGCTTCTGGCAATGTGGGAAACCCGGAGCCCCCAAATTTATGGGAATTACCACATAATATAGAAATGTCCAACCACGGGTGAGACATCTCTGGCACATGTATTAAATATATCTTACAATTATAGCTCAATGTAATATGCACTTTAAGGGTAGATTTGGGGAGAATTAGTCGCCCGGCGACAAATTGGCTCTTCTTTGGGAGACTAATCTTCCGGAAAAGAATCTAAATCACCAGCGTCATGGCACTTGGAGCGATTCATTTTCCTAAGTCGTCAGAAGTTTCCTCGAGAGAAGGGCGACAAAATCTCCCTGAATCTTAGCGTGTGTCTCTACCCTTAAGCTGGCCATAGACGTAACAATTACGATCTTTCTCGGAAAAGATCTTTCCAAGAAAGATCGTTCGTTTCAACACACACGGGTAGAGCTGAATCGTCAGATATACAGGTATAAACAATAGAATTCTACCTGTATCTGACGATTCAGCACTAACAATGGCCGATGTTCAGGGTGATTTCAAAGGCATCCGATCAAAATTTTCCGTCCAGCCCGATCAACCAGCCGACCGATATCTTAATCCTCTGACGATATCGGTCGGCTCATTTCCCACCATACACGCACTGAATATCGTACGAAAATTCGTTTCGTACGATATTATCTGTGCGTCTATGGCCACCTTTACAGTCTAAGTGCCGCTAAGTTGCTGCCCTCTCCTAAATCTCTGCTTCATCCATTCTCATTAGGAAAAATATAGTGCAAAAATGAACTAAGTACACATTCTTAGAAGGTGATCTAAAGGCTTCTGCTGCTCTGAGCACTTTTGCAATGACCACAAAGTTTTTTGAACAAGCCATTTTGAGAAAAAGAGTTTTTAAAGGCCTATCTAGCTGGCACAGGAGTTATCACAAGCTGTAGAATGAGGCTTACATTCCATCCGTGGGTAGACAACTTGCACTTGAATTGTGTGCATGCCAGGGGTGTTCCTGGGTTCACCAACACGCTGACCCTGAGTTTCATTACAGCCAGCTCATATAATTGATACAAACGTTGCTAATACTCCAGAGATGTTGTTTAGAAATGTATCAACTAAATGTTGCAAAACTGTAACAGTTAAGAACCTGCACTTGAATTACTAAGCTGATAGACTCAAACACCAGAGACAGGAACCTTAAAGGAATTATTCACCTTCCAAACACTTTTTTCTGTACAGTTGTTTTCAAATTGTTCCCCAGAAATAAAGACTTTTTTCAATTACTTTCCATTATGTATCAGTTTAGAACAGTTGAGGGGAAGGTGAAAAATGACACTTTACACTTAAATATTAGGAAAACGGTTACAAATAGAAAATAGACAGTAATTGGAAAAAGTCGTTATTTCTGGGGACCTATCTGTTTGAAGATGATCAACCCCTTTAAATTTTAAACTTAGATTTTGGAAAAACAGTATAAGATAAAAAATGGAAAGCAATTGAAAAAAGTCTATTTCTGGGGATCAATCTGAAACAACTCAAATAAAAAAGTGTTTGGAAGGTGAACAACAAAATGTCTCTAAATGTTGTTGGTTTAATTATTTCCCTGCACGTTTTGAATTTAAACATAGTAGAGCCAATTGTATTCAGAGATGCTCTGTGTGTACTCTGAATTTCTTAAAGGGATATAGCCACCCTAAAATGAAATATACATTTGTTAACAATTTATACTAATCAAAACTTCCAATGATTTTAAAGGAGAAGTCAACCCAATCGGCAATAAAATCCCTCCCCCTCCCCTGCGATGCCCCCTCCATCCTCCTCCCAAAGTTGCTATTTACCCTTCTGCGCCGGTCCTGTCCACGGAGTTCACAGGCGCCATCTTCTCCCAAGCGGTCTTCTTCCTGGATCCATCAGCGTCTTCTGGTGCATGTGTAGGAGGAATTTTCTGGTTCAGCTCTACTGCACATGCACCGAAAGGAAAACTTTTGGCGTTACTGTTCCTTTAATAAGGAACCAAGCTCTGGATTTTTGATCCAGCAGAAATCAACAACCACACAGGCAGAAGTGCTCTTGCACCACTTAGTACTCTTGCACTAGCATGCTTGGGGTGGTAAATGACCCCTACAATGTTGCAATGGTATTAGCAGGAGCTAAAGATTTGTCAGGCACTGCTTTAAAATATAATTTCACATACAAATAACACCATTGGAAATATAAATTAAAGTACAACTTGTCTACAGGAAAGTGGCTCATATTTACATTTTCCTTAATCAGGATTAAAACAATTTTGGTTGGAATTACCCTTTACGCTGCATCCAGAGTCAAGTAATAGGGAAGGCCATAATACTATCTTTAGGCTGATGGCATGCAGTGTATATCAGCACCATAATCTGCCACTGCTGCTGGCTATTTACTTTAATGGGAAATGCAAGGCAATGATAGGAACTGGCCCTATTTATCCCAAAATTGAGCAATTCCCATCACTAACAAGCCTATTCCATTCAGGTGTAGGACCAAAGTGCTTTTTTGGCTGGTTTAAAATACACACAGGGTGCCATATCTCTTAAACTGGCCATAGACGTAACAATTACAATCTTTATCGGAAAAATCTTTCCAAGAGGATTGTTGTTTCAATACACACGTGTAGAGCTGAATCAAATATACAGGTAGAAACAATAGAATTCTACATGTAACTGATGATTCAGCACTAACAATGGATGATTTTCGGGTGCCTTTAGGGCTAGTCCAGACGAGAAGATTCGGAGAGATTAGTCACCTGGCGACTAATCGCCTCGCAACTATCTCCCCGAACCGTTTCCCCCCTGCCTTCCAGCTGCTTCAATGAAGAATCGCCTGTGCCTATTCACACGTAGCGCTGCGTTTTTCTAAGTCGTTCGCAATTGTATTTTCCGCGACTTAGGAAAACTCAGCGCTGCGTGTAAATAGGCTCGGGCGATTTACAGTTTAGTGGGGACACAATTCAGGAAGATTAGTCGCCCCAAAGTAGCAGTGATTAGTCGCCAGGCGACTAATCTCCCTGATTCTTCCCGTGTGGTCTAGCCTTTAGGGTAAGGGTCACATGGGTATATTCAGGGAGATTTAGTCGCCTGGCGACTAATCGCCTCTTCTTCTGGGCGACAATCGCCCTGAATGGCCTTCCCGTGTCTTCCCTTCCACTACAATGAAAGTTCGCCAGTGCTAAAGCACACGCTGAGCTTCGTTGCCTGAAGTTTCCTACTTCAGAGACGAGGCTTTCCTACATGAGGAGTAAAAGGAGTCAGTGGGAGATATTTTATAAATCAAACTAAATAAATCAAGTTATTTCAAAATCTTAAAAAGGGGGATAAAATAACTGGTTCTCAAATAAAAATGAGTTGTAAAATTTTAACTGTCAACAAACATCCAAAAACAGAAAGGTTCTACCTTACGGTTACACCTCCTGCAGAACAAATAAATGCCCTTTTTTTTTTACTGTGTTGTTATTCTGAACCTCTGGACTCCATGTGCTAAGGGCTAGTCCAGACGAGGAGATTCGGGGCGATCCGTCGCCGGGCGACTTTTTGCCGCGACGGATCGCCCCCGAATCTCCCGGAATAGGTAGGCATTGGCGCTGCTTCAAAGCGCCGGCGTGTGTTCACACGCGGCGGCGCGATTTTCAAAAGCGCTCCAAATTGCCTGGCGAGGCAATTTGGAGCGCTTTTGAAAATCGCGTCGCCGCGTGTGAACACGCGCCGGCGCTTTGAAGCAGCGCCAATGCCTACCTATTCCGGGAGATTCGGGGGCGATCCGTCGCGGCAAAAAGTCGCCCGGCGACGGATCGCCCCGAATCTCCTCGTCTGGACTAGCCCTAAAGGTTTTAAGGGTATATTTACCTTTTCTTCAAAATGAGAAAGCATCTGCTGATGATCCACTAAGGAATCACTGCTCTGTCCACAGAAATAAGCCATAGGGGCCAATGGACAGGACAACCCATGGGGTTGTTCACTTTTGAGTTAATTTTTAGTATGATGTAGAGAGTGATATTCTGAGACAATTAGCACTTGGTTTTCATTTTGTATTATTTGTGTTTTTTTAGTTTTTAGCTTTTTATTCAGCAGCTCTCCAGTCTGCAGAAATTTGGTTGCTGGGGTCCACGTTACTCTAGCAGCCATGCATTAAAGCCATGCATTAATATAAATAAGAGACTGGTATATGAATAGGAGAGGCCTGAATAGAAAGATAAATAATAAAAGGTAGCAAAAGCAATACATTTGTAGCTTTAAAGAGCATATTTTTTAAAGATGGCGTCAGTGACCCAAATGTGAAAGCTGGAAAGAGTCAGAAGAAAAAAAAGGCAAATATTTTTTCTTAAAAAACTATAAAAAAAATGAATACCAACTGAAAAGTTGCTTAGAATTGGCCATTCTATAACATACTAAAAGTTAAACCTAAAAGTGAACCCAACATTTCAATTTATAATTGTCCCACAATGAGCAAATGAGCATCACGTGATTAATTGGGAAAATTGCCAGTGCCCACAGTTAACATTGCTTCTACCCTAGTTTAATTTCTATATTCGGCAAACAAATATGTGACATGCCTATAGTAAGCACTATTATCACTGGAGTTTAAAAGACCTGCTTTGACTTATGGGCACCTGACAATAAAACGTATACAGTCTGATTTTAAAAGGAACAATTTGTCACTCGTTTAATTATTTCTTAAATATATAAAAAAAATAAAAAGTTCAGTTTATCTGAAAGCTTGTCAGTACCTTTAACTAAAATGTTCATATTAATATATTTGTCGGTGAAGCTGTTGTTTTTGGTTTGCTGATCTTTGCCCAGATTCACTTAAGAACAATATCTGCTCATGGAACTTGAGGAAATAGGAAATATTCTTGTGTTCACTACGGAATTCCATTCCCTCTCTCTGTTTTCAGTGGTTAAAGAAATATTATCAGCCTGGAAATCACCAGCATGATAAAACGTTTACAATTAGGTGCTGAAGTGCAATGGTGTTTGTCTGGAAATTACTGGGGTTTATTATTATTGAGCATTTTGCAGCCACATGGTTCTACAAAGAAAATCACTCGTTCAAACGCAGTAAAAATATGTTTTTTTTTTTTTAGATTGTATTTCCCATAAATCATCGATTAATAAATCCTAAAAACACAACGCGAAACGCGGGGTTTTTTTTTTAAATAAAAAAAACTGATAACTGTTTCCTCCATAGCGTGAAAAATAAATCAACAGAAATTGTTTGCACTACGAATAAGTTCAGATCAATACCAAATTGTTTGTTCGTGTAATGTAAAATAGGTTTCGTTGTATTCCAATAACCAATAACGAAATTCGTTTCTAATTGAATTAATTTAACAATTTTATAGACATCAATAAATCTCACGATTTCACCCCGATTTCGTACTGCCGATTTTTGTCATGATATATATATATATATATATATATATATATATATATATATATATATTTATATTTTACACACACACACACACACATATAAAGCAGGAAGGTTCTAGCAAAATAAAGTAAAAACCTTGTAATTTTAGTATCTGAACACGATATTTACGATTAATTAGCGCAAAGCTAAAGAAATTCTCTGAATTGTTAGCGTCTATGCGCGGATGTCGTACTATCTGAAATTATTTTCCCTGGTGTTGGAATTTCTATTGCTACCCACCCAAACATCAACATTACATTCGGATTAGAGTTTAAGACAACTGGGACAAAAAATAATAAAAATAAAGAGTGAAAGAGTTTAAAAAAAATAAAATAAAATTCAGTGGTTCTACGGCAAAACGACAAATGTTTGTTCAGCTCAGTGATAGTAAAGTAAACAGCAGTTGCAATTATTTCTTTCAACACGGGTAATTAAAAAATAGTGTTATAGTGTTTGTGTAGAATACTGTAGAATACTGATATATTTGCATCTTTTTTTTCCTTTCCTGATATTTTCCTGATATATTTGCATCTTTTTTCTTTCCAAATGCGTTAAATCCACGATATCTATCTATCTATCTATCTATCTATCTATCTATCTATCTATCTCTCTCTCTCTCTCTCTCTCTATCTCTCTATCTATACATACATACATACATACAAGGGAAAGTTATATAATATACATACATAAAAGTTATAAATATAATATATGTATATTTTTTTTTATTAATTTATAAAAAATATCATATATTTTTTTTAAAAAACACACACACATATATTATATAGTGCATGTACAAAGTGTCTGCACTGTAACTAAGGAAAGGGCGCATAGTGATTTGCAGCATATAATTGCAATCAGGAACAGGCTTTCCAACAGTGGGTTCACACTGAAAATGATATGGAGTGCTTCCCTTGACTTAAAAATAAATAAATAAATAAATAAAAAAAAAAAATATATATATATATTTCACTTAAGCATAAAACAAATGTTATAAACTACATATAGTAAATTAAAGACTGTACCAAGAGGCTGATCTAAAATACGGTTCTGTAGTTATGTACTAAAAAAATAACTGTGCGTTTACTTTTCTTTATTTATGTATCTTGCAAATTGCCCAAAGAATCTTCTCCCATGTAATGTGTTAGACGCTGAGTATATAATATCAGAGGTACTGGACCAAGAAACCGATACTTCTAACTAGGGGATGAGAAAAGTCGTTTGTATCCCATTGTGACTCGTTTAATTGTGACATCCCCTTTTTGTATTGATACATTTTCTGACAGATGTCCACTTCTGTCTGTTCTATTGAAACTTTTTTTATGTTCAGATTCAGTGTACCCTTCTAATAGCAAGAGAAAGGGTAGTAGTAATAGTAGTGATTCCTCTTGTTTTAAGTAGACTGCAATTTTGTTTGCAGAATAATATGTAAATATAATATATATTCTTTTTCTATAAAAAAAGCGATTTGTTATTAACTGTAATTGCAACTGAAAATGTTATGTTTACAGAGTCTGCTTCATGAAACAATGTAGCAGAAGTCAGTTCCCCTCCATGTCTGTTAATCAGATGGCTTCTGCTACATTGTTTCAGGAGTTTGAAGGAGCAGTGCAGAGAACATAGAGGCACTGCAAGTAGCTACATTACCAAATGACTTTAGAGCCATTTAACATTTGTGATAAATATATATATATTTCTTTCATTGAGCAAAACAAATCTAAATAGCATTTTGGTGGAGATTCCCTTTATAAGTGCAAAAAATCCAGGGATGAGCACAAAAACACTACAGGGTATATATATATCTTTTTAAGAATCATCAATATGGATCAACATTTCTATGTGAGTGTTTGAATCTTTGTCAGACCCAGGAAAAGACCTTGCTTGGATCAAATAATGGGTTCCCATGTTGTTATATAAAACAATAAAAATAAACTACATTTATTGCAGCAGTGACAGTGAGCCAATACTTGTTGTGTGCTGTGATTCATTTGCCCTGTTGTTGGTTAGTTGAACAAATTCTCTATGGCTCAGCTTTTTTGCTCAGTCCTGTGTGTAATTAAGTGACTGCTTCAGAATTCACTTGACTTTTCTATTCACACCCAGTGAGGCCTCCACTACTATGTCCTGGGCCTAATGAATTACATTTATACTCCTCACTGTAACATTTTGTACAGTGTACACTCCACTAGCCACTAGCACACTGCCTATGTGTTGATACACACAGTCATGCCAACACACACGCAAACACACACATACAGCCATACAAACACTCACACACAGTCATACAAACACACACACAGTCATACAAACATACATACAGTCATACAAACACACACAGTCATACAAACACACACACACAGAGAGTCATACAAACACACACACAGCCATACAAACACACAGAGTCATACAAACACACAGAGTCATACAAACACACACACACAGTCATACAAACACACACACAGCCATACATACACACACAATGCCGTACAAACACACACACAGCCATACAAACACACACACAGTCATACAAACATACATACAGTCATACAAACACACACACATGCACACACAGCTATACAAACATACACACAGTCATACAAACATACACACAGTCAAACAAACACATACACAGGGCTGCCACCAAAATCCATTTTATCCCTAAACAGATATAACATACAGCGGCATTTATATTATTATTACTATGTATTTATGTTGAATAATACTAGATTCTAGTTTTTCGAGCCCTGGTGCTGCTGGGATCCCTATGTTTGTATCTTCACTTGCTCTGATGGCTGTCCTCTCTTGCTAAAGTGTCAGGTTGGCTCTTTACGCAAATGCCAGGGACTCCCAAACCAAATGGTAAGCTCTGTGGGCAAGGGGCCCAAGATATAGTCTGTGTTTTTTCCCTGTTGCAAATAAAATATTCACATAGGAACCAAATGGCAAGAAAGGAGAGATAAAGGGCAACATTGCAAAACAGATTTTCTTTTTTATTGTTTACAATATAGTATTAAGGCTGTATCCTTCCAACATCTGTACCATTGTGCACAATAATATTAATAATAAAAAAAAAAAAGTATAGCGCTATTTACATAGCTCTAAAATGAGCTTTTATCTGTACAGAGCACAACATAGGCCTTCGCTCTGGAGCAGGCTGGCTTTTGTATTTTACTACAAGTCCCAGCATCCCCTGCCAGTAGATGATGGGAGCTGTAGTTCTGCTGGGCCATTCCTTGCAGAGGTGCAGTCCATTCTAACAAGTCCTTGTGCTTTAGCAGTGATCCCCCACCCTAGTACTTGGGGAATGTGGGAGGGGGAGAAGGAGGTGGGGCCCTGGGGTCCATCTCTAGAAGTCCTGCCTGGGGCTGTGGGTCAGACTGTGCCTCCTCAAATCGCAATTTCTCCGGAAAACTTTTCCGCACTGCTCACAACTGTAGGGCTTGATGTCTGTATGGGTAAGAAGGTGAGTTTTCAGATTACTTCTCTGATTAAAGGTTCTTCCACATGTGGGGCATTTGTGGGGTGATTCCTGTTCAGATTTGAAGCAAGCAAAGGATTAATCCTTCACACCGTCTCTCCTGCGTATCTAATGTGACTACAACACCAAACAGGGCTAACAGTCAGACAAGAGCAATGGAGGATGCATGGGCCTGGCTATTGGTTAAGCAAAACAAAACAGGGAGCGCCCCCTAGCAGTCTAGACATCTGAGGAAGCCTCCATTTAGCTGATAGAAATGTTGGTACAGGTCAGATAAATCTCCTCAGTCTATAATAATCCAGCGCCTGATTTTAATGTAGGGGTCTGGGTTGAGGGATCAGAGGGGGGGATAGAACATATTATCTTGTTTAACACTGGTGATCAGGGGTGTGAAACCTGTACAGCTCCCCTTTTTGCTGTAATCTGAATACCTTCCAGGGATGTGCAACTAAACAACAGCTGGTGGGCCACAAGTTTGACACCACTTACTGATATAAATTCATATATAATGTATATTTTGGGGGCTCAAACTCCATCTCTGAACACCCATAATTAAATATACAACAGGGTACAGATTTAAATTCACTTATTTTTTCTACAGGGAGAACCTGCATATACAGATGTGGAATGTTCCCTATGGAAAGCCCTGGTTCAGAAGAATAATGGGGGAGCATTTACTCACTAGAGGTATTTGATTCATTTTATTTCATATTGTCCTGACGTGGGTCACATTAATAGTGAGGGGCCAAACAACCTGTATGGAATCCCTTGAAGCACTAACAACAACTAGAGACATAATCTTTTCTTACTATACACACACACACATACACACACATACACATATATTTAAATATATATATATATGTATATAAATATAAAAGTGCTCTCTCTTTGCCCAGGATTTTTTCTTATTATACACAAATTTACATACACCATGCTACTGTACTATCTTCTGTCTTGCCTTACTACACACACTAGCCCTTCTACTGACACATCATATCTCACTATACACACATACATATATAGGAGATAAGTCTGCAGGGTGGAACAGTGTTGTTTTGGGTTCACCGCACCTACTTGTACCCCATGTTCTGAATACGACCATCTGAAATATTACAGATGCAAAATACGTCCTTTGGGGCTTAAGCCTATGACTGTTGTGCAACTATAACTCCCATCACCCCCAGTTACTGCTAGAGAGCATCAGGCTGAGGCCCCTTTGAAGAGAGATTGAAGTAGAAGAAGGGGAAGTCCATCTCACCTGCATGTGTAAGGTTTTATGCACGGCCAGAGTTCTGGACTGACAGAATCCTTTGCCACACTCCTGACATTTGAATGGTTTCTCTTTGGAATGAATGTATCTGCAAATCAATAACAAGGTTGGGTTCAAACACTGTGAGCAAACACTAGGCCACATCAATAAGTCCATAATCCCTTATCATCCCCTTGCCTTGGACTACCCCCCTTCCTTGCCCATTCTGTGGATGGTTAACCAGAATTGGCCAATTGAAAACAGATCAGTGATGCTGATCAAAGGCTTTGCAGGCCCTGTATGGCCAATAGATTATTCTGTAGGTGTGCGAGGCACAAACTCTGAGCATTGTCTTACTCCAATCTATTAGTTTAACTACCTGCAGAACAATGACCTTGGGATCTTCCCTTATCTACAGAGCTCCTGTACATACAGGCTCCATATTCAGGGTGGGCACATACCAATCCCCAATCAGGCATGGGCAGGAACCACTCTTATAACCTCTGATGTGTGGCATAAACAGGAGCCATATTTAACCCCTAATGTTCCACATGAACAAAAGCCATGCTAAACCCCAATGTGCTACACAAATAAAAGTAATTCTTTACTCCCAATGTGCATGAATAGAAGTTACTCTTCACCCCTGGTGTGCCACATCAACAGGAGCCGTGTGTAACCCTTGATGCGCCCTACAAAAAGGAGCCATGTGCAGAGCAGGTTTTAGGATAGGGCAGAGAGGAGTTTTGACTGGCTTCTCATTCTCAGAGGGGTCCCATGAAGGCACAAAGTCTTTATGTTGTGTAATAATGTTCAGATGTTTCAGTATTTTTAATCAGGGATGTCCAACGTGCAGCCCTCCAGCTGTTGAACTGCAACTCCTCAATATTCCCATTTAAAAGCATCAAACTGCATAAATCCCTTATTAATGCAGTCCTGATACACAATAACTGGAGGCCTCAGCCTTCATGGAGCAAGAACTTGCAGTACAACAACAGTTGGAGGGCCACAGTATGGACACCCCATCCACCCTCAGCCCCACTTTTACTGCCTAGCCCCCTCGTCTAACTGCAGCTATAACCTTGCTTAACCCATGATGTGCCAAAGAGGCCATAAATTGTAAAACCTGGCCTGTCCAAGGGTCGTAGATTTACTGTGCACTGTGGGTGGAAAGACTATAAAAACAAGCCACAATTTTATTTATAGCACTGGGGCAGCGGAATGATTTATTTTTATATGAGAGGAAAGGCTTTGCTGCTATGTACTAGGCAGGCAGGCAGGCTGGAAGGTGAATTTTCCAAGAGATTTAGGGGCTGCTGAGCAAGGCTCTCCCTGTTACGAAAGTATATCCTATTTTCGGTTCCCTGAACCCACACTAATGACTGAAAATAATGTAATAATTTTATAGTGTTAGGAATGTGTGGGGTATGTGTGTAGTTTATAAACAGACAAATACCCCCCACAAGTAAATGGTACAGGTCATATGCTTCTATCCCCACTAGCAGTGAGACTGAAGAATCCACTGGGATGAGGGGTGAAACACTGCTCAAATTATTTCTGTATTGCTGGATTTACATTCCAATTTTAAGATAAGGTCCTCAATAATGGGTGGGTGGTAGGAGGCACATTTGTATTCTCGGCATTGCCCCATGGCTGCCTTGGATTCAGTAATTAGTTTAGCCCTGGTCTGACTTACATAATAGGCTAGTGGTGCCCTGGTGTGTATCCAAATGAACTCCAAATTAAATAAAGGCCTCCTAGCCACCCCTTCCTAATGAAAAGACAATAGCACATATGGATAAACAAAGGAACAAGCCAATACCAATAAACACATGGTTATGCAGTAGTAAAGTAGCACAACATATGGCCTTATTGCATGCATGGAGCCTTACCTGTGGTCTCTCAGGTGGTCCTGTCTTCTGAAAGCTTTGTGGCATATATCACACGTGTATGGCCGCTCGTCTGTGTGTGTTCTCTCGTGGATGAGCAGGTTGTAGGATTTGGTAAAATGCCTTCCGCAGAATTTGCAGATAAACTCTTTTTTTGTCTTGGAGGGCAGCCTCCCCCTGGAAGGTTTTCTATCAGGGGACAGCTTGCTAATCTCAGAGATAGGGCTCCCAAGCCCTGGGCTCAGCTTGGACAAGTCACCTATTTTAGGTGGGTCCTCCTGGGTGGCAGCAATGGCTAAGTTGGCAAAGTCAAAGCGGGGTCTGTCCTTGTGCAAGGCTGGTATAACATGGGCAATGGTTCCTTGTTTGGGGTGAAAAAGATGGGTGGCAAAGGGTAAAGCAGGGAAAGAAAACCTGGCATCCATTAAGCCTTGGGCTGCTGCCATCTCTGTGATGGTAGACCTTGTGATGCCATGCATGTTGGGGTATCCCAGAGTCCAATGGTTCATATGCATGGTCTGTACAGCACTCAGTCCATAAAGTCCTTGCAGATGGTCAACTGCTGCTGGGAAGGTGTTCACTGCCTGGAGGAAGGAGTAGTTGGTGAGCTGCAGAGATGGGTGTAAAGGGATGGGGGCTGGAAGAGCTTTGCTGCCCATCTTCCCAGAGGGATGTAAGTCACAGCACCCAGCAGCACCTATCTTTCTACTGACGCAGACCCACTGGCAACTCCCCACTCGCGGGCAGCCAATCCCTGCGGAAAGAGGAAAAGAGAGAAGGGAATTATTGGCAAGATGAGATAACCTGGACTTTACAAGTCATTGACATCAGATGAATATTTTCCAAAGGACATCGGGTCTGTATTTAAAGGGCACGACCCTGCAAAGTCTGTGGGGGCTGCTGAGTTCTAGGCACTTACTGATTCCCCGGCAGGGCTTGGAATAAGCTCCTGGGGGGTAAATAAGATCTTGGGGGTAGTTAGTCGATATAATATATCTATGCATGGAGTGTTGTGCACTATGGTTTTTTTTTCCCCCTAACAATTTCTATTAGTCGGTGTACTGTATGTTTTATTATCCTGGGATAAATTATTTTAACTGCGCCGGAGAGGAGCAACGGGTTAATTCCGGGCCCGAATTTGGGAGAGGGAAGGAATGCCATTCGCCTTTGGGTCCCCAACAAGTGATTCATCAGAAAAGCAACACTGCAGCAGGTTCTAAACAAATCCACTTTAGCCCCAGATCCATTCCAGATGGTCACATACTAGAAAAACCACCCAGAAGGGCCCCTCACTGATCTGCACATCAGCCCACTGCTGCCATCCCTGGGGCGCTGACCCCGCCGCTAACTCAGCTGATTTGCCCAATGCGCTCCCCGCAGACGCTTCTGTAACTGTGTGAGTTTCCCGCTGATACAATGTAGCCGCCTCAGTGATACAAGTAGTAATTGTACAATGTTAGCTGAGAACTACCGAGTACCTACACCCGCAATACCATCTATATAACCCAGTTATACCCCAGTGATACAAGTAATTGCATAATGTGTTTATCTCAGTGCTACCGAGTACCTACACCCGCAATACCATCTATATAACCCAGTTATACCCCAGTGATACAAGTAATTGCATAATGTGTTTATCTCAGTGCTACCGAGTACCTACACCAGTAAAGCATTTATATTCGCCTCTTATACCCCAGTCATATGATGTACCTGCCCCTGCCAATGATACAATTATCATAGGCCAGTGATGCAGTCATCAATAACACGTGTCTAAAATAAATGATCGTCCCCGGTAAAATAATATATTTGCCCCTGTGATACAATTGAACTCCCCCCAATGAACTTCGTGTACAGCCTCCAAAACACACAGCTCCACGTTACGGCTACCAGTTCACTTGGAATGCAGAGACATGTGGAGAAAATCCATGTAAAAGAGCTGCACTTTAATCGCAATTGAATTTAAATGCAACTCTGTCGCATGCGTTTATTACTTATTTATTATTTATTGTAACCTTAGCATGGGCACATAGTCTCGGGCATTGAGGTTTTACTACTGTTTATTTAGTGGAGGATATGGAACCCCAGGGGTTCTTATTAGTATTCTATAAACTACATTCACTCTCCTATGTGGCAGTTGTGAACTGGGGCCTGTAGATATTGGCATTTATAGTTCCCTAGTCCTGGGCACAATGGGTATATAATAAGTCGGTGTTAGGCCCCACCATGTATACAGCAAGGAGATGTCCCTGGTTATTTGTGTCCTAATAACGTTTTTATACAGGGTGCTGTTAAGTGTCGGGGTCATTTCGTAGCCGGGGGTGGAGGAACGGGCACTATTTCTCCAATATAAACAAACAACGGGCCTGAATGTAAAATTACACCCCCCTCACACTCACACAAACACACACACATATATATATATATATATATATATAAACACACCATGGTGCAAATACAGGGCCGGGTGTAATTAGAAAGTTCGTCCATTTGTCCAATCAAGCCTGGCAGCCCCCCTCAACCACATTACCGACTTACCCAATCCCCTTGTCACTTATTAGCACCCTGAGGCTGGGGCATGCACTTGATCCTCAGATACACACTGGGGAGGGTAACACAATGGAACTAAATTATACATACAGAATATACACACTTGCACAATGTATAGGCTGCACACAACAACACACACACTAGAACCATTTACATACTGCACCACAACACATCCAATGTAAGGCTGAACTACACTATTTAAATATACACTAAAACACCAAAGCGCACCACTAACACCACATATACAGTCTGGTATAATATCCAGCCTTTATATCTCATTCCAATATACAGTTACAACATCACTTGCTGTGCAACACAATACTATAAATAGTCAAGGTATACACAAAACAACTATAGACAGGTTGTGTTTATATCACTAGTACAAGAACCTGTACACAAGTATTACTCCCCAATACACATACACAACTAGTGCAAATTACCTGTGCATCACTACTGTAACACTAAGCCCTAACAACACAAAGCCAATAGCTTTTAAAAGTATTTTACCTTATCTTATTATAATTATCTTTTATTAATTATTTTTGTAACGGTGGAATAAAGTTGAACGTTTTGCCCACATTACTATATTAAAATATCACAATAATGCTGCTAAAATCCCACGCCTCCGAATTGCATTACTGAGTCCAACTTTTACCAAAAATTCTGCAATAATTATATTATTTTGTTTGTAGACTCGCGTGTATTTGCTGGTTGTGTTATTCTGGACAGAAAGGAAAGCTTTATAGCAAATTAAAAATGACTATAAATCCCTAATCCCCAATAAATAAATCTTGGATACTATGGCACTATAATTAAATATTGGATTGGCAATTAGTATAAAGTACTTCTCCCAAAGCAGATAAAATTGTATTTAGTCGGATAATCCAGCTAATGTTATTGTACTAGTATAATACACATAAATAATAATAAATAAATAAGCAGAGGCAATTACTAAATCAACTATATAAACTTAGTCAATTCAACACCCTCCCCCCTTATTGTAATAATTACCGGTGATATAATTACTGTTTTATTAGACCAAGGAAACGCTTTTACTTATTCCTATTTTGACATAATTTGCAAGAAATCCGTAAAATGTTGCCCCTGGCCTTTGAAATAATTTCTGATGGTTTATGAAACGGAGGGAGAGAGAAAGAAGAAGAAAATGAAGATATAAATAAGTGTTGGAGCAGACAGGTTGGATGGTGAAGGTGTCATGGGGCTAAGAGTTGTGTCTGGCACCCAAGAGGTTAAGTGGCACTTGTATAAAAAGTCTTAATGTGCCTCCTTTATATAAATATATGAGTATGTAAAAGATGTTGTTTGCACGGTACAGGCTCCTTAGATCAACATCAGTCCCTAGTTAATTTAATTAGCATCTTTAGCTTTATGTCTGCACAGCCCCAATCGCTTCTTCTTGTGTTTGCCACTCGCTCCTACTATACATCGCTGCATTCTGACAATTAATATTCTGTATATAGAGATATGATCCATATCATGCAGGAGAAACCTGTCACTTACAACTTGGGACCTCTCCGCTGAGACAGGACCCCTACAGCACGGGCAGATGAGCCGAGGAAAAGCTGAAGAAGTCGCGGCTACTCTTGTCTAGTTGAGTCGCATGCAGCGACAATCCCATTCCCTGAAGCTAAATGCTTTTCTACAGAAAGATGGGATATAATTACCCCACTGAGGCCGGGGTGGGATATGATTAAGGTAAGGTACCCTCTCCTGCTGAGAATCTGGGGGTCCAGCAAAGCCCCCTGTTATTTATGTAAAGCGAAACTCCCGCAAGTAACAAAGCAGAATACTGACCGGTACTGAGCGTCTGCACAATTCACTATATCAAGAATCATATTATTGTTACACCCTATGCCATGTTCTTAAAAACACGTGTGTACCCACCAACTCACCCGCGCGCAAACTTACCGGCACTTTTACCGCACACTCGTATATACTCGCCTGAGCTTGCACATAATAATGCACACACTAATACACTAATACACACAATAATACACACACATGCACACCCACTAATACGCACACATTCATATACTAATATACACACAACAATACACACACACTAATACACACACATGCGCGCACACCAATATAAACACATTCACACACTAATACACACAATAATGCATACACAAATGCACACACTAATACACACACACACACATGCACACACAATAATACACACACTCTTCCCCGGTTACATAAGGTACACTTACACACACTAATACACTAATACACACAATAATACACACACATGCACACACTAATACTCACAATAATGCACACACAAATGCACACACTAATACACACACACACATGCACACACTAATACATACAGTAATACACACACATTCACACACTTATACACACAATAATGCATACACAAATGCACACACTAATACACACACACACATGAACACATTAATACACACACAAACTTGCACACACTAATACACACAATAATACACACACACACATGCACACACAATAATACACACACTCTTCCCCGGTTACATAAGGTACACTTACACACACTAATACAGACACACAGTTAAATAAGTACAAAGTACAGACACACAGTTACACAATTCACTCTGTGACACACACACACACAAGTACATTGCACATAAGAGATACACACGCTGTTGTGCACTATAGACACTTACACACACACAAAGCCCCACAAGCAGAGGAGGTGCCATTAGGAAGGAAGGTTATAGGGGTACCTACCACAAGAGTCTGATGGCAGGAGACGTATTTAATCCAATATGTCCACGACAGACCCACACTTTCTCTGCCTTTTCATTAGATCCAAGCAATGGGCCCACCATGGAGAGTCAGCAAAGCTTCTTTTCTCTTGGCCGGCCGGTAGGATTCATGCTGGGAGCTGGGAAGTAGGTAGGTAGGTAGGTAGGTAGGGGTGAGTGGGTTCAGTGGGAGCTTTAATGTGTATCAGTCCTGGGTGCTGCAGGGTTACAGCGCTGTCCCTTTGGCTCTCACTTTCCCTCTCTCCTGCTTCTCTCCTTACAAAGTTTAGTGCAACTCTGAGAGCAGCCTCTGAGATCCATCACATTTCAGCTCTCTGTGCCTTGGCCCTTTAGCCACACCTTCCACTGTAACGACACCTCCCACTCATGGGAAGGTTTTTACAGTTGCAGCAGGCTGACCCCTCCCTCAGACGTGCCGCGGTAACGCCCCCTTCTTTGCTGCGCCCTCTCTTCTCTGCGCTGAATGTTTACTTGTGTTTGGATAGCAACTGCCTTTTAAAGGGGAAATATTCCTTTCCACCCCACTCTACCTAAAGTGCCCTTTGCCTTTAGAAATCCGCCTCCTTTGTGTTTCTATTAAAAAGAAGGGGAAAAAAGTCACAACTCTGCACTATTAATATTTCCTGGGTGAGGCTCTATGAATAAACGTAAAATAGACTTCATTAAACCTTGGCCGGAGGGAATATGTGCAGATGGCTGTTTTATAAAACTGGAATTATTATTTCATAAAGTTCATTTTTACATATGTGTATAACAAGTAAAACAACTCTGCCCTTTCATCTAATGAATGAGACTAATTTCAGATTAATTGTTGCACGTTTTGTTGTTCAGTGTGTCTCTCAAATAATTGAATATAATATGCAGCACTTTCCCCTGTCAGTGATCTCTCACATATCATTTATAAGGGGGAGTCCAGGGATTATTAAGAGACAACACTCCTGTATAATCCCCGCTAACATCATTAATCAGCCTCTGTCACTTATGAGTCGAATAAGTAATAAAACGGGTTAATCGCGTTCCCCAGATAATGTAATTAAATATCTCATATTCTAACCAATGTAGCCACATCAAACTCGAACAGTAAAAAACAAGTGTTTCCCCAGGATTCCTCAGTTTTTTTTACATCCATGTCTTCAGCAAGTCAATTGTTGTAGCTATATATGCATCAGCAAAATTATTTATTCGCCTTTGTAACAATAAATGAAGAAAC
This sequence comes from Xenopus borealis, assembly GCA_024363595.1. Classification (NCBI taxonomy): domain Eukaryota; kingdom Metazoa; phylum Chordata; class Amphibia; order Anura; family Pipidae; genus Xenopus; species Xenopus borealis. The sequence continues at coordinate 133,405,906 of CM044441.1, forward strand.
AATTTACATGTAACGCATTTGTACGTATTCACTTGTAGTGTAGGAAACGCGGTCGCAGAATAAAAAGCCACGAAACCGCTTCACAGGCGAAAATTTCGTGTTTTTAGTTTAATTTTTTACACCCTTGTAAATATATACATACAGAATCATGGGCTCATGGATTGATCAAGACTTTAGCAGATTTCCTAGCTTATAATTGTAAATGGTATGATCATTAAACCAAAACCACGAGCATTGTCAGTAAGGATAAAAAAAAAAATAAGACGTTATTTTTATAATGTAAATTTTTTTAATCATTAGTGTATTATTTCAATAGTTCATTTACCAGTAAAAGCTGCTGCAGTGTCATTGGAATTATTAGTGCGACTGTGTTATGGACAGAGACTACAAAAAATAAATACAAATTTGCTTTATTGCAAACTGTGAATAAAGTTAGGATACACATCTGATTTGTATATAAAGTGCGAATCGGTACGATTTAGATGCTCAGGGCTGATAGAGAGGATTTTAATCCAAGCCAGATATTGAGTTGCTGCAGGTCTACACCCAGAAATACACTGAAATTTGGGTAAAGGGTGAAGACGATCCCAAGGCACACAGTGGCTGGAAAGAGATTATTATTAATAATATTATTAATATATCTATATTATTGCCAAATGTGTTAGATCGGTACGATAAAAATCGCTTCTACATGTCGAGCCTATACAGAGCGGTGTAGAAATCGCAGCTAAACATATTTCTTCACTTGAAAACCGTGTAACAGCTTTACATTACATTGGCTACACAGCGCTATTACAGTATTTGGCTGCACAGCGCTAACTACATCAGCCACATTTCCCCCCATTCATATTGAGCTAGTTGCACTATTGTAACTGTGTGTGACCAAATACTGAATGTATACATGAGCAGGGGTGCAGGGATACACTCATGTTATAGGGGTGCAGGGTCACAATGCTTATACACGGGTGCAGCTGTACACTGATTTTATAGGGGTGCAGGATCACAATGCTTTTATAGGGGGGCAACTGTACACTTATGTTATTGGTTGCAGGGATACAATGCTTTGATAGGGGTGCAGGGATACATTGATATTATAGGGGTGCAGGGTCACAATGCTGTTATGTGGGTGCAGCTGTATACTGATGTTATAGGGGTGCAGGATAACAATGATTTTATATGGGTGCAGCTGTATACTGATGTTATAGGGGTGCAGGATAAGAATGATTTTATATGGGTGGCTGGGTGCAGCTGTATACTGATATTATAGGGGTGCAGGTTAACAATGATTTTATATGGGTGGCTGGGTGCAGCTGTATACTGATATTATAGGGGTGCAGGCATACAATGTTTTTATATGGGTGCAACTGTATACTGATGTTATAGGGGTGCAGGGTCACAATGCTTTTATAGGGGTGCAGTTGTACACTGATGTTATAGGGGTGCTGAATCACAATGCTTTTATATGGGTGCAGCTGTATACTTCAATATTTGGATATACTGAAGTCATCCAAAGCCTTGACCACTAAGATGTAAAAAAAAAAATTCAAATTTGTAAAGAAATATCTGTACACACACACCAGTAATTTCATAGCAGAACCTTTTTCCTAAGCACAAGGCACATTTATGAAAATATTCTTTATTCCTGTAGCGCCGCTCAGTCCCGAGTGCAACGCAAGTGAAATAGCACAGTATTTCCCATTGCGCCGCTGCAGCACTGACTGGCATTTAGTGGCCGCACCGTTGGCAGAGAGGGAGATAAGGAAGGAGATCACGTTTAGATTTGAAGGGAAGCGACTGAATAAACCAATAGCGAGAAAACTGCAGGTGGGCTTGTAGGAGTCTTACCTTATTTGTGAAGGGCAGGAGAATGTTGCTGCATGGGAATGAAGGGTGGGCTGGGGATAAAGAGGAAGGGTCACTGGGTGGGGGAGGTCGGGGGTCTCGCTGCAATAGAGAGAGCTGGGGTTACAAGGTCCAAATGTCTGCAACCCACCAATGCAGGCTGATTTCACTCCTATCTGTATATACAGGGAATGTGTTGAGAGAGAGAGAGAGAGAGAGAGAGAGAGAGAGAGAATGGATATAAATATATATCTATTACACAAGCTGCTGATAGTGACAGTGGGTAAGTGATACCTATATGTTAAATTGGGATAATTCTACTGAGCCTCCACTCCCCAGCACTCCATATATAGTAATATACATGCTCCACTGTGACTGCTCCCTATATATAGCGCTGTAATGGTGCACTAATGTCTATCTATCCATCCATCCATCCATCCATCCATCCATCTATCTATGTAATCAGGTCATTCACTGCTCCTTATATACAAAGCCCACACAGGACAGATGCACCGACAGTTAATAATTCCTAATTATCAGGCTCCAATGTAATGTCATTAAACGTAACACAATATGGAGCAAATCAGTAAGAAAATGGAAATGTTTTTATACAGCGCTGCAATATGTTGGCGCTCTAAAAATACATGTTAATGATAATAATAATATTGATGATGATATTTTTACTGTTAATATTGCCCCAAACCAAGTTGTGATGAGAGAAACAATGTCTCTATTAGAAGGCATCCCTCCCCAAGAAACAGTGTTACCCTGGGATAAATCCAGAATTGTAAATCCTTATTGGGCCATACTCTCTACCCATAGGAGTACACTCACGGGTCCAGTCTCAGTCTTATTTGATTGGTAGATAGGTAGATATATTATATATAGATTTGTGATAGATAGATAGATAGATAGATAGATAGATAGTACAAAAAAGCCCTGAATATCTTGTAAATGTTATCTTTATAAATGGTGAGTTCTGACGTCATCAGTTATAAAGGAGTTCTGATGTCATTGCTGTAATGACTCACTGAAACTTGTGTATTATAATAAATAAAGTACCCCCAGTTGAAAAATATGAGGATATTAGAAGTTACTTCGGAGTTCGATGACCTGTATAAAAACACTCTGCCTTCAGCTTCGTGTTTTTATATGGTCATGAAACTCCTTGGTAACTTATAATATCCTTAGAATTTACAAGAGGGGGTACTTTTTTCACTATATAATATATAGATTTGAGATAGATAGATAGATAGACAGACAGACAGACAGACAGACGGATGGATGGATAGATAGACAGATAGACAGAGATAGATAGATAGATAGATAGATAGACAGATAGATAGATAGATAGATAGATAGACAGATAGATAGATAGATAGATAGATAGATAGATAGATGAATAGATAGATAGATAGATAGATAGATAGATAGATAGACAGATAGATAGATACAGATAGATGAATAAGATGATACATAGATAAATATATTGCATATAGATTTATGAAAGATAAATAGATTAGACAGATAATAGATAGACAGATAGATAGATGTGTTACGTTTACTGACATTACATTGGAGCCTGATAATTAGGAAATATTAACTGTCAGTGCATCTGTCCTGTGTGGGCTTTGTATATAAGGAGCAGTGAATGACCTGATTACATAGATAGATAGATAGATAGATAGATAGATAGATAGATAGACAGACAGACAGACAGACAGACAGACAGATAGATAGATAGATAGATAGATAGATAGATAGACAGATAGATAGACAGACAGACAGACAGAGAGATAGATAGATGATAGATAGATAGATAGGAGATAAAAGATTAAATATATATATATAGATTATATAGATAGAAAGACAGAAAGGAATTGAAAGAAATAGAACTAGACAGGTGATGGAAAGAAAAATAGAGCATAGAAATAGAACTAAATAATAAGAAAGATAGATGGATAAATAAATAAATAAATAAATAAATAAATAAATAAATGAGCTAGACAGGTGATAGAAGGAGAGATAGATACACTTATAGATAGATTGGAGATATAAGCAAATATAAGGTGATAAGATTAAGATAGAATAAAGGTGAGTACAGTGCAGTTACAGTCACAGCGCACTCCTGTGTTAGTGATATACTTTGTTCCCATAAGACAGGAGCACCAATGTGTTAACACAGTAATACCTGCTAATGTAGCAATATACCCTACAGAAGAATGTGAGTAAATATCAGTCTAATAAAGTGTCAGTGTATCAGTGTATGAATGAGTGGGTCAGTTATCAGGTGCCTGATGCTGGGGATTGGGTGAAGATGAGGCAGCAGGAGACTAAAGTTCTCCCGGGAGGAGGAGGAGGAAGAGCAGCTCCAGGCTCAGGACTTTGCTCTGCAGAACAGACGGAGACCTTGTACTGAGGAGGGGAGGGTGGGAGAGCCAAGGCTGCAGGACAGACACATAACTGAGCCGACACCAACCGCACTGGGACTGCGAGTCTGTCTGCGACTCCCACCCCTGTGTTGTGCGCCTTCTTCTTCTTCTTCTGCTCTTTGCGTTTCTATGAAGGATGCAGTGCTTCCACCCGCTTTATCTATAAATGAAGTCATGTAGGAGCTGCCATGCTGCTTTACTCTGATCCCATAAATCCATATCAGACTATCTCTAGGCTTCCTCAATAACCTGTCTTTATAAAGGAGAAGCCGAATATTGGTAGCCGCTAATTGTATCAGCCAATGCCCATGGGCATATCTATTTCCAGTGGTGCAATTGTGAATGTAGAATGGTAGTTTTGCACAGAGGGTATTGCTTGATATAAGGATCCCGGGACACATGGAACAGACAGGGGGAAGGGATCTCCAGCAATGAAATCCTAAGCAAGTGGCAGAAATGCCTGGGCCGAAGAGCTGCGGCTCCACCTGCTGGTACGTTTCGGTATTGCACATAGAAACTGGACCGATTCCCGTTTACTGCTGAATTCGGGTCATGGCCTGAAAGCAGGGGTGTAAATGGGGAAGCAGACCCTGCGGCTGCAGTGGTGGTGGGGGTGTGATAGGCAGGAGGTATAGAGGCCCCATAAGGCCCTAATTAATTTTTAATTCAGTTTTAATAAATATTGGCAAAACAGGTCAACCTTTTGACATTTTGGGGGCCTGAAAAATAATTTGCTGTGGGGCCCAGTAATATCCACTGCCTGAAAGAGTCCAGTTATGATCAATACTGATTGGGTAGGTGACTTGTTGCATGGGGGCTTGCCACTGCCAAACAATAGTCTATGGCGATCCCACCATTTCTCTATAGTCGTACAGGTGTTTAAACGGGTTTAAATCAACACCCAACACATAGTTTCATTAAAGGGGTTGTTCACCTTTAAATTAACTTTTAGTATGATGTAGAGAATGATATTCCAAGACAATTTGCATTTTTTTTAATATTGTGTTTGCAATTTCATCAGTCATGAAAATCATAAAATCAGTCTGATTGCTAGGGTCCAAGTAACCCTAGCAACGGTGCACTGATTTGAATAAGAGGCTGCAATATGAATAGGAGAGGCCTGAATAGAAAGATGAGTAAGAAAAAGTAGCAATAACTATACATTTGAAGCTTTACAGAGCATTTGTCTTTAGAAGGGGTCACTGACCCCCACTGGAAAGCTGGAAAGAGGCAGAAGAAGACAAAGACGAATCATTTAAGAACTAAAACAAAGAAAAAATGAAGACCAATTGAAAAGTTCCTTAGAATCAGCCATTCTGTAACATACTTAAAGTTAACTTCAAGGTGAATAACCCCTTTAACTTTTAGTATGACGTAGAGAGTGATAGTCTGAGACAATTTGCAATTGGTTTTCATTTTTTATTATTTGTGGTTTTTGAGTTATTTAACTTTTTATTCAGCAGCTCCCCAGTTTGCAATTTTGGCAATCTGGTTGCTAGGGTCCAATTATTATAGCAACCATGCATTGGTTTCAATAAGAGACCCAGTGTCGGACTGGCCTGGCAGGATACCGGGAAAAAACCCAGTGGGCCCTGACACTCATGGGCCCCTGCCGGGCCAGACCCCTCTCCCCTTCCTAATTTAAAATGAAAAACATGTCAACGCGGTGCCGGTCGCCTAGCACGCACATACAGTGGAGTGTGGTGCCTGGCGCTCATGCGCAACAATGTGCGGCGCCCAGCACCGTGCAGTGACATCAGCACCTGGCGGTGCCACTGTTATAGGTGAGGGGGTCAGAGGGGGGTCGGAGGGGGTGAGAGGGGGTCAGTGGACACAGTCCCGGTGGGCCCCGGGCCCCCCAGTCAGACCCTGAAGAGACTGGAATCCTTAATAGAAGGATGAGTAATAAAAGGGCCTATGTAGCAGGATGGTCACTAGTTCTCTTTTCAATCAGAAAACAGTATTATCATCACAGCCTTATGGCCCAGTTGGAGACGTATTGCTTCTGAGAGACAACAGAAAGGGCAGAATATTCTGGGATAATAATGACGCTGTAATGTGCTCTAATGTTTATCTGCCTATTACACATCTGCCATGTTTCTCCCACATGTGACTATGGGGAATACAATATGGGGAAGCTTGGGTGTCATTCCCTTTCTCCCCACATGCCGCACTCATTATCCAGGTATTGTTTTCCCTGTGATCCAGTGTGATGTGTCTCAGAACCAGAGGCCTATGTTAAGAGTTCACGGCCCAGTACAGGAAAGCTGCACATTCAGCACAGACACAAATATGATCATTACACTGATGGATGGACTTCAAAGGCATTTTTCTGTCTCACTCACTAAGAAAGTGACGTGCGGAATAGAGTGCGACACTGGAAAGTGCTATCATGTGCCGGCTGGACAGTTACACAGAACCAGCGCTCATGTTTAGGCTTTATATGAAGTGACAGTAGCAGGTCTGACTTGTATTTTTAGGTTTGTAGGTCATATGTGGAGCTAGTGGCACAGAACAGATGTGAGAAACACTGCATGTTACGTAGTAACACCCGGTTATTATTATTATTATTCTCTATTATGGGCTAGATATTGAGAAAACAGGCCAATAAAGTACTGGCTTGGGGTAACAATAGTAGTCACAGACCCTGTGACATTTGGAGAATTCTGGGGGTAAACTGGTGAGGGCAGATGCACATCACATGTAAGGACGTGTAACTTTTAGTAATATGGAATAAACTTCATTTTTACTTCATCGGCTGGCTCCAGGAGAGCGTGCTTGGTTTTTCTGGCAGATGCACATGCCCCATGTTGCAGGTTTCTGTCCATGACAGATTGGGATGCCTAAAAACCAGCACTAATGAGCAGAGGAAAGGTGACTATACACGGATGTTGCCAGACGAGCAGATCTCTCCCCAATATGACCATCTTGAGGTGGGCGATATCGGGCTGATACGATCGTGACTTAGGGCCCAGCTATCGAATCAGAATGGAGTAGATATAGGCGGTCGATTGCAGGGCCGCTTCAATGAACAGACGCGGCCGCAATCCAACGGGATTTTTAGTCCCGTCCGATCGACATCTGGCCGACTTTCAGGCAGATATAGATCAGTGAAGCCCATCGGAGGGCGCCATACATGGGCCAATAAGCTGCCCGCACGGTCTGTCGGCAGCTGTTATCGGCCCGTGTAGCCACCTTAACTTGTAGATGCTGGACCCACAGCAAAACCATTTTGGTTCTCCTCAAAATCATAGAAAGATGTATACAGGTATGGGAGATGTTATCCAGAATGCTCAGAAACCTGGGATTTTCTGGATAAGGGCCTCTTGCTTCTAAACGTTTTGCATATTTCATGGTCATTCCCTATTTATGGGAATAAAGAGGCTTAATAATGGAAGAATAGAGTATAGTACAGTATGTAGTGAAACGAGAGTAGGAGAATATAAAGGTTGAGTGAGGAGAGGAGGTATAATAGTTTGGAAAGTGGGCCCTCAGCCTAAGGCTTTCTGTTGGGCCCCTGGGAACCGAGTCCCACACACACTGCTTACCCATAAATTTGGAGCTTCTGGATAATGGGTTGCCAGTTAACAGATTAACCTGTATTAATCTTTCTAATTAGACAGGTATTAACTGAGCCCTTTAAACAGTTTCAGAGTCTTCTACCCCTTTCTGTGCTGGCCTCTGGCATATCGGGAATAAAATCCTTGCCTTAAAGTGGCCATAGACGCAAAGATACCATCGTACTAAACAAAGGTTTGTAAGATTTTCGGGCCATGTGGGGAGTGTCCTGATATTTTTGTACCATGGTGATCGGTTGTTCAGTTGATCGAACAGGTTAAAAGATTTATATTGGCTAATGATAATATCTCTACATGTAGTGACTATCTGATGAAATCAATGGGAGACTGTCACTACTATTTGTCAGACATAACTTTCATACGATTGCTGTCATTCTATTAATGGCCGAGCATTGTGTGATTTGTTCTTTATATTAAAGGATCAGTAACATCAATTTTTTTTATTAAAAAATTTGTTAGTGTAGAACGAACAAAAAAACACAGAGACACATTAAATTTTAAATCGCTAAGTCTTTATTAAGAAATAACTTACCAAAACTCCACTTGCGCTCCTCAACACAGCGATGATCCATCATGCAGCACTTGATGTCTCCTCCCTGGCTATCTCCTATAAGGAAAGCAAGGAAGTGAAATTGAGTGGTGCACAATGGATCCCCGGATCACCTTTTCTGAAGAGGAGTGCAAGCGGAGTTTCGATAAATCATTTCTTCATAAAGACTTAGCAATTTAAAGGTTTAGTATGTCTCTGTGTTTTTTTTTAGTTCTACACTAACAATTAAAAAAAAAAAAATTGATGTTACTGGTCCTTTAAAGGGATCCCGTCATGGGAAAACATGTTTTTTTCAAAATGCATCGGTTAATAGTGCTGCTTTCTGGCAGGCTGTTTTTTTCCTTCTCAATGTAACTGAATAGTACGCAGTGGGACATGGGTTTTACTATTGAGTGTTGTTCTTAGATCTACCAGGCAGCTGTTATCTTGTGTTAGGGAGCTGTTATCTGGTTACCTTCCCATTGTTCTGTTGTTAGGCTGCTGGGTGGGGGGAAAGGGAGGGGGGTGATATCACTCCAACTTGCAGTACAGCAGTAAAGAGTGATTGAAGTTTATCAGAGTACAAGTCACATTACTTGGGGCAGCTGGGAAATTGACAAAATGTCTAGCCCCATGTCAGATTTCAAAATGATTAAAAAATATGGGTTTCAATGCAGAATTCTTGTGGAACAGCACTATTAACTGATGCATTTTGGAATTTTTTTTCCCCATGACAGTTTCCCTTTAATATGAATGATTAGTTGCAGGCAAAAGATTGGCAGGGACATTTGTTTGTCCAATATAGGCTAATAATCTATAAGTCTATTGGAAGCTCAGCTCTGTTCAAATGTACACTGGAAAATCTATTTGGGTGGTGGCCAGATTAGACTAATCTCCACTTGGATTAGATGGGGATAGAACCTTTTCCACAGCCCAGTGTGATCCTTATCTGATGGTATTTTCCAGCCAGCCCAATTTAAATCTGATTAAATGCCAACCATATATTGTCTCTGAAAGCTATCATTTTAACCTCATACACTCAGCCCGGAATGGCCAGGTTGTTCTGTCTGTGGCTGTTGATGGGATGGACTTGGACCTTATGAGTTCATACTGCCCTTGGAGGTCATGGTCAGGGTCAAAATTACAGAAAGGGAACAATATTGGTGTATTAGTTATTCAGCCATAGTTCCAAAAACATCTTGAGTAGTATCTAGGGTATTACTTATACACCCCAAATATTACCCTGACTGATCTTCAAGATGGGGATCCAGGTGTATCTGGGATTTGAAATCATTGAGTCCAAGTACCGGCCTTCAGACAGAGCTCCACCTGATACCGCTCCAAGGACCCCCACAGGGGCCAGTCCCACAGATTGGGAAGCAGCTGCTTTATGGGTAGTGTTGCCACCTGGCCAGTATTTTACCGGCCTGGCCAGGATTTTTGATGGTTGATTCCAGGGCCGGACTGGGAGGAAAAAGCAGCCCTCACAAAAGTATTGAAGCAGCCCATGTATTCACACGCACCAAAGCATAATATGTATTTCCAACCCCAAGGTTAACTAGAACTAATGTTTATTAATATATATTTTAAGAGTCCATTACCATATAATCCCCAGCAATATTATACACCCTATGTGCTGGAACTGGTCCTTGCAACAAATATCTCACCCTAGTTTCTATCACAACTATTCTAACAGATGGATTAGTGACCCTATACTTACATTATATTCTAAATTTTCCTGTGTGTGCCCCCAGCTAGACCATGTACCCTGGCAGATAACATAACTTTAATATCACAGGGCTAAAGTGTGACATACCTGAAGTGACTAGTCTGACTCATGCAATTAATGCTACATATCACAGTGTAACATATACAGGCTGAAGTGACTGTTCTGAGCATGGATCCTCCTGTTGCCAACATACCTCTCATAAGCATAAGGGATTGGGTATATAGCAAGCAACTCTAATATTACTAACTGAGGTTGGTCACAATTCCTGGTTCCTCCCATATGTCAGTACAGGTATGAGCACTAACAAATGCAGGCATTGGCTTAGCTGTGGCTGGCTATTATGGACAGCTCATTTACATTTCTAAAGTGATTATCTGATTTACATATTAAAGACAAACCTAATTAGCATTTTTAGGTGAGCAGCTCATTTACATTCTAAAGCAAGCATTTGCCCGAACCCACAGATTGTCAGTCCGGGCCTGATTGATCCCAGTGTTATTAATAGGAAAAAGATAAATATATAGGAAGGCCAGTATTTTTTTCATAAAAAGGTGGCAACCCTATTTTTGGGCCATGAGAGACTCCTTAGAAAAACTTCAATAGAGAGATGTTTTATACCATAAAAAAAGGTAAAAAATATATATAATTACCATCTGTAACATATTTCCCGTCCTGGGTATGAGTAGCAGCAATGGAGCTCAGTGGCAAATTTGTGGTTGATGAATCAAGAAATTGCCAAATATTATAGTGTGCTGATAAGTGTCCAGATCTTGTATTGTGGCCACCAAGCCAAGAAGGAAAGCAGCCAATGGCACAGGGAAGCACAGAGTCTCCTGTCGTCCATCCCATAATATGGTGACTTAACCTGTGAGCAATTTGTGAGTAACAGTCTAAGCTCAGGCCTCGCTGCATTCGCTCATCACCACAAATAGAGGAATCTTTTAATATTTCACATTCCAGCATTTGATTTTCCTAAGGAACTTTAACCATTTTTCTGCCCCAAGCAGTTGCCTGAAGTTTTCTTGTGAGGCAACTTCACGTGACTTCGGAAAACGAAGCACCGCAAGTGCCATACCGCTGACAACTTTTCTTTCAAGCCGGCTGTATGGCACGGGAAGGCAGTTCAAAGATTGTCACCCAGGAGAAGAGCCGATTAGTCGCCAGGAGACTAAATCTCCCCCCGAATCTGCCCATGTGTCACTACTCTTAAAGTCAATGGGTGTTTTTTATAACGCTGACTTTTTTGTCCAAATGCATTAAAGTCAATAGGCGTTTTTTCTTCTCGTCTTTTCTTGGCTGATTTTTGCGAAAAAATGTGCATATGGTGAAATTCGGTATTTTGACAAATCCATGGCTGGCCAATAAATTTGCTTATCACTAGCTCTAACTGATAGGAACTTGTTAAATCCCCTTGCAGAGTTGAGAGGGAAGGCAGGGTCAGACAGCAGTTCTTTATGGCCGAGACTCTTACTATGCCTATGACAAAGCATTTAAACTACAGGAATCCATGTTTTTTAGGTGAAAATTGCCCAACAAGTGCTTACTTATTACAAAGGGCAACAGAGATACTAAGAACATGGAGGGAAAGTAGCTGAAATGTTCCCAAATGTCCCTAACAGGGTTAATTGGCAATTTATGGAAACTTTATATCATTGGTCACAGGTAACTGCCCAGCATTAACTGGAATCGAATAAGAAAATAAGCAGAAATATTTGAAAAAGTAAAATGTTGGCATGGTAAAACCCATTTCACTTGTTTTATTGCATGAAATATTTACATTGGCCAAATATTTGCAATTTAAAAAAAAAAATTGCAGTTAAAGAGAGAAAAGTGATATAACTGGGAGGAGAGCGATTCGTTTTCACAGGTCGGTAAAGGAAAAAATTACCCCAAAAGTAAAAAAAAAAGAGTTTATTGGTAAAGACTATTCTGCACAAGATACATGAATAATCGGTGTATTTATTTATATGACTGGGGCAGCTATGGTTACTGTGATCATCCAATCCTCATCTAACACACTTAATCCAACACAGCGCCCCCCAGTGGTCACATTTCACAAAAATTATAAAAAGTTTTTAAAATATTTACAAAGCAATTACATGAGCACAAATCATTTCTCAGGCATGGGAGCAATACGGTTCATTTAATAAAGCTTCATGCTATTGTTACTTTGATCCTGATGCAAACACGTTTTATCTTGTGACCCACAGAGCCCACTTGTTCTAATAATAATAATTATTTTTAACCAGCCCCTTCAGTAGAACTAGGCTAATACACATCAAAAGAAGAGACCTGTTCCAGCTATGAGAGAATGTATAATATTTCCCATAGTTACTTGGGCCTTTATAAATTCTTTGCCCAGCAGATGGGAACCTCCAACGAGAAAGAGGAAAGTACATTCTGCAGCAAGTGAGGGGAGCTATATGGGGGTCAAGCAGTGAAGCTCTAGTATTATCCCTGCAGAAATGCCAATCAACAGACTTCCTTGCTCTGTCCAGTTGTCTGTCCAATATAGGGGTAAATTTATCAAAGAGTAAAGTTCCACCGCTAGATGGAAGTTCCGCCACTAAAAGGAAATTCCGCCGCTCTCCATTCATTTCTATTGGATTTTGAAAGGCCTATTCATCAATGGGTGAAGGGAAAGTTCACCCTCTGATAAATACGCCTTTAAAAATACCATAGAAATGAATGGAGAGCGGCGGAATTTCCCTCTAGTGGCGGAACGTCACTCTTAACTTCACTCTTTGATAATATACCCCATAGAGAGGGATTAGTTGTGTCCCTAGGTTGTCATGCCGTGTTATTACTGTAGCAGTCATGGTTCTCTGCACACATGTAGGGCTGACTGTCCAAACGATCAGGACAGCAAGAAATAAAGAGATATACAGCTGCATTTTCGACAACTGACGGAAACTGCAGTCAGTTCTCTGACCTGTCATACATACAGCATGGTCCAACAAACTGTATCCAAGCCTGCACACCCTGGCCTACAAAATAATAGAAGCCTCGTGCACAATGATGGAGGGATCGGAGCCCACCCAATCGAAAAAAAAAAATTCACTGGCAGATGCAAGCAGGGCCAAGTCCTTGCAATTTATTAGTGAAAACCAGAAACATTTCATAACACCCCTTTGTCAAGTATACAGAAATGTGAGTGAATCACCTATTTAACCACCCGCCTAATTAAGTGAAATAAGCATACACAACAAGGCACCATGAATGGTAGACAATACTTACAAATTCACACAATTTTACAAATTTTTGTACCTTCTTGCATGTAGCAATCAAATGTAGAAAAAGCATTTTCAGTGAAAAAAAGCATTTTTGAGTCATTAATTGCCTAACAGTTCAGAAAGTCCATAGTGCTAACAGTGAGCTCCACTAAGATAACAGCATGATAAATTTATAGTGCACACGATTAATCATTTACTCTTACCCTACACGAATGGGAGAAGGATCAGGGGGAAAATACCTACCCCTGAAGTATGTTCATTAAGAAAGTTTATCTGAAAAGAACAGAAAGGGAATTAATAAATATATATATATATATATTTAATAAAGTACCCCCTATTGTATTGAAATTTTAAGTATTGTCTACCATTCATGGTGCCTTGTCATGTAGGGCCCTTACACACGGGCGTTTTGGACCTGCGCTCCCCAGCGTTGCGTTTGGCTGTGTTCAGCCGCAGGGGAGCGCAGGTCTAGACACACCTCATTCTTTTCAATGAGGTTGTACCCACGAGACGCGTGTAAGCGCCGAACGCATGCGTTCGTGTGAGTACAGCCCCATTGAAAATAATTGAGTGCGTCTATACCTGCGCTCCCCTGCGTCTGAACGCAGCAAAACGGAACGCAGGGGAGCGCAGGTAAAAACACCCGTGTGTAAGGGCCGTACAGGTTCGGACTGGACTGGACCCCCTCCCCCGATCCGCTGGCCATAGATAAAAAAAATAGCGCAGTTCGCGCATGCATGCAGGGGGGGGCGCTGTGCAGTAGGTGGGCTGGAGGGGCCTGGGCAGCAGCCCTGGACAACAGTCCCGGTGGGCCCAGGGAATCCAGTCCATCCCTGGTTATGGATCCTAATTTCACTTAATAAGGTGGGTGTTAAATAGGTGATTCATGCACAGATCTGTATGCTTGACAAAGGGGTGTTACCCGAAAATGTTGCTGTTTTTCACTAGCCAGAGGTGCTGATATAAGGTGACATAGAAAGTCAGTATTTAGTGGGCTGGTGGGGACTGTTTGGGCCTGTGTGTGGGCTGATTGGGCCTCTGTGTACCTGAAATGCCAGGGCCTATTTTAATTCTCAGTCCACACCTGCCTTTTTTTGACTTACCCTGGCACACAACAAGTTCCATTAGAAGACAAAACAATGTAGTGGCCTGGTTCAGATATGTAACTGTGTCCCTGCTTGCACATCCCATGATGGCAGCAACAGTAGATCAGAGGCCGGCAGGCTTTTAAAGTATTATGTTTCTACTGTGTGATTGTGCCATCAGCAGTAACACTTAGTAACAGGATTAGTATCCAGGGCTCACAAAATCCAGCAACACATAAACATCAAGCAAAGCACAGCGAGAGGACATTTAGGATAAAGGGGAAGCTCAGCCCTCTATAAGTTGTTCTCAAATATTTATTGTCATGAAACTCAGGGTGTATTAAATGCCACTACTTGTAACAGTGGTCCTGAATGGGGGATGGGGGGCAGACTTTGGCCTCTGTTTTGGCACTGCTGCAGGTTACGAGGAATCTTTTATTTTAGCTTAGTACCTAAGTTAAATGCTAAATGATGAATAATTGGTTTGATGAAGATTTAAAGGGGAAGTAATCTTGCTTATAAATGCATTATACTGTTGCTTCGGTGGCAACTGACTCCTGTTCATGCTTCATATTGGATTGTGGGTCAGCTGCAGACATAGGTTGTATAATATGGAACAGGCACCGAGTGCAGCAATTTGGCTGCTGTATGAACAGTATTAAGGGGAACTAAAAGGTTTCCCGGTCACCACATAACCCAGCAGCTGTATGATTCTGCTGTCCACAATGGTTATTATGTGTCGCTGTGGCCCAGCTGCAGAACTGGCGAGCCAGATTTAATGAAGAAATAAAGAACCATATATAAAGCAATATTTTAAAGACAAATTAATCTGTGTGGTCCTTTATCACTGTGCTGAGCCCAGCTGGGGAAATGTACAGTTTGTCTACAAGGAGAAAAGTCAGGGTGTAACGCAACAAGGCTGCACACACACCTGATGTAATCAATGTTATTGCTGTGTCATTTATAAATATTTGACATATAATCAATGAAAAGCAGCACCTCATTGGCACCTGTATTGGCACACAAATTGTGGTGGAAGATACATAATGACTCTTAGCGTTCTCCTGCAATTACACTGGCATTCAGGGAAAACTTGTTAAATAAAGTTTTATGAAGTTATAAAAAAAAGTTTCCTATTGCAATTGCTTCATAAATAGGCCATTAATCTCTGTACTTTGCACTTGAACCCGACGCTTGGTCTA
Source organism: Xenopus borealis (assembly GCA_024363595.1). NCBI lineage: Eukaryota > Metazoa > Chordata > Amphibia > Anura > Pipidae > Xenopus > Xenopus borealis. The sequence goes on from CM044441.1 coordinate 133,421,536, forward strand.
TACAGAAAAAAGTGGAGCAGCAGCATCCTTATTTGTCCACTAGAGGGCGTGCTCCACTGGGGTCTATAGGGGATTATTGCTGGTGAGGTAGTTTCCAAATACAAACATACAGGGAAGGAATATTATAGGCCAACAATCAATTACTCCCCAAAATAGAAGACGTGTTTGCGGCAACATAAAATATATACAGTGCCTTGTAAAAAGTATTTCACACCCATGGTCAGTTTCCTATGACAAATATTTTTTTTTAGAAATAAAAGCTTGGGGGTAAGTATGCCTCATCTTTGTACAGGTGTGAGTTAGTCTGTTGTTTCTGGACATATTTACTCCTGGTTGTTAAAATACAAAATTCAGTCCATTGTGCCGTAGATTGTCACTTCGATCTTACAGCATAAGGGAAGCTTTGTACAATAGCCCAAATTCCTTGTCTTCTTCTCATTTGACCACAACATCTTTATTTTGGGCAAACTCCAGAAGTTCTTTTAGAACATCGGCATCTTGTATGCCACCCACTCATGCAGGCCAGTGTTATGCTCAGAGCGTTTGATATAGTCTACCCAAATCAAAGATCAACCCTGGTGGCGGGTAAGTTCTGTAGAGTAAGTACGTTTTGGAGAAAAGATAGAAGGAGAATGTAAATAGCAGATAGTGATTTTCATGGAAACCTGGAGGACCACTGACCTGCAATGCAGCAATTAAAACGACTACTACTTCATTGGAAGGATCCCAGCAGCTGTATGACTAGGTCACTGCAACATATGTAAGCGCTCCATAAAGGACAACATTTTTTGTGTTTGGGCAGTTACCTGAATCAATTAGGATTAAAGAAGAAGGCAATTAGTATGTAGGGTTGATGATGACTTAGAAAAATGCAATCACAAACAGACTGTGTTGGCCAATGTGTCCAATCGGAATCATGTTGAAGCCATGTTCTTCATTACCACTGGTTGTTCTCCATAGTAGGGTTCTGTGCTGCTCTCCAGAACCCAACCTTTTGTGGTCTCAGAACCAAGAGTGAGATGATCATAAAACAAATATACCTACACACAAATGACTTGATTCTTTAGCAGTCAAGGGCATCATCAGTTGGACTTCTGTACTTATCCACAGGGGCATATTCATGAATAGGCTACCCACGGCTACAGCCTAGGGACCCAAAGTGAGTTGGAGCCCATCTAGCTTTTTCAATTCATTTTCTTTAAAAAAAAATTATTTTTATCGGCACTTCTGGGCTTTGGTCTGAACCAGACGCATCTTAGAGTGCTCTGGGCACATGTCATGCACACATGTATCTTGCCTTGTCTGGCTGCTTAATCTTCTACCATCAGGTAATGACCATGCACCCGTCCCAGACCATGCAGGAATCAGGACCCAGGCCCAGCAGCACAGATAAAAATAAATATAAAATACCATTAATAATTGAAAAAAACTATATCACGGGACCCTTGTCTCTCCAGGTGCACCCGAGACTCTGATTTATTGTGGTATATTTCTAAACTTGTGGGAGTAACCTAGAAGGGGGCCTGTAGAACTTGTACTCACTATATACCCATCACAGCAGGTACAATTGTTGTTATTGCTTACTCTTCACTAAAGGTGCATAAAGTCACCCAAATAATGCTAGCCTCAGCATAATACACACACACAAACACATGTCATGCCTAATTCAACCTATATCTATGCCACCATTAGCCTTTTCATATGGCGAGCAATTGTTTTATGTTGTATGGGTATTATAACAGGGTTTTTACATACAGTAATAGGAGTAATGTCCCACTTTTAGGTTAAAACCATGTTTATTAAATTACTGTCTATCTATCTATCTATCTATCTATCTATCTATCTATCTATCTATCTGTCTGTTATCTGTCTAGCTATCTATATATCTATTTATCTATTATCCTACAGCAACCAGTTAAAGCAAACACCTGATTGGTTGCCATAGGTTATATCTGTGAAAGCTATTGCTATCATCGGACGCACAACCTTGAAGGAAACTCTTCATTTAGTCATTTTAGTCTACAGGATTCAATTGGCCGAACAGCAATATAAGGATGGCCAAAAATGAAGCTGCGTTTTGCAGATGTTCCTGAGAACAACAAAAGGGAGGTCTATGGGGCAATGAATTCTGAGTATCTAATCCCTGGAAGTGCTGAATACAGATTTATAATTCTTCCTAAAATGAACACATGTAGCAGAAAGATAGCTTACTGGGGATCCAGCAAACTTCATCATTAACATTGCGTCTGCTAGACTACTAGAGAAACAGGAGAACACTATAGGGATTGATGACTAGCACAGCCCAGCTTTGGCAGCCATGTCCTTAACTCTGCAAAATATTGTGAATAATTGTTCACTTGACCTTGAACTACATGGAACACAATGTGGAAGAATGTAGTGTTTAAAGAGAAAAAAATATATATATAGATTTATTATGATGAGAATGAGGACCTAAATGTGTTAGGAAACCTTGTACAATTATACCAGCTATAAAATACAGCGTATTACAATATCAGAAGGCAATATTAGAAGGCCCCTTTTCTATAGTAGTTTTATATGGAATGTTGTAGATGCAGCACTGCTAGGGGTTACCTAAGGTAATGGGACTGGGCAAACGGGCTTGGTGGATTAATGGAGTTAGTTTATTATAATAATACAGTCAGTGTAGGCCAATCTTGTATTTTAAGTATAGTTACCAACAACAATAAGAAATAAGAGATACCAAACATGTCCCTGTCAAATCTACTCAATTCTAGTTTTAAGCTCTTTTTGGCCCTCTGATCCCACTTTTAGGTTAAAACCATGTTTATTAAATTACTGTCTATCTATCTATCTGTCTGTTATCTGTCTAGCTATCTATATATCTATCTATCTATTATCTATCTATCTATCTATCTATTTATCCATCTATCTGTATGTTATCTGTCTAGCTATCTATATATCTATCTATCTGCCTATCTATCGGTTCTTCATCTATCTATCTATCTATCTATCTATCTATCTATCTATCTATCTATCTATCTCTCTCTCTATATATTCTTTATCCATCTATTTTCTATCTATTTGTTGTCTATCTATCAGTCTATATGATGATGATAGTCAAATATAGGGCTACTTAAAATTGTGAGATGCTGGGTGAGGGAGATGATGGTAGCGTTGGTGATCACCAAGGTAGATGTAAGATGGCGTATTCAACCACAACCGATTTACAGCAAATGGAAACAGGGAATTTGAGGAAATGATGCAGAACTGTGGGAATAAGACATGCCATTAAAGCAAAGTAAGTATTTGGGACTGTTTTTTTTTATAAATAAGCAGCTGCTTAAATTAGAAATTCACACCAAAAGCAGCCAGTTAATGTAGCCGCGTCATTATGTCACGCAATTATGGTATGACACATAATCCTGAGATAATCTTGCAATAGTTTATATTGGGAAAATGCAGCGTATATCAGCCAAATGTAGCCTCTTTCTTTCAGATTCCACATTGTTGTATGGATGAGGGTTTTTAGTGACATATTTGATGCTTTGGTTGAAAAACACCAATGGTCTGTGTATCCTCACAGATAGCTGCTTGTTCATGCCTCATGGGATTACAACCCTGCACTTTGCATTGTAGTGTATGGGCTTTACTCTTTGTGTATGTATGCCACTGCCTTTTTTTAAAACACAATGTAAAAATGCCTGTGTGCCCACAGCCTAAATGTGAATAGCAAAGCATGTTTGGAAAGTCCACTGCCTGCCTGTTTAATCAGCAAGAAATTGTGTATCATGTTCATACAACACACAATAGTGTCATGTTCACGGGAAGGCAATTAACCTGCCTGTATGTTTTTAGAGTACAAGAGAAATACTTGGAGCAAACCCATGCAGACCGCACTCTTTGAATGACACCCGGGTGGCTGGTTTAGTAATCCTCCTTCACAAGAATAATTTGTCCGTGAGATATCAGTGATTAATGGATTTTGTTATGAAACTGTGAATGGTATAGTTGGATGTGCACTCTGGTGTGAGAGCAAATCTCCCGAGTGATGGAATTGAGCTTCAGCATTTGGACAGAACCCAAGAACAAATGGAAATAGATCATGTAACTGTGAGGAGGAAGATATGGGTGTAAATTAGATAATCAGAAAATAGATTTGTTTTGTGCACCTGGATCTGACAGTGAAATATATATATATATATATATACAGCAATGAAAAATGGCAAACGGCTAGCGTTATCACTTTTGGAATGCTGAGAAGCTGTGCTGGGAATGAATTAAATTCAGATTAGAGTTAAGAAGCAACAATAAACATGGCCAAGTTGTGTTGAAAGGATGATTTGGTTGAAAGTTTTTAATGTATTTTAATAAATATTCTCAAATCACCAGCTGTTTATTATGTGTTTTATCCATGTTTATTACATATGGGCGCCTACTTGAGAAGTCTACATGGGTCTGTATCTGCCACTGTTTTTTCTTCTGTGAATGCCTGCGAAAACAGTTAGACAAACAGGCTCTGACCAATCACAATCCTTTTCTACAAGACACCTGCCATGACCCCCAAAGGGCTGATACAAGCAATAATAATAATAATTATTATTATTATGTATTATGTATTTATATAGCACCAACATATTTTGCAGCGCTGTGCTTAATTTTTCTCTTCCTCTTAACAGAGTAAAGGTGGCCATAGACAGGGTCAGGGATATTGCCAGATGAGCGGATCTCTCCCTGATATGCCCACATTGAGGTGGGCGATATCGGGCTGATCCAATCGTGGGCCCAACGATCGGATCATAATGGAGGCTATACGGGCGGTGGGACTGTGAGACCGCATACACGCAGAGACTTGCCTACGATCTGACTGGGTTTTTTAACATGCCCGATCGAGATCTGGCCGATTTTCATCAAGATATCGATTGGGGAAGCCATCAGATGGCCCCACACATGGGCCAATAAGCTGCCAACTTGGTCTGTCGGCAGCTTTTATTGTCCGGTGTATTTTTTACATCGACTGAATCAACAGATAGCTACACAGTAAAAGCAGCTTTATATAGATAGCTGTGGTCAAGCAGTCTCCATCATTGTGGGCAGAACTGCCGAACCGTAGATCTAGGTTGGCCTTAATTGCGATGAGCTATAGTTTTGGGACGATTACAGTTACTGTTATAACCAATACAAATGATAGCAGTGGGGCAAATGGTTACAACTGACAGTTACGTTTAAGGTAATGCAACAGTTCTTCACCTTTAAGTTAACTTTTGTTATAGAATGGCCAATTCTAAGCAACTTTTCAACTGGCCTTCATTTTTTATATGTTTTGAATTTTTCTTCTTCTGACTCTTTCCAGCTTTCAAATGAGGGTCGCTGACCCCATCTAAAAACAAATGCTCTTTAAGGCTACAAATGTATTGTTATTGCTTCTTTTTATTACTCATAGTTCTATTCAGGCCTCTCCTATTCATATTCCAGTCTCAAGTTCAGATGAATCCATGGTTGCTAGGGTTATTTGGACTATAGCAACCAGACTGGTGAAATTGCAAAACAGAAAGCTGCTAAATAAAAAACTGAATAACTGAAAAAACATAAATATTAGTCTCAGTCTCTAAATCATACTAACAGTTAATTTAAAGGTAAACAACCCCATTATTAATGAGAAGGGAATATGTTGTGATGAGAAGAATAATAAGGCAGACCATTGGGAGAACTGTAATATATAATGAATATAATTATTAGTGTATTAGGAAACAAAACCAAATCACCTTCTCGCATACCTTCTATTCTCACAGTCCTTCCTGAAGCTCACAGACCTTTTTCTCTACATGAAGAAGCTGGTAGAATTTAATGTTGTATCTGCCTAAAGAATCCATACAAAAGTCTATAATATAATCTATATCTATAATATAACAGGACAGCATGTGGTTAAGGTCACCGCGTGTACTGCTCCTTGTAGACTAGTGTCTGACTAAACTTGTGCCTCGTGATTATTTCATATTCGCTGCCTCATATTTTTTCATTACTTTGAGATTTTCTGTTCTGAGCCTGGCCACAAGCTTTCTGTTTTCAATTCACTTTTCATTTACTCGTAGGTTATTATAGGTATGGTCTCTCGTTATGCCGGTTTCTGCATTTTTTTTCCCTGTATGTTTTGGGATTATTAGATATCCTGTGCTGACCTTAAAAAATTGCCATATTAAACAGAAATTGACTGAGAATGACCCCTGAGAGAAAGAATCTCCCAGAGACCCAATTGAGAGAACATGACTTCTTATTTCCTCCTTATTTCAGTCTGTATAAACAATGTTTGAAATTTACATGTCATATACAAGTCTAAAAAGAGGGGTTAAGAATAACAACCAAAAAGCAACCTGAATGAATCGGCCCCTCAGCTGGGGGAGTATCTGCTATCTGAGTCGGGTATTTTGGGACATATAGTAATGCCATTTTGCCCACACTGTCTCATGTCGAGGGATTGTTTAGCTGTCATCTGCAGGAAATAACCTCTCCTATTGTTGGAGTGTTAGGTGCTTTCCAGTTAAAGGTGATTGACAATGTAGCTGCTGTAGAAGTTTTTGTTCAGGATGGGAGATAGCTACATGGGGCAGGCCCAGAAGGACATTGGAGGCTTTTATAGGGATCTCACAGAAGAACATCTGAGTAGTCATAGCCCCGATGTCTTTCCAAAAATTTGACAGCATTGGACAATATCACAAAATATGGGAGAGAGAGCACAAACATGACTTTTGCAGGTGGAACTGGCAGGTAGTGGGCAACACAGCATTATCATTTTAGGGCTCCTAGACATTCTTTAAAAACATATATTAACACTACTTGTTAGTCAGTGCCCCCTTTACCTCCCGGGCATCCAGAACTCTGCTTCCTCTATAGCTACACCCTTGCTCACTGCCACATCATCATCGTAAGTATCACTTTACTCCAAAGGAAATCATTTGTCTCCTCAAAGGAGAATTCAACCACTTTGGACAAAAAACCCTCCCCTCCTCCCCTGTGTCGGTCCCCCTCCTCCCTACCTCCCCCTCCCAGGGCAAATGCCCCTTCCTTCCAGGTCCTCTTCAGCAGAGTTCACAGCAGCCATCTTCTCCCACGCGCTCTTCTTCCTGTAATCATCAGCGTTTGGGGGCGCATGTGCAGTAGGAGGCATTTGCCAATTCAAATCTACTGCGCGTGTGCCAAAAGTCAAGAAGTTTCCGAAAAAAGAAATTGGAAACTTTATGACTTTCGTGTGCATGCGCTGTAGCTCCGTACCAGCAAATGCCTCCTACTGCACATGCAGAAGAGAAGAAGATCGCTTGGGAGAAGATGGCTTCTGTGAACTCCGTTGGAGAGGACCTAGAAGGAGGGGTAAGTAACAGGTTAGGGGGATTTGCTCGGGGAGGGGGAGAAGGGGACCAACACCAGGGGGAGGGTTTTGTGCCCAAAGGGGTTGAATTCTCCTTTAATTTGACTTTGGGACAACAAAGCACATGATCATTGTCCCTTCTCTTCATGCTGCAGGGTCATCTGAGGTATTGGACCTGTTATCCTGAATGCTCGGGAGGTGGGGTTTTCTGGATAATGGATCTTTCTGTAATTTGGGTCTTCAGACCATAACTCTACTAGAAAAAAATTGAAACATGAAATAAACGCAAATAGGTTGGTTTTGCTTCCAATAAGAATTAATTATACTTTAGTTTGGATCAAGTGCAAGGTACTGTTTTATTATAACAGAGAAAAAGGACATCAAATAAATTTGGATTATTTGGATAAAATGGTGTCTATGGGAGATGGCCTTCTTAATTCGGAGCTTTCTGTATAATGGGTTTCCAGATAACAGATCCCATACCTGTAGTATGTTGTTATATAAATATTAGCTTTCTACAGGGGGAGATCATGGAATATTAAATATATATGGGTTCAGTCTAGAGGTTTACTTATATACTAGGGATGCATCAAATCGAGGATTCAGTTTCGGGATTCAGCCAGAATTCAACCTTTTTCAGCAGTATTCGGCTGAATCCTTGTGTGTGGCTGAACGGAATCTGAATTTGCATATGTAAATTAGGGGTTGGTTGGGAAATCTTGTCACTTTTTTTGTCAAAACAAGGAAGTTAAACATTCTTTTTGCACTTTTTACTTTCCCGCCTCTAATTTGCATATGCAAATTAGGAGTTGGATTCGGTATTCGAATCTTTCATGAAGGATTCTGTGCATCCCTGTTATATACTGTAAACATTTCTTGTGAACTGATCTGGTATCATGATGCCTCCCTGGTGCTTTTTTAAAGAAGAACTTATATTTATAAAATATGGTAGAAACCCAAAATGCTGAACTCCATAAGGACCTTTTAATCTTCCCTACATAAATCTTGCAGCCAAAGGGAAGAGCATACCCACTACAGACCTGTATGATAGACACAGGGCTGTCCAAGAAGTCTCCATGGATTTAGACTAATAATGGTGGTAATTCATCCATTTGTAGAGATTAATGACTGTAGGTTTCTCATCTCTGATAGAGCAGTGAATGTGAATGTGTTACATTATAAGAAAAGAATGATGTAGGATATTTTATGCCACATCTTTCATAGTCCTTGGATGATCTTTTGGCTCTGTCTTTGGTTTGTTATCGATTGCTTGGACATTTCCTTGATAAGAAGTTAAGAAAAAATTGAAGGCAATAACTGCTATACCTTTGTGGGGCCCAGAAGGAATTCTACATTTCAAACCCAATTAATTGCTCTCGATATGAGAGCAGTCACTTTTTTTATGCCATAAATGGTTTATTTACATTATCGTTTTGGGATTTGTGGTTAAACGCTGGCAATGTATAGCGGCTTCAGAAATGTAGACTCTAATAGCAGAATCCCTCTCCTCTCTGGGAAGAAATTGTTTTTTTGGAAGAAGAAATGTTGAGGAGTGCACAGAATTAGCTATAGCCCTTATATTACTCATATTTTTCTGCAGGAAAAAATAAATCCGCAGGTTAATAGAGCAAGCACACACATCTTCACTTACACTGGTTTCCATAAATATACCAAAACATATGATAACTACGGACGTTTAACTAGAAGAGGTGAAAACCCATAGACCTCTTGTATTTCAAACAGAGCTTGTAGTTTATTGAGTGCGAGATGCTATGATTATTGGGAGCTGGAATAGGGCAAAGGGTATTGGGATCATTAAATTTTCAATTCAGCTTTACAGTATGAGTTATAAAGCACATTCATTTAGCATCTGGGGGAAAATATTAAATTTAGAGTCTTGGCATCTAGACAGAAGTAGAGGGAGAAAAAAAAATCTAAGCTCCTGTGTGAGAAGAAAAGCTGCAGAGGTGCCAGATGTACAAATGGACGTTCATCTACTCCAGGTTTTCATTTTTTCGCTGAAATTAATTTCTGTATAAACACTTTGTGTCTATATATTTATTACACAGAGCCAGTGAAGAATAGGGGTCAACGGCTTGCTAAGGCTTATGGGACTGCTAATGTAGCGAGAGCTGAAACACAGCAGGTTCAACACCTTTGTCTTACTCTACAATGAAAATGTAGAATTTTATTTAACTTGGATTTCTTGCACATTTTCCAACATCGGATTGCATCATTTTGGACACATGCAAAGCTGCAGCTGTTTCAGAGCTCCGAACATTCATTATGGATCAATGGGAGAGGAGGTGTAGAGCAGGGGTGTCCAACCTGTGGCCCGAGGGCTGCATGTGGCCCAGAATGGATATGAATGAGGCCCAGCTTGAGACCCTTGGTTCCCGAGGAAACGTCATGTAGCAAAGGATATAGGAGTAGCAGGAGAGGGGACCCTGCCCATTGTCCAGTTAGTAGTAATAATAATTTAATAATAAATCTATTTAATATCCAGGTGTCCCATATTCCAGTCTATAGCTCCATCTGGTTATCCAACTGGTATTGTAGTTCTTTTCTGTGCATTTTCTTTACTTTTACAAATCAAAAGTGTTTGTGTATTTCAGGTGTGGCCCCAGACAATTTGTCTCTTTCCAATGTGGCCCAGGGAAGCCAAAAGGTTGGACACCTCTGATGTAGACAATGCTTTGGCTGGTGAGAGAAACATAAGCATACTTTGAAGGGCTTGTTCAACTTTGAATTAACTTTTAGGATGTGATATTCTGAGACAATTTGCAATTGGTTCTCACTTTTCATTATTTGTGGTTTTTGAGTTATTTAGCTTTTTATTCAGCAGCTCTGCAGTTTGCAATTTCATAAGTCCGGTTACTAGGGTCCAAATTACCCTAGCAATCATGCACTGATTTGAATAAGAGACTGGAGTATGGATAGCAGAGGGTCTGAATAGAAAAGTATGAAAAGTATCAATAACAATAAATGTGTAACCTTGCAGATCATTTGTTTTTTAGATGGGGTCATATTTTGCCATATTTAACAATCAACTATTTCTTTTGTAATCTTAACATTGTAAATATCTGAATGAAAAGCATGAAACAGAAGGGTGAAATATAGACAAGCTGGTTGTTGACATAATATTGAGATCTACTGATCACCAGCTAAACATCTACTGGTAGATCCCTATCTACCTTTTGGTCACCCCTGATCTAAATGTGTATAATCAGTTGACTGACCCTACTCCCTTGTGATCTTGGCAGGCAGAGAAGCCTATATAATAATGATGGCCATAGACGTAACAATTGCAATCTTTCTCGGAGCTGAATCGTCAGATATACAGATAGAAACAATAGAATTCTACCTGTATCTGACGGTTCAGCACTAACAATGGCCGATATTCAGAGTGCTTTCAAAGGCATCCGATCAAAATTTTCCATCCAGCTCGATCAACCAGCCGACCGATATCTTAATCTTCTGACGATATCGGTCGGCTCATTTCCCACCATACACGCACCGAATATCGTACGAAAATTTTTTTGTACGATACTATCTGTGCGTCTATGGCCACCTTAACTTGTGAACAGGGGCCTCTTTTCTGGCCAAAACACTACCCCTGGACTGCTGGCATTTAGAGTCTTCAAATTTTAATGCTGGAAAAGTTTTAAAACTTGCTGACTTCTTCAAACCTAAGCTTTCTCTGCCCATGCCCAAACGTAGTATGTCTCTTTTCCAGAGCAGTTTTATCTTAGTCCAGCCTTTCTTATTTTTCACCTTATCTTTGCCAGCAGCTGACTTCTTCCCTTTGAAAATGAGCAGCTACTATAAGAAAGGCTAATCATTCGCGAACGACAGGGCAATGTTAATAAGCAGAGTGACAGGGACAAATGAAACCACTTTCTTGTGATTCTAGGAAGCATTTAGTAAGTGCACGGAGTGACTCTAAAAAGGACATTGTGCTTACAGTAGAGAGGTCTTGCTTGAGTTCTTTATTAAAGGACAAGGAAAGTTAAACTAAAGAAGTAGATAGAAATGTTATACATTATGTTTTTGTGCTTACAGTAGAGAGGTCTTGCTTGAGTTCTTTATTAAAGGACAAGGAAAGTTAAACTAAAGTAGTAGATAGAAATGTTATACATTATGTTTTGGGCTTCTGTACCAACCCCAGGCAACCACAGCCCTTTAGCAGTAAAGATCTGTGTCTCCCAGGGCTGCCATTAGAAATCACAGGGCTCCGCACAACAAAATTTTTGGGGCCCCTCACACCCTGGCACCCAAGCCCCACCCCTGATCCCACCCACTCCACATCAAAGTTAAAATTGGGGCCCCAAAAATATTTTTTAAAAAAACCCTGGCACTAGGGCCCACCTTAAAAGTAAAAAAAAATTGGGGCCATAAAGAATATTTTTTTTAAAAAAAACCTTTGCACCAAGGCCCCCCTTACAAGTTAAAAAAATTGGGTCCCCAGAGAATATTTAAAAAAAGAAAAATCATTGGTGGCAGCACCCCCCTTACAAGTTAAAAAAAAAATTGGGGGCAGGGGCCTATAGAGTACTAAAATAAAACATTGGTGGCCAGGGGATTAAAAAAAAAAAAAAAACCCTGCGTTGTTGTCAGTAGAATTGAACTCATGGCTTCAGGACCTCCATTATAGCTGTTTTTGGGACATTGGGTATTTTTCGCAGCTTCAGGACTTCAGTGTTGGCTCCTTCGTGACTTCAGGTCTTTCCACCGCTTCAGGACTTCGACTATCTTCAGCACTTCCGAATCAGCATAGTAAGGAGCAGGGCAGCGCGTGTAAGGGGGGGCTGGCTCTTGGAGAATTGCAGCACTGCCAGGCCTCCCTTCAGCCCCGGGCCCGGGACACTTGTCCCCCCCTTATGGTGGCCCTGATGTCTCCAAAAGATGCCCCAGTAGCTCCCCATCTTCTTTTCTGATTCACTGATTCACATGCTCTGTGCTGCTGTCACTTACTGAGCTTAGGGACCCACTCACAATATACAGTGCACATAGAATAGAAATATAGTCACAATATAAGGCTGATTAATCATTAATACAGATAATTACTACATGGCAGCACAGACACCAGTGTAACTAGCATCAGAATTTAATTATCAGTCCTGTAGCATCAGCTTATATTACAGACCAACCTCATTTTCTGCTGGATAATTAGTGACGACCCCTAAGCTTAGCTTCTCAACAGCTGCTCAGAGCCCACTGAGCATGTGAGTATCACAGACACTTTCCAAGATGGTGACCCCCTGTGACAAGTTTGAAGTCCTGGATCATTGCTGCTATTGACAAGCTGAAACTTTAGGCTGGTGCAATAAGTTCACTATATAAAACATGGCATTTTTAGTCCTATTCATTTTTTGTGTTTCCTTGTCCTTTAATATAAATGAAACACTCAACAGGGAATAAGCGCATTAAAATAATCACTTCCAAAATGTACCCAAAAAGTACAGTGTTCTCTGAGATCATGCCACCAGCAGACAGAAACATAAGTAGGGTATACAGACAACGGTGTGGCTGTGCACATATAATTTAGTATGGGATCCCTTATTCACAAACCCATTATCCAGAAATACAGGCAGACCATATCCCATACATTCCATTTTAATCACATAATTAAAATGATTGTCTTTTTCCGTAATAATAAATGAGTACTGGTTCACACCAAATATATAATTAATCCTTTTTGGAGGCAAAATAATCCTTTTGGGTTTAATTCATGTTCAGATAGTTTTTTTTTTGTGGACTTAAGAGATGGAGTTCCAAATTATGTAAAGATCCCTTTCTCAGGAAAACCCCAAGTCCCGAGGATTCTATATAATGTGTCTCACATCTGTACTCGCTTGTTCCCAACCAATGCACTGCACACACAGTCCAACCAAAAAAAAAGCATTGGATGAAACATTGATCAACAACCTAGTGAGACTTTCCTTGGTCCATCAGGTCTAACCTTAACCTCTGGCTGTTATATTCCAGATATTTCAGGCTGCAGATGAATGTCTGCACCAGCTTTAAAACTACCTGACCAATACTTTAGGGCCCTGTAGAGCCCAGCACAAAAGCCTGGGAATGTATGGAATAAAGACTAATACAAAAAGCCATGTACCAGGTGTATCAGATGTGTGGTGTTTCCAAATAACCATGTATCCCATCTCTGCATTAGAGGTTTCAAAAATCATAGACATGTAACAACCATGTAACAATTTCCCACATAACAGGTCCTTATAAATGTACATGAAATCCTGGACAGAATGGTTAGAAGGATGTTGCTGTAAGTGTCAGTCGCTCTGTACATTTGCCCAGGGAGGGAATGATCCAGTTACACAGGGTAGGAATGATCCAGTTACACAGGGTAGGAATGATCCAGTTACACAGGGTAGGAATGATCCAGTTACACAGGGTAGGAATGATCCAGTTGCCCAGGGAAGGAATGATCCAGTTACACAGGGTAGGACTGATCCAGTTACACAGGGTAGGAATGATCCAGTTACACAGGGTAGGAATGATCCAGTTATCCAGGGAAGGAATGATCCTGTTGGCCAGGGTTAGGAATGATCCTGTTAAACAGGGTAGGAATCATCCCATTGCCCAGGGTAGGAATGATCCAGTTACACAGGGTAGGAATGATCCAGTTACACAGGGTAGGAATGACCAGGGCAGGAACGATTGTGGATCCTCCAATGAAAGAGTGATTTGTTATGAAATCAAAGCAACATTCCTAATGTGTTTAAGTTGTGTGTTCATCTTCCAACACTTTTTTCAGTTGAGTTGTTTTCACATAGTTCACCAGAAATAAAGAATTTTTTCAACTACTTCCTACTTTCTATATGTTACCGTTTCCCTAATATTGAAGTTTAAAGTTGATTTATTTCTGAAGCAGCTCCGGGAAGGGGGTCAACGAATTTGTAAACTGTTCTAAATTGATAAATTTAGTTGATACATTTCTTATTTTTGTCCCTGCTGAGCAGAATCTCTGGGTTTCATTAAAGGCAGCTGTTAGAATTAATACAATAGTTGCTAATACTCCAGAGATGCTGCTGAGAAATGTATCAACTAATGGAGCAAATTGTAACAGTTCAGAATCTCAGTTACTGAGGTGTCAGACTCAAACATTCAACTTTAATTTTGGAAAAATAGTAAAAATGGAAATGGAAAGTAGTTGAAAAAAGTCTTTATTTCTGGTGAACAATCTGAAAAAATAACTGAACTGAAAAAAGTGTTTGGAAGGTGAAGAGCCCTTTAAGGAGGATCTAAATAAAGCTGACCATATGTACCAATAATATTATATGAAATTATTATGTGTATGGTGCCCCACCAATCTTAGATCAGGAACTGGGCAGGTTAGAAAATCTAATTTCCATTGCTAGTTCATGCTGCATCAGAAGATGAGGAAGTAAAGAGGAGTTACAGTTCCTCTTGTACTATTTACACAAACAACTAAAACAACAGGATGGTGATCATATTGTGTGTGTCTCCCAGTACATTCTCCCATCACTCAGCACATGAACCAACTGGGCCATGCAGGTACCTGGTCAGTGTGTGTATGGCCACCTTAAAGGAGAATTCAAATTCAACCCCTATGTGAAAAAAATCCCTCCTCTGTGTAGGGCCCCCTCCCTCCTCCCTCCAGCCTACCTGCCCCCCAGGCAAATGTCCCTAACTTGTTACTTACCCCTCCTTCCAGGTCCTGTCCTGCCGAGTTCACAGGCTTCTCCCATCTTTTCCCAATCTAGCGTCTTCCTGGATTGACTGCATTTTCTGGCGCATGCGCAGTACGAGGGATTTGCTGGTGCGTATCTACTGCACATGTGCTGAAAGTCACGAAAAAAGAAATCGAAAACTTAGTGACTTTCGGGCACATGCACAGTAGCTCTGTATTTGCAGATTCCTCCAACTGCACCCGAATTTCACAAAGTTTCCGATTTCTTTTTTTTGGAAATTTAGTGACTTTAGCGCATGCGGAGTAGATCTGCACTGGCAAATCCCTTGTACTGAACATGAGCCAGAAAACGCCAGTCAATCGAGGAAGAAGATCGATCAGGAGAAGATGGCGTCTGTGAACTCCACTGGACAGGACCTGGAAGGAGGGGTAAGTAACATGTTAGGGGCATTTGCCTGGGGGGGCAGGTAGGCTGTGGGGAGGAGGGAAGGCTACACAGAGGAGGGATTTTTTCACGTAGGGGTTGAATTCTCCTTTAAAGGAACACTTCAATATAAAAATAAAAACTGTGTAAATAGATAGGCTGTGCAAAATAAAAAATGTTTCTAATACAGCTAAAATGTAATGTATAAAGGCTAGAGTGACTGAATGTGTAACATAATAGCCAGAGCACTATTTCCTGCATTGCAGCTCTCTTGGTTTCCACTGATGGTTACCAGGCAGGGACCAATCAAATACTTGAGGGGGGGAGGCACATGGATCATGAATGGAGTGACAGGAAGTGGTTCTGGGGGGATAACAGGAGGATGCCACAGGGTGAGGGTCCAGGAGCAGGGGGAGGAGAGTAGGGGAGATGAGGGGTCCCTGCAAAACACTTGCCAAGGCTGGGGCCGGTATAACAAATTTAGCGGCCGGTTAATTTGTAATACCCCTAACAAAAGCCCTTGGCCCGCCCCCAATGTGCTAAAAAGGCACCTTTTTTTGCCACCTTCTAGCTAATCGTGCTCTGTTGCTATGCTCCCTCTTACATCATCGCCTGCCCCTTTTATATCACGGCCTGCCCTTTTGTGGAAATTTTATTAAAATTTGGCAACCCTAGACCCGTGGCAGGTTAAATAGGGGAAGCAAGGGGGAAGGAGAGTAGGGGAAATGGAGGTTCCTGGAGCAGTGCAGGCCAGGGAGGGGGTCCCACAGGGCAGGGAGGGGGGGAAGTAGTGAGAAAGAGGAGTGTGCCACACCAAGGAGGGGGCCCAAACACCATGTAGGGTGCCCCAGGAGAGTGATGAGGAGAAGGAGCTGGTCATGGCATCATTTGTATAAAAGTATAATTTCCCCTTTAGCATTTCACTTCTTTTGTAAAATAGGAGTTTCTTGCACTTTTCTTTACAGCATTGCTGTTTGTTTTTGGTCTAGTTATTTACTTGCACCTGTAACATCTATAAAATGTCAAGTGTTTCTTTATTAACCATTTCCCCACTATAGCACAACTATTTAGAAATTGCATTTAAGGGGGGCTTAACTTTCAGTTAACTTTTAAGTATGTTATAGAATCTTTTGCTCCCGCTCCATGCCCACACCTGTAGCAGAGGAAGGGGACATGGAAGGGGTCAAGGTCCTGTCTGAGAGCACAAGCGCTAATGTCCCTAGCTCCAGTCTGTGTAATTTTCCAACCAACACAGGCCTCTTTGCCCATTTTCACCTGGCCACAAACCTTGCCCTATTCATGCTTCAGGTGTGACTGTCCGTTACCCAGCAATGGGCCTGACTCCCAATCAACACATCCCATTGTTTACACCATGCTGCATTCTCATCACTGAGCATCTATTGGCACCCTTTCAATAACATCTGGAAAAGCACGTACAAACATCTAAAGGTGCATTTGATCCAACATATTTCAAAGATTGGATTTAGGAATAAGGGCACAACAAAATATGTGGCCTTATTTAGCTCTTGCAAACCATTGATGCTATAAATTAAGTATTTGCGTGGTTTGTTAAACTTACAACTAAGGGTAGAACTCCACGGGCGAATTTGGTGCATTCCGAAAAACAGCGCAAAAATGCAGGGGTCACGTCAGTTGCAACGGAAATAAGGTAAGATATGGAAATGTCGGATGAAGTTGCAGCATTGATCCGAAGCAACAAGACTGTCAGAGACGCAGCGTCTGCATCGACAGTTATGTCACGTCAGTTATGTGCGTCTACTCCTGCGCTCCCCTGCGGCAGAATGAAGGAACGCAGGGGAGCGTAGGTGAAAGCACCCATGTGAAAGAGCCCTAAATAGGGTTGCCACCTTTTCTTCAAAAAAATACCGGCCTTCCTATATATTTAACATTTTTTCCTATTAATAACATTGGGATCAACCATCAAAAATACCGGCCAGGCCGGTAAAATACCGGCCAGGTGGCAACCCTAGCCCTAAAAGAGAATTCAACCTGTAATGAAAAAAACCCTCCCTTGTGTGTGTGTGTGTGGGGGGGTAGGGTTGCCACCTGGCCGGTATTTTTGCTGGTTGATCCCAATGTTATGAATAGGAAAAAAAGCTAAATATATAGGAAGGCCGGTATTTTTTTCCTAAAAAGGTGGCAACCCTAGTGGGGGGGGGGGGGGGGGGGGGGGGGGATCTACTCAGGGGAGGGATTTTTTTCATTACAGGTGAAATTCTCCTTTAACACTCTTCAAAACTCTAAAGCAATTATCTGCCATCACTTACAATTCCTGCCAAAATTAGTTAATTTGATTGAACTACAAGTTCCACGATGCATAGCTCATTTGTTTTTTTTTTTATCAACATCATAAAAATGTGTCTGCATAAAAAAGATCAGAGATTCAGGGAAGGAGGGGTCATTGCCGTACAGTTTTGGTCTCCAGAGCTCAAACAAGACACTATTGAGTTACAGAAAAAGGCAAGGACTCTAAGAACAGCTTTAGCCTCATACCCAGCAGGCACTTCTGTCAGGCTTCACTTCCTGCTGTCTTTTAATGTTTTTGTGGAGGGGCTGGGCAAGCACTAGCGTGAGACTATACACACAAATTAAATGCCCATGCTGCCTAGAGTCAAGGTGACGAGCGGGCGAAGCAGCCAATAGGAACGCCCGTTTGAGATGAAGTTACCCAATGAAGTTACTGTCGGCATTGTTTGGGGCGGGAAGGAGAAAGAGAGCCAGTTAGGTTGCGCTGTGAGGCAGCAGCTGTAGGAGGGGAAGGATGTGTGTTTAGAGGAAGATGGAAGTTGTGTGGAGTTAGTGCTGGCTTCTCTCTGTTTCGTTTCCTCCTTCTCGGTGTAATTGGAAGCTAGCAGCCATGGAGCAGCCTGCGCCTAAGAGGTAATGCCTGAGGGGTGGCTCTGTGGGGAAAATGATGCCAGGGCCATGCAGCAAGGCCTGGGGGTCACTGAGGTCCAAACCTATATGTGAATATGTGATACTTTTGGGATGTCACACGGGTAGCCTTGTGTCTTCTATGAGTGCTTCCTTTTGTTGTATTGCTGGGGCTTATGGGTATTGTAGTTCTGGGTAGCTGAAGTCGGAAAGTTCGCCATTGATGTGTTTCAACCGAGCTCATATTACAGGAGTGTCATTCTTCATTTATGCCCCTAGCATTTGTATCCCTTTCCCTTATGCTCTCCCCATCCTCCTGTGCTGTTAGTGCTCTCCCCATCCTCATGTGCTGTTAGTGCTCTCCCCATCCTCATGTGCTGTTAGTGCTCTCCCCATCCTCATGTGCTGTTAGTGCTCTCCCCATCCTCCTGTGCTGTTAGGGCCACAGAATACAATAGCAGATTTCACATAAAGCTTTACAGGTCTTGTTTTAGAGGAGTCATTCTGACTTCAAATACTCTATTGTTCTGTTCACTGATTCCTCCATCTCCTGTGTCTAGTTTTTCCCCTTATACCCTAAGAAATTGACTGGTGATGCCGTTCTTATACCCAGTGTTGATCCCTGATACACACAACTCAGATGCAGATTGATCTATTCTAAGCCATGACCCATGTACCCTGGCATTTTTCTCTAGCCCTTAAATATCCCACTGTTATGGATTTATAAGCCTAAATGAGAGCTAAAGCTTAACTAAAGAAGTAGCTAAAAATGTTGTACCTAATGTTTTGTGATTCTGTACCAGCCCAAGGCAACCACAGCCCTTTAGCAGTAAAGATCTGT
>CM044441.1:133451832-133464716 GCA_024363595.1 Xenopus borealis
TGGGGGAAAAATGTTTTTTTTTTTTTTCTTGTGTTTACAACTCCTTTTAATCTGCAAAAATGTGACCCAAGAATTGGCTCAGATTTCTGCAGCTCTGTTGTAAGAAGATATGATTTTATCAAAGGAGATAAAGCAGATATATCCAAATAAGCATGGAGTCCAAGTTTTGTGTCTCATCCAAGAGAAAGTTCAATTTATTTTACTCTAGACGGGTGCTTTAGAGTTCATAGGTCCATGGATAACAACCTAATCAATGGCAGTAATGATCATGTAGCTGTCCATATGAATCCATTCCTTACAACTATACAGTGATGTCTGACACCTTAGATTACATCTGCAGGATTGCGTACATGTAGTTTATGATCTTTTGTTCCACAGTATAGATGCTCCCTCTAGTCTCCTCCCTCATTTGAGATATGTTGACCTTATGTCTTTGCATTTCTTCTCTTTTATTAGCAAGCTTAAAAAGTTGAGTGAAGACAGCTTGACTAAACAGCCAGAAGAGGTCTTTGATGTCTTAGAAAAGCTTGGCGAAGGGTAAGTGTAAAATGTAATATCCTTTTATCACTTGTGCACTGATTCATGGATAAAACAGGGGTCTCCCAAAAAGCTTTAAAGAGTTTCTGTAAAGTGCTTTATTAGACTTCAATAATGCATACATGTAGCACTGAAATTCTATTTAGAGCAGATCTCTGATGGTGGAAAAATATTAAAAATGTTTGATGCCAACAATTTTCGTTCGTTTTGCTGTTAATAGGGATATGAAACCACCCATTTACCACAAAACTGTACATGAATGCAGAGAAGAAAACCAGATTTGTTTGTTGCCCCTTTTAAAGGAGAAGGAAAGTCTGTTAGCACTTGGAGGTGCCAAATATTAGGCACCCTCAAGTGATTGTATTGACTTACCTGAAACCCTGGGCCGGCACTCCTATCAGCAGAAAATTGCACCAGCCTGGGGTTTTTCTAGTGAGCACCATAGAAGATCTACTTCCACAGGATTTACCTTTCTTGTTCCCCTAGGCCCAGCTACTGCCCCCCCCCCACAACCCCCCACCCCCCCATGCCATGATTGTGCTGTTATCGGCTCACGGGCTCAGTCCTTGGCGAGAATTAGCTCCCTCTAGTCCTAATCAGGCTGGCACACCCACGCAAGTGATGCCGCGATGACGTGCGCATGAGTAGTCGCGTAATAATGTCTCTGCAAGAAACACGCAGCCCGGAATAGGAGATCTGCACCGCTCTCTACTCTCTGTTGGAATGAAGACAGACAGTTCAGCACAGGTGCACAGTAGGAGCCCAGGTTTGGCTGGCTACACGGTGGCCTTATACATTCACAATACAAAAGCTCAGCTGCTGCAGCGGATCAATGTGGGGGGCGGTTGCTCATTTTGGTATTGGGTCCGTTTTACTATAAGTTTCATAGAAGATGTTAGTGGCACCTGCTTGCCGCCCCTAACTTCTGGCCTCTCCCCAAATCCGGGCCTGTTCTTCCGTCTTCCTCTTTCTTCCACGACTGCGCATGCACAGTAGAGCAGAAAGCTGAACTTCAACTAAAAAGTCGGCTATTTCATTGTAATGCGCATTTGCCCATGGAAATTTGAAGAAGAAGTAGGAAGAAGATCTCTCTGTGCAGTTTTCTGCTGATAGGAGCACTTGCCCGGGGGTTTCAGGTAAGTCAATGCAATCACTTCGGTTGTGCCTAACATTTGGCTCCCCAAGTGCTAACAGACTTTCCTTCTCCTTTAAAGGGGAATTCAATCCCACGGGCGCTAACCTCCTCCCCTTGTCACATCTTGGAAAGTGTCTGTGACACTCACATGCTCAGTCGGCTTTGAGCAGCAGCCGCAGTAGCACATTTACAAGCATAAAATGACGTTTGTATGTAAGCTGATGCTGTAGGGCTGATTATTAAAATCTGATGCTAATTAGACTGGTTTTTGTGCTGCTGTCTAGTAATTATCTGTATTAATGATTAATCAGCCTTATACTGTGACTATATTTCTATTCTATGTGTACTGTATATTGTGAGTGGGTCCCTAAACTCAGTAAGTGACAGCAGCACAGAGCATGTGAATCAGTGAATCAGCAGAAAAGATGGGGAGTTACTGGAGCATCTTTGGAAACACAGATCTTTACTGCTAAGGCTTAGTCCAGACGGGGAGATTCGGGGGCGATCCGTCGCCTGGCGACTTTTCGCCGCGACAGATCGCCCCGAATCTCCCCGAATAGCTAGGCACCGGCGAGGCTTAAAAACGCCTGCGCTAATTCACACGGAGCGGCGCGATTTTTAAAATCGCTCCAAATTGCCTCGCCAGGCCGCTCCGTGTGAACACACGCCGGCGCTTTTAAGCCTCGCCGGTGCCTAGCTATTCGGGGAGATTCGGGGGCGATCTGTCGCGGCGAAAAGTCGCCAGGCGACGGATCGCCCCTGAATCTCCCCGTCTGGACTAAGCCTAAAAGGCTGTGGTTGCCTTGGGCTGGTATAGAAGCTCCAAACTTAATGTGCAATATTTTTAGCCTACTTATGTAGTTAGGCTTTAGTTCTCCTTTAATGTATTCATACCTCCCAACATTTTGGAAGTAAAAAGAGGGACAAGTTTTTCACAAGAAGCGTGGCTATATTTTAGACCACTCCCATTTTTGTGGACATGCCCCCTAATTACCATGCTTATTTTATATAATTTTGCAGATTATGAAAATTTTACAATTACTTATTTTCTTATCTCAAAAGTGTTACAAAGTATCTTATTTGAACCTATTGGCTGTTCTAGGCCAAAATCCAATTTAGTTAGAAACTAACCAATTGTTGACCCTGTGCCCCCAATCCCTCCAAATGCTTTGTTGCATTCCTGTAAATAAACAGATACTGTATATTGTAAAAAAAACAATCAAATGGAAAAAGTTTATTTATAGTGTATTACTTGAGAACAATGAGTTATGTTAAGGTGCATTATCCCTTTAGAGAGACACAGACAGACATAGCTTGTGCATTTCCTACTGATTGTGTTTGGCTAATGAAGATGTATGTAACGGTTTCTACCAGCAGGAAACCATCAGTAATGACGTGCACAAGAAAATGCTCTAACCCAATCTAAGCATTGAGATAATGATATCCTTCCTTCCTGTTGGCTATTTCACAAGCAAACTGACTTTTCAGTGCCAGACAAGTAGCCTGTTTCATTACACAGTGGAATGTCACAGATATGGCAACATTTCCATTTTCTCCCCGCAATAAGTGATTTTGGATTGAGAGGGTTGCGCAGTACAGGGGCCCTATTATCTCCCTTTCACCTAAGTTAGCAAGGTGGAGGTATAAAGCATAAACAAATAGTTTGGCCACTAGTTTCCAATCACAGGCCTTTAACTACATGTTAATATTATTAGGACAAGTCAAGCCATTGAAACTAAACCAATGTACTGGTTAAATGAGCGCTTTTGTGGATTGGACAAGAGCTTTGGGTCCCATGCTTTCACACCACTTTTCCACAATTCTTATTTTAAACGTGTAAATCTTGAGCATCTCTTGGTGCTGCTGGCCCATTAAATAGCAGGTTAATGTAATATGTAGGTGGTGTCTCCAATCAGGTGTCACTCTGC
Source organism: Xenopus borealis (assembly GCA_024363595.1). Classification (NCBI taxonomy): domain Eukaryota; kingdom Metazoa; phylum Chordata; class Amphibia; order Anura; family Pipidae; genus Xenopus; species Xenopus borealis. The sequence goes on from CM044441.1 coordinate 133,455,433, forward strand.
AAATTGTGTCCTCGTTTCCCTAGGAATAAACATTTCTGTTGACTGCTGGACAGAAGAATAGCAATTCCCCTCCAACTTGCATTCACAAAACCATTATGCCTATCTTGTGCTGGTTGGTATCTGGCTGATATGAGTATTTGCCCTTGGATTAAAGGATCATAATAAGCGGCAATCAAGAGATGACTGCATCAAAGAGCAGTGCTTTCCTCATCCTGGTGGGATTTTTTTAACATTCTGAGTAGATATCTGCTGGTTAGGCTGTCTGAAAGGGCCCATAAATGGGCAGATAAGCTTCCAACTCCATCTGAAGGGGCTGACTTGGCAGCTGAAATCTGCCTATGTATATCCAGCTATAGTCTGGAGTCTAGATAAGCCCGTTGTATCTAAAGCTGGCCATAGATGCAAAAATCCGCTTGTTTGGTGACATTGATATGCCACTTACTGGCAGGGCTATATCGGGGTAATCCGGACGTTCGGCCCTCTGGACAAAATATCGGTCGGGAAGACTTGTTGGAAGCCCCCACACAGGGGCAGATAAGCTGTCAAATCGGTATACACAGGGTGTGTGGCCACCTTAAGGTGGCCATACACGGAGAGATCCACTCGTTTGGCGCCAAATGAGCGGATCTCTTCCCGATATGCCCACCTTAGTATCGCAGTGGAAAAGATAGGGGAGCTCGGATCGCGGGACCGCATCAACGAACAGATGCGCCCGCGTTCCGACGGGATTTTTAGTCCCGCCCGATCGGCATCTGGCCGACTTTCGGCCAGATATCGATCAGTGAAGCCTGTTGGAGGGCCCCATACATGGGCCAATAAGCTTGGTCTGGCCCGTGTATGGCCACCTTTAAGAATCTTTCTCAAAAGATTGTTACCATTTTTTTAAAGTTTTATTTACATGACCTATGCTACTGCTGGTGGAGAATCTGCTCATTGGGCGACCAAGACAAACAGGCAGATCGTTTCCCCAATATGCTTGCCTTGTGGTGAGGCCAATAAGTTACCAACTCAGCCTGTTGGCAGCTTCTGCTGACCTGTGTATGACCACCTTTAGGCCTGCCATACATGGACCAATATTTCCTGCTGGCTTTGCATTTTATTGGCCTAAATATGGTACCAGACTGGTGGCAACTTCAGTCTGTTTGGTTGGGCTGTACAATCCTGTTGAGCAGTGACCATATCAGGCTATGAATGTGGTCCTATCCCAGACGGGTCTGCAAATGACCCTTGTGTGATCAGATTGGCCTAAGTCCAAAGCCAGCTTGGTGCTCCATCTTTTTGGGTAAATTGTGACCTGCATGTTTTGTCACCCAATAAGTTGATATAGAGGCCCAAAACAGCCCTCCCACCAGCCCACTGAATAGTGACTTTCTATGTCAACTTACAGCAGCCCCTGTAGCATTTGCCAGAACTCACAGATTGTCAGCCTGGGCAAGGAAGAGGTGGTAAAAGATCGGGCAGGACAACAATCCACTGAATTTTTATAATGCAAACATGCTTACTGTATAATAAATTAGAATATCTAACACGATTAAAGTATTGCACAAGTTTTTATTTTCTTTGTTTAAAAAAAAAAAAAAAAAAAAAAAAAGGATACAATTATGTGACATCAGTATCTCCGATTTGTATTTGATATCCTGGCAGCTCTCCTGGAAGCTCCCGCTTTTGAGTTCCTCTTTGTTCTTTTCTACTTTGCTCGTAGAATAGCTCCAATCAATAGTGACACACAGATGCAGTGTAATAACAGATGTTCTATCAGTTGAGATCTGCATCACAACGAAGCAGAAAACAGAAAGTTAATAATGTAATCAGAGCTAGACACCAAGGCCAGATGTTTCTTATACCAGACCAAAAGCCTTTGATAAAGAGCCACAGCGGCAGATGTACAGAAAATAATGAAGAGTTGTGGGTGTTTTCTGACAACACATGCATGTGCTTTGCAACGCACTTTAATAATATCACTTCAAAGGCCTCTCATAGCCACCCTCTGGTTTTAATGAATGGATAACGTGAATTGGAGCATCGCAAGTTTTTACTGCAGTTCAGTTTTATGCCCAATTAGATGTTTAAATGCCCTTGAAGGGTGAGGGTTGAAGATTCATAGGCGGACTACAGTAGAAGTCATATGTAAAGAGCTATGGAGAAGAAATATGTATAATTAAAGCTCTGATGTAGGGGTAGAACTAGAGAGGGAAAACTGGTTTCCCGAAAATTCTGCTGTGCAAGGATGTGATGATTATGGCATATATGGGTAACTTGTTGCTTTCAGTTATTTTATCAACAAAGGGAATGCTGGGAATTGTAGTTAACCTGTTACTGGGATGGTGAGTGGTGTAGCTTTGCAACATCTACAGGGCCACTGGATGCCCATACCAGCTTGCATTATGAGCATTTTAAGTTTGATTTCAGGAGCAGAGTCCATGCAATTCTGGGGATGGTGGCTATCTGTGACTGAGAACTTAACCCCCCAAATAAGATAAACACCTACCCAGTACCTTGTATAGTCCCCCCCGCTCCCCCCCCGCATAGTTGATAACATCTTTAAGTGCCCCAATCCCATACTCGCCTATAAGTTCAGAGTAAGTGCAGTGTAGCTCATGGGCGGCATCTTCTGGATCTTTGATATTTTTCTGATCCTCTTCCTTCCAAATATTGTCCAAAAAATTTTTTTTTGCTGTTTTAAAATAATCTGAAACCGCCTCCCGTGTCTGCCATTCCCTTGATCTTCATCTGAAAATGATAGTGTGTGAGTTTTTATGCCTGAATACTGCATAACAAGCTCATGGTCTGCTTTTGTGTTTGGTAAAAGCCCATCTCTCTTGGTATCCCTTACCCACTGTCACAGCTTGTGTAATAGTTATATATGTATATTCTCTCTCTCTCTCTATCTATATCTATATCTATATGTATATATATATATATATATGTGTATATATATATATGTGTATATATGTGTGTGTATATATATATATATATATATATATATATATATATATATATATATCGTTCTCCTTGTTCTGTGCAATAAATGTTTTACAGACACATACAAGCAATGAACAGCTGTTTGGAACAGAAAATGCTAAGTTGCAATCCATTCCGTAATTGTTCCTAATTATTCACTGTGGTAAGCTTTTGTTTAAAATAAATAAAAGTAGTAGCATATCTCTTTGTCAGTAAACAAAGCAACAAGGTCCTGAATTTTCCTACAGTAGAGGTTTCTGACCCTGAGATATCTGTGGAGGATATATACTTCAGGTTGCTGAATTGTATCTGGAGCTCTGCTCTCCCAAAACTTTCTGTTTGGTGGGCCAATTACAATTATTGTTAGGTCACATACAAAGAGGTCTGTGGAGAACGTTAAGAGCCTTAAAAAAATTATTGGAAGGCCACATTTGTCCCACAGGCCTCAGCCCTGATTAAGAGGGAAGTATCGGGAATGCTGCAAGGGCTGTTTTTTTATGATGTATGGAGGTTTAGCAATACCCTTTTTTGAGACTTTCCCTGCTTTATCCGCTCAAACGTTTTGGTTTAAACATATAAAAATGAACATCAGAAATATCAAATAAAACTTTATTGCAACAAGTGCAAACATTATAAAACACATTGTAATCATTCTGTTTTGTAGAACAGTTCTTCATGTAGATCCTTGTCTTTTGCACATTCTGTTTCTTTATCTAGTTTACAATTTAATCTTGATGTTATTATAGTAATGGCTTTATTGCAAGATTTTGTTTCTTTTGTAAACAGCTCATATGGCAGCGTGTTTAAGGCCATCCATAAAGAATCAGGGCAGGTTGTAGCGATCAAACAAGTTCCTGTTGAATCCGACCTTCAAGAAATTATTAAAGAAATTTCCATTATGCAGCAGTGTGACAGGTAAGTGTTTCTGCACTCCAGACACAGTGGGAATCATTTCTCAACACTGGGCAAATTTGCCCATCGGCAGTTGCCTATAGCAACCAATCGGTGATAAGCTTTTTAGAGTAGAACAATGATTGCAGCAATCTGATAGGTTGCCATGGGTTACTGCCCTGCAAATTTGCCCAGTGTTGTTTGATGATTGCCACTGTCTGATGGTCAAATACTGGAGCAGGTTGTGCTGAGCAGTGGTTGGGCAATTTTGGCTGCTTGTTACTTATTATAATGTGTTTTATGGCTTATTGTAATATATTTCAATAACTACTATGTTCTAGGCGTTAAGTGGTAATAGGCGTTAAGTGGTAATAGTCAGTCTTGTGGGGGGGTCAGTCTGAGTTGTGTTTTTTTTTTTCTAGATTTATTTTACCCAACCCTCGAAATAGCTTGAATCAGAAAATACACCATCTATAAGTCATGTGGAAGTCCGTGGCCGAGGTCCCTTGAAAAATTTGAAAATGTTAATAGCCTTCATGATGTTTTTGAAGGGTTTCTCCCTCGGGGCTGTTAACCCCGAGTTTTTTCCAATCAAGTTTTCTCTTTAAGTTACAAATGACAAAGATTGAGGAGACTGTTAGAAACCATTCGAGTTGTGAGTTTAATCGAGTTCATACAAGGTCTAAAAAAAACCCTCTAAAATAAACCCTTTGACAAATAACCCCCCTGTACTATACTAAGTTGCTTGTTTTTATTATAACAGATCAACTCCTAAATGGGGTTACCCAAGAGGTAAGCTAAGCTGGACAATAGCTGCAAAACACGAACAACTATCTTTCCAGATGCTTAACTCCAAACAACGGATCGCTCAAAGCTCACCTTTCCACATGTTCCTTATCGGGTGCCCGTAGGGTTGCCACCCGGCCGGTATTTTACCGGCCTAGCCGGTAAAACACCTGCCAAGGCCAGGGCCAGTATTACAAATTTACCGGCAATGTAGCTGCCGGTAAATTTGTAATACCCTTAAAAAGACCCATCGGCCAGCCCCCAATCCCCTTTAAACTTACCTTTTTCTCTTTCTTCCAGGCTCCGCTTCGTGGCCACGCCCCCAAAATGTCACCGGCCCACCCCTTTTGATGTCACAGGACGGCCCTTTTATGGGCCCGCCCCTTTGTGACATCACGATCCGCCCCTTTTTTGCTCAGCCCCCACGCCGGCCGGTAAAAAAATATACAAAAGGTGGCAACCCTAGGTGCCCGTCCGCAGCGTCCCACTTCTTTTTTTTTTTTTTTTTTGTAACTTAAATTTTATTTGGTTTTAACATTTAAGTTTCCAAGCATAGTAAAAAGAACTGAATTACATGTGACACACATAATATACAGGTCATTGTTATTAATATCACAAGATTCTCTGATATTGAGAAGAAAAAAGAACAAACGCAAGGTTGTCCCAACTGCCACATGTCACTCTTTGTATCTGAAATGTAGGTATATATCCGTGTCTCAGCGTCCACAGGAGTCATTCCCCTTGTCTCTGTATATGCGTCTGGGACTCATAATAATCCCATTTTGACCATACTTTCTCATGTTTAATTAATGCCCCCCTTAGTTTAGCTGTCATTTCCTCCATTAATTTCATATCTCGAATACGTGAGATGGTTTCGCCTATTGTTGGTGCATGGGATGTTTTCCAATTAGAGGTAATGGATAGTCTGGCTGCTGTATATATAAAATTCAAAAGTTTCTGATCTGGGGGTGAAATATCTGCATGGGGGAGGCCTAACAGTGCATTAGAGGCATGTATAGGTAATTCAAAAAAAAAGAGTTTTGTCACCATGTCTCTAATGGCTTTCCAGTATTCAGATAGTTTTGGACAGAACCACATAATATGTGAGAGGGAGCCCTCCTGACCACATATTCTCCAGCACAGTGATGTGGTGTTTGGGTACATTTTGCTTAGCTTCACTGGGGTATAGTGCAGCGTCCCACTTCTAAAATCCACATCAACACCAAAGAAATGGATGGCGCTCCGATCTTTCCTTTTTATAGGAGTGCAGTACATTTCTTTGGTGTTGATGTGTATCTTTCCAGATGACGGTCATGCATGAATTTAATTTCTGTTGTGGTTAGGGTTGCCACCCAGCCGATAATTTACCGGCCTAGCTGGTAGTAGTGATCCATGATAGTGTGCATTTCAGCAGTAGTGGTCTTTCATAGAGACCACACTAGAGCCTATATGCTGTTTTAATTGTTGTGAAATAATCACCCTATTTCCTCTTGTTTTTGTGCAGTCATTATGTTGTCAAGTATTATGGAAGCTACTTTAAGAACACGGACCTGTGGATAGTAATGGAGTACTGTGGCGCTGGCTCTGTATCTGACATTATACGATTACGGAATAAAACGGTAATTCTAAAATATTCCTTCTCCTCCAGAGTTTCCATTTATAATGCAGCCCTACCTTTCAGCAGGTACCTTTTCAAAAGTATTCTGCCTACTCCTAGTCCAGATCTCTCTCTCACCTGCTGCTCTTTCTACCTCCTCTGCCCTCCCTTCTTCTCCCCCTAGAACCCTTCCCTCCCTCTGGCACACATGCCTTCCTCTCCTTCCCATCCGCTTCCCTTGCTCCGGCACTCCCTCCCCTGCCCCTTCATTACTCTGCTGGTGTTTTCTTCTTACTCATGCATGCACGCACGCAGTCTTGAACGTGCACGCACGGGCACCAGCACACGGGGGCTTGGTAACAAGGCCCGGCCCTGCTACCTGTTAAAATCTTAAACTGTATTTAGAATTAACCTTCTATAGCTCTTTGTAGCAAGCACAGTCAAAATACCTTTTTTTTGTAGTTGCTTTAAATCATCTTTCATCATGACACACATAAGCTCAGTAAGTGACCGCGACTAATTTGGGCGACTAATTTCCCAGAACTTCCTTCCCGCATGCTAGAATCTAAATCGCTGGTGGGATGGCACTCTGAGTGCTTAATTTTTCCAAAGTTGCCCAAAGTTTCCTTTTGAGGCAACTTTGGGCGACTTCAGAAAACGAAGCACTCCGAGTGCCATTCTGCGGCGATATTCTAGCTGGTGGGAAGGCCATTTGGGGAGATTAGTAGCCCAAAGAAGAGTCGATTTGTCACCAAGTGACTAACCTCCCCGAATCTCCACGTGTATCTGCCCTTAGGTGGCCATACACAGGCAGATATACGCTGTTGATCTGGGCCCTTCAAACTGCTATTGAAAGCAGCATTTGCTTATATTGCCAAACGAGTGGATCTCTCCCCAATATGGCCACCTTGAGTTGGGCAAAATCAGGCTGAACCGATCGTGGGCCCTTGGGCCCAACGATCGGATCATTAGGAAGTGTAAAAGGGTGGTCTGTTCGTTGATGCGGTCCCACGATCCGATTTGGCCCTGGTCCCGTCCGATCAACATTCGACTTTCGCCCAGCTGTTGATCGGGGAGGCCCATCAGAGGGCCCCATACACAGGCCAATAAGCTGAAAACTTGGCGTGTCAGCAGCTTTTATCGGCCCTTGTATGGCCACCTTTACTCCTGGTAGTTACTTTTTAAACAATAATGCAAAAGCATTCATTCCAAAGCAAAGACAGGTCTGCTTATCAGCTGCCTTGTCTTATATTGTATCAACAGACTTCCCCTTTCTATGCTCTGCCCTGGTAGATTAAACACAGCTTTCTGTATCATTACATAGTTACATAGTTAAATTGGGATGAAAAAAGACAAAATCCATCCAGTTCAACCCCTCCAAATTAAAACCCAGCATACACACACCCCCCCCCTCCACTCTTTCACACAAACCATATATGCCCATAGCTATACTAACTGTAGAGTTTAGTATCAAAATAGCCTTTGATATTATGTCTGTCCAAAAAATCATCCAAGCCCCTCTTAAAAGCATCAACAGAATGAGCATCACAACATCACCCGGCAGTGAATTCCACAACCTCACTGTCCTCAGTGTGAAGAACCACCTACTCTGTTCCTTTAAATGAAAGTCCTTTTCTTCTAGTCTGAAGGGGTGGCCTCTGGTGATCCTCTTTATGGGTAAAAAGGTCCCCTGATATTTGTCTATAATGTCCTCTAATGTATTTGTTACATATACAAATAACTTGAAAACATTTAATAAATGTATATTGCAAACTTGCTTACAATTTTGTTTTATTCATTAGGCAAACGTAACTCAATAACTTTAACTCTTGATAAAGGATGTGTGTTTTTAAGGATCAATCTTTGAGGTTGAACTAAATGGACAAAGCAGTGCCAGTGTTATAACCTCTAACTGTGCAGATAGGGTGCCATATACTTGTATGGTTTGGTCTACATGGGCTGCAGGAGTGATAATTGGGCTATAGAGGCAGACTTGTCCAGTTTGTCCCAGTATCCCAATATGAAAACACCATGTAATGGCTAGTGGCATTTTGAGGCATGTACCACTGGATATTGAGAACAGCAGAAAAATGTGTGGAAAGTATTAAAAGTAGAATGCACAACGTATGACCCAAGCCCCCATAACAGAGCGGTTTGGTTTGGTTTGAATGGAAAGTTCTGTGGAAATTGTATTTAGTAAGTTCTGCAATTATTTTAGATCTAATCTTGAACAGAAATAGCTACTACTGGAAAATCTTAAATTGTATGTGGTGAAACATAAAGAAGAGAAAGCAAATGCAATCTGGGGAAAGAATGTTAATAGGTATAACCCCTTCAATTTTCTGTGCATAGAACAAAACCACCTCTAGTGCCCAAATCTTAGATCTGCAGAATCCGTTGCCCTGACCATATTGTTCCTTGCAGCGTTTTGCATGGAGCTGATGTCAACAGTTTTATTTTGTTTGCCTCTGTGCTTCTGTGCCCTTTAATCTTTAGGTGAAACGCTACTTATTTTATTATGGCCGGATCTGCAATCATGTTAAACCTCAGAAACATCCCTGTTTGCTGATCAGAGTAGATAGATACTGTAGATTTTCCAGCTGCCGGGGGAAAACATCTGCAGCAACCGCAAGGCTTGGGAGTGCATTCTTGAAGTGTTGTCCGACCCAACTTGCTACTTTGAAGTGGAGACTGTAAAAAGAGAAGTGACTGGGGCATCATTTAACCCTTCAGTTTGTGGGGTGGCCGAAAAGTAAAGGGTGTCTTGTTTTGGTGTATTGCCCCCTCTAGAGTTAAAAGACAGCACTGCTTGATGAGCACATGATTATATCCAGATTTAAATCCTGCCATAAAAGTGCATCTATCTATCTATCTACTATCTATCTTATCATCTATCTATCTATTCATATCATACCTTTATGGAAGGATTTATTTAATATATATTATAGAGTTGTATTTTTACATTTACTATCCAACATTTCTTTATACAAGGGTGTGAAAAACTATTTGCCCCCTTCCTGATTTCTTATTCTTTTGCATGTTTGTCACA
>CM044441.1:133468122-133480233 GCA_024363595.1 Xenopus borealis
ATGCAAAAGAATAAGAAATCAGGAAGGGGGCAAATAGTTTTTCACACCACTGTATGCTAAAGCATTATAAGGATATCTCTCTCTTTACTCTATATGAGCTAACATTGGGACTACATTCAGCTAATCCAGGTTGTAAGATGAAACCGCACCACTCCTTAATAAAATAATATGCCTTTATTGGAGCCTTTTAGAGCATTACAGCAAAGGTTCGGGTTCACACTCTACCATTTATCAAGCTTAAAACTGTCAATTTACATCAGACTTTTTATACCCCCACCTCTCCTTTTAGTGGTCAATGCATATCATGTTATAAGTATCATGTTATAAGTATCAAAACAACTTCCAATAGGAGTCTCCAAAAAAGTTTCCACTAGTGCAATAAGGCAACACGATTCAATTGTAGCAAATCTGTAAAAGATGCAAAAAGGAACATAGTATAGAATTAACATTAAAATTATTATTTATCTAAAAATTGGTTTAAGGTCATATTTTTTATTTTAACCTAGAGGGGCCAGTGTTTCAAGTTTCCTGATGCTTCTTTAAATAGTAACTCTTTCAGTCTGTCACCCCCTGCCTGTTCTTTTTTTGCCAGTCCTAATAGCGGACTTGTGCTCACAAATTAATTCCCGGGCAGTTCTAGTTGTCTGACCCACATATGCAAGCCCACATGGGCATTTGATGACATACGCAGCATATGTGGGTCCGCAAAAGAACCGCCAGGGAATATGAATTGGATAACCCTTCATAGAACATTAGAACAGAAGTTGCAGTCATAACATGGAAAAGTTCCTCTTTTATTATTTCTATTCTTCAAATCTACACCATTAGTGCCCACGTCAGACTTGAAACGATCCAGTCCCTGTCCAAAATGCATCAGTTAATAGTGCTGTTCCAGAAGAATTCTGGAATCCATTTCTCAAAAGAGCAAACAGATTTTTTTTATATTTCATTTTGAAATCTGACATGGGGCTAGACATTTTGTAAATTTCCCAGCTGCCCCAAGTCATGCGATTTGTGCTCTGATAAACTTCAATCACTCTTTACTGCTGTACTGCAAGTTAGAGTGATATCACCCCTCCCTTTCTCCCACCCAGCAGCCTAACAACAGAACAGCGGAAAGGTATCCAGATAACAGCTCCCTAACACAAGATAACAGCTGCCTGGTAGATATAAGAACAACACTTAATAATAAAACCCATGTCCCACTGAGACACATTCAGTTACATTGAGGAGGAAAAACAACAGCTTGCCAGAAAGCAGTTCCCTCCTAAAGTGCTGGCACAAGTCACATGACCAGGGCAGCTGGGAAATTGACAAAATGGCTAGCCCCATGTCAGATTTCAAAACTGAATATAAAAAAATCTGTTTGCTTTTTTTTAGAAATGGATTTCAGTGCAGAAGTCTATTGGAGCAGCACTATTAACTGATGCGTTTAAAAAAAAAACATGTTTTTCCATGATCAGTGCTGAACCTTATATTAAAGACCAAAGACAGATGCTACATGGTTCCTACTAGATGGTTAGTAGATTTAACTGATGCAATGCCTGGAGTTCTACCCTCCATATCACACTTTCTTAACTTCTTGGCCATGCCACATATTGGTTTCTGATCATGGATTTATAACATTACAAGGGGATAGGCAGGGCCGCCATTAGAAATCACAGGCCCCGCACAACAAAATTGTCGGGTCCCCCTGGGCTCCGCCCACCCAGGCACCCAAGCCCCGCCCCAATCCCCGCCGAATCCACATCAAAGTTAAAAAGACCACACAGATATCAGCGCTGAAAATGTAACCCCCCCCCCAGGACTCCTTTATAAGTTAAAAAAAATTTGGTGCCAGGCCCCCCCCATAAAAGTTTTTTTTTTTTAAAAAGCATTGGTGCCAGAGCCCCTCATACAAGTTAAAAAAAATTTGGGGGCGCAAAAAATATTAAAAAAAAAAAAAAAAACATTGGCGCCAGTGCCCCCCTTACAAGTTACAAAAAATTGGGGTCCCAAAAATATTTTTTTAAAAAACATTGGTGGCAGGGCCCACCTTAACAAGTTAAAAAAAAAATTGGAGCCCCATAAAATAGTATTAAAAGAAAACATTTGAGGCCACGGGATTAAAAAAGAAAAAAAAAAAAAAACCCACATTGGTGTCGGTGGCTTCAGGACTTCAGCATCAGCTCCTTTTGTGACTTCGGGTATTTTCGCCGCTTCAGGACTTCAGTGTCGGCTCCTTCGCGTCTGTTCGGCACTTCCGCGTTCCGCATCCGAAGAAGCTGCACAGGCTCAGCGCTGGTAAGGGGGGCAGTGGCTCTTGGGAAAATGCAGCACTGCAGGGCCCCCCTTCAGCCCCGGGCCCCCCTGTCCCCCCCTAATGGCGGCCCTGGGGATAGGGGAGATTTAAGCAATGAAGTTGCCAACCAGCTTAAGAATTATGGAGACTTAAGCAAGAAGGAAATTGCAGGCTGAATCTTTTACAGAAGCTAGAGATAACCAAGCAATAATTCTACTTCTGAAGCTTAATGTTTGCAGCCGAAAAATTCTAAGTAAAATTGGGAAAAGCATATTGCATAACTTTGGGCATTGTGTCTTGAGTTTTTTTTGAGAGGTTGTTGGTTATTTTTACAGGGAATCCGCTCTTGTGATTAGCATGGGGCTGGACACAAGTTTGGTCTAAGTAAGGAGTTTTTTACTCTGAATGCAGCTGGGTAAATGCCACATGGGTGTGAAGGCAGAGTGAATCTCAGAATTTGCTTCTCTCTGAAGGGCACCGTCTGAAGAACAGGCTTTGAAGGAGAAGGAAAGGCTAAAATTAAGTAAGCTTTATCAGAAAGGTCTCTGTAAACACACCAGTAAATCCTCAAAGTAATGCTGTTCCGAGTCCTCTGTCTAAAGAAACACCACATTTCTATCCTTGTATTGTGTACACATGGGCTTCTGTATCAGACTTTCAGTTTTAAGCTTAAACCTCCAGGGCTAGGGCTTGAGTATGCTCAGTTTGCTCCTCTCTCCCCCTCCCTTTCCCCCCCTCCCTGCTGTAATCTGAGCTCAGAGCTATGAGAGACTCAGGTGGGAAGTGATGTCACACCAAGCTAATATGGCAGCTGCTATCCTAAACAAACAGAGTTCTAGAGCTTTTTACTCTGGTACAGTAATGCAATCTGCAGAATAAATATAGTGTTATAGCTTGTACTGTTGTGGCTAATCTATTGGCAATAAACTGCTTTGCTATCTTTCCTTCTCCTTTAAAGGAAAACTGTACCCGAAACAACGTAGATTTCTATGAAAATGTTGCATAAACCTCCCCAATGTAAAACCCCACTTTATCTTCATAAGCCATTTTTGTTAATCGGGGATATATGGGTCGTTTTCCTTTAAAATTGTTTGTTTGCAAGCAGAATTGTTTGGGGTTTTGTTCATGGTTTGTTCTAGAAAGGATATATTTAATGGATTAGTGTCTCTTCTACTTAATTACTAAAGTAGGCATATGTGTTTAAAGATCCACAGAGAGGCTGTGGGGGAAAAATAACATTTAAATAGGTATGCAAATAAAGACATGAGAAATTCACCATTCACTTTGGGCCAGGGTTGAGGGATTGAGGGATTGATGGAATCACGTTTTTGCCCCAACACCTATCTCTTGTGAAATTAAGATGCTCCATACAGAAGTGTTGCTGAGAAGCTTTTCTCCCCTCTTTGAGGGATGAATGTTACCATTTGTCTTTCACTAATAGATTCAAATGTTCTGCTTTTCTCTGATTTTAGTTAACAGAAGAAGAAATTGCAACCATATTGCGATCAACATTAAAAGGGCTTGAATATTTACATTTTATGAGGAAGATCCACAGGGATATAAAAGCTGGAAACATCCTGCTGAACACTGAAGGTCACGCAAAACTGGCAGATTTTGGAGTTGCTGGCCAGCTGACTGTACGTTACATTTCCAGATATCTGTTCTTGCGTTATTCTTATTCTATATGCCTCACAGATGTGCCTGTTCTATATTCTAGGATACAATGGCAAAGCGCAATACTGTGATCGGAACACCTTTCTGGATGGCCCCTGAAGTCATACAAGAAATAGGCTACAATTGTGTTGCTGATATTTGGTCTCTGGGCATTACCTCTATTGAAATGGCAGAAGGGAAGCCGCCGTATGCAGACATACATCCAATGAGGGTAAGGTCTTCATTTTCTAAAAGTAGTACAGATATGGGACCTATTATCCAGAATGCTTCGGGCCTGAGGCTTGCCCAATTTCGATCTTCACACCTGACTTAAAATAGAAAGTCATGTAGATATTAAATAAACCCAATAGGTTGGTTTTGCTTTGTTCTATCTTAGTTTGGATCAAGCTACTGTTTTATTATGATTATTATTATTATTATTATTATAATAGAGAAAAAGGAAATTGTATTATTTGTATAAAATTGAGTCTATGGGAGATGGCATTTCTGTAGTTCATTGTGTTCTGGATAACCGGTTTCAACTTAAAATGTTGCCTTTGTGAAATTATTTCTAAAAGTTTGGTAGTATCACCGTTTTTTTCCTCTTAATAAGCCTTTCCTTTTTATATTAATGGTGCTTATTGGCTTTTCCTTCCTTCATTATATGTTATAGTTTTTGACTGATACAAAGATCGTGTTTCTCAAGCCTATCATTTAAACTGTATGGTTTCAAGAACCCTAGAAACGAAGGATCAGTTTTGAAGACGAATAGTAGAGGAGCTGGAAAGAATAATAAGCAGGTTGCTGGGGTTAGTGACCTCCAACACACTGAGAACATATTTAGTAAATGGCCAGAAAGCACCAAACAAGGTAGTTTAATTTAAGTGCTGTTTGTGACACAATAAATAGTTTTTTCATTTTTTAAGTCCTGTGAGTGCGAGACTCTGTTCCAGTCTACATTTTATCTTGTTTGTCTTTGCACCCAGGCAATCTTTGCACCAACAAGACGTGACTGCTGGTTCTCCAACGGCCCCTATAAATTGTGTGATAAAGACCATTTAAAATGTTGCTTAGAATAGGACCGTCTAAAAGTTAATGCAAAGGTGAACTTCCCCCTTTACTACTTTCACCCACAAACCTTCCTCCATCAAAGCCCACTTTTTTATTTCATGATAAATGTGATTATTCTCTTTCTGGAAACTCATATAAATTAAAATGCATGCTTTTGGGTAAAATAACAACAAGCTCTTTAACGTGAAACAGGCTAGGTGTAACTAATGTTTGCTCATAACCTTTGAGTTTGTGTGATGTTGGCACACTGAAGTCCTTCTATCCTCCTTGCCTGGGTCCTGAGTTCGATTACAGCCATGGTTATATCTGCAAACAGTTTATTTGTAAGTTTACTCCCACACACCAAAAACATACAGGCAGTTTCCCTGGTTCCTGATATAATTGACAATAATGTGTGATACGAACCTTCGATTGTAAGCTTCACTGGCTTAGGGACTGATGTGAATGATGAACAATCTATATAAAGCTCTGCAGAAATGTGTTGGTGCTATATAAATACCAGGTAATAATATCTAAGCACAATTTAGTATAATCAAACCATAATTTTCTTTCACATTAAAGGGGTTGTTCACCTTCCAAACACCTTTTTCAGTTCAGTTGTTTTCAGAAATAAAGATTTTTTTCATTTACTTTCCATTATTTATTTTTTTACCATTTTTTTCAAAATCTAAATTTAAGGTTGAATGTTCCTGTCTCTGGTCTGGCAGCTCAGTAATTCAGGTGCAGACTCTAAACTGTTACAATTATGCAACATTTAGGGGCAGATTTATCAAGGGTAGACTTATCGAAGGCTTTAATTAAACGTTTTAGGTGTCGTAAAATCGTCAGTTTTAACTCTTTTTTTTAAGTGCCATAGATTTTCTGTGTCCCCATGAAAGTTTATTCAGTGTGGGGTTGCAGTACAGTTTGTAGAAAATATTTTAGCAAGCGAAGGATGAAAGGCACATTGAAGCCGTTTGCTTCTATTATTCTTAATCTCCTACTCCTGTTTTATCCTATTAAACGAATTACCTCCAAAGAAATATGGAATAAGTATTCCTGCAAGCAAGAATGTTGTTGTGTATGGACAGTAATGTGTTTTTAACAAGTTTTTCCAATCATACCGGTTTTAGAGTACCCTCCACTCTTTTCCAGTTGAGCTCCCACAATCTTTTCAATCCTCTTTTCAATCTTTCCATTTGTCAAACTTGATAACAATATAAAAATAAAGCATTACTTCTAAAGCATTTATAAAACCTATTATGCTTTGTTTGTTTATGATCACAGTCAACTGCTTCTGGGAACTGAAGGCCCCCATTTAGCAACAACACTCCTAATAATGTACTGGTCAGTAAATCTGTTTTCATTTGTTGCTTTTGATTAAGCAGGAAGGACATCAGGCTAAATGAGCCAATAAATAAGAATCCTTTTTGGCTGCGTTTCATGGTAGACAGGATCGAATTGCCGCTCAAGTCTCAATTTCTGTCTTGGCATCTGGAAAACTATTTTTATACATTTATTATTCAGAATTTTGTTTTAAATTAAGTGTTTTGCCATTTTATATCATTAGTGGGAAGAATGAACTAATGTAATTAGATCCCATAAAGAAAGAAATGTATCGTTTATTAAAATGCCTACAGGCTCGTATACATTACTGGAATGTTGAGTGCACTAAATTTGATGTAATTGGTCTCATTTGGATGTGAATTTGCCCTCACAACTATGGCTTCTACCTTTATGATTGACTTAGAGTTTTGTTTACTGTCACGCCACATTTGTCTGAGATGACATAAACTGAATATCTTGGATAGTTTGTCCAAGAGCGTTGGGATTTGTAATAATTTTGTATGGTCCTGAACATTTTTGTATGAAATCATTTCCAAATGATTAAGCATGTAATGAATGCAATCTCAAGGAGGGGGACTGGTTTAATGTTTACAATATAAGCAGCTGTTGTAGGTAGGAGTGTGGCAAAGCATAGTAAAATGTCACAATCTTATATTTAAATTGTGCAGACAGCACTGAAATACCTATAGTAGCTGTGGGGTAACAGTTAAGGTAGGTAGACATGGTGCCTATAGTAGCAGTCCACATAGAAGAGAGGGATGGTGGTCAGCACAGCTTTTCCAAATTATATGCGTCCAATTCCTTAATAGTTGCTCTGTGCTGCAACTGCTGCAAATAATCCAAGTATAGTAGAAGGAAGAGGAACTCCAGCAGTATTACTGCAAGCTACTTTTTATCCCAGGCAGTGGAAATCACAACATGTTTTGGGTTCAATACCCTTTATCAAGTGTCAAGTGATTCACTTGATAAAGGGTATTGAACCCGAAACATGTTGTGATTTCCACTGCCTGGAATAAAAAGTTGCTTGCAGTAATACTGCTGGAGTTCCTCTTCCTTCTACTATACTTGGCCTATAGTAGCAGTGGGATAATAGTGTCTGGGACTGTGAGATAGCAGGTATAGTAGGGAGAGATTGTGCATATAGTAGCAATGTGATAATAGTCTCTGGGAAGGGAGTGTGCCTTTGGGATAGCCGTTATAGTAGGGTGAAATGGTGCCTATAGTAGCTGTGGGGAAAATAGGCTCTGGAAAGGTAATGTGACTGTAGGATAGCAGGTATAGTAGGGTGAAATGGTGCCTATAGTAACAGTGGGATAATAGTCCCTGGGAAGGGACTGTGCCTTAGGGATAGCAGGTATAGTAGGGAGGAATGGTGCCTATAGTAGCAGCGGGGATAATAGTATCTGGGAAGGGATTGTAGCTGTGGGATAGTAAGTATAGTAGGGAGAGATGGTGCCTATAGTAACAGTGGATAATAGTCTTTGGGAAGCGATTGTAGCTGTGGGATAGTAAGTATAGTAGGGAGAGATGGTGCCTATAGTAGCAGTGGGATAATAGTCTCTGTGACTGTGGGATAGCATGTATATTAGGGATAGATTGTGCATATAGTAGCAGTGGGATAATCATCTCTGGGAAGGGGCGGTGGGTAGCAGGTAAAGTAGGGAGAGATGGTGCCTATAGTAACAGTGGGATAATAGTCTCTGGGAAGGGGCGGTGGGTAGCAGGTATAGTAGGGAGAGATGGTGTCTATAGTAGAAGTGGGATAATAGTCTCTGGGAAGCGATTGTGGCTATGGGATAGCAGGTATAGTAGGGAGAGATGGTGCCTATAGTAACAGTGGGATAATAGTCTCTGGGAAGGGAGTGTGACTGTGGGATAGCAGGTATAGTAGGGAGAGATGGTGCCTATAGTAACAGTGGGATAATAGTCTCTGGAAAGCGATTGTGGCTGTGGGATAGCAGGTATTGTATATAGAAAGTATAGTGGAGTACGAACTCGGTAGTTCAAGAGTTAAACTTTCTGATCAATGTTGCTGGACTTTACTTGTTAAACTGCAGCTCCTATTGTAATTCAGGCTTATAGTACAAGTAATTCTTAATTCTTTTAGCACATCCTGGGAAATTCTTCTCAAAGTAACTAATATGATACATGCTAAACTCAGTGTCAAAATGATTGAAATTACTTTATGGCTAAAGGCCCACTGTAGTTTCTGCTGTGATTTTACCTTTGGTGCTGTGCTTACTTTCTGTAAAACTGTTTCAAACACATTTTGTAATATATGAATTAGTTCTGAGCTAATGGTGACCTGGCCAGTTATGGATCTCAGTGGTAGACTTTAACTTGAATTTTTTTGATTTCATTTGTATAAAATATTGAGATAAGGAATTCTCAATGCACATATTTAGATACTAACTTCTAAGTTAAATGAAATTATAGAATGGGATATTAATGGTATTTGTAAATAAGGAGTAATTATCTTTTGACTAATAAAAAAGAATATTCTTGTATTTGATTAATATCACATATGTAGTCATGCAGTTCAAGTAAATCATAGGGTTACGCTCTAGTGCATGCATGTTGTTCTCTTTATTTAATTGTTCTAATTAGAGCATTGACCGCCCCCCAATCAGTTCTGCTCTCTCATTAAGACCACAGATTCGTAGCAATGATTTTTGTAGTGACTGTACCTCTCCTAAGAGACAACAGTGCATTGATCATTTGTGTAGGGCATGTAGGCTGATGAAGCCTAGGTTTGGAAGTTATGGCATTTTTGATATTAAAGCCATTTTTATGCAATGGTTGGGGTGGGGGAGGCTAAAAAACTAACAAGCTAAATAAATTTAAATAAGGGAATTTTATTTCAAGACTTAATATGTGCCTTATGAATCAATCAGCAATTTTCTTGTTGAGAGATTTGTAATGATTGCACTTGCTTGATTTCCAGAGTAATGCTATAAGCTAAGTGCAATCACCCACAGAACAGATGGAACCACTCAAACTGCTTAAATCTATTTAGTTGCACTGGTTATCTAGAGGTATAAGGGATATTTTTCAGCTTAGGATTCAGGATGTAATAACCATTTTATTCAGAAAAGCTTAAAAGCTTTGCACAGAACCCCTTTCTTTCCACACTTTACAATTCATGTGACTTCAGTTATAGGAAGCAGTAGTAGCAGTGGGGATAACATCCTATAGTATAATATCAGTGGGGATAATAGTCTCAGGGAAGGGACTGTGGATGTGGTGTAGTAGGGCAAGATGTTGTATAAAGTAGTAGCGGGATAGTAGTCTCTGGGAAGGGACTCTGACTGTGGGATAGCAGGTATAGTAGGGAGAGATGGTGCCTATAGTAACAGTGGGATAGTAGTCTCTGGGAAGGGACTCTGACTGTGGGATAGCAGGTATAGTAGGGAGAGATGGTGCCTATAGTAACAGTGGATAATAGTCTCTGGGAAGGGACTCTGACTGTGGGATAGCAGGTATAGTAGGGAGAGATGGTGCCTATAGTAACAGTGGGATAATAGTCTCTGGGAAGGGAGTGTGACTGTGGGATAGCAGGTATAGTAGGGAGAGATGGTGCCTATAGTAACAGTGGTATAATAGTCTCTGGGAAGGGAGTGTGACTGTGGGATAGCAGGTATAGTAGGGAGAGATGGTGCCTATAGTTACTGTGGGGAAAATAGTCTCTGAGAAGGAACTGTGACTGTAGGATAGCAGGTATAGTAGGGAGAGATGGTGCCTATAGTAACAGTGGATAATAGTCTCTGGGAAGGGAGTGTGACTGTGGGATAGCAGGTATAGTAGGGAGAGATGGTGCCTATAGTAACAGTGGGGATAATAGTTTCTGGGAAGGGAGTGTGACTGTGGGATTACAGGTATATTAGGAAGAGATGATGCCTATAGTAGTAGTGGTGTGACTGTGGGATAGCAGGAAGAGATGGTGCCTATAGTAGCAGTGGTATAATAATCTCTGGGAAGGGACTGTGACTGTGGGATAGCCGGTATAGTAGGTGAGATGATGTCTATAGTAGCTGTGGGGAAAACGGCCTTTGTTGGGTTCCATCTTTGTATGGTGCTGAAGTGCGCAGTAGAACACTGAAAAAATGACCTCAGAGGAACACAGGGCGAAATGCCTTTCAGTATGACCCCTTAATCCTTCCAGATTAAAATGAACTCTATGGGAGATAGCCATTTCATATATCGTACTACATGTATGAACATTAAAATATACCTACGTATCAAGAGCATAGTGGGTATCAGTCTGAAAGATAGGTGTGCAAAGAGTAATACAGTGCAGATTTAAGCAGAACATTCGAGTGAAAGCAATTGCTAAACTTGGCTGAATGAAAATGTTCGTGCTTGTGTGCCTCCATCATTTTCTTGCATGATGACCAACGTCGATTACCCAAAGTCTAAAATACATAATTTTTGCTTCTAAAAAAACCCCCAAATAAATCTTAATTTATCAGGAGAAATTGTCATCTTTTCTGTGCTTTGATTTAGAGCTGCTATCTTTTTTTTTACCTCTACAAATCTCAGAAATATCCCTATTTTTTTTTCTTTCCTATTTTTTTCCACCTTCTATCTGATCTGATCCTCCATGCTTCCTGGACACGTGTTGATGTATTTCCATTTTATTTTAGTTCTTGCATAGAACTGATAAAGTTGAGCATGAAAACCCAGGGTGAATTTTCTTTGCTTACTCTGGACATCGGCCACGGTCTGCGGTGTTTATGTAGAATACAATTTTTGTTATTTGGGAAGGCATGCTGAAATTACCATACACGCTGTATAGCTGGAGGCCGGTTGGCACAGCCGCAAAGCTAATCTTTTGCCAGCAGGCCATTTCCTACTTGGCCTGGCTCGATCTTTAAATAGAAGTCTTACATGACTTTTAAAACAAGTGTTTTTGGCAGAGAGGAAATGGTGGATTCCGTACAAACAAGCTTCGCTTCCTTATGATAACCACACTGCTGCTACCCAAAGAAATATACCAAGTTACACGTTAAAGGACGCAAATCTCTGGCTTGCAGGATGTTTGTGGTTGAAGCGAAAGCTTAACATTGTGGCTTTACCATCTCAGTGTCTCCTGGCATTACAGCTCTTGATTTTACAATTGATTCCTTGTAATCTGTGTTTTGTTTATCTTGGTTTAATTGCTATTTCGTGCTATGCTAGCCTTGCAAGTAACTCAAATGATACATTGATTTTTCAGCATATTAAATGCTGTTATGCTGCCCGGTTTGAAGTGTTTTTCTCTGAACAAGTCCGCTGCAAGTATTGTCTATTCATTTTCATTACCTTTGCATCATAATGCTCTTTCAGTCTATTAAAGGAAAAGTAACACCAAAAAATCAAAGTAATTAAAATTGTGTATGCTTCAAAGACGCAGCTATAGTTTATACAAACAAGCTGCTGTGTAGCCATGGTGGCAGCCATTCAAAGCTCAAAAAGAAGAAAAGACACAGAATACACAGCAGATAATGGGTACACTCTTTAGTATACAGTGGGATTCTTCAGAACGTCTCTGTTATCTACGGATTGTCCTGTGCTTGAATAGCTGCTCCCATGGCTATGCAACAGCATGTTCATATAAACTATCGTAGTCTTTCTGAAGCAAACACACTGGTTTTACCAGTGCTGAGCAATAGTACATTATATAGTAATTCCTTTTTCATTTTTTGATGAAATGCAACCTCAATTCTTGGTATGTGACATTTTTCAGAGGGCCTCTTTGCGTAATATGGAGCCCTATGTATATGGCTAAACTAAAAAAAAAA
>CM044441.1:133486057-133505828 GCA_024363595.1 Xenopus borealis
TTTTTTTTTTTTTTTTTTTTTATCTTTGCCTTCATGACTGTACCCCATATTTTACAGTTTCTGGTTGATTTTGTCTCTTTATCTAGAAAATGTCATCAAACATCACCAGATAACTTTGTGCGTAGGAGTGGTGTAAGAGATTCTCTAATTTTTTCTACTTTGCCCTTCAGCACCAAAATCTGAGATCCTAGTAATGTAAAAAAAAAATTACTTGTCCACAAATCATACCTGTAATATGATCCAACAGTCAAACCAATTAATTTTCCAAAAAGAAAAACAACCTAATGATTTGAACCCCAAGGTTAATTCTAGCGCTGCCCACAATTGCTGCCATATTTGAGTAGTCTTTGCTCTGTGAACACTTAATAAAAAATGTTGAGTGTTTTGAATGTGCAAAAAAGTATTCGATAATAAGAGATTTCCAATCATTCTGAATTTCATTCGTTTAAATGTGATGGTCCACAGGCAATTTATAATCCCTTTCCTGTTAAAACATTTAGCAAATTTTGTAGTAGCTGCAATAGAGGGTTTATGGAAACATGACTTCAGGTGGTTTGAAGTACAGCATAATCTTTAATTTAAATTTGATCACACCTGTTTCCATTTAATTCCCCTGGCAACAGGAGTGCTATCAAACTGGGTTGGAGACCACCCTGAAATTTGAAAGGAATTGGATGGAAAGAAATTACTGTGGCTGCCTTCTTTCATTCCTTCACAGATGGTATTGCGTAGTTCTGTATTTAAAGTGAGTTTTCAGATCATTTTAAAGTTAAACAAATTTATTTCAAATGGACACAGTGATGCAAATGTGAGATACGAACAAAGCTTGTATTTTTTTTATTTTTTTACAGGATATGTGAATTTTAAACACTGTAAATTTGTTCAAAAATAGATCTTCAAGACAGGTAACAGGGTACAAAGCCTGATTGCTAAGCTTACTTTAGTACTAATGGTATTATTATTTTTAAATACTATCACTACTGTTGGGAATGCATGGCAACACCAAGGCATTATAAGAAAACCATACTCGAGCCCTAACCTAATTTTAAGTCTATTTAGTAGAATGTTCTTCATTTCATCATACTGTTTGAATGTGTTTAATGGGGTGTACTGTGTGTAATAAAAGTTATATATATATATATTCAGAATAAATTGTAATTGCTGGTTAAGTCTTCATCTTTTGAAATACTTGCTGCCAGTGTCGGACTGGGACACCAGGGGCCCACCCAAAAACCTTAGACCAGGGGCCCACTCTCGGTACTAATATTCTTCATCTCCTCAATCAAACGCTATTCTCCTAGTTTGTTTTCTTTACATAAAATAATCAATTGTTCCATCTATTTAGCCTCTTTGTTCTCATAGAAATAGGGAATGGCCATGAAATAGGCCAAAAGTTTAGCAGCATGAGGCCCACTGACACCTTGGCCCACCGGGAGTTTTCCTGGTATTCTGGTGGGCCAGTCCGACACTGCTTGCTGCGGAGCAGGATAATTGTTGCAATACACTTTACAGCTATTCTACATAGTTTGAGATATGTGTGTAGCTACTATTCTTGATCTCTGCTCCATCTCTAGGAGGCCATTGATGAACCCTCATTTTAAGATCATGCTTTAGAATTTGTATTTGATTTATGTCTGTCTATTAGATTATGCTACTTGGACAGCCTATTGTTCCTAGGCTTTCTGCAACTTGCTTTATGATAATTCTTATGGTCTTTGCAGACATGGACAAAAAATATTTTGGGGTAATTTTAATAAATCTTTTAATCTATTGTTCGTTTTAACTGCTCTTTGTTATTGAGCAAATGGTTAATCAGCCCGTTTATTAAAAAAAAAAGCTCCTCCGAAAAGCTTTCAGCCTCTTGGTAAACCAATGGGTTTTTTTTTAATGCAACTGCTAGCCTTAAACAACTTTGCCTTCTTATTATAAGATTTTACAGAATTTTTATTCACATCCATTCAACTTTTTGTGCCTCCTTTTAATTAATGAAAGATATAGAAAAATAGTGGGGTATCTTTTCATTTCTAAGACACAATTTCACCCAAAATCTTGCCTTAATTCCCACCATAACTGGCCTTTCAGATTTATCAATGAGAGTTGATGGTTATCCTACCCAATTGTTACCCTAACTGGCCACCCACCACTCCAAAGCTCTAAGCCAGCGGTTCCCAAGCTGGGGGTCAGGACCCCTTTGGGGGGTCGAATGACCCTTTCACAGGGGTCACTCAAGGGGTTCTAGGAGCAGGTTCATCTCTCTCCCCACTAGCCCTGGGGCAAGGTTGTAGCTCTCTGGGTGTTGGTGCTGGGAGTTGTAGTACAGTAACCTGTGTAGGGAAGCCAGTTGCACTACAACTTTCTATATCCCCTTAGCAGGGACTGCCCTGCCCATTTAAAATTAGTAAAATTAACATGGTAATTGGGGTGTGGCAAAATTTTTTTTGCTGCACTATGCACGGAAAACAAACATTTATGCAGCCTCGCTGTCTCTTGTACTTTCCTAACAATCAGCTCTGGGCTGGCAACGAAAATATTTTAATATTTTATGGTTGGGGGTCACCACAACATGAGGAACTGTATTAAAGGGTCGCAGCATTAGGAAGGTTGAGAACCACTGCTCTAAGCCCCTACAAGGGAGGGCAGCTTCACAGTTTGTGGTAGTGCTGTTATAGTAGTAATCGTTGTATTGCCATGGTTAAGGAAGAACTGGTAGAAGATGCTATAGGACAGTTTTTTGTCTTTATAGTATTTGTATATACTACTTGTATAATTTTCATTATAACAATTACAGTTGTGCGTGGGCAAGATAACATTGAAACCCAAACAATACATCAATGTCCAGAAAGGAAAATTGGTATTTTGAAAGCAAAGTCAACAAAGCTGCTTTTTTCCTAGTTAGTGTTTTGACTGTTCTTTTAAGAAATATATTATAATATATATATAATATAAGGTAGAAATATATTGTGCATTGAGATTGTGCCTTAATATTTTTTGGATCGTAAGTCTTTGACTTTATCCTTTTCTCTAAAATGTTTTAGAATGTGTATGAGAATATAATTGTCTTTTAGTATGGGAATATCTTTAGCAAATATGTGCTCACTAGGATGTGTTTTCTGCGGTTATTCAAATGAATTTTGACAAGAGAAAGGTTTAACACTTGGAAACCAGCACTGTGGATTGTAGAATTCTGTTGGGGTTTTCCAAATGTAAATCTGATATAGGGGAATAAATTGAAGAGCCATTTACGTAACCATGTAATGTTTTCGATCATCTCAGATGTGCATGAATGGCTTTAAGTAGTTTCTGATTATTAAGGATGGAGCTGCCCTTTGTTTAGGCTCCATCTCACAATTACATAGCCTGCACAATAAACATGCTAGTAGAAATGTGGCCTATGTAAATAACTTGCCCTGTGTTTTTGTAGCCAACTGTATTTGTTGCTGTGCATACAGCATACACAACACGTGGCAGGTTTATTAAGGTTAGAGTTGTGTTTTCCATGAAAAATTGGCCTTTTCAAGGTTATTTGAAAATAGATTTTTCATGTTAAAAAAAAAACAAATTTTTCAAGATTTATTATACCCCAACCCATGAAACTGCTCCAAAAATACACATCTAAAATCTGTCAAAGCCATGTAGGCGTCAATGGCCGAGGTCCCTTGAACTATTTGTATATGAACATAGTTCATATGTTCATAGCCTCCATGCTGTTCAAGGTTTTTTTCATTGAGTTTTGCTCGAAAACTTGATAAATTCTGATTTTCAGGTTTCACAACTCAAACTTACTGATTCGCGTGTTTTACATCCTTGTTTTTTCTTCAGTAAGAAACGATTTCAATTGTGAGTTCAATCGAGGTTTAAAAAAACTCACAAAGCTCTAAAATTTGACCTTTGATAAACAAGCCCCTAAGTGTGTTGTGGATAGGACTGTGGCTCTGGTACAGGCTGATTTAGTATTTCTCTGTTCACTTGAGGTTTTCGCATTTTGTCTCAGAGGTTGGTATACGTTATGAAGTTTTGGTGGTTTTATGTGATCTGTGAGATCTAATTTTTAAACAATAAAATCCTTGTAATTGGCATTTCAGGGATTGTTTTTCCCTTTCTCCATGTAAATTAAGAATATTCCTATCAGGATGTGCTGTAATAAGGCATAATAGTCAGCACATTTTTATAAGTTCAACGATGCTAGCAACTAAAGCATAATCTAAATATATATGGAGCCGTATAACAAAGCACGGTTTGATTCTTTTCACGTGGTTTCCGTCACAAGTAATTGAAATATCACTTGGCCACTTCCATATTTTATTGCAGTTTTTGCTTAAAAAATCTAATAAAGGCATATTTTACAAGAGCAGTGGTGTTTTAGGGGCCTGCAATATAATCTTTCTGATTCATTTTCATTTCTTCACTTCTTTCACAACATTAAAGTGGTTTGGCATAACTCTATGCTATTGGAAGGCACCACATACTTGTCTGTTGAATCTGGTTTTGCATTGCCCCCTTAAGCCTCGGGTCACCGCCATACTTGCACCATGGCAATCACTTGTGTGGGAAACTGGCTGTAATTTAAGAGGGGAAAGAGAGCGCAAGACTACATTCTGTGTGACTCAAAGTAACTAGTAGCAAAAATGTGAAGTAAAGGGTCTCTGGAGAGTTTTATAGATTTATGCTTGCCTGTTAACAAAAACTTAATTATTCCCATATTCTGATATAGAAAGTTTATTCTTTTTTACAGTTCATGAAGTTCTGGTGGAAGCCTGACAGAAATTAGTGACAAATATCATTACAAGATGTGTTTTATTCTAGCTCATCTGAGAATTACATTTTTATGGTCCACATGATTTACTTATAATATTGTCCTGAACTCTTAAGTATAGCCGACGGTGATTTGTGTTTCTGACGAAGAATTTAATTATTTTTGTCTCTAAATAGGACAATTCTGTTTAAGAATTTATTGCATTTTGGGTTTTTTGTATATATTTATAGGGATCTCTGTAATACAGCAGATTCTGCTAGAAAGTGTGATTTGTTTTTGCACATTTTTTATGTGTGATATATATGCACTAAAGCACTCAAGGCTATACTCAAAATTCCCACTTTTCTCACATTGTGCAGTATATCCATAATATGTATAAAAATGGCTAATAAATACTTTCAGTGCTATGGCATTTGGGCAAATAAAACTAGTTGAGAACAAAATACTTGTCAAAACACGGGGGGATTGTGGGAAGCACTCTAAAGGCTAGGTTAAAGTATATTTAAGTATATTGGGAGTGCTACTTATAAAACACACTCCCTGGGCCCCTGTCTCATAAGTAAATCAGTATAAATGCCAGTGCATATTTTTCAAAGACAGGGGTTATTTTGTACAAAGTTATGATCATAAAATTGATAAGCCACCAACAAAATACTTGATCTAAGCTAAAGCAGTTATGAGTAAACTTAAATTATTCTAGTTCGAGCCAAAACTGTATAACAAAAAGTTGAATCCAGTGAGAGAGCAGTCATTTTAAGGATCAAAGCATAATGTCTCCATTATTTACTTAATTTATCTTTTAAATGTTTTTTTTTTGTACACCAGATAGCAAGTGTATGTATATGGTATTTAATGTTTTTACAGCTTTTATGAATTTTCTGTGATGGAAACTGTTGAAGGGGTGAACTTGGGTCCTGCCCGTAGGATTGGACCCCCTGAGGGAACACTGAGCATGTGCACTATAAAACTTTGCTGTTGTACTTGTGCCGTATGTTTGTACTGAGGAAGATGTCCTTGTCTGACGTTGAAATGTGGACCAATGAACATAAGAATATATTTTTGATCTTAAACCCAGAGTGCACCAGTAAAATCTTTCTGTATGTGCATTTGTATCCTCATTGTCAGGGACGGACTGGCCCAGCGGGACCCCGGGAAAAAACCTGGTGGGCCCCTGATCCTCATGGGCTAGTCCAACCCTCTAGCCAATCCAGAAATCTTTATATAAAATATGTATAGGTATGTGACCTATCATCCAGAATGCTGGGGACCTATGAATTATTTCCGCAAAGTCTACTAGAAATTATTCAACGTTAAATAAGCTCAGTAGGACTTTTATATCTTAGTTGGGATCAGACACAAGATGCAGATCAAGAAATCTCCAAACTATGGAAATGCAGTCTTTCATATTTTATCCAATAATCCATATTTTATTTTTTGTCTGTAATAATAAAACAGTAGCTTGTACTTGAGCCAAACTAAGATATAAATAATACTTACTGGTTTATTTAATGTTTACATGATTTTCTAGTAGACTTAAGGTATGAAGATACAAATGGCCAAAAAATCTGGAAAACCCCAAGTTCTGAGCATTTTGGATAACAGGTCCCATAGCTGTACAGAGAAAAAGGAGTTTAAAATCTTAAAAACAAAATATGTATATTGTACTAAATTATCTGGCCAAAAAATTGCAAATTTCTTCTTTATTCAGCTGAAATGCACCCCACATGATCCATAAGCCTATTAGACCATTGCTTCCAAAAAAAAGAACTTTTATATGATTATGAAAACCACAGCTTGATTGCTTACTTTATTTTCAAGATTCTTCCTTATTGTAAATCATTAACATTTACAAAAAACACACATTTTCAAAGGTCCCAAGACCTCAGTTTATCAGCATATTAATCCATCATTTCACAAAACAGTTGGCTCATTCAGCAGTAGAATTTCACATTTACTCAGAAGATCTTTTTGGGGGTTGTTTTTAATTTCTACATTTCATACCTTCTTAATCTGCTTGCATTAGAAGGCTGGTGGAAGTGCCTGTGCCAAAAACTGTGAACATAACCTTCAGTAATATTTGTGTAGCCCTTGCCCTTTTCTCAGAGCAGCAAAGGTTTCCTGGGGTGGGGTGTCAGAATTACTGTAGTTCTCCCGTGAGCTTTGCTAGTCAGTACAGATGGTGAAATGGGACCTTTGAGAACAAATTCTTTGGGAATGAAGTCTAACAGGATCCATATGCAGGGGGGGTGAAAATATTGCCATAGTACTGTAATAATTATTGCACGTTGGTGACCTATATAAAGAAAAAAAAAAAAAAGTACTCGTTTGAGAAGGAAAATTGTCATATTTAAAAAAAAAAAAGAAAAAAAAAAGAAAAATGGCAGCAATACAAAACACCCTGAATAGCAGTTTAAATTTTTTTTCTTTAAGGGTCGACTTTAGAGGGTTAAAAACCCTTGATTTCAATCCTCGAATTTCGAATTAGAGGGATTTTAACGCAATTCGATTATTCGACCGATCGAATATTAAAAATTCGATCGATCGATAAAATAATTCGAATTGGTCGATTTTTTTTTTTTTTTTAAGCATTCGATTTTTTTATTCGATCAAAAAACTTGGCAGAATCTTATGGGAGCTTCCCATTAGGGATATATAGCAATTCGGTAAATTTAATCTGCCGAATTATGTAAAACATTTTTTAAAAGCGCCAGTACTTCAACAATCAAATACGAATTTTCAAATTTGACCAATTCAATTCGAATTTTGGCCTATTTGAATTTAACATTTTTTTTTAATTTCGAATTTGATTTGAATATTCACTACGAATCAATTCGAACCTTAGTTAAATGTGCCCCTAAATGTACTCTATCATACGCATACAATTTTTTTTTATATGTATTTTTTAATATGTAATAATGAATTTTGTGGTTGAATATAATTAAGTCCATGTCCTACTGATCTGTGAGAAATCTCCAGCAAAGCTCTATAGATTTCTGTGGGTCACGTAACGGCAATAAGAAATGAATGCAATGCTACCCCTATCAGTCAACCTAGCACTGAACTAACACTGGTACTAATAATGGCAAAGCCCCTGGTGTCCCTTATATCCAACTGCTTAGCCCTCTCATCTGTTCTCCTAAACAAAGGCAGAAAAGAACAAACCAAAAATGTTGGTATACAGTTTGAAAAACTAAAATTTTTGCCAGTGCTAGTTAATATCACAGTAGAAATGCTGCATTTTATATTCTGAACTTAATTACTAGCAGAGATGTTCAGTTGCCAGATAACCGTAATGATCCAGGCCTTTAAAGTTGTCATCAAGGAGCTCAACATCTTGGATCGTGTTCAACCATCTTTTGAGTGTCTGTGACACTGGACATGCTCAGTGTGCTTTGGGTAGCTTTTAAGACAATAAGCTTTGGAGTTGTAAATGATCATGCTGAAAATAAGATGCTACATTGCTGATTATTGCATTTTGATGCAGAATGCTCTGCTTTCTGAGCTGCCATGCAACTATAATTATCCTTGTATCATGCCCTATATATTGTGTGCAAACTTTATATAATAGAGTCAGTCTCTAAGCTCAGGTTAGGTTATGCTCAGACCTTCACAACTAAAGGGCTGTAGCCACCTTAGACTCGAAATACGCCCAAAAGGCATATGCAGTGGTCTGATGATATGCCATCCACTTCATGGTCTTTAGCTAAAAATATATTTTATATACTGAACTTATTCACCAGCCTAGACTTTCAACTTCTCAACTGCAGCAATGATCCAGGACTTCAAACTTGTCACCGGGGGTCACCATCTTGGAAAGTGTCTGTGACACTCACATGCTCAGTGGGCTCTGAGCAGCTGTTGAGAAGCTAAGCTTAGGGGTTGTCACTAATTATCCAGCAGAAAATGAGGTTTGTCTGTAATATAAGATGATGCTACAGGGCTGTACACAAGCACAAAACATCATGTACAACATTTCTATCTACTTCTTTAGTTAAGCTTTATTTCACCTTTAATATCTTAATTCTAGAATTGATCTCAGAAACATTTCTATTGGTCTTCATTTATTTTGTATGTTTTCTCGTGTATCCTGCTTGTTTTTATCCTGCAACTTGAATTGTTATCTAGTTGCCGGGGTCAATGGCTAGATTAGCGGAAAAATGTCATTATTATTGTCGTCTTAATTTTTTTATCGTTTATATTTGGTTTTATTTTGTGGACTTTCATTCATGTACCATCCGTCTTCAAGACCTTTGCTTGCTCTGCTGTTTGCATAGCAAATAAATTAAATAATCCCAAAAATATAAAAAAATGAAAAAATTATGCGAACTGCAGTTGTTTTAGGATACAGTGGGTAATATCATATCATAAATTAATTAACTTTTTTGTTCTATTAATTAAAGATTTGTTCTATTATACAGGTTTGGGACCTATTATCCAGATTGCCCGTGACCCAGGGCTTGCCAGATAACAGACCTTTCTGTAATTTGGATCTTAATACTTTAAATCTACTAGAAAATCATGTAAACATGAAATAAACCCAATAGGCTGGTTTTGCTTCCAATAAGGATTAATTATATCTTAGTTGGAATCAAGTACAAGCTACTGTTTTATTATTACAGGGAAAAAGGAAATCGTTTAAAAAATTTTTTGGATCATTTCATTATAATGGAGTCTATGGGAGAAGGCCATTCCATAATTCGGAGCTTTCTGCATAACGGGTTTCCGGATAAGGGATCCAATACCTGTACTCCATGTTCATTGATTTTTTGGTTTTGTCTCCTTATTGTGGCACTTTGTGTCCTAAATGGGTGGTTCAGAGTATGTCAGAGAATTGCTTACTCCTAGCAACTTTGCAATTGGTCTTCATATTACTTTTTATCCTTTTTGAATTATTTTCCTTCCTCTTTATTTTTCCTACTTTCAAATGGAAGGGGTGGTCACCAACCTCCACAATTTTTTTTTAATTGTTACTTGTTTTCCTTATATTTCTATTCAGGCCCTTTCCTATTCATTTTCCAGTCTCCCATTGAAAATAACTGCCTGGTTTCAAAGGTGAACAGACCCTAGCAACCAGACAGCTGATGAAATTACAAGCTGGAGAGCTGCTGAACAAAAAGTTAACTGATAAACCATATTGTCAGAATATCAATTTCATACTTAGTTTATAGGTGAACAACACCTTTAAAGCCTGCTACTCAAAAGTAATAATGCTCTACGTTTCATTGGTGAACTTGCGACTCCCGCCTCCGTGTTTTTTATATTGAAGCTGAGCTTGCCACCTAGTGACCGATTCAGAGGCTGCCATGATGATGCTGTTGACCTTTAGCATCAGTTTAATATTAACAAGAAGCTGTCTAAATGAGAATTCTACTGTTCCAAATAGGAGAAAATATATAATTTTAATTTTTTTAAAAGGACAAGGAAAGTGTAAAATAAAATAAGGGTAGAAATTCTGTATTTTGTATACTAAACATAAACATGAACTTACTGCACCACAAGCCTAATCAAACAAATGATTTATGCTTTCAAAGTTGGCCACAGGGGGCTGTCATCTTGTATCTTTGTTAAACATCTTTGTAAGACCAGGACTGTGCACATGCTCAGCGTGATCTGGGCTAAGCTTAGGGATCATCATAAATTATCTAAACCGCACAAGTCAAATATTATGCCAGAAGCCGATACAGCAAGACTGATTAATAATCAGAATCTGGGTACTGTGTTGTCATGTAATCTAATGTGGATTTTATAGTTTTTGTATTGTTTAATACAAACTTTCTCCAACTCTGCAGAACCAGCGGCTGCAGCAAAATAATCCTCCCAATAGAATCCCAGTTTATCTGTTTAAATCTGGCTTCATGATCATGAGCAGCTGGAGTTGGAAACAGTCAAGGGGATGTAAAGGCAAAAATAAAATCTAATACAAATATCTACACAGTCGCCAACTGCTCTACAGGGAAACAAAGCTGCTGGACTTCTGAAAGGCTGGGAAGTAAGGTGGGGGCTCCCCCTGCTGTTCATAAGTATGATTGTTTCCCTGCCCAGCAGTTAGCGACCTTCTGACATTTTCTATCCACAGCAGTAAATGAAGGGAGAATTTCACTGCATACAGTCAGGTTTCTTATAAAAACGGTTCACATTTTTTGATTAAAGTATGTTAGAGAGGTTTCTTTTTCATTAAAGTAAAAATGGGATTTAATTTTTTTGTCTTTACATGCCCTTTAACTAAATATCCAATATCTCTTGCAATGAATTGGAAGCAAACAAGTCCCTTCAAGAAAACATGGTGTATTTGAGCCCAACAGGCATCCCTAGGGACCGAATATGGCTTTTCTATGCTACCTGGAAACCCTCCAAGAAATGGGGCATGAAATGCGTCAGTTTATTTCACTGAGCCAATGCTACAGCTTCTAATATAAATACAAGAAATTTTAATAAGATCTTTGAGAGAACGTGTCATAATGGATGTCCTTTTTTGTAAGCGTATAGAAGTATCCACTGCATGGAGGTGGGACTAATGAACACCTGCCTGTCTGGTCGAGCTGGTGAGCTCAATACTTGTAAGGAGAAGTTTTAAACTCCCCAACAAGCCTTTGTCTGCCTGCACTGGTTTCTTGGAGTACAGCATGGGGTTTTTCAGCCATTCATATTATGTAATTCTCCCTTGTGTGGTAGGTATAAATATTTGCACAGGCTGATTGCTACACAATCAGTAAAGCTACTAGAACTACTAGGACTTTGAACAATAACTTTTACATTATTGGAATCTTTATGGCTTTATCTGTATTTTCCCTGCGCCGATACCCTGTTGCTCTTTCGAGTTAGATATCTGGCCCATTCATGTAATACAGGCCTGTTTTACTCTTTAACAATAATATTTTCTTAAAGAGATGCTATTCTTCCAGAACTTTGAAAAACATTTGATTTGCTTTCTGTGTGCTTGTGATTTCCAAACACAATTTTAGAACACTGGCTACAACAGTTTGTTCCGACAATCAGAGCTTTTTGCAGTCCTAGAATGGAGCCCAAGCAGCTGCTGTTTCCTATGAATACATTGCTGCCTGTGTTTGGTAGTACTGTATTCATAAAGGGTACATGGTCTTGGCTAGGCTGCAAACTTTTGGGTGCAGCGGGGGCAGGAGTTTAGAGACCCCCAGTATTCATGAACATTTTCAATATATCTTGGTTGTACAGGTCCACTCAATGTTTTGGGGCTGTGAAATGCGTTTTGCTGGGTTGCCTGGTAACATCTATTTAAAGCACTGCACTTAACCTTCCCCTTGTTACTCCCGAGCCCACCTAGGAAGTGCCACTGTATTCCGTAACAATAGGGTTGCCTACTTTCAACTGCAGACCATTCTAATGTGTTTTTGCAGACTTTTGAAATCCGCACATGCAAATTGGGCAGCCAGTTTACAAATGGAACAGGTAGCAACCCTAAGTAAAAGGTGCAGATCGTGTCCTACAGGCAAAAGTCCCAATGGATACAATTTGCAGGTTTTAGTTTGTAATGTGTATTAAATCGCAGTCGTCTTTGAGCAATCTGCAGTGTACAATTATTTCACTTGCCATCTTTAATATCCTAAACCCAGACATACTGTTAAATGTCTAGTAAGACATTGGAGTAGTTCTGCTTACATTTGATGGCCTCATAGATATAAAAGTCATAGTACAGGTATGGGACTTGTTATCCAGAATGCCTGGGATCTGAGGTTTTTCGGATAAGGGGTAATTTGAATCACCATTTCTTAAGGTTGCTAAATAATTTAAAAATTAAATAAACCCAATAGGATTGTTTTGCGTCTATTTAGGATTAATTATACTTTAGTTGGGATCAAGTACAAGGTACGTTTTTATTGTTACAGAGAAAAAGGAAATTGAATATCCTAAAACCAGACCAGATTAAATCGCAGTCGTCTTTGAGCAATCTGCAGTGTACAATTATTTCACTTGCCATCTTTAATATCCTAAACCCAGACATACTGTTAGACATTGGAGTAGTTCTGCTTACATTTGATAGCCTCATACATATAAAGGTCATAGTACAGGTATGGGACTTGTTATCCAGAATGCCTGTGGTATGGCATTTTCCAGATGAGGGGTCTTTTTGTAATTTGGATTACCATTCCTTAATTCTGCTAAATAATAATTTAAAACATTAAATAAATCCAATAGGCTGGTTGTGCTTCCAGTAAGGATTAAAGGGATACTGTCATGGGAAAAATGTTTTTTTTCAAAATGCATCAGCTAATAGTGCTGTTCCAGAAGAATTCTGCATTGAAATCCATGTCCCAAAAGAGCAAACAGATTTTTATATATTTCATTTTGAAATCTGACTTGGGGCTAGACATTTTGTCAATTTCCCAGCTGCCCCAAGTCATGTGACTTGTGCTCTGATAAACTTCAGTCACTCTTTACTGCTGTACTGCAAGTTGGAGTGATATCACCCCCTCCCTTTCCCCCACCCATTAGCCTAACAAAAGAACAATGGGAAGGTAACCAGATAACAGCTCCCTAACACAAGAGGACAGCTGCCTAGTAGATCTAAGAACAGCACTCAGTAGTAAAAATCCATGTCCCACTGTGTTCTATTCAGTTATATTGAGAAGGAAAAACCACAGCCTGCCAAAAAGCAGTTGCCTCCTAAAGTGCTGGTACAAGGCACATGACCAGGGGCAGCTGGGAAATTGACAATATGTCTAGCCCCATGTCAGATTTCAAATCTGAATATAAAAAAAATCTGTATGTTCTTTTGAGAAATTTTTCAGTCTACTGGAGCAGCATTATTAACTGATGCATTTAAAAAAAAAATTCCCATTACAATATCCCTTTAATTATATCTTAGTTTGGATCTAGTGCAAGGTACTGTTTTATTTTTATTTTTTAAAACAAATTTGGATTATTTGGATAAAATGGAGTCTGTGGGTAATAGCCTTCCCTGAGCTTTCTGGATAACCTGTTTCCAGAAAACGGATTCCATCAACTTGTACAAGTATAGAATCTGAATCTGGTGGGTTATAGATGGTGGTAAGTGTAGGAGGGCAGCCTCCTCTCAGCATGAATCTGCTGTGCTGGTTTCTAGAATGGTCCCACTTGGCACACACTGTATAAACAATATTTTGATTAAAGCATTATGATGATTTTTTGCAGCCTTATTGCTAAAGGCTAGTTACTACACAGTGTGGCAAATCAACGTGTTGACGTTTAGTGATTTACAAAATGTTATACCTATACGCATGAAAAATGTGCATTGCTGTAAGTTTAGCGTGGCCGAACTGTATTTTTATTTATGAACTTGTGATTATGACAGCTTTTTAATGATCTCACATCTTAAGTTTAAAATATTGCTTGCTTCAGAGTTTCTATTTATCCAGATTTTTCTTTTTTTGGTAAGCTAAATGTATTCTAATTAAGGACTAATAAGCTTTACATGCCGCAGGCTGATTTCTGGCTAACACTGAATGACAGCTGTGCACATTTAAGGTTGGCCACCGCGTTCCTTGCCTTGAGGCCTGCAATCCCTTAACTTTTTTCAGGTGCAGGAGAAACTACCGGGCTAATTTGTTATGAAAGTGAAAGAGTAGTTGTCAGACAATACCAAGGTAAATGCCATCTGTTTGTAATGAGCGTGTGTCCTCTTTGAACCGTACCACGTTACCAATGTGACTGCTCAATGCAAGTAACCCGCTTTGGGAAAGAAAAACGTGGAAGGTTTTTACTTCCTTTTTGGGTCACAGGGGATGCTATTAACTCCAAATGCCATGCTCTCTGGGCTCAAGACAAGTACCAATTATTCTCCTTGATTCTTATCCTTAGGGGTTAATTGTAGAGTTTACCTCTATTTTCTTTTCGACCTTTCCAATAGAAAGGCGCTGAAATTTAACCAATACAGGTATGGCTCCTGTTATCGGGAAAATCCCAGGTCCCGAGCATTCTCGATTAACTGATCTTTCCATAATTTGGAAATCTTCACACCATGGGGCAGATTCATTAAAAAGCGAAGTGGCCGTCACTAGTGAAAATTCGCCAGAAATCCAATCTGCAGGGACATCGCCAATTCACTAACAGACCCAGACCACAAGCCCCTAGCATTCGTTCGCACGCTTTCGACCAGGGGACTTTTTGCTCTGGTGAATGATCAGAGTTTCCTTTGCCACCTTAGACAAGGTAAACTGCTGAAACGAAGCTACATCTTCCTCGATCTAATGTCGGTGACCTCATATCCTGTATCCTGAAAAGTGTAAAAAAAACGCAGACGACTAAGCACATGGCTCTTGTGTAATATGCACACATACATACATACACAGTCTATATATGGACAATATCCATGAATAAACCATCAAGATTTACAGAATGAATCAATGGGAGGGTCCTGCTCACAAGATCTGGTTAATCTGCATTCTCTAAAGTTTATGGCAGACCTTGGGGCAACTTGCAGAGTATTTCCCCCTCTCCTGGCACTTACCCAAAACCTGCCTCCCCGGCATCTGACAGCCATGTCAGCACATTTGATTGGATGAAAGTTAAAAGGAACCCTCCTAAGAAGAGTAAGTTTTTATTAACGTGAAATCGGTGCTAGTCATGCCAAGCTTGACATTCCAGTGTATTCCAGAATTATAGCTGTGCGCAACTGGTGAGACTAAATTGTAACTCTTTAACATTGTCCTTTGGAAATACAATTTGTAACACTTTTGTTTCCTTTCTAGAGCCCTTATGATTCAAATTGTTACAATTATGGCTTTTTTAGTTCCCCAGGACCCAATGCTGGTAATCTGTAGCAATTTATTTTTATCTTTGTCGTTTAGCATCATTTTTCTTCTCTCTTTGGACTCACAGTGTAGTTTTCTCTTGGAATACAACAGCATTGATTGTTTAACATTACTCTTCTTTATTTTTTAAAGCCGGTTTGTTTTCAAAAGTTCAAACTATTAAAGTGGACCTGTCGACCAGACACAAAAATCTGTATAATAAAAGTCCTTTTCAAATTAAACATGAAATCCAATCCCAAATTTTTATTAAAGCATTCATAACTGTTTTAAGCTAATTAAAAAATCTCAGCTGTCAATCAAATATTGTCTGTCACTCCTCTATGCCTTAGGCTAGAGTCCTGCGCGGGTCCATTTTTTGACCCGAACCCGACCCATACCCGAAACCCGCAACCCGAACCCGAACCCGCGACCCGCATTTTTACCCGCTTGGACCCGCGACCCGAACCGTACCCGCAACCCGTGATCCGCAACCCGGACCCGCGACCCGCTGACCATCAAGAATCAGGAAGTGCTGTCATCATAAACAGGAAGTGACATCATCGGAAGTAGCCAGGATCAGAAAAAAAAGGAGTAAAACAGGAAGTGCTGTCATTGTAAACCGGATGTGACACCATCAGTAGTGGAAATGCTCAGAAAAAGGAGTAAAAATCCCTATAGCGAGGATCCGCGACCCGACCCTAAACCCGCCAACCTGCAGGACCACCGGCCCGCTTCTATACCCGCACCCAGAAATTCTACGAGCAACCCGCAGGGTACCGCGGGATTTTGCGGGTAACCCGCGGGTACCCGACCCGCTGCAGGACTCTACCTTAGGCAGATAATTACTTTCACTTTCCATTCAGCACTTCCCAGATGCCACAGCTCCCCACACATTCCCCCAGTTCTCTTAACCATTTAATTGTGTAGCCAGGACATGGGGATGGACTTGGGTCCCCCATTCTGGTGCACAAAGATTCTCGGATGATGCAAGGCTTGTCTTAATAACAGTGTCCATAAAATGTTTCCTGCCTGCTTGATTTAATTATGAATTCCCAGACTGAAGAAAACAAGATTAAAATAATATATAGTGTAATTAATGTTCATTTTGCTTTACTAATGTGATAAAATATGATTTTGAATATTTTTTTGGGTGACGGGTCCACTTTAAAGATTTTTATGTGAACATTTATTTTTTAACACATTTGAGGGACATGTCACATATTTTAGGGTGGGCTCATGTATATTGCATTAGAGGAGCTTTTATGTCTTTACTAAGCTCCCTTGGATATTTGTATTAAAAAGTGGCCACTTCAAGCATTTCCACCAACATCTCTAAAAAAAGACTTGTATACGACTTTTATTTGCCTCCCCTATTGAAATTAACCTAAGCTACTAGTGAATTTTCATTAGGCACAAATGAATGCCAGCGAGTCTTTGCTCTGAAACGCTCTGACTGCCCGCAATGTCGCCAGCATTCAGCACCCAGGACGCAAATTAGCATATTAGTGAATTACCGTTGTGGTAGCGAATTTGTGCCTGGTGAAGTGGCGCGTAGTGTGGCAAAGCAGTCGCAGGAAACCATTTGCCGTTAATGAATTTGCCCCCTTAGGTCTACTAGAAAATCATGTTGACTTTAAATAAAACCAATTGGCTAGTTTTGCTTCCAGTGCTAATTAATTATTTTTTAGTTTGGACCAAGTACAAGGTACTTATTTCAGTATTACACAGAAAAAGGAAATAATTTTAAAAAATGTTGAATATTTGGATAAAATGGAGTGTATGAGCGATGGCCTTTCTGTATTTCGAAATTCTCTGGACAACGGGTTTCCAGATAACGAATCCCATACCTGTACCATATTAGCACAAAATTAAACATGGGAGTAAATCATTATTGAACAATCTTCACTTAACACTGGCATATTCTGCAGTTTTATAGAGATTATCCATCATTTGCATCAGTTGCTACTGCAGTGGAGCTTATAGTCTAAGATCCCTATCACATTCCCACATTTTTTTTATTTTTTTTATCAGGAGCCTGTTAACTTGCCTGTATGTCTATTTATGGAATGTAGAAGGAAACTGGAGTAGGAAACCCATGCAACTAGGGTGGAGAACACAAAATAAATTCTGCTGTGTGTGTAAACCATTTATGTAACTGTCTCTATTGTTTATGTGAACTGTAATGGTACAGCAGATGGTGTCACATTATTCATCATTGTTATATTCACTCCAAGTCTTACCAGAGATGATGATGATGTCAGGCCCCTCCCCGCTCCAAAGAACGTGTGAAAGATTTTATAATGTTTTGTTTTTGTAATATATCTTAAAAACATTTGCCATTCACTTTGAGAACCATTTATATGGCAAGTGAATTTCTATTGGACTGATGCTATTGTCTCCGTTTTGGCAAATGATTGGAGTACTCGGGCCCACCAACGCCTGTTGGACAAGGACCTGATCAATATTCCAGATAAAGATTAAGCAGGCCTTCAGGAGGCCAATCATACACAAGGCGATAATCTCCAACTCTCTTTGAAGGGACTGAGTAGTTCGCTAATATATCACTCCATCTGCATCTAACATTCTTTATAATTGAAATTTTGGTTGAAAGCAAACCTTGTGACTAGTGATGTGCAGCCATGTCCAGTATCCATGGCTTAACTTGTGGGTCAGGCAGGTCCAGGCTGCAAAATTGGGTTCCTGTTGTGGGTTCAGGTGGGTGGCAGGTCCAGCTTTTGATATTGCTAGACCTGCTATGTTGAACACCTGTTACCTTGTGATAATGTTTTTTTTTTTTTTTTTTTAGCCTTTGACTGTCCCTTATGCATCAAATAGAGTGAGGGAATGCACCTTCAGTTAAAATGGCATGATCTAGAACAAATCGTGTCATGATGGATCCTTGATGACCTTTGTCCCATGCCTACTGAATCACACTAGATCACGCCATCACTAATCATGTTATTGGCACATCAAAAAACCTGTTGAGATCACTAGGTGAAGAAATTGGAACTAAACTGACTCCACAGTTGAATGGCTTTAATCCAGCTGTCTGCCCACAGGGCATTGTAAACTGATTTCCTAATAGAAGAGTTCATTATGGAAAGTCAACTGCAGTGACCCTGGTACAGTCGTCCTATCACTTTATCTAATGAGGCAATTAGCAAAATTATTTCTGTAATGTCTAAGTCTAAAGAAATATGCAACCCTCTGCATTGTGCCCAGTGTGCTCCAGCTTTAAATATGGGGAATATTTTTTTTTTTTTTGTCTTGGTAGACCATTTGAAATAATTAGTATTTTCAAGCATCATGTAGCCATACTGACTTTCATTCTATAATGTATACATTATATACATGCTGAGCATTTGTATAGCCCTTTGTACTACTATTCAGAACTTGGCTATTGCTTGGTATGTTCACCATCAAATTTACTGGTGAATCTATAGAAATCTATAGGAGAATGTGAATTTTATATGGACATGGGACATTGCATTTTGTGGTCAAATATTTTGAATTGCGTTGGTGGGAAATGTTACTTTACATATATAGGAGCTGAGCCATCAGCTATGACTGTAATGTGTTGTATCTGTTGTATTACTAGAGGATACATATGTGACCTTTAATATTACCAAACTCTAAGTTCTTGGACCCAATTGCCTTTTATGTCTCCTGAATAAAAACAAATACTGTAGCTTATTATTGAATAAAATAGGTTTCCTGTATGGTGTTAGTAGTGGTTCCTGAGAGAAAGGAATCCTACCATTTTGTAATGGTTCTTTAGTGGAGTGGTGACATTAGTTGTTTATAGTTGTTGAAGCTTCATAATGAAGAAGAATAAAAGGGACGTAACCAATCAGACATATTGACTTTTGCGTTTAGGAGGGGTCCCTAAAATATCTAAATGGCATGAAGAGTATGTGTTCAGCCTAGAGAAAGTCTTCATATCAGTCATGATGTGTGAAATAATTGATCTCCAATATCTGTCCCTGCTTTCCTTCTTCCCTCTGGGTTCTGACTGCCTGGATTCTGGTCCAAGATCACGTTAAAGTACTTGAGCTTGAGGGTGCAGGATACCTACACAGTTTGTGTTAACAGCGATCTAAGGGTACATTCACCAGTGGCAGGCGTGTTTGAGCCAAGTTATTATGTAAAATACTTTTATGCTTAGGAGGGGTCCCTTTATCTTAGTGGGCTGTAGCTACTCTGCACATTCACCACTAATATTACCCCTTACAATTGTTCTTTAAGCTGTCCTTGGAGCATAGAAGAGTAGATT
>CM044441.1:133508016-133534170 GCA_024363595.1 Xenopus borealis
TTTTTTTTTTTTTTTTTTTTTGCTCTTGTTTTGTGTATTTAGTTGATGTTTTGAAATATACTGAAACAAATGTAACAATAATATATTGAGGTGGTCATCTCGCTCTAGTATGTCATTGATGCATTCAGATCATTTAAGTCCGTTAAATTCTCAGAAGGTCCGAGAACCCGTTCCTTGATGAGTGCTATAGGGGAATTAAACCCTGCCCAGCTTTAATGTAAGCCCAGTGTTTCAGTTGCTTTGCATTGTGCAGTGTGTTTGCTAAATACAGGTCAGTGTATCACAATAGCACTCCAGCAAACAATGCAAGATTGACTTGGCTGTATTCTTGCAGCTAACTGCCTTCCCTAATCAATTCATGATAGCAAAATCAATATCATCACGCACTGTTGCTTAATTATTTACTATTATTATTATTGCCCTTGTTGCTACATGTGACCATTGTTTCCATAACATACACGGTCTTGTCTTTATTTTGTGTCTTTGACTTGATTACTTTATTGCCGAAATTGCGTCATTTGTCCCATTAAAACCTTTGAAGCATTTTTATAAAAAGATACACATGCAGAGTAAGCAGTTAATGGATGTTAAGCTACTGGTTACTATGATAAATGTTGCTACTAGCAGGAAGGTTAAAACACTTCATATCAATCAGGATGGGTGATTTTCAGAAAAAAAAGGTCTCAACTCTCTGTCCCCACATTCCTTTTTCCCTCTGGGTTCTGGTTGTCTGGATCATATGGTTCTCCAAGACCAGGGTAAAAACCTGAGCTGGGGGGGGGGGGTCAGGATGCCTGCATAGTTTGGGGGTTATTTACTAAAATCCGAAATTATCTCATATTTTATTTTAAAAAACCACAACCAAACTCCCATGCCTGACTTTGGCTTATTTATTAAAAAAAACAAAACTGTTTAATCAGATTATGTAAAAACTTGATAAAATCAGGTGAAACCTCAAATTTCAGGCTTTGCCACCCAAATTGTTAAAATCTTTGGAGTTTTTGCACGAAAATCTAGAAAAAGTCTGATTTTCGGACTATACCCAGCACAGACCACGAAAATTACAAATTGAGATGGGTACCTCTCCCACTGACTAAAGGTGGCCATACACGGGCCGATAAAAGCTGCCGACAGACCAAGTCTGCAGCTTATTGGCCTGTGTATGGGGCCCTCCGACGTGTTTCATTGATCGATATCTGGCCGGGACTAAAAAATCCCGTTGCATCTGTTCGTTGATGTGGTACCGCGATCCGACCGCCCATATGGCCTCCATTATGATCCGATCGTTGGGCATTAGCGCCCACGATCGGATCAGCCCGATATCACCCACCTCAAGGTGGGCATATGCCGCCAAACGAGCGGATCTCTACATGTATGGCCACCTTTATACACGTCATCGACAAGTCTGACATGGTGAATTTTCGAATTTGGGCTTTTTGGGTATAATAAATCTCGAAAAATCGAGTTTTCCCCCTCTAGGAGAAAAAAAAAATCTAATTTTTAGAGATTTTAACATTCAATTTTTATATATAACCCTCTATGTGTTAATACTCATCTAGGAGTGCATTCCCCAGAATTAGAGTGTTTGAGCCATAAGTTTTGTGGTATTAGACCATGAATTATTTTGTGCAATGCAGCAACCCAGCGCATTAATATAAAATTACATCCCCAACTTTCCTATGTTTGTTTAGATTCCAGTTAAAAGATATTTATCCTGTGGGATTCAAAAACAGACGCCGCGTCCAAAACGTGATGCGTCTTTTTGTGAATTTTTCGCCGTTCACAAAATTTCAGCGAAGGCGAAATGCCCCACATTCGCTCATCACTAGTAAGGATTAATTATATCTTAGTTATAGGTACTGTTTTGTTATTACAGAGAAAAAGGAAATCATTTTTTAAAGTTTGAGTTATTTGTATACAATGGAGTCGTGTGGTAGAGGGACTTTCCTTAATGCAAAGCTTTCTGGATAACAGGTTTCCAGATAATGGATCTCATGCCTGTACTTGTTTTGCCATCAGCTTTGAGAAAATGTAACTTTTTCTAGTGACTGCACACTACTGGAAATTGTGATGTTTTGGCAAAAATATCTTTTCAGTAATACTTAAAAATAAATGCAATCGCTTGTGAGATTAGATGAAAACTACTGCTTGAACTTTGGGTATACAGACGGCCTGTGCTATCCCCTTTGAGGATGGTTGATTATACTCTTTTGGAGGGCAATTATTTAATTAGCCCAACCTCATTCTGTGCAGGTGAAAAGATAGTGTTTAGTACCTTTCATGTTATTTCTGCTTTGTTCAAACTACAAAATCCAAAGGTGGGTTTTCTCATAGTACCACTAAGTGCTGTCTTTTCTCTGATAAGCTCAATGGCTTGTCAGATTGATTGCTGAGATTACCAGTTTTAGTGAGAAGCCTGTTTCTAAAAGGTGTCCAGTAGTTAACTCAAGATCGTACAAATCAAGATAGTAAAAGCAAATGTTTCCACATACTCTGTTGAGGCTTACCTCCCTCATAAAGAGAAGTGATTCACTTGCCATA
The DNA here is from genome assembly GCA_024363595.1 of Xenopus borealis. NCBI lineage: Eukaryota > Metazoa > Chordata > Amphibia > Anura > Pipidae > Xenopus > Xenopus borealis. Next base: position 133,510,558 of record CM044441.1, read on the forward strand.
TCATCACAACAAGCCTTGTACAGTTCACTAAATGACCTTTCCCATGCCTTGATCCTCAATATAAAATCAAAGCAATGGCACGGATTTAATTGGCTGGCCTAAATAATCATACGAGGAATTCACCCTCATTAGTGTCTTAGATTATTGATTAATTAAGGTCACTAAACATAACTTTCCTTTTGTTATTTAGAGCAGCAATGACCAGCTTCCATGTTGTAGTCCCCATCATTCTTAATTTCTTTTAGATGACCCATGTAGAAATCAATTTGGGTGGACTAACACTGGAAAAGCAATTTGAACTTGCAGCCTAGTCTGTATATCAGACAAAAAATGAATGTGGTGCTCTCTGGGGATGACGTTGACATAGTCAGTATAAATATCATATAATATATTGGAAGACCGTGCCTATTTTGTTTAAAGGGTAGGATTTTATTTTGTGGCTTTATCAGTAAATTTTATACTTATGAATGCATACTTAGTACAGGTATGGGACCTGTTCTCCAGAATGCTTGGGACCTGCAGTGTTCTGGATAAAAGATCTTTTTGTAATTTGGATCTTCGTGCCTTAAAGGGATTCTGATATGATTTTTAAGATATAGTTTTTATTTCTAAATTATACTGTTTACACTGCAAATAATTCACTTAACTATGTAAAATTTTATTCTTAACCCAACAAGTGTATTTTTTTTTCGTATTAGTGTGTAGGCAGCCATCTCAGGTCATTTTGCCTGGTCGTGCGTTCAATAAGAGCCAGCACTTTAGGATGAAACTGCTTTCTGGCAGGTTGATGTATCTCCTACTCAATGTAACTGAATAGTACACGGTGGGACATGGGTTTTACTATTGAGTGCTGTTCTTAGATCTACCAGGCAGCTGTTATCTTGTGTTAGGGAGCTGTTATCTGGTTACCTTCCCATTGTTCTGCTGTTAGGCTGCCGGGTATGGAAAGGGAGGGGGGGTGATATCACTCCAACTTGCAGTAAAGAGTGACTGAAGTTTATCTGAGCACAAGTCACATAACTGGGGGCAGCTAGGATAACTGACAATACGTCTAGCCCCATTTCAGATTTCAAAATGAAAACTAAAAAAAAAAATCAGTTTTGCACTTTTGAGAAATGGATTTCAGTGCCGAATTCTGCTGCACTATTAACATTTTTTCCCATGACCGTATCCCTTTAAGTCTACTAGAAAATCATTTCAACATTAAATAAACCCACTTTTTGCTTCCAATAAGGATTCATTATATCTTTGTTTGGATCACGTACAAGGTACTGTTTTAGTATTACAGAGAGAAGAGAAATTATTTTTAAAAAAATTTGGCTTATTTGGATAACATTGACTCTGTGGGAGATGGCCTTTCTTAAATTTGGAGCTTTCTGGATACTGGGTTCCCAGATAACTGATCCCATACCTGTACTTGAATACATTTGTCCTAAAAGCCATATATTATATGGGTTGGGTGCAGAAGAAGGCTGATATCTCCCATTGCGGAAACTACTGATCTGCTGTCTTCTCCAACTCTTTGCACTGGCACGGCATTCATCTGTCTACACACACGTTTTGGTACAGTAAGTATGCTTTTTTTTTGGCCCAAAATGTACCCTGTTTTTGCAATGCGAGGCAGATGGTCAGTGCATTTTAGGCTGGTGTGGAAGCCAATGAATCATCAAATACTGTGTTTGACACTACCCTAATTATAACCTCTCATCTTTGCAAACATTGTTATGCTTCCATTCCACTCCTTATTGAGATAAGATAACGTTTAATGGTCTCAGAGGGGACTTTATACTTGTCGTCCTTCCTCCCTTTTGTATAAGCTTCTGTTTCTTACCTTTATCCATATAAACTGCTGACTAGAGAAATATATGCAGTAGTTACATTTTACTAACACAGATGAGATAAGGTGATAAGTTTCCCTGCTTTGAGGTCATAAAGTAAAATGTTTACACCTGGAATGTGTCCCTCCTCTTGATCTTGCTTATATGCCAAACTTTAGGAACGTTCACTTTATTCATATGTGAAAAATTATAGGCAGATTAATGACAATTCCTAATTCTTGCACAATCAAGTTGCCACTCTTTTTTTATGTAGTGAAACTTTGTAAAGCCATAGTAAAAATACAGTAGAACCCCCATTTTACATTTTGCAGGGGACCATGAAAAAATTATGTAAAATCTGGGAAAATGTAAAATCATGGAAATGTGTGAAAGTAACTTTTTCTTCAAGTACGGAAAGTTACTTTGAGATATGAGATAAATATTTACTCTAAATAACGTGTTCAGCTTTCCAGAATTAATGTTATACTATGGGGGGCATGTGCAAGTCCAAGTGCAGAACTGTATAAGGGGCAGACTAATTGGAATTGACCATTAACAGGCAGAACCATGGCAAAATATACATCTGGTTAGTATTGTAAATCTCTTTATTTCACAAATAACATTCATAGAGGGAACATCAGGACAAAATTTTGATTTTGATTGACAAAAGCTAGGACAACAATTACTTAAAATCAGTGAAATGCGCCCATTGAAATGTATTATAAATTAGTGGGACCACATATAAAAATTTTTAAAATGTGGGGAAACTTAATCAGGTGACTTAATCGAGTTTTCACTGTAATTTTGTTTTTGATTTGTATCTGTTTATCTATCACTGTAGAACAGTGGTTCTCAACCTGGGGGTCGGGACCCCATTTGGGGTTGAACAACCCTTTTACAGGGGTCACCAAACTACAAAACCATTGTTCGGACAGGGTGGGTTAAAGAATAGTGTAGGCATTTGTTATTAAGGGAATGCGCAGTAGCTGACAATTCTGGGAGCATGCAGTGCTATCGGCTGCTTCCGGGTAGTAAGAGAGCGTACTCCAAGCTGAGTAGAGGGAGCTGAAGACTGAATGCAACGTCTCCTGATGGGCTTCCTCTGATTGGTGGATTTCTGATTTTTTTTTCTTCTGCCAGATTCCTCGATATTCAAATTACTATTCATAACAGTAGCAAAGTTACAGTTATGAAGTAGCAATGAAAATTATTTTATGGTTGGGGGTCACCACTAAATGAGGAACTGTATTAAAGGGTCACGGCATTAGGAAGTTTGAGAACTACTGCCTTAGAATAAACCCATTCTTTGTAACAGAGGTTTTCATTCCTGCTGCTCCCAGCTGAACCATACAAACTAGCTGACATAGAAGATGAAGGTGGTTTTTGGCCTCAAAATGCTCCAATCTGATCCAGCGGAAGCAAGCACAATTTTTACCATTGCATAGCAGCGTGTTTTATGTAAATGCATGCAAACCCTATATTTTCTTGTTTTACTGATCCTTTAACAATTCTATCTAACTGCCCATCAAAAAACTGACTCCAGCACAATGCCTGGAGCTAGAAAGACAGATTGTTTGTAGGGAAATAGGGAAGAGTAAAAGTGGCCATTCATTGAAAGATCTTTCCCCAATATGTCCAACTTGAGGTGGGTGATATTGAATCACTATGACAAGGGTTACAAGTAGGGTTGCCACTTTTTCTTGAAAAAAATACTGGCCTCCCTATATATTTATCTTTTTTTCCTATTAATAACATTGGGATCAACCATGAAAAATACCGGGCATCTTGGTGAGGTCTACATCAAGAAGCTGAGGCAGTCCACACTCCAACAGCATTTTCAAACGTGCCCAGTCGACATCTGCCCATTTATCGTAGGTCCATCCGGCAGCTTTTTATCAGAACCAGAACAGCAATTTTCATTGATTATGTTTAGAAACTCCTATTTCTGTAAGAACTTGTATTTAATGCTGGTTTCCATGATGGTTGCTCTTTACTGTAGCTACTCCACCCTATTTGATGAGGGAGAAGAGGATTGTAACCACTCTGACATGATTTTTAATTCTTTTGTCAGTTACTTATCACTTTGACAGGTATTGGCTTGCCGCAAACAATGCTGTGATAAGTTACTGAGCTGCTGTATATGGACTGGAGAAATCAAAGTACAGAAGACTTTAATGCTTTATAGTTTAGTGCCCTGGAAAAAAATGCATGAATATTTTATAACCTGTCATTATTGTGTGTATGAGATACAGTATTTGGGCAAAGATAATAAATGCAGCTGTTAAAGAAGGTTAAAGTTTTGGATTTTGATAGCTACTGAATTGCCGTTAAATCTAAATTAAGATTATCAGTAGATAAAGAGAGAGCTCCTCATATCAAAGGTCAGAGTAAATTGGCCGCTTCAAGGACAGCAGTAGAAGAGTTTATGTTGCTTAGAAATCTCCAGAAAATAAAAGAAATTCACAACTGCTTGTAGGAAGAAACCCTTAATCTCTTTTATGCCATGTTTTAAACAAACACTGCTTTGTACTGTGTTGTATGAATATTTGCTCTTCTCAACCTTTCTTTCTTTGGGATGGTTCTAGGGGCTTTAATTTGTTTCCAAGTTATCATTCTAAAATGATAGGCTACAAGAGTTTATTAATGTGCAAGATCAGATTATTTATGGGTATAAGCTTTTGGGAAATGCCAAGCATTGTTTTTTTTACATGTTTATGACAGTTGCTTTGTGCAAACCATGAACTAGTAAGGTATTTCTTTCCTAAAAATGAAGGTGTGTAAGTTAAATTCTGCAGTTTGAAATAAATCTGAGGTTATAAAGCGCTTCTAAGAGATTTTGAATAATAATATACCTATTTTATCTTATGCAGGCAATCTTCATGATCCCCACAAATCCACCACCCACATTCAGAAAACCTGAGCTCTGGTCAGATGAATTCACGGATTTTGTAAAGAAATGTTTGGTGAAAAATCCAGAGCAGAGAGCAACAGCCACCCAACTCTTGCAGGTATGTTCTCTTTCGACTGCTACAGCCAAGTGATACTCGCTACTCACTTGCAATGATTGTGGCAGTACACGCACTAATATCCAATGAATACCACTACTCCATGTAGCCGTACATATTAGAAATGTTTCAACCTGTTTAGAGGTTACTTTGGACTGCAATGAAGAAAATTGGAAGAATCCCAAAATGCTTTGTATAGCTTCATTTTGTTATTTAAATTGGTAAGAAAGTGATGCTGCTTGTTAAGTTCATCTATATATACATTCTATTATGTATATAATGGAATATAATGAAGACATTATATTGGAAACATAATTCTGACAATGGTCAGATGTGTGGGCTAGTGATGTGCAGGCCACCCAGAAACCCGTGGGATCAGGATGGCTACCGCAAAAAAAATTGCCTAGTTCGGTTTCAGCAATCACTTCAGCTCTCCCATCCGTGACATCACACTGCCAGATTCCGGCCCTTCAATTTATAGACTTCTGCCTGCCTCGTCCCGCCCCTTTTGTTATGTCACTGTGATTTGCCATGGTTCTATAAATGGAGAGGATGGAACGGGCTTTTCTGAGTTAGGGTTAGTAGTGTGCGGATGCGGGACGGTTGCAGGTTAACCATGCAGGAAACCTTGACCGCGCACATCACTAGTGTAGGCCTTATATTCAGCATGTTTAGGCTAGGGCACCGAATTCAGCCTGCTGAAATCCGCAGGCCGATAGCCCCCACAATGGGCAGTAGCCTCCATTTTCTATTTGCATTAGGAATCATTCTGTCTACTCTGGCACAAACACGCTTGTGGCACGAATGAAGAAGGAGGCTACTGCCAGCTGTAGGGGCTGATATTGGCCTGCAGATTTCAACAGGATGATTTCAGCCCCTTGTGGCCCTAACCTTAAAGCACAGAAAAATAAAATTGACCAAGTTACAGAGTCCGCTGAGTTCACATTGTTTGTCCTTTAGGCTTCAGGGAGATTAGTCACCCCAGCGACAAATCTCCTCTTCTTCGGGGCGATAGTCTTCCTGAACTGCCTTCCTGCTAGGCTAGAATGAACAATCGGCAGTGGGATGGCACTTGTGGCTCTTTGTTTTCTGAAGTCGCCCCATGAGGAAACTTCAGGTGACTTCGGAAAAATGAAGCACTGCGAGTGCCATCCTGCCAGTGATTTTACATTCTAGCTAGCGGCAAGGCAGCTTGGGGAAATTGTCGCCCAGAAGAAGAGGAGATTTGCCCGTGTGCTCTAACCTTAAAGGGGTTGTTCACCTTCCAAACACTTTTTTTCTGTTCAGTGGTTTTCAGATTGTTCTCCATAAATAAAGACTTTTTTCCAATTTATTTTTTTACAGTTTTTCCAAGATACTTTTCACAGCAACATCTCTGGAGTATTAGCAACTATTGTATCAATTCTAACAGCTGCCTGTAATAAAACCCAGAGATTCTGCTCAGCAGGGACAAAGATAAGAAATGTGTCCATTAAATGTATCAGTTGAGGGGGTCGGCAACCCCCCCTCCCAGAGCTGCTTTAGAAGGTGAAAAAAAAAAATAGACGGTAATTGGAAAAAGTCATTATTTCTGGAGATCTATCTGAAAACAACTAGTTGTTTGAAGGTGGATACCCCCTTTAAAGTATACTTAAAAAGTCTTAGGGTAGGGACAGACAGGGAGATTCGGGGAGATTCTGTCGCCTGGCGTTTGTAGCAGGCGACAATCTCCCCGAATTTCCTTCTCCCTGTCTGCCTTTAGTATAAGTGAGAAAGCGCCAGCGCCTGTGCACACGCTGCGCGGCGATTTCCGGAATCACCCGAAGATACCTCGTGAGGAAACTTCGGGCGATCCCTGGAATCGCCGTGCAGCGTGTGCACAGGCGCTGGCGCTTTATCCCTTTTCCTAGCGGCAGACAGGGAGAAGGAAATTCGGGGAGATTGTCGCCTGCTAAAAACGCCAGGCGACAGAATCTCCCCGAATCTCCCTGTCTGTCCCTACCCTTATGGCTGCTTTTCTATTGTTTTGATTATTTGTGCAAAGTCTACAAACGACTAAAACAGTAGAAAGTGATAAGGATCTCTTCATTTCCTCAACTGCTGATGCTCCATGTACCAGCCGTCATAGTGCACCTGCAGTATATATTGGCTTTGATTGCACTAAAAGAAGTGTTTTTATGGCTAGCTTTATTTAGGAATTTAGTGTACTCATTCAAGCAAAGCTTATTCGACTGAATTATAAATCCCCGTTGCAACCTTTTGAAGCAATACCTATGCAGCGCTCATGTTCCAAGTTTGTGCCTAACCCTAGTCAGGATGGTGCTCAGGGGCTAACATGCTAAAACATGTTGAGAAAAGTATCCTGTAAAGAGCACTCCACACATGTAAACCGCAAAAAAATCAGATCAATGTGTAAGCAAAGCAGCACCTCTGTTAAAAATTAACATTTAGTCCATTGTCAAAAATATGAATTGCCATTAAAATGAGAATGTATATCCACCTAGAGATAATTTGTAACAACAGAGAATATTTTTATATGTTCATTTGATTTTTGATATTTTACAAGTGCTGAGCGCTTTACAGGGTACTTTTGCCAACACTTCATTTTATTATATCTTAGGGGAATACCCTTCACTGAGAGAGCACTATAGTTTTTTTTTTAAGTAGCCATCTAAATGAAAAAAGGCCCAGGTTAGCAGATAACCTCTGTAGAATATAATGGTGTTACTGGTTATCCGCTATCAGACCTGTGCCACTTAGCCCTATTTCAATTGCTTCCATTGCAACACAGCAGCTTGTTTATGTAAACTAGTGTTCTCCAACCAGTCTCTCACAAGCAATATGCTGCTCACCAACCCCATGCTGTTTTGGCACCTCTCCCTGGAAGGTTCCTGGGTATTCTTTCTAGAAAGATTTTACTTACAAGTAATTCTGAACTAAGAAAGCCAACTGGATGACCGGTGAAACACCTCCAAAAAAAAAAAAACCACACAGCAGGTTGATTTGACTTATTTCTACAGATACAGTACATTGTATTTTCATTACTTTAAAATATTTTTTGGTGTTACTGTTCTTTTACGTTCATTGTGCAGTATACTGATAAAGTAAAGGTATATGATCCGGAATGCTTGGGGCCTGTGGGGTTTTCCCGATAATTGATTTTTTCCACAATTTGGATCACCATGACTTATGTCGACTAAAAAATATTTGAGAATTAAAAGGGCACCGTTGGTCGAATATATTTTCCCCCACCAAAGGTGCAGGCTACTAGAGCCCGCATTCCAGATAGTTGTAACTGTAGTTTTTTTTTTATACTGACCCCCCTCCACGCCAGCGCTGGGACACTCGCACCAGGAGGAAGTCCCCGGAGCAAGCTCACATGTCGTTCCAAGAGGGGTGACCCCCTGTGACAAGTTTGAAGTCCTGGATCATTGCTGCTATTGGCAAGCTGAAACTTTAGGCTGGTGCAATAAGTTGTTTGCAAAATATGGCATTTTTAACCATTTGTAGGGTTTAGTTCTCCTTTAAATCTCAGCCCTTTTAAAGGTGACATTTATTGGCATTATACTCATTTAGATTTAGAATAATTGTGCTTAAAAAGTGTTTCAGGCTGATTTATTGAATATTTCTGAAAAAACTCTAATAATCCCTCCGTTTTCTTCCACTTCCTGCTCCCTGAATTCCCAGGCTGTGCAGGGGAGCCCGTGGCTCTCAGCTCACTGCACTGTAGGAAACCAGTCAGCAGCTAGCAGGACCTGATAGGGAACTGAAGCCTGTCTGTGCTTGTGTGACTGCAGGGCTGTGATTGGCTGTTCCCCTCCTACTGCCCTGTCTGGCAGGGTCTGTTAGGACACACCCACCACTCATTTGAAACACAGACAGGCACCAGAGAACATCTATAGGGAGCTCTAATAAAGGGGCCATTTTTAAAGATAATATTCATTATTCAAATCAATGAATGATTGATAGGGTCATTTTACCTGAGCAACCACACTACTGAAACTGCAAACTGGAGAGCTGCTGAGTAAAAAACCAAACTCAAAAACCGCAAATAATTTCTAATTGGTTTACATTTTTTATTATTGCAGAATATTACTCTTCAACATACTAAAAGTTAATTTAAAACGACCCCTTTACAATTCACCCCTCTTCTTAGCAATGTTATTTACATGTCACGTACCTGTTCTCGCAACCGCCTAAGCTCTGAGTTAAACTTGAATTTAATTTCACGTTGCACAGTTGTGCGGACTTAGTGTTTTTGTAAACTTTATACTGTAATAAAGGTAAATTGCTACTATATATTATATGGTTATAGTTCACTGGGAAAATAAATCACCATGAACTGAAAAGTTAGTGTGCACGTTGCTATAAAAGTTAGCGCAGGTTCTTTATTATTTCATGAATGCATCTCTGATTGTATTTGTGTTCCAAAACAGAGCAACACTGTTGGATTATGAAATACAATAGAAATGTCTTGTAGAACTGGACCCATAACGTTCTATTTCGTACAGATCTAGAGGATCCCTGCAAATACATTGACTCGCTCTATTTGTTTGAGAACCAAGCCCGTTAAAAATAAAAAATAAAAACCCTACCCTAAATAGGCCCTGCTTCCTCCTACCTCTCAAGCAAATGCCTCTACCTTGCTACTTACCCCTCCTTGCAGGTCCTGTCTCCTTCGGTCTTCCTGTAGTGAGCTGTGTTTTCGGGTGCATGAGCAGTTGGAGGAATCTTCAGGTGCAGAACTACTGTGCATGCGCTGAAAGTCACGAAATTTCCTATTTTCCCCCCCAGAAATTTTGTGACTTTTGTCACATTTGCACCAGCTCCGCACTGGAAGATTCCTCCAACAGAGCATGCACCAAATACGCCACTCACTACAGGAAGAAGACCGAAGAAGACAGAACTCCGCTGACAGGACCGGCAAGCTTGAGTTCGTAGAAAGTTAGGGGCATTTGTCCAGGGTACAAGGTAGATGGGGGAGGGGGTGCTATTTAGGGTAGGGTTTGTTTGTTTTTGTTTTATTTTTTAAACAGCTGCCCCCCCTCCTTCCCACTCCCCTCCATTTATAGATCTGTCCGGACAATGATGTCACAAAAGGGGTGTGGCAGGCGTGAGCCTATAAAACAGAAAGTCATCAGTCTAAGTTCAAGGACAGGGAGATCAGGCAGAAGCGCTCAACCTGTACCCACCCATGACCCACAAAAAGAGCAGAGAGGTTGGGACAAACCAGCCTGACCAATGGGTAAACCCCCCAGTCCTGCGGGTTTTGGGCCGGTGTGCATATTGCTGTAAAAGTTAGGGCAGGTTCTTTAAGCTCCCCATAGACGCAACTATCTTTCCCTGCCGAACGACCGATCTTAGGGAAGTCCGACCAATCTGTCAAATTATCATGTGGTTAGTGGGATACAAACGATCGTTCATCTTACGATTTTCCGTCCGACATTGGTCTGATGATTTTATCGACAAAGCTCTGAAATCCAAAAAATGCTTTTTTCCCCCCATACAGTATTATTTAAAGGGATACTGTCATGGGAAAAATTTTTTTCTCAAAATGCATCAGTTAATAGTGCTGTTCCAGAAGAATTCTGCATTGAAATCCATTTCTCAAAAGAGCAAAAAGATTTTTTTTATATTTCATTTTGAAATCTGACATGGGGCTAGACATCTTGTCCATTTCCCAGCTGCCCCAAGTCATGTGACTTGTGCTCTGATAAACTCCAATCACTCTTTACTGCTGTACTGCAAGTTGGAGTGATACCACCCCCTCCCTTTCCCCCCCCCAGCAGCCTAACAAAAGAACAATGAGAAAGTAACCAGATAACAACTCCCTAACACAAGATAACAGCTGCCTGGTAGATCTAAGAACAGCACTCAATAGTAAAACCCATGTCCCACTGCGTACTATTCAGTTACATTGAGAACCAAAAACAACAGCCTGCCAGAAAGCAGTTCCCTCCTAAAGTGCTGGCACAAGTCACATGCCCGGGGCAGCTGGGAAACTGACAAAATGGCTAGCCCCATGTCAGATTTCAAAACTGAATATAAAAAAATCTGTTTGCTCTTTTGAGAAATGGATGTCAGTGCAGAAGTCTGCTGGAGCAGCACTATTAACTGATGTGTTTTGAAAAAAACGTTTTCCCATGACCGTATCCCTTTAAAATTGCTTAGTTTTTTTATAAGAGATTACTTACCGATTCTCTGCATGTGCTCCTCTTCTGAGATGGCGATATGGCGACTATCCATCTTCAGCGCTCTATTTATCCTCCCTGCATTCTATAGGAGACAGGCAGGGAGGAGAAATTGAGCGATACACAATCGTCACCATATCGCCATCTCAGAAGAGGAGCACATGCAGAGAATCGGTAAGTAATTTCTTATTAAAAACTTTGAGATTTTAAAGATTTATGTTTCTTTTAGTTTATTTTCGTAAAACAACAAACAAATTAAAAAAAAAAAAAGATGTTACTGCTCCTTTAAGAGCACTTTTTACCTGTTCATTTAGAAACCTAAAGGGCCAGATATCTGAACCCAATTTCTTTTTTTTTCACCTCCACTTTTCTGAACGTTTTATAAATATTTTAGATAATATTTGGCAGGTTGATTTTGAGTAGAGTGTTTTTTTTGAGCTTCTCTTGACGGGAAACATGAACTATACAGCTAAATCTTAGAATCTTGGCCCTTTGCAATATTAGGCCAAATGTGAACCAGCCTGCTTTAAATAAGTGCTATATTTTGAATTCCCTTCTCCTCCCTGTTTCTAATGGCTAACTGAGCACAAGCTTGCCCGAATGTTTTAGGACAGTATCTGTTTAAAAACTTTCCTTACGCTGCATCTTGAAGCACTACACACTCGCTACACACATGATGTTGTAAATTGCAGTATATCAAATGTCTAATCTTTCTTGAGATAACACTTTTTTTCTGTATTGAATAACTTTTATGAGCTAGTTTCCCAGATATCTGATTTAACATGGAAGGGTTCCAAATGAAATAAATATCAGCTCTCTCAGTACTATTTTCCACTGATTGCCCAAATGATTAACAGATCCTGGAGCTGGGCCCTTTCAGTGACTTATTCTAGGTCAGTGACATAGAGTGTGTGGAATGCACTAACACACAGTGCAAGGTTTCTGCTCCGATTATTGCACACTGTTCTTTGGGTGGCAGTTTTTGATGGAAAAAATGTGCGCGCGCATATTGAAGTGTACATTATACAGCTTATTCTGAACCGTGGAACCATCTGACACATGTTTAACAGATCTTACAAGAGTATTTTAACATCTTCTCGAGGTGTGTCCTTTGTTTTCATACAGGAATCACTGCTAAAATATGGTCCGTTCAAGGCGGTTAATTAACCATAAATTTGTTTTATTTTTAAGAACACCAATCAGAGCTTTGGTGTGGCAAAGATACTGCTCTCTAAATGTGCAACAAAACAAATGTTGGAATCCAGAATTTTAACCCCCATTGTTTAATCGCTTGCCAAACATGCTATAGACACTGAATTAATGGGACACTATACCCCCTTTTTTAGCATGGGTATAGTGAATAGTGTGTTGAACATAACTCTATGGTTTTTGTTATTTTATTATCTATAAAGAGGAGTGCATAGATAAACAGGAGTCCAGAATGCAGGGGGGATATCTGAACCATGGTAATTTAGTTATCTACACTTAAAAAGGGTATATTAAAGCATAAGTCTACCCATCCTACACTAAACCCATCCCTCTTCCCCCCGGGCAGATGCCCGTAAGTGGCTACTTACCCCCTCAGCGCAGGTCCTGATCATGGAGTTTGCAGGCGCCATCTTCTCCACAACTGTCTTCTTTCTGGATTATTCGTCGCTTGGAGGCGCATGCCTTAGCTCTACCACGCATGCGCTGATTGAAACTTCGTGACTTTCGCATGCATAGTAGAGCTGATCTGGCAAATGCTCCTACTGCACATGCACCACCAAACCCCGATGGATTCTGGTAGAAGACTGCACGAGAGAAGATGGAGCCTATAAACTCCATGGTCAGGACTTGCGCTGAGGGGATAAGTAGCAAAGTAGCATTTGACCCGAGGGCGGGGGAGGTAGGCCGGAGGAAGGTGTTTAGCACAGTATGGGTAGACTTCTCCTTTAAGTAGAAGGTATACTGTTCCCGCTTCATTGATGGTATATTTATACACAAACCTAGTAGAGCCTCCTATACTTCTATACACCCTTATGCTTCACTTCCTAACCGGTCCAGTGTTCTTCTAGCGAGCACCACGGAGAAATCCACTTCCTGCTTCCTCTGGTCTTCTCAGGCTGTGCATGAGCAGTAGAGAGGAAAGCCAAACTTTAACGAAAAAGTTGGCTATTTTGCTCTACTGCGCATGCGATTTCCCCGGGAAGTTTTAAATCAAGGCAGCAGGAAGTTGATCTCTCCGTGGTGCTCGCTCGAAGAACCCCGGACTGGTGCCTTTTTTGGCTGTTAGGAGCACCAGCCAGGGTATCGGTTAGGTAAAAGTAGTCACTTGGGGGTGTCCAACTTTGGCACCCCCAAGTGTAAAATGACTTTGATTCTGATTTGGGCCCTGTTTGTAAGGAGTTTGTGTGTTTTTAGTTTGTTTGTGTTGGTTTCTTTCCACACAACATAAACATACAGCCTGATTAATTGACTCCTGACAAAATTGACCCTAATGTTTTCTGAAAATGTGATTGGAACCTTAGCTTGTGAGCACCGCAGGGACTGGAATGATGATCTCTGTATATTGTTGTGTGCAGGACTGGACTGAGAATCAAAATAGGCCCTGGCATTTCAGGTACACAGAGGCCCAATCAGCCCACAAAGAGGCCCAAACAGCCCCCACCAGCCCTCTAAACACTGACTTTCTATGGCACCATATAGCAGCCCATCTGGCATTTGCCCCAACCCACAGATTGCCTGTCCGGGCCTGGTTGTGTGTATGTGTCAGTGCTGTATAAATACAGGTTAATAAGAAGGAGCATTGAACGCTGTAGTATACTTTTGGCAAGAGTCCTAATCCTTATATCCAGGGTTACTGTTGAGAAGACTACATTAATGGGTCCGTATACTCCCTTTTATAGCATGAGTAAAAATAATTGGGCTTTTGTCAAACATGCATCTGTCTTAATCAGTAAAACTTTGTCGTTTTTGGGATTCTCAAGCTAAACAGGGCAAACTTGAAAACGTGAGGGGAAAAAAGCTTGTAAACCTGAAATTAAAGCTACTCCATGTTTGGTTCTTACATGGCAGATACTTACCGGTGCACAAATAATCCCACTGCATAATGGGCACCTGCTTTCAAAATAGTCACAACAGATGAAGAAGAGAGAGAATTGCATACTGGTAAACTAATCACCTCTCAACGACCAGTATATTCAGTTTTGTTTCTGCTCAAGCAATAACAAAAAATACTTTTTTATGCCTAAAGCAGTAGGCAAAAAGTATGTCCAGCATAAGCAGTGTTCATTAAACTTGTGTAGAACAAGGCATATACAGCCGCTTTAACCTCAAAAATATGTAACATTGTTTTGGAAGCTAGGAAAATCACTGCATCAGGAATAACTTTTACATTTCCATTATGGGATTTCAACAGTAATATAGAATGACATATAAAGCAAGGCACTCACGTGACTCCAGTATAGTGAATTTATTTATTATTCCTATGCTTTGGTCTTTCTTGAGACGAGCATCTATATTTGTTTTTCAAAAGTGTTTATAAATCTTTAAAAACAAAAAAACAAAAACCCAACTGGATGCGCTTAAATCACAAAAGGGATAGTTTTCCCTTTAAAGGAGATTCAACCTGTAACTAATAAAAACCCTTGCTCCCCCCCCCCAGTCTAGCTGCCCCCTTTAAGACTTAAGCTGGCCATAGACGCAAAGATCTACCTGCAATATCGGACGAACAGTTGTACATCCTCATCTCCTGACCTGCCACTAACCATTCAGATCAAACAAAGTAGTAAAAGAACAGATCAGCTGATGTTCTGCCCCACAGCAATCGTAGAAATGTTTTTGTCCAACAAAGCTGACAGTGACAGTCTGCCACAGCAATACATGCAGCGATATGATCGGCAGCCAAAAGAAATCTTTTAACCTGTCCGATCGACTTAACGACCTATCGGCATGGCAAGATAAATGTTGGGACACTCCTCACATGATCCGAAAATCGTACTAATCGAGGATTCCTACGATCAGATCTTTGCGTCTATAGCCAGCTTTAAAGTGACCATACACTGGCAGATTAAAGCTGCCGATATTGGTACTTTAGACAAATTCGCCAGCTTATCTGCCCGTGTATGGGGGCATCTGACTGGTCTCCCCATTCGATATCTGGTCAAAAATCGCCCTGAAATCCTTCAGGCAGGTTGATTTTTTTCTGAGATCCAGGAACACATCAGATCGTTGATGCAGTCCTACAACCTGTCTGTGTCTATTTCCTTCGTTGTAATCAGATTGTATGGCCCTAGGGTCAAACGATCAAATTAACACAATATCTCCGATATTTGATCAGCATATCGGGTTAAGATCCGCTCCAAACCCAACCACACCAAACGTTCAGATCTTATCGTGCATGGCCACATTAACTTGATTGAAACCACAACCTATATAACTGGCCAAGTTGTGAAGGTAATAGGGTGTTTTTGTTTTGTTTTTTTCTCTCTTAGAAAACAGTTATTTTCTTGCTCATCTGGATAATGTTTAGAAAGTGCAAGTAAGATGTATATGCTACTGTTGGTAAGAGATCCAGACAAAAATATACTTTTGTGATCAAAGCAGAATCATAAATGCTGGAGAGAATGAATAGCCTGAACGTTAATCACAAACTATTTTTAGTGTATAACCTGACAAAATGACTATATACATTCTTATTACTTGACTAGCGAGCAGGCAAAGGCACTTTTTAAAACATCTGAAGGGTCCGTTTTCTGAATACTTTGTGTGTTGGACCATGGAAAAAATTCTAGTGCCTTTGAAGTGGTAAGACGTTAATGCAAATGGAAATGTCGGTTTATAATCAATGGCCAATTCTTTGTGCTGTAAATCCACAGGATCCAATTACTGTGTATGTCTGTGTGGCAGATAGAACCTACTAACTGTATTCTAATTGGCTTTAAAGATATTTCGGGAACGACTCAAATTAAGCTCTTTCCTGGTTTATAGAAGATATTATCTTGTGCCCCCCCCTTATATAATAACTTACGTTTCAGAATTAAGAGACACAGATTTGGTGGAATAAACAGTAGAAATGGCTACTTGCATGCGGTCACTAATTTGCACAGTCAGTTGGTTAAATCTCCTTTTTTGTGAAGAATAAGTCCCAGAAGATGTTTGTTTTCAGATGTCAGACAATTACCTCCCTCACAGTGCCTACATAATGCACATTTCCTTTAGTACAATTACTGGATTTATTCAGTTACACATTTTCTGCCTCCTTGACTTACAGTTTATTCCTTGAGTTTATTATGCTGGCTCTGTGTAGGTTATGTTCATATAAATTGATTTAAACTTGCAGTTCCTTGACTCAGAAGGACACCATGTGACTTGAATTAGATCAGTTACAATTGAATTTGAAAGCAAAATTATACTGCCTATTCTATATTCTACAAGCCTGTTATAGACTTTCAAGAACTTTGTAGACTTTTCCTTCCATAGTTCTGTACCACTTTGATGGTACATGGATAGCAGCTGCAAACTGGCGTTGCTTGCAATAGCTAAATGTTTCTTGTTCTAGGCAGACATTTGGGGCTGATATGATCTAGATCAGGGATCCCAACCTTTTGAACCTGTGAGCAACATTCAGAAGTAAAAGGAGTTGGAGAGCAACACAAGCATGAAAAATGTTCTTGGGGTGCCAAATAAGGCTGTAATTGGATGTAAACCTGGTTTTTATGCAACCAAAACTTGCCTGCAAGTCTGAAATTAAAAAATAAGCTAAGCTCCTGCTTTGAGGCCACTGGGAGCAACATCCAAGGGTTTGGAGAGCAACATGTTGCTCATGAGCTACTGGTTGGGGATCACTGTTCTAGATTGAGTTATTTGGGCTGGACAGAGATTAGGCTTAGTTTAAACGTGCATATTTGGGGAGATTAGTCGCCCCAGCAACAAATTGCCTCTTCTTCAGGTCGACAATCTCCCCGAACTGCCTTCTCCCTGCCCTCCACCAGCTAAAATTACATTTGCCTGCGGTAATTCACACGTGGCGCTTCGTTTTCCGAAGTTGCCTCGTGAGGAAACTTAGGGCAACTTCAGAAGTTGCATCATGAGGAAACTTCAGGCGACTTCCGAAAACGAAAGGCTGCTTGTGAATTGCCAAAGACGATTTTCACATTAGCGGGTGGAGGCCAGGGAGAAGGCAGATGCAATTTGTTGCTTGGACAACTAATCCTCCAGAATCTGCACTTGTGAACTGAGCCTACACATTTTAAGGGCTTAGGCCATTTCTATGATTTTGATCAATATTGATATTTAGTATCAAATCAATAGGCCAGTTCGATAGGTTCCAAAAAAAAGAATTTCAAGATCATATGTAAATAAATCAGACTCTTGTATGCAAAGTAGTTTTCCCCCCGCCACAGAACTGCTTGTTTGTATATTTCATGGTACAGGTATGGGGTTGGGTGTCAGAATTACTATAGTTCTCCCACAGGCTTTTCTGGTCAGTACAGATGGGGAAACTGGATCTTTGAGAACAAATTCTTTGGGAATTTAATCGAACAGGATTCATATGCATTGAATGGGGATGAAAAGGTTGCCATAGTACTGTAATAATTATTTCACAAAATTCACATTTTAAAAGGTCACCTTTTAAAAGTACTCCTTAGAGAAGGAAAATTGTCATACAGGTATGGAACCTTTTATCCAGAATGTTTGGGACCTGGGGCTTTCTGGACAATGGATCTTTACGTAAATTGGATCTCCATAACATAATTATACTAGAAAATCATGTAAACATTAAAGGGAAAGTCTGGCTTTCAAACCGAAATTTGATAAAGAGTCCCACATAACACAGAAACCCCTAATATATCCATCACAGTTACTTTTTTCTTCAAAAACTATGAATAAATGCCATTGTCTATGCTGTTTAACAGTTCTTCTCTTTCTGCATCATTTGAATTCCTGGGAAGGGAGGAGGGACTAGGGGGCATGTTTACTAAGATTGGAGATAAATATCTGGAGAAATTTCTGATGTTGCCCAAAGCAACCAATCAGATCTTTGCTAACTTATAGGTGGCTGTTTTAAGCTGGCCATAGACATACAGATTTTTGAAAGATCCAATAGTTATCGTGAGACCATGATTGTCTCAAAACGATCGTTTAAATGCCTGATGTGTCCATCAACTAAAAAGACCGTTTCAGGCGATATTGCCAGCAAAACTGATGGATCGCAGTCTGCTTGCCCTGCAAACATAGGTAGATTGCATGGGGACCAATAAAGATTTTCTAACCTGGCCGATCAATCATCAGACCGATGTCGGATGAAAAATCGTAAGATGAACGATCGTTGGTATCCCTAACCGCACGATAATTTGACAGATTGGTCCGACTTCCCTAAAATCGGTCGTTCGGCAGGGAAAGATCGTTGCGTCTATGGGGAGCTTAAATCTAATTGCTGATTGGTTGCTATCGGCAACATCTCCAGAAATCACTCCAGATATTTATCTCCAATCTTAGTAAACATGCCCCTAGACAATGATGCTAACAAATTGTAACACCTTCTCCACGGTTTACTGACAGAATGCAGGAACTACATACCCCAAAATGCATTGCACTGTGATGTTCCTTTCCTTATTGAAATCAAGTGTGCAGGGAATTGTGGGGTTTGGAGGATGCAGGCTGAGGACAGATGGCTGCTGATACAAAGTAACAGTAGTCAGCCAGCTCAGCAAATAGTCAGGCAGGTCTGCAGGAGAGCAGGGGGCTAGGCTTAGGGAACTGTTTAAAACCATTAAAAATCATGAAAAGGCTGCATATTTTTTAATTGTATATTGCAAAGTTGCTTGAAATTATGTTTACTTTTCAAAAAGCTTGTTCTATTTGTGTGGAGTTTCCCTTTAAGTAAACCCAGTAGGCTGGTTTTGTTTCCATTTAGGATTCATTATTTATATGCTTGGATCAAGTTCAATTTATTGTTTTATATTACTGAGAAAGGGGAAATTATTTTTAATACAAAATGTTGTATTATTTGGATAAAATGGAATATATGAGAGACTGCCTTTCTGTAATTCGGATCTTTCAGGATAATGGGTTTCTTGGTAACTTATCCCACACCTGTACTCCTTTTTTAACAGGGCTGACTATCCTTCCTTTTTATCTCCCCAGCACCCCTTTATCAAGAATGCTAAACCTGTGTCAATTCTGCGAGACCTCATCACTGAAGCAATGGATATCAAAGCCAAAAGACATGAAGAGCAACAGAGAGAACTTGAAGAGGAAGATGAAAACTCGGTATGCATTAAATATAGCATTTTTTTGGCTGGAATATTTTATTTTAGCCTATGTTCACGACCTCTGGAGGGAAAATCTATCCTATTTAAAAATGAGGGTTATTATAATTAATGATTACAGGCAGTCCCCGGGTTACATATGAGAGAGGGTCTGTAGGTTTGTTCTTAAACTGAATTTGTATGTATGTTGAAAACCTATACATATACTTATCAAATGCAAAAAGACAAAAGATGTTTGTCTTAAAGTGGACCCGTCACCCCAAAAAAATATTCAAAATCATATTTTATCACATTAGTCAAGCAAACTGAACATTAATTACACTATATAAATTATTTTAATATGGTTTTCTTCAGTCTGGGAATTCATAATTATAGCAAGCAGGAAGGAGCCATTTTGTGGACACTGTTATTAAGACAAGCCTTGCATCATCTCAGAATCTTGTTTGTGCACCAGAATGGGGGACCCGATGTCTATCCCATGTCCTGGCTACACAATTAAATGGTTAAGAGAACTGGGGAAATGTGTGGGGAGCAGTGACATCTAGGAAGTGCTGAATGGAAAGTGAAAGTAATTATCTGCCCCGCCTCTAGTGGCAGACAATATTTGATTGACAGCTGAGATTTTTAAATGAGCTTAAAACAGCTATGAATGCTTTAATTAAAATTTTAAATTGGATTTCATGTTTAATATGAAAAGGACTTTTATTATACAGATTTTTGTGTCTGGGTGACGGGTCCACTTTAAGATAGTAATTATTTTACCATTCTGTGATTTGCAGGAGACAACACAAGCTAGAGGGAATTGGTACAGGTGGTTTATTAAAGCTAAATGCTAATAAAGGCCAAGCAAACCACAGTGTAGCCTCTGTGTGTAAGTGTGAGTTGTATGTAAGTTATTGTATGTATCTTGAGGACTCTCTGTACATTTATACACATACCTGGTGGACAAAATACAATCTGATTAAAAAAAAAAAAAAAAAAAGCCCTACTGTGGTATCTCCACCTGCCTTTATGGATATCGTACAGGTTACCATGATCCACTTTTTAAGCACTATGGGGCAAATTCACTAAAGCTCGAAGCGTCTAACGCTAGAGCTTATTCGCCAGCATGACGTCATTTCGCAACTTCGATCCCTGGCGAAAATTCACTAGCGAAGTAGATAGACTAGCGCAACTTCGCACCCTTACGCCAGGCGAAGTTGCGCACTGACGAAGGGACGTAACTACGCTAATTCACTAAGATGACCATTTTACTGAACATTACCCCTTGCGCTAGACTTTACTTCGCCAGGCGAAGTTCAATAAAATAGTTCATGAGTTCTGAGTTATGAGTTCAAAAATAAAAAAACAAACTTGAAAGTCCTAAAAAAACGCTGGTGTCATTTTTTTTTTTTTAGGGTGATAGTCTTAAAAATAGCGTAATTTATCTGGGGCGTTACCCTCCTTCCCCCCCCCCCTACATTTCCTAACATATGGCAACACAACTATAAAGGGGGCACATGTTTAGGGCAATAGGACAACTTTATTTTATTTATTAAAGGTTTCCTGGGCTTGTGTAGTGGAATGTAGTGGCAGTAACATATACTATTCTATGCTTAACTTCGCTCTGCATGCAAATTAGGCATCACTAGAGTAAATGCACTTTGCATAACGAAGTAACAGTAGCGCAATTTTGCTAATGTTAGCTGCCCTGAGCGCAAATTCACTTTTTAGTGAATTAGCGGCAGACTGGCGAAAATTTGCCTGGTGAATTGTTGCGAAGCCATCGCTAGCGCATTTTCGCCACTTAGTGAATTTGCCCCTAAGGGTTTAGTCAGACTGACATGATATTACCTGTAATAACCTTGTTGCTTTTAGATGGGTCACTCCTGTGCTTAATTACTTTGTAAACACAATGCATGGAGCTTGAACACGGTCAGGGTTGGGTGTGAAGCATCGTAGTGTGTTTGGAAGGACAAAGACTGAAAGAAGGACGTGAAAAATCTGATCATAAACAGTAATGTGATAGTTGGTATTCACCACTACCCTGTGATAGTGTTATCACAGGAAAAGCAACTAATGGAGGGCCCTGAACTTGACCTTTATTTATAGGGGAAGGCCCCCACAGCCATTCTCAGTGTGATTTTAGCTTAAAGGAGTGGTTCTCCTTTCAGGTAGCTTTTGGTATGTTATAGAACGGACAATCCTAAGCAACTTTTCAATTAGCCTTTTTTTTATAGTTATTTGCCTTTTTCTTCTGACTTTTTGGAGTTTTCAAATGGACGTCGCTGGCCCCTTCTAAAAAGCAAATGCTCTGTAAGGCTATAAATGTATCGTTAGTGCTAATTTTTATTGCTCATCTTTTTACTCAGGCCCACTCCTGATCATATTCCAGTCTCTTATTCAAATCAATGTTTGGTCGCTAGGGTAATTTTAACCTTCGCAACCAGATTGCTTAAAATTGCTAATTGAAGAGTTGCTGAATAAAAAAAACTAAAGAACTCAAAGACCTTAAATAATAATAAATGAAAACTAATTGCAAATTGCTTCAGAATATCACTCTGTACATCATATTAAACGTTATCTCAAAGGTGAACCACCCCTTTAAGGTACAGTAAATTATCCTTAGATAAAATTAAGACTATGGTTTAATTACTGTAAAATGAACTTAAAAACTCCACCGGAATTTCAAATTTTTGATGCATTATCAACAGTGTGATGGTCTAGAGCAGTTATCCTCAAACATTTGAATCTGTGAGCAACATTCAGAAGTAAAAGGAGTTAGTGAGCAACACAAGCATGAGAAATGTTCTTGAGGTGTGAAATACGTTCTCTGATTGGCTATTTGTTACCCCTTATGAGCATTGTCAACCTACATTGAGGCTCTGTTTGGCACTGTATCTGGTTTTTATACAACCAAAACTTTCCTCCAAGCCTGGAATTCAAAAATATACACCTGCTTTGAGGCCACTGGAAGCAAAATCCATGGGGTTGGAGAGCAACATGTTGCTCTACAACCCCATTGATGTTGCTCCCAGTGGCCTCAAAGCAGATGTATATTTTTGAATTCCTGGTTTGAAGGCAAGTTTTAGTTTCATAAAAACAAGTCTTACTTCCAAACAGAGCCCACTATAGGTTGACAGTCCATATAGGGGCTCCCAAATGGTCAATCACAGGTTAAAAAAAAAAATGTTGGGGACCCTGACCTAGAAGTTGTAAAGTGCATATTAGTATATGCCTTTATTTGATCCTTGCCAGAAGGAAACGGTGTATATTCCCAGGATGACGCTGCTTGAGGCCGTAGTGGTTTTATAAAAAGGGTAACAGAATATTGGCTTATAATCCTGATTAATCAACATGTTGGTTCTGATCATCTGCAAGAGCTATGTCCACTTATCCTGATAAATGCAGTATTTAGTGGGCTACAGTTGCATTGTTAGAAAATTCAGTAATTCTGTTTAGTTGCTGCTCTGTCCCAAAGAGGGTATTAACAACAGTTTGTTGAAGCTTTACAAATTTTTTCCCTCCCTGTTTTCCTATAGAAATGATTGAATTTGACAAGTGTAATAGCAGTGCGACTTGTCAGCCTGACCTTTCCTACTTGCTTTGTAAATTCAGGCCCATTTTAATGAGTTGATATATGCAACAAAACCATTTGGCACTGGGCCCTTTCAGCCGCTTCATCTGATTCACAAACCAAGTGATCGTGGGCACACATTCACAGGAATGCAGGCCAGGTATGAGTAAGGGTATACAGCTGTCCTACGCTTTTGTTTGGTAAATAGGAACTGGAAAAAAGCCTCAGACATGAAAACCTGTAAGGGTAACGTCACATGAGTGGGCTTCCTTGGAAGACTCCTCTGCCAATATATTCAGGTTGCCGCTGATATAATCCAATTCCTCGCCTTACTGAATTAAGAGGGGCTGTTGGAAGACCGAAATAAAAGGTAAACTGTCATGGGAAAATGTTTTTTTCAAAACACATAACTTAATAGTACTGCTCCAGCAGAATTCTGCTCTGAAATACAGTTCTCAAAAGTACAAACATTTCAATTTTGAAATCTGACATGGGGCTAGACATATTATCAGTTTCCCTGCTTCCCCCAATCATGTGACTTGTGCCAGCACTTTAGGATGGAACTGCTTTGTGGCAGGCTATTTTTCCTACTTAGGCTGGGGACAGACAGGGAGATTCTGTCGCCTGGCGTTTAATAGCAGGCGACAATCTCCCCGAACTTCCTTCTCCCTGTCCGTCGCTAGTTTAAATGACAAAGCGCCAGCGCTGTGCACCACGCCCACAATTATTGGTCACGTCCATTTTTAGTATACCCCTTTTAGATGGCACAGGGGCAAGTACATAAATAAATACCCCCAGAACTCACAAACA
>CM044441.1:133546407-133580396 GCA_024363595.1 Xenopus borealis
CTTACCCTTTAAACAACAGGGATTGTTTGTCCATATATTGCAATATATTTAAGCTGTATATATATGTGGCATAGTACCACACTTAATGGGAATACTTGTGGAAAAATATAAGATTTATTGAAAAATAAAGTATTCCGTGCGGTATTATGGCACTTTATTTACCAGCACCCGGGCAAGTTGCTTTCATCATCCATCTATCTATCTGTCTGTATAGATGCAGTTTTGGAAGTGGATTCTGTAAGCTTGTTAAACTTAGAAAAAAAAACCCTGCTCTAATGGCTATACTGGTATCTTCTGTATCTGCTGTCTCTTTCAGCAGGGTGCTGCAGTGCAATTTAAACTTCCTGCTGTGTCCCGATATAGTAGATTAAACTCTGACACTGGTGCCAGTTATCCACAGAAATATTACTTCTCTGATGAAAGATAGAATGTGCATCTCAACTGCTATGAAACTCTGAAAACATTTATGTGTTATTCTCACCATGAATTAAAGGGGCAGTTTACACCTTCTATATACATTTGCTAAGCATGAGCACAGTAAATAGGACGTTTGCCAAAAGAAATGCACCAGCCTGGGGAAAGTAGTTTACAGGCCTCCCTAAGGGGGCAAAATGCTTCTTCTTCAGGCAACTAATCTCCCTGACCCAACTTGTGCTCTTATAAACTTCACTCTTTACTGCTGTACTGCAAGTTGGAGTGATATCACCCCCTCCCCCCCAGCAGCTTAACAACAGAACAATGGGAAGGTAACCAGATAACAGCTCCCTAACACAAGATAACAGCTGCCTGCTAGATCTAAGAACAGCACTCAATAGTAAAAACCCATTTCCCACTGTGACTCCTTCAGTTACATTGAGAAGGAAAAATAACAGCCTGCCAGAAAGCAGTTCCCTTCTTAAGTGCTGGCACAAGCCACATGACATGGGGCAACCGGGAAATTGACAAAATGTCTAGCCCCATGTCAAATTTGAATATAAAAAAAACTGTTTGCTCTTTTGAGAAATGGATTTCAGTTCAGAAGTCTAGTGGAGCAGCACTATTAACTGATGCATTTTGAAAAAAACATGTTTTCCCATGACAGTATCCCTTTAAGATGTGGCACACCACTATTTTAGAAGTTCCCTGAGTAAGTGCTTTTCTATCCCCCTTCCTGCCCATGATTATTTAATAAGTCTTTTTTTCTGATGTTTCTCTGCTGAGAACAGAGTAGAGAAAAGTCAGAAGACTCTTCTCTGCTCAGCAACAACAAAATTTCCAGTTGACCAAACTCAACAGTAGATGGCGCCTGCTCTGTCTTTAATTATAAGTACAAGTATGAGAGCAGCTATGCAGAATGCTCGGGACCTGAGGTTTTCCAGATAATGGATCTTTCTGCAATTTTAAATCATTCTGAAAACCATTTCTACATTAAATAAACCCAGTAGGCTGGTTTTGCTTCCAATAAGCATTAGTTATATCTTAGTTGGGATGAAGTACAAGCTACTGTTTTATTATTACAGAGAAATACATTTTTAAAAATTAAAATGATTTGCTTATAATGGAGTCTATGGGAGATAATTCAAAACTTTCTGGATAATGGGCTTCTATATAACTGATCAAATGTAAAAATTAGTAATATCTTGAAAACTAGAAAAAAAAATATAATTAATGTAAACTGAAAAAGTGCTGTCTATGAATTAGGCTTTTTTTACCCTGCCTCTTTTTTTTTTCTTCTCATTACATGTTTGCACCCTGAACAAGGCTTTGTCATTTAAGATGCAAATAGGAAACTAATTGCATCCATTATTTTGAAAGTCCTAAGTTTTTATTTGTCTTTAGCTCATTATATACTTTGAAATCCACACGTCTTGGCCAAAGTACTGGGACATATTGGACTGATCCAGTTGCAGGGGGTGCTTTGGTTTTAATTCATGATATTATTTGTGTACAACTGCTAATTCAGGTAAGGGACCTATTATACAGAATGTCCGGGGTTTTCTGTATAACAGATCTTTCCGTATATTGGGTCTTTATACCCAATATACGGAAACTAGAAAATCATGTAACCATGACCCAATACTCTGATTTTACTTCCAATAAGGATTAATTTAATTATATCTTAGTTGGGATCAAATAATCAGATTAAAAGGAAATCATTTTTAAAATTTGGATTATTTGGATTTGTCTTTTCCATAATTTGGAACTTTCTGGATAATGGGTCCCATACCTGTACCAAAATAATCTAAAGTAATATAAAAGTTGTCAGAAAAGCACTCAAAGCTTTGCTAGGTACAATATACCTGTATGTCCCCTTGAAAATCTTTGACTTTGTGTGTGTCCATCTAATGTAAATATTAAGCAGTGAATTCAATATACAGTGTTCTCATGGCTGAGCCTGAAGCAGGGCTCTTAGTGTGCAAATTGTCTGACTATATGCCTTTCCCTTTTGCCTGGCATCATTTGCCTTTGCCTCTTTTTGCCTGGCATTTCTGAGCGTTAATGGTGTAACTTTGACTCAGACATGGGAGTGTCCCCCTTTTTAATTCAGCAAGAAAAGCCCTACAAGACATTTATTGTGTTCAGAATGCATAATTGGTCAATATAACGGCATTTTAATTATGGAGCACGAAATCTGTTTTATTTTATTTAAGGTTGATGGAAACAAGAATCTCTACGCTTGGTAGGCTAATGAGATTTTCCAATGCATGGGTGAATGCTCTGTCTCCCATTGCTCCTCTGTTTATAAACTTCAATCTCCAGTGATCTGCTGGTCTCGCTGAGTTCTCAGTGGTACTCTACATAAAGAAGGGAATGTTTTGTACTTTGTAATTTGGGATGGGAAAATGAAATTTGCATGACATATACAATTTTCCTTCTGTTACCGTTTTTTTTCCTTGCGACTTTTGTTTACAAACTATTTTTCCTCAGGGACAAATTAGTGTGCATAATCAGGGTGTGTTTCTGCTTGCTAGCCTCCATATCAGTCCCTTTTTGGCATTCGCTTAGTCTCCCTCTTAACACTTGGAATTTTAATACAACAGACTTTTTGTTGCCAAACTGAATGAAGAAACCATTTAACATGTTACCAAACAAGATGGTGATAAAATAGTTCTAAAATCTGTAGTAAAGGATTTGCTCACCTTTATATCAAAATTTAATTTGATGTAGAGAGTGATTATCTGAGACTATTTGCTGACGATGACTTCCATTAAATAAAAGGTGAACTTTTGCACAAACATTATGCCATAGAGACATTGTTAAAGGGGTTGTTCACTTTTGAGTTATCGTTTAGTTTGATGTAGAGAGTGATATTCTGAAACAATTTGCAATTGGTTTTCATTTTCTGTGGTTTTTTTTCTGTTATTTAGCTTTTTTTCAGCAACTTTCCAGTTTGCAGTTGCAGCAGTCTGGTTGCTAGGGCCCAGATTACCCTAGCAACCATGCATTGAGTTGAATAAGACACTGGAATTTTAAGGAGAGTGTCTGAATAAAAAGTTGAGCAATCAAAAGTAGCAATGACAATCCATTTGTAGCCTTTCAGAACATATTTTTGGAGGGGGTCATTGGTCCCCATTTGAAAAGAGTCAGAAGAAGAAGGGAAAACATTAAAAGAAGGGATGGGGTGATATCACTGCCAGTGTCGGACTAGGGGGCCCAGGGCCCCCCACACACCATTCCCCTGGCCCACTGCAACCCCCGGGCCCCTAGGCCACAAGCCCCCCCCCCTCCGGCCGGTGTAGCCCAAAAGAGTGTGTTCCCACCAGCCCTGTTCAACCCTGGCTGTACCTAATGGACTCCGGATGGCATATGCTTCTCACACTTGACAAAATCCAGGCCAGCCCCATCCTTACTGCTTACATAGATTTTGACAAATGGTTAAATCTCCTGCACACCCATCCGGGACTCCGTGTTGGCTACTTACGTGGTTGGCTGCATCCTGTGTCACTGCCTGAAACATATAATTTACATGCAGGCACATTGAGGACAACCCCTAGCAGCATTGCAGGACAGACACCATGGTACAAATTTAATTATTTTATTGTGCCCTTGCAAATTAACTAAACCAAGGGCCTAGGGGCTCACTAAGGCTGGGGCCCACTGGGTTTTTTCCCCTGACCCCGGCAGGCCAGTCCGACCCCTGTGTACTGCACCAGTAAGGTTAATGACATATGCTTATGTTCTGGGAGATTTAGTCACCTGACAACAAATCTTTTCTTCTTCAGGTGTCAAATCTCCCCGAAAAGCCTTTCGCCGGTTTAAATCTAAATCTCTGGCAGGATGGCACTCGGAGCACTTCGTTTTCTGAAGTCTCCTCATAAGGAACTTCGGAAAATAAAGCATTCGGTGTGCGATCCGCCGGCGATTTACATTCTAGCTGACGGGAAGGCTTTTTGGGGAGTTTAGTAGTCTGTAGAAAAGGTGATTTGTCGCCGGGCAACCAAATCTCCCCGAATCTTAGCATCTGTCGCTACCCTAAAGAGTGACTGAAGTCTATCCTTACGCAAATGACTGGGGGCACCTGGGAATTTGGCAATATGTCTAGCCCAATGTCAGATTTAAAAATGAAATCTGTTTGCTCTTTTGAAAAAATTTGGAAAATCCCGGCCTGCACATCACTAGCTGGTGAGCTGCTGCTACTTTAAGGGCCAGGGCACACCAGGCTGCAGGGGGAGATTAGTCGCCCAGCGACAAATTGCTTTTTCTTTCTTCTCGAACTACTTTCCAGCCAGCTAGAATTTAAATAGCTGGCAGGATGGCACTCTGAACGCTTCGTTTTCCGAAGTCGCCTCTACTAGGAAAATTCGAGCGACTTAGGAGCATTCTGAGTGCCATCAAGGGTTGCCACCATTAAATACCAGCCAGTGGTGGGGGTGGGCAGTGATGTAAAGGGGGCAGAGCCACAGAGGGGTGCTGTTAAAGGGGGTGGAGCTGTGATAGTAAAGGGGCAGGGCCACCTCGAGCATTGGAGATTAGGCACATTGACATGGAAGGGCCAAGGGCTTTTGTTAGGGTATTACAAATTACCAGCAACTACATTGCCGGCAAATTTGTAATACCGGCCCCAGCCTTAACGGCTAGGTTGGTAAAATACTGGCCGGGTGGCAACCCTAGTGCCATCCCACCGTCAATTTACATGCTTGTCGATGGGGAGGCAGTTCGGTTAGATGCCCAACTGCCCTTAAGCAGTTGCAGGGTCGGACTGGCCAGGTGGGCCAGATCTCCCTCTCCCGAGTCCCTGGACCTATAACTCCTGTGTGCAACAAGCAGCTCCTGTGCACACATGCACCACTGATGGGGTCCAGATGCAGCGTCAAAGATGGGATCCGGAGGGGTGCCCTGGACAGCAGGCCCCGAAGTCCTACCCTGAGGCATTGCATTAGGACAGTGTCAGAAGGAGAGCTTTGTCACCTGTGGGAAATGTCTTCTCCCATGGGTGACCTGGCAAGAAAATACATGGACCTCTGGGTTTGTTGTATAAACCATGTTACCACATGCACAAAAATGCAGAAGGAAAAGTTCTCTGTGTATGGCCACCTGTAGATAGCCCCCTTTAGAGGAACAGACCAAAATAACACTGCAAAGGATTCTGGTGTAAATATCTCCCTGTAATCTGCTTTTCTAACATTTATACTGTGTATCAGAGGTTAATTATTATTATTAGGTCGTCTTTCAACTCATTCTATTGGGTCAGAGCGTGGGAGACGCATTCCCTGGCCAAACACTATATGATCTTTATCTCCTTTTCCCACCTTAATCCGTTTCCATAGAAACAGGGTTTATCAGCAGAAAAGCCTAATTCAGTCTTATGTATCTGTCTATTAAACTAAAAATTGCTTCTTGCGGTACTATCAGCCCTACCCTCCCATTGTATGTGTTAGCTGTTGGTTGGGTGTTATTTTGCCACTATTTTATATACACACATTCTACCGAAACATAAAATCAGGGGCTCTTGCCTAATGTTTTTCGCGGGACAGTCCCGGATTGTTATTGAAATGTCCCAACTTTCTCTTGGATCTCCGGCACTGACGCCAGAAAAAGATACAAAGTTTCTAACTTAATTGGCATTTTTGCAGAGAACCCAGAATACGTGGCAGGTGCACTTTGATGCATTTGTAACATTTTAAGATAAGAAAAAGTACCCTAGCAACCATGTGTAAAAGGAAAGGAGGGAGCACTCACAGACCCTTCGGAGAAGCCATCCGCTGTGCTGCTACGTGAAACCGCTCCCGATGAGTGTGGATTACAGCCAAGATTATTAGATGCGCAGCACTAGAGGCTTTGCCCACGAAACGCATCAGGCTTGTTTTCTGTTGTGTGCTCTGTTTAATATTTTATAGATGATCCAATAAAGCAATGGTTTTAATGCTGCTTGTACTCCGTGTTTAATCTTGCTTGGTACCCTAGCAACCATGCACTGATTAGAATAAGACTGTAACATGAATAGGAAAGGACCTGAATAGAAAGAAGAGTAATAAAAAGTAGCAATAACAATACATCTGTAGCCTTATTTTTTTAGATGGGGTCAGTGACCCCTATTTGAAAGCTGGAAAGTTTCTAAAGAAAAAAGCAAATCATTTTGGCTCTTCTATAACAGACTAAACGTTAACTTAAAGACTTAAAGGTAAACCTCCCCTTTATTCCTTATTGGAAGCATAAACAGCCTATTGGTATTGTTTAATTTTTAAATAATTATTTAAGGGAATTGTTTGTGTAAAAATAAAAAGTGGGTATATAGGCTGTGTAAAATAAAAATGTTTGTAATATAGTTAGTTAGCCAAACATGTAATGGATAAAGGCTGGAGTGAATGGATGTCTAACATTATAGCCAGAACACTACTTCCTGCTTTTCAGCTCTACATAGTAAGTTAGGCTGAAAAAAGACACACGTCCATCAAGTTCAACCTTTTAACTATTTTATTTTAACTGCCTAACTGCTAGTTGATCCAGAGGAAGGCAAAAAAAACCCATTTGAAGCCTCTCCAATTTGCCTCAGAGGGGGGAAAATTCCTTCCTGACTCCAAAAAGGCAATGGGACTAGTCCCTGGATCAACTTGTATAATGAGCTATCTTCCATAACCCTGTATTCCCTCACTTGCTAAAAAGCCATCCAACCCCTTCTTAAAGCTATCTAATGTATCAGCCAGTACAACTGATTCAGGGAGAGAATTCCACATCTTCACTGCTCTCACTGTAAAAAACCCCTTCCGAATATTTAGGTGGAACCTCTTTTCTTCTTATCGGAATGGGTGACCTTGTCAGCTGGAAAGACCTACTGGTTTCCACTGATCAGAGACTTGAGGGGGGGCACATAACTGTTACTTTTGAATCTGAGCTGAATGCTGAGGATAAATTGCAAACACACTGAACAGTTATGTCCCATGTGGCCCCCCTTAAAGTTACTGACTCAGGGTGGCCATACACTGAGAGATCCGCTCGTTTGGCGATGTCGCCAAACGAGCAGATCTCTCCACGATATGCCCACCTATATGCCCTAGGGCCCAACGATCGGATCACAATGCAGGGCATACGGGCGGTTGGATCGGTGGACCGCATCAACGGACAGATGGGATTTTTAATACTGCCCAATCGACATCTGGCCGACTTTTGGCCAGATATTGATCAGAGTAGCCCATCAGAGGGCCCCATACACTGGCCGATAATCTGCCGATTCAGTCTGTCAGCAGCTTTTATCGGCCCGTGTATGGCCACCTTAACTCAGAGTTAGAAAGCTGAAAAGCAGGAAGAAGTTTTCTGTTTTGTTCTGTTACACATCCAGTCACTCCAGCCTTTATACATTACATTTTTGGCTAACTAACTATATTAGAAACATTTTTTATTTTGCACAACCTATCTATTTACTCAATTTTAAAGGGAAGCTGTCATGGGAAAACAGGTTTTTTAAAAAAAACGCATCAGTTAATAGTGCTGCTCCAGTAGACTTCTGCACTGAAATCCATTTCTCAAAAGAGCAAACAGATTTTTTTATATTTCGTTTTGAAATCTGACATGGGGCTAGCCATTGTCAATTTCCCAGCTGGTCATGTGACTTGTGCCAGCACTTTAGGAGGGAACTGGTTTCTGGCAGGCTGTTGGTTTTTCCTTCTCAATGTAAAAGAATAGTACGCAGTGGGACATGGGTTTTACTATTGAGTGTTGTTCTTAGATCTACCAGGCAGCTGTTATCTTGTGTTAGGGAGCTGTTATCTGGTTACCTTCCCATTGTTCTTTTGTTCGGCTGCTGGGTGGGGGAAAGGGAGGGGGGGATATCACTCCAACTTGCAGTACAGCAGTAAAGAGTGATTGAAGTTTATCAGAGCACAAGTCACATGACTGGGGGCAGCTGGGAAATTGACGAGATGTCTAGCCCCATGTCAGATTTCAAAATAAAATATAAAAAAACCTGTTTGTTCTTTTGAGAAATGAATTTCAGTGCAGAATTCTTCTGGAACAGCACTATTATTTTGAAAAAAAAAAATGTTTTCCCATGACAGGATCCCTTTAATTTTTACACTGAACTGTTCCTTTAATAGGCTCAAGGTATGGAGATCCAATTTACAGAAAAATCCCTTATCTGGAAAACCCCAGGTCCTGAGCATTCTGGATAACTGGTCCCATACCTGGATCTCTCCCTCATTGCCCCCTGCCATGGTGTGGTGCCATTAATGTGCCGGGGGACTGCAGTAGCGTTTTCTGGATGAGCGGTGCTTCCATAACAAGTAGCCGAGTATTCCTGTGTAGGACGCTTCTGTGCTGACCAACCATCTGTTCTAAATAAGCTTTGTACGGCAGCATTCCTGTGCATTATATTCTCATTATAAAGCTCCATGTTAGTCACCCGCCTTATAAAACCCCCAGTTATTTATCAGCACGGCCCGAGACATTTATGATGCTTCCTTAATTCAGTGTTTAGCCAGTGCAGGTAATATTAGACTGCGGGGAATGTATCAGGACTCATTAGGTACTTGCTTTCATGTCTAATGTTCATCTTTCTCTTGTATCTCCCATGAAATAAATCTTAACCTAATTACTACGGGAGGGGCAAGAGACGCATTGCTCTGTTTGCTCTGCAACTGAAGCCCATAGGGAAGTGGGTTACCTTTGAACACAATGATCACAGTGAATTTTTATTCACTTACACGGTTATCTGTGTTTTCAGATGAAACATATGTGCCACCTTCGCTCTATCTTAATCTCTGCCACATTTGATTTCAATTGATATCTTGTTCATTATACTCTTTCATTCCCTCCAGCTCTCTCTCTCTCTCTCTCTCTCTCTCTCTCTCTCTCTCTCTCTCTCGCATTCATATTTCTAAATAATTCATATAGTGTACGCATCGCTCATAGATAACATTTGGAGGTCTCTGAGATACAGGCCTTCCTTCATTATATGGTGCACGCCACACACATAAGTCCTGCTTCCCTGCCTTATTGTTATCCCATGTTTCTCTTTTACATTCAGTTTCTAAAAGAATTTAAGCACTGTTATTTGCAGCAAGAACTAAATTTAGCATAAGGGGGGGCTTTGGAATTTCTGGAAGATGTGGCCCCCATCCTAGGCAGTCAGGATACATAAATATGGATTGTGCCTTTGACTATTGGTGGCAGGGCCGCTATCGGCGGTTTTACAAGTGTACCGGCCCGGGCCAGAAGGGGGGGCCCAGCAGTGCTGCACTTTTTGAAAGAGCCCCGGCCCTCCTTTACATCACTGAAACCGTGCCACCCTTCTTAAAACCGAAACAGCCTGAATGCAGAAGTGCCGAAAAATATTTTCTGGGGCCCCAATTTTTTTTAACTTGTCAATGGGGCCTTGGCGCCAATGTTTAAAAAAAACTTGTACTTGTAAGGGGGGTCATGGCTCCAATTTTTTAAAGAAAACTTTTATGGGGGCCCTGACCATCAGTAGCTTTTTATAACTTGTGTGTGGGGGGGGTTTACCTTTTTTAGCACTGATGTCTGTGTTAGAGTCCTGCAGCGGGTCGGGTACTCGGAAAAAGGGATCCCATACCTGTACTATACGTTCCATGCATTCTCCTGCAGGTGCCACTCTTTCTTCTTATCATGGGACGTGCTTTGTATTCACTGAATCATAGACTTGCTCTGTTGGTTTGAATGTTTTCCCAAATAATACAATAAACTGCTTTTTTTTTTTTTTTCAAGGAAATGCAACTTCCCCACAAGTGCCACGGCCATCTTTTATGGATTATTTTGACAAACAGGACTCAAAAAACAAACCTCATGATAACGGCAATCAGAATCTGCATGAGCAGTACCACATATCTAAAAATGTGTTTCCAGACAACTGGAAGGTTCCACCTGATGGAGATTTTGACTTTGTAAGTACAAAAAGAGTCCTTATTTATTTATTTTCTATTTTATATAGACTATGTAAATAAAGTTCTTCATGTGTGGCAGTGCTTGCCAAATTAAATCGTATATACATGGTGAGCTTAAGTCACAAGGTTAAACACTTGCCACGTATGAATCCTGCTAAATGTGCAGTGATTTGGCCAAATCTTGGATTCTGTGCATACCTAATATATGGACAAAAGTATCTGGACACTGACATATACAGCATCTCATTCCCAAAGCCACAGGTTTAAATATATATATTCGATCTACCATTAATAAAATAATGGCTTCTGCTCTTCTGGGAAGTCTCTTCGCAATATATTGGAACATTTTTGCTGGGATTTGCTTTCATAGATCTTTATGGGATAAGGAAATTATGGCCAGCAAGCAAGAGGGACAGTGGCTTCTTTGGAAAGATTAGAACTGCAAGCTGAACCAGGAAAATCCTCTAAGAATCTTCAGAAAATAAAACAAATGGAAAATTTTCATTAACATTTTAATATTTGTAGTGAGTAAATCCTTTGATTGCTATGGTTACCCTTTAACGCTCAATGACTATTGCAGCCAGCATGGAACAGGAATGTTTCTGATCATGTGACCAGTAGAATGTAATTTTTATGGTTGCTGGCCTCCGACCAAATAGGTTGCTTTCAGGAATTTTGCATTTAATGAAATTGTAGAATTGGTAAAAGATCACATCTATTGAAGTTTGGGCAGCTGAAACACAGAAAGGATAAATACACAAAATACACAAAATTGTCCGTACTGCCTTTTAATGTCTTAAATAGAGAATGCCCAAGACCAGCGACGGACTGGGGCGCCCACCGGGCCGCAGCCTCAGGGAACCCCCACACCATCCCCCGGGCCCCCCAGCCACAAAGTAAAAATTGGCTGAGAAACCATCCAATCTCCCCTTGTGTGCGACGCGCATACATTTTACCAAAGCGATCCAGGAGGAAGTGAGCTAGTCTGGGCTGGCGCCCCTTCCCCACGTGCATGCTCATGCATACAGGAGGAAGTGCATGGAGATGGTATGGGCCAGAGACCCCCGCACGCTTGTGCGCATACTTTTTGCTGGCACAACCAAGATCCTGGAGCTGAAGAGGAAGTGCAGGGAGTGGGTCTGCAATGGCGGGGCCCAGAAGAGCCTGGGGCCCACCGGGTTTTTTCCCGGTGTCCCGCCGGCCCAATCTGACCCTGCCCAAGACTGCACCTTAGAGTGGTTTTAGGCACAAACACTGTATATGGGTGGTATAAGGTGTTTCTATGCCAACATATTATAATAGATCTTGACTTAAATGGTGTCCCACACTGTAAGTCACTGCAGATCTACACCTTTTCCTTTGAAAGCAGATAAAAGTGAAACTAGTATAGGTATGGGACCTGTTGTCCATAATGCTCAGGACCTGGGGTTTTCTGGATAACTGATCTTTCTGTAATGTAAACATTACAATTTAACCCAGTAGTCTTATTCTGCTTCCAATACAGATTAATTACATCTTAGTTTGGATCAAGTACAAGCTACTTTTATTATTACAGAGAAAAAAGAAATCCGTTTAAAAAAAATTTGTAATTGTATTGGAGTCTGTGGGAGACAGTCTTTCCCTAATTCTGAACTTTCTGGATAATGGGTTTCTGGATTACAGATCCCATACCTTTATTTAAACTTTTAAAATTAAGGGTTAGATGATAATTTGCCCCTCTAATAAGGAGTCTTTCTAAAGTTTGTGGGGTCTTCCCATAAATGCACTGGCTATTGACCCTCCGACAAGCATCAATACAAATAAAATAATACGCTTGCTGGCATGGTTCACTATGTATTACTGTTTATGCTTTATATTAAGCACAACAGCCTTATAATGTAATATATTTCCTTTTTCCTGTTCCACTTTTTAACTCTCTCTTTTTTTAAAAATATAAATGAAACACTTCGTAAACATAATTTACGTTCGTATTGAAGAATATATGGAACTAGGCAGCCGAGACGGGCACAATGCAATCCTTCTGGTTGGCCGTACATCAGACTCTATTGTTTTATTATGCTTTACCTTTGGCTGATTTCTTATAACCAATAGGCTCTTTATAGTGGCATCTGTATTTATTTTACATGATTTCTTTTCTTTGCAAAGATGATTGCATGTGTTTGTGAAATGATGTGATTGATTGAGATGTTAGTGGGTCCAGTCTGCATTTTTGCGTCACTCCAGCAGCCTGTGTGTGTTTGTGTGACAATATAGCACCTTCTGTGTGTGTGCCATTCTAGCAGACTATTTATGAAGCTGTATGAAGCTGATTTAGCATTTGTGGAGACAGAGTGTAACCAGCTGAAAAAAAAAAAGAATTTAACTCAGCCAAAGTCCTCTTAAAGCCAGGTTATTTTTATAGAATGATCATGTTTTACTAAAATTAGCAGAGCTGATAAGGTTTGTTGGAAAGGGCAGGACGAGGCAAACTCAGCAAGAAAACATTTATAGAAGGTTAGATAGGACTTGTAACATGGAAATGTAATTCTTTTTTTTAGTTTTTTTTTATTTTTTTACAAAACTACAAAAATAAATATATAAAAAAAAAATATATAGGCATAAGAGTTCGAGTGCACCTAAGCAAAAAGCACCTTGGATCTTTAATGTATGCATCTCCGAGATAACATAGTAACTAAGGTTGAAAAAAGACATAACTCCATCAAGTTCAACCTTTTAAATCTGTATAAAAAACCCTTCCGAATACTTAGGTGGAACCTCCTTTCTTCTAATCGGAATGGGTGACCTTGCCAGCTGGTAAGACCTACTGGTAAAGTTTTATATGATCCCCTTATATATTTATACATAGTTATCATATCGCCCCTTAAAGAGGAACTATCTTGAAAATTAAAATTTAAAATAAGTTTCATCTTACTAAAAATAAGAAACTTTCTAAATACATTCAATTAAAAATTCTGTACTTTTTCTGAAATAACCAAGTGTATCTTCACTATCCCTCTCGGCATCTGTTCATTCTCTCTTCATGCAGCAGTTGGGTGTCAGTCATTAATCATTAGATCCAATATATCTTATAGGGGGCTCCTTTTGCCTAGATGTATTACAGCTCACACAATTAAAATCACCAGACGTGTCTCTCTACGTGCAGGATTTATAATATATATTGGATCTAACTGTCAATGATTATCTGACACCCAACTCCTGCATGAAGAGTGAATGAAGAGACACAGATGCTGAGAGAGGAATAGTGAAGATAAACTTGATTATTTCAGAAACAATGCAGAATATTTAATTGATTGTATTTACAAAGTTTCTTATTTCAGCACGCTGAAATTTATATTACTTTTTAATTTTCGCTATAGTTCGCCTTTAAGCGCCTCTTCTCCAGTGTGAACATCCCCAACTTGGCCAGTCGTTCCTCATAGTTAAGATTTTCCATACCTTTTACCAGCTTAGTTGCCCATCTACTGTATGTACCCTCTCTAATACAATACATTTACAATTACACCCCAGGTGCATGACTTTACATTTATCAATATTAAATCTCATTTGCCACTTAGCTGCCCAGATTGCCAGTTTGTCAAGATCCTGTTGCAAGGATGCCATATCCTGGATGGAATTGGGCTGGATAGTTTTGTCCAAGCAATTCTGGAGAAGCCGCACACCACACACCTCCCGTGTCAAGATGGCCCCCGGTGCTCATTGAGTGAGGAATCGGCAACCTCACAATCAAGTAGAAGAGAATCACCGGCGCACAGCATTAATAACTTTGCACTGCATTAATAAAATTGCAAGAGTTCGCCCTGCTGCTATAATCCCTGTGTGCTGGTGATTCTCTTCTACTGGATAGTTTTGTGTGATACATTACTTACAACACCCTCCCCTAAGTCATTAATGAGCAAGTTAAATAAAAGTGGACCCAATACTGAGCCCTGTGGGACCCCACTAAGAACCTTACTCCAAGTAGAGAATATACCATTAACAACCACCCTCTATACCCGATCCTGTAGCCAGTTTCCTATCCATATGCAAACAACGTAATTAAGGTGCTGTTTTGAGAACAGAAACATGATGTTTTATGAATATATTGATTGGCAGAGTATACAGGATGAGTCTATTAAGACTGGAGATCATTAACACATTTCACTGTGGAAGTCCTAGTGGTGTAGTAGAAGCCTGTGTTTGAGACCTATCCAGTGTTGGACTGGCCCGCAGGGATACCAGGATAACTCCCAGTGCAGGTGTCAGTGGACCCTCTTGCTTCTAGTGATCTGGCCTATTTCATGTTCATTCCCTAATTCTTATGTGGAAAAAGAGGCTTAATAATGGAACAGAGTATAGTAAGTTGATCTAAGAGAATAGGAGAATAAAGAGTTTGTGATGTGAGAAGGAATAATAGTTTGGAAAGTTGGGCCCCTGGTCTAAGGTTTTCTGGTGGACCCCTGGCATCCCAGTCCGACACTGGACCTATCTTGTTATTCTTCTCTGTTTTTGCATACCCAATTCTTGGCATAATATTAAACAAAGTAACTCCTATATTTCAAAAAGCATTCCAAAAATTTAAAGTCTACAATGGTTTTGTTATTTTCAAACTTCCTCCAGAAAGCAAAAATCCAGGGAGAATTTTTTTTGCCTGATGAAATTCCTGATGCACTCGGCATTATTATATTTTTCTGAAGCAATATTTCAGTTAAAATAACAAACACTCACGCCAGATAGGCTTCGGACCTATTTTATGTTTGGAGCGACTGAATTAATTAGATTTTTAGTTGATAAAATTGACATTGGGGAAAGCCTTTTATATCGCTATATATAAACTTCCCAAGAGCATGAAAGGCATTGTGTGAGAAGCCCGATGTGCTTATTGCAGTAACACCATCATAATATCTGTCATAGCAATAGAACATTTCCAAAGCAAGCCAGCTCTCCAGATTGTTTGGAAGTACATAAAGATGTGCACAATATTGGGATGTATTATTTTCAGTAAGCTTCCTGTTTCAAGAGCGCAGATTCTGGAATGGTAACAGAACTTGAAAGAGCCATCTGTTAACCAAGCCCGAAGACTTTCAGTGGAATAATGAGCAGAAAAACTAAATTAGAAACACGAATAACGGAAACACAGCGGTTCTGACCTTAAGCTGAGGTTTCCACGCGGAAATGCAGTCTCATAATAGAGAGCAAGACAGCTACTTGTATTGAAGCAAACGGGGTGATTTTGGGATTGATCAGTAGAATTAGATGATATAATATTTATTTCTGCCTGCTTTGTATCTTTTAAGTTTTGTAAACTAAAATTTGTATTGGTTCTTACAGTGAACAAACCTGGTATCCATAGGTTAAAGTATGAGGGGGGAAAAGAAAACAAATAAAGCAAAGGAAAATAATAAATATTGCTAGCTGAGTCTTGCCTAAGTTATAGGTTTTTAAAAAAAAATAATTTCTTCCAAACAATCTCCTTTAGATCACGTGTTGTGCTTAAAAAATGGCAGGTTGTATTTTCGTACATGTTGGTGATAAAGGGATTTTTCCTTTTAGTTTATGTGTAGAGACTACTGTAAGCATGTGTCGACTGAAACTTGTGTAAGCAGCTGAGGTTCCCTTGGAAATTTGGTATAAAAAGTTGTACAATCTAACCAAATATATTCTATGCAGCACTTGGATCCTGGTCTCCATGATTGTAACATGGGTGCCTCCTTTATTGATGAGCTGTATTGTGACCATGCTTTAGTGGAATAAATAAATGTCACACCTAGGCCTATTTTTTTTTACATTTTGTAAACCAGGCTAAGGATTCCATTTAACAGGCAATTTCAAAGGCAGATGAAGAATTTTTGCTTCTGGCTTGCATTTATTTTGAGGCGCAATTAGAGACTCTTTGGGTTTTTTTCAGACACTGTCAATCTCAATATGTCATTATATGGTTATGCCCTTTTTAATATAACATTTATCTTCACTGACAAGTCATCAGATGGTAGCTTTTATTACTGTCCTTATTATTTAGCGTCTTGGCAATAAGGGCCAGGGCACAAGCTGCTATTTGGGGAGATTAGTCACCCAGCGACAAATCGCTTCTTCTTCGGGCTACTAATCTCCCCAGACTGTATTCCCGCTGGCTCGAATGTAAATCGCTGACGGGATGGCATTCTGATCACTTCGGCTTTCTGAAGTTGTGAAGTTTGCTTGTGAGGCAACTTCAGAAAACGAAGCGTTCCGAGTACCATCCTGCTGGCAATTTACATTCTAGCCAACAGAAAGGCAGTTCAGGGAGATTAGTCACCCGGAGAGGAAGCGATTTGTCGCTGGGTGACTAATCGTCCCTGGTAGTCTTGTGTGCCCTGGCCCTAACTAGGCCATCAGACACTTTTTTCCACCATTGTGCCCTGATCTAGTGAATTATTCTGGGCCACATGGAACACATTTGACAATTTCTGTATTTCCAGGACCCTAGCATTGACTGCACCATAAACTTTTGTTTAATGTTATTGGTTGTTGTTCACCTTTAAATTTACTTTTAGTATGGTGTAGAGAGAGATTCTCATTTTTTATTATTTGTGGTTTTTCAGTTATTTAGCTTTTTATTCTGCTGCTCTTCACTTTGCAGTTTCAGCAATCTGGTAGCTAGGGTCCAACCACCCCTAGTAACTATGCACTGACTTTAATAAGACTGTAAAATGAACAGGACAGGCCTGAATAGAAAGATGATCAACTAAAAGTAACAATATGTTTGTAACCATTCAGAGCATTTGTTTTTAGATGGGGTCAATGACTTTCATTTGAAAGCTGGAAAGAGTCAAAAGAAGAAAGCAAATTAAAAAAAAAAAACTACAAAAAGAAAAAAATGCAAGCCAGTTGAAAAGCTGCTTAGAATTAGCCATTCTATAACATACTAGAAATTAAAGGGAACCACCTTTTAACAGAATCTTCATACTGTTTTTTTAATTTGGACCCATTTTTGGATTAGCTTCTTGGCCCAAATCAAAATGTGGTAATATATGTGTTTTCTGGTCCATTGCCCCTAAACAGGAGACAGATTGTGCTATAAGCAAATTACAGTTCTAAACAAGTGTTTAGTACACCGGCCAAAATCCTGGTGCCCGAGAGCATGACGCAAACAGAGGCATGCAGTCACATTTTATTTTAATTTCTGCAAACTGGCTTAAATTAGATATTATGACTGTTTGTACCAAATGTAAATGTGCTGTAATTATGTCATTTTAAGGAAACGTGGGGAATATGCAACAGCTGTCGTCCTAGAAAGTAATTACATGTCAGACCACTCCGTAATAAATGTTCTGGAAACATAACGCAGAATATTCCATT
Source organism: Xenopus borealis (assembly GCA_024363595.1). Taxonomy (NCBI): domain Eukaryota; kingdom Metazoa; phylum Chordata; class Amphibia; order Anura; family Pipidae; genus Xenopus; species Xenopus borealis. The sequence goes on from CM044441.1 coordinate 133,564,035, forward strand.
GCAAGAACTGGGCTGGAACTGAGAGCCAATGGGCGCTTCTGGCTCTACATCATGAAATGTGAATTTCAGGGGGTAATGTGAAGGACCAAGGCAGCGTCATATAGTCCGCTCCCATGTAGCTGTTCCGATAATAAAATTCTTTGGGAGAGTTATTAAATTGGCAAACATCCAGCCACTCTGTAACGCAATATACAGTTATAGGACAGAGTCTTCAACTGATCCCAGTCTCATTTTGTTCTCTGTTTTATCTCCAAAATATGTTCAGATATAGATGTTCTGGGCAAACTGTTACATTGCATTGGCATGCCATGCATACATTTCCTTTACAATCAGGCTGAACTTCATGCCAAAAAAAAATCCGGTTGAGCTTTTCTTTTGATAAATATACCTCTTCATATTTACCTTGCACAAGTCTACCAATATCGTACTGTCTGTAGAATGGCCATGCATTGCTCAAGATTGGCTGGGGAATTCAATCACTGAAAGAATGGAAGTTTGGCAACCTTTATGTTGCTCTTTATAGGAAGCATTTTGCACTAAAACTAAACCAAACAAGTCCTGCTTTGAGCCTCACAAGTGCCAACAGAGCTCTTAATAGGGTCCCAAGAAGAAAGAATGCTTTGGACTCCTGCACTCATTAAGACCACACAAACCAGTGTTAGACTGTGGAAGGACTAAATAACATACACAAAATGTAATGTTAACCAGTAACAAATCTAGAAGTTGCAAGGCTTGACCGCAAAATGTTTGTGTGGTCCCCATACAAGTAACCTTGTGTTAAAAAAAACATCTTGAAAGTGCTCATTGATATAAACTTCACTGAACGTTCTACACTCTTGTCCTCAAGCAGTTAAGTCAGATTTCTGTTAACAGCATTACTTTTGAACCATTCAGTTTGGATAATATGATCTAAGCAAGAACTGTAGCTAATAGAGCCCAGATATGGTTGGATGAAATGTTGCCTATGGTAGCAGTGAGATAATAGCCTCTGGGAAGGGAGTGTGACTGTAGGAAAGCAGGTATAGTAGGGAGATATAGTGCCTATAGTAACAGTGGTTAATAGTCTCTGGGAAGGGAGTGTGACTGTGGGATAGTAGGTATAGTAGGGAGAGAAGGTGCCTATAGTAACAGTGGATAATAGTCTCTGGGAAGGGACTATGGCATAGTAGGTATAGTAGGGAGAGATGGTGCCTATAGTAACAGTGGGATAATAGCAGGCCATAGAAATGATCTGTGATTCTAGTCACTCTGGGTCCAAGTGTCTTTGAGAAACTGAACCCCCTGGTTTTACAATATTGTTTATCATCTGAAATCTGTATCATGTTTGAGCAACACATATGGGTTTGGGCAGTCCTTGATACTTTTTGGCAATATCAATATGATGCAGTGACGAGTTTTAATTGCTGCTAAAAACAACCCAAGTACCATTGCTCTAAAGAAAGCAGTACAACCATAGTTTTTAGTTCAAATATTTTTCTTTACAGCCAGGTTGAATAGGGTTATTACTCCCACACATCCCTCTTTATTTAATTTAGGGATGCTCCGAATCCAGGATTCTGCCTTTTTCAGTAGGATTCGGATTCCGCCGAATCCATCTTCCTGGCCGAACCGAATCCTAATTTGCATATGCAAAATAGGGAAAGGGAGGGAAATCACGTGACTTTTTGTTACAAAGCAAGGAAGTAAAACATGTTTTCCCCTTCCCACGCCTAATTTGCAATCCTAATCGGATTAATCTTTTGCAAAGGATTCGGGGGTTCGGCCGAATCCAAAATAGTGGATTCGGTGCATCCCTAATTTAATTGCAGACATTTGGAATATACTTGTACGTCCCTTTATCAGGTATATATATACATTTTTAACTTTAAAAGGACATTTAGTGAATTTGTCCCGTCATGCCGTGAGTATTAACGGAACCTGGTCTTCCATGGTATGCAAAACCTTCTTGAATATAGTTTGACTAATGAAGTGTTGGTGAGAGGCATTTGATGCTATTTTGTAGAGCGGAGCTGTTCTATAGTATGTTTGTATGCACAGCACACACAGTTTAATCTGTGATACACAAGAGGACTGGTGTTCATTTAGTGCTTTTAATGTAGGACATGCAGTGGCTGTTGTTTTTCCAAATCAATACTGAACAGGGCTGAGTACATTTACTGCTCTTTGTTTTTTTTTTTAATGCCTTATAACACTTGCCATCTTTCTAGCAGTTTATACCCTGCAAAGATTGGACATTTTAATTGAATGTGGTTTAGGGATTACAGTGGAAAGTGCTTGGGTTTCAAATAAAAAAAAATCTTTCATTGCACTTTCTGCATAATGACATGTTGGGTGGTTTTTAATTATGCCGATTATTCCTTCCTAGTAAATGTGTCTTTATGACATTGCTACCAGTACCTAATCAGTCTTTCCGTTTTTATTTTGGTTAGCCACAAAAATGACCATTGCCACAGTCTCTAAGCTGGCCATAAACTAATAAATGCAGTTGTGGATCTTCCCAGTTGCCTGTGCCAAATTGGGCTGATCCAATTGTTGGACCCCCCCCCCCCCCCCCCATACCAACTGTTTTATCTGAATACATTTGTGTGCCAGATCTAGATCAGGCAACCTGTTGAGTCCCCCCCAAACATATAGTAAGCTACCAGTAAGTCTAAAGGACTCTGGCACATCAAACCTGTGGATCACATGCTCAATTGGAAAATCTACAATATGGAACAGGTACTCAAATAAAGGCAATCTTCCCCCGGGTTGTTGAAGCAAAGTAAAAACAGCCTATTTATTGGAGACCCTTATTCAAGCCAACTAGGTTACTGGAGACCCTAATTCAAGTCTTGTACTATTGGACACATGCTCAATGTAAAATGTATTTGCACTCATGCGTCTTGCCTTGCAATGCTGAGATCCGGTTCTGTTTGCGTAGAGATTGCCTGACAACCCAAAGTACAGGTATGAGTCCTGTTATCCAGAAGGCTCAGGACCTGGTGTATTCCGGAAAATGGATCTTTCCATAATTTGCATCTTCATACCAAACTCCGGCTTCCAAGCCAAAATTTGATACAGAGGCCCACATAACACAGAAACCCCTAATATACACATCACCTTTTCTTCAAAAAAAGTATGAATAAATGTCATTTTCTATGCTGAAATCCAGCTATTTAACAGTTCTTCTCTTTCTGCATCATTTTAAATCCTGGCAGGGAAGGAGAGACTAAAACACTGATGTTACAAATTGTAAATTGCACTGTGATGTTCCATTCCTTATTGAAATCACATGTGCTGGGAATTGTGGGGTTTGGAGGATGCAGAGGACAGATGCCGATACAAAGTAACAGTAGTCAGCCAGCTCAGCAAAGATCAGCAGTAGTGATATGTGGGTCGGGAAATTCTCGAACTGCACCCTACCCTAACCCGTCCCCTCCCAATCTGTACCTTGCCCCCCAATTTATTGACCCTCCCCACAGTGAAGTCAACAAAGGGGCCGATGTGAGCCTATAAACTTAGGCACCGGAAGTGCTAGTTCCGAACCCACCCAACCCGCGGGTTTCAGGCTGGCCCACATATCAGTAATCAGCAGGAGAGCAGGGGGCTAGGCTTAGGGAACTGTCAGGAAACCATTAAAAACCATGAAAAGTCTGCATATTATTTAATTGATATATATTGCAAAGTTGCTTGAAATTATGTTTACTTTTCAAAAATGTTTTTTTGTGGAGTTCCCCTTTAAGTCTACTTTGTAAACATTAAATAACACCAGTAGGCTGTTGTTGCTTCCAATAAGGATTAATTATGTTAGTTGGGATCAAATACAAGCCACTGTTATATTATCACATAAAAAGGAAATCATTTTAAAACTTTGGATTATTCCATAATTCAGAGCTTTCTGGATAATGATTTTCGGGATTACAGATTCTTTACCTGTAGTACGATATGAACAGTTCTTTCACCAGTTTAGGGCTGCATGCAGTGAGTATTAAGCTAACACTGTGCAGTAGAAGGGAGCAATGACTTAAAGGAAAACTATACCCCCTGAACAATGTAGGTCTCTATAAACCGATATTGCATCAAGCAACTCATATGTAAAACCCTGCTTCATGTAAATAAACCGTTTTCATAATAATGCACTTTTTAGTAGCATGTGCCATTGGGTAATCATAAATAGAAAATTGCCATTTTAAAAAATAAGGACAGCCTCCTGGGATCCTAGGATCCAACGGTGCACACAAACATACCAAAAATACTATAAAGTTAGGTCACACGAGCCAATTAACAGACAGAGTTCTGTCTTTTGCTTCAACACTTCTTCCCTTTACAGTTAGAGTTGAAATATTTCTGGTCAGGTGATCTCTGAGGCAGCACACAGACCATCACGAAATGGTGGTTCAAGGCAAGAGATGTAAAAGGGCAATATTTACTTAAATATATATTCCAGGTAGGTAAGATTATTTAATATGTCACTTGATTTGATATAAACTATCTGTTGCTCAAAAATTCATTTTCGGGGTATAGTTTTCCTTTTATAAGCACAATGAATCCTAAATTTATGGTATAGCAAGCTTGGGTACTGGCATGCTTTCATGGCACTGTTCAGTGGTTAAACTTCCTTATTGAAGACCCGGCAAACCCCTGCTTCCTTCCTGTCTTTTCTCTTTGAGCGAGAGCACTTGCATTTGGGGGGACGATGGGAATATATATTGGGGCACAGGTCATCAGTAGGGACCCTGGTTCAATCATGTTACGACTGGTGTTGGTCTTTGAGAAGAATGGAAGCTGTATAATATATATGTGGTCTGTTGCACAGTGCTGTGGAAGTAAACCGTAAGTAAAACGTGCCTTCATGGTATGCTATGGACTACAATAAGGTCCCCTCCTGCACAGGAATAGAGAATGGGGACATGCATGGGGGCTTTCACTTAGTCGTAGCTAACACCCTCTACCATGCGGCAGTTTCTGACTGGCATTATCAAACTTGGGCAATAGTCACTGTAGATTTAAATTTAGATTTAAATGATCATACAGTTTGAATGCCCATTTTTACTTTTTTCATGCATAATATATAGGTGGGACCACAAAACAACAATGCAAAACAAGGGATGTAAAATGGGGGTTATACTGTATTTCTGTTTTTCAAGACTAAAATATGAAACAGAGAGTTCAGAGACCCTGTATACTGTATGTATGCAGTATAGGCATGGGACCTCTTATCCAGAATGGGGTTTTCCCATTAACAAATCTTTCCGTAATTTCATACCTTTAAGGGCTGAACCACATGGCGCATGCTCTTCAGATACGACGCAATGAGAAGAAGCGCGGGTGCATGTCAGATGCTCCGAATATAATGCAAGCAATACAAATGTTGCATCTGCGAACGCCACTTGCAGTTTGTAGATGCAACATTTGTATTACTTTCATTATGATTAAGTGTAGTGAGAGCATGAAATGCATAAGGCTGTAATCGTACTTCAATAAAGACCTGTTTTTACTACTACTGCATGGAGGTCTGCTCTTTGCCTACCCTACAAAAAATATGGTGATGTCCGCTCCCTTATGCTGAAGGTGCAGAGCACCTGAGTCTCTCTTCTTATATGGTGAGTCTCTTAAAAATAAATATTTGTGATGATCAAGTACATGGTATTGGTTTATTACTTTATAGAAATCATTTTTAAAATTATGGCGTCTATGGGAGATGGACTTTCTGTAATTCGGAGCTGTCTGGATAACTGTTTTCCAGATAACGGATCCCATACCCGAAAAAGGAACATCATTTTTGCCGATATGCCCTCATTTGCTATGTTGCATCTTAGGCTTCCCAGAGACCCCTATGAAGTGCTTAAAGTATACACAACTCTAGGGTATGATAAATATTAAAAATTATATATATTTTTTTCCCATGAAAAAGTTTCCCACCTAAAAAAACTCAACCAGAAAAAAAAATCATAATGGGCCCCTGTCTGTATCATTGCCATTATTTTTTTTCTACCTCTGCCCTCCATAAATTATTCAATTTTATATTTATTTTAAATATTTGTACTGAAAGTCATTTCAGTTGTGTATGTGGAGTTGGCAAGGGAGCTACACAACTACACAAGTTTAACTGCACTTTTTGTTGTTTCTGCCCTTGTTATGCCTTGGGTGAAAGAGGCCCTACAAAATCCTTTTTTCCATAATACTTCACTTCTGTTTTGACGTTTTCTGAAAACTGATTTCATTTAGAAACACAGATCTACTTACTCTTTTTTTCCCCCTCTTTTCATCGACTGCGCCTATCAGAATCAATTAAAAGGCTGCATTGCTCAGGTTTTAGCACATCCAATAGCCATTAGCCGATTTGCCAGATTTCTCTCGTGTGTAAGAATGTTAGACTGGCTCCTCCGCGCACTTTCTGTTCCAAAAGAATATTTCCAGTCAGAATTTGTGATAATAATCAGTGCCACCCTGCTGAGAATTTCTCTTTCTGTTAACATGTGGGGAACAATGTCTGTTCGATGTTAGAAACAGTCAAACTGTTGATTTACAATTTCCAAACATGCGCAATTTCCAAACACCTTTGTGTTTTTATGGGGCACAGATACACAAGCTGTTTACAGAAAACTTTGAATGACAGACAGCAGATTCCCTTGGATTCTGGACTGACAGATTGTGTAAATTACTTTTTCTATTCAAGTACTATTTAGTGGAAATTCTTAGCATTATTGAATGCAATTATTAGTATGTATGTTGCAATACAGTGTAAATGTTACATTTTCCTTAAATAGGTAAGGCAGGGAATTCCGTTTGGGAAATGGCCTAGAACGTTACACAGGTATGGGACCGGTTAGCCAGAATGCCTTGGGACTTGGGGTTTTCCAGAAAACGGATCTTTCTGTAATTTGGATCATGATAAAAAATGTCTTTCAAGATGCATCACTGCTGCTCCAGAAGAATTCTGCCCTGAAATCAATTTCTCAAAAGAGCAAACAGATTTTTTTTTTTATATTTTATTTTAAAATCTGACATGGGGCTAGACATATTGTCAGTTTCCCAGCTGCCCCAAGTCATGTGACTTGTGCTCTTATAAACGTCACTCTTTACTGCTGTACTGCAAGTTGGAGTGATATCACCCCCTCCCTTTTTCCCCCAGCAGCCTAACAACGGAACAATGGGAAAGTAACTATGGGAAGGAAATATTTTTTAATAATATGGATTATTTGTTTAAAATGGAGTCTATGGGAGCTTTCTGTATAACAGATGCCATACATGTATATATTTCTCTTTGTGAGATGCAGTTAAAAAAAAAAACTATAAAGTGAAACATTTTAATCAGTCTCACACTGAAGCTGGGCATACTCGAACCAATAATATTTTAGGATATTGGTATGTTTATGGTTCCCTGTGAGCCTGGCATGGATTTATGGTGAAATTCCACATTTCGCCATCAGCAAAAAACTTTGCGAAGTTGCAGTGGCAAAAAAGTTGCTTGGACAAAAGTCACTGCAAGAAAAAAATTCCCATATACTTGTTCTTGTTTCCAAGATGATTTCCTCAACTTTCTCCTACACTTATCCACCCTATTCCCTTTTTTGTCATGAAAGGGAATCTAATCCTAAAACAGCATGGAGTGGTATATCTAATATAAGTAATTCTAAAACAACTGGACTTGCTGAGTAATTATTGAAGACGTTTCACTACTCATCCGAGCAGCTTCTTCAGTTCAACTGACTGGTGTGGGGAGTTCTCGGTATATAAACTCTTCCACTAATCCAATCACAATGGCACATTGTAACTTTTCAAAGAGGTGATCTCTGTATGTGACCAACACTTTGAAGTTCAGAGTATTAGTGACACTAAAGGTTCTTTTCATGCTTTTTTTTTTTATTCCAATTTTTTTTTTTTTATTAAATCTCAAGACATTCGTAGTTTTAGAATTTTCGAGTTTACTAGTGGTTTCAAAAACATCTAAAACCACTTTTCTTTATTCGGTTAACTCTCGAGTTGCTGACTTTCAGTTGTGCCAAAAGCTGGTGAGGCATGAAAGTAAATTGCAGAAAGTGCTTAGAGACTCGTCCTGAGTAAGTTTGATTTAATTAATTTTTTGGGTTGAAATCCCTTTTTACATAATGTTCTGATGCTAAGCTACAATCTGTATCTGTATTCTTGCTGTTTTGTTTTCAAATGCTTTCTTGTTATTACATGATTTCATATTTCCACTTGTCCCTATGTCTGACTCTTTTATAAAGTCTCTTAATTGTGCCCTTTGAGGCAAAGGAGGTTATTTTTTGACTCTCTGCATTTCCCCAAATAATCATTATTTTTTTCCCCTTCTGCTATACTAATTACCTAGGTTAGTCTCTGTCCTCATTAAAGTATTGGTTCTACAGTCAGGAAACTATTTGCAGAACATATGCAAGTTTCTTTGACACTCTGTTTGCATGGAACATAGTTCTACTACAAAAGATCACAGAGAAGTAACCAATGGTGTAAACATCTCCTCCAGACTTCGATTCTAAACGGTGGCAATAAATCTGAAAAATGTTCAAACTCTCCATTTGTTAATTTTATTTGCACTGAAGAGTGAAGTCACTGTTTGAAGCATCAGTATATTTCTTGGCAGAACATTGAATATGTAAACTTTTAAACACATTTTTGTTCTGTTATAAAAAAAAAAAATCAAGGTCTTCTTTTGTTTAATTCATGCTTGGATTTACTTAATTAGAACATTTCAGGTAATTTAGGAATGTAAATTAGAAACAGACAGTTACTCTATGTTCATTGTAAATTCATGTTCATTATCATTGGCTTGTGAAGCTCTTTGTAGAAGCACTTCAGATTTTATTGCCTCCACATTAAATCTTGTGCACAACAATTATGTTGTATCCATAATGTTAAATGTCATCATCTCCTTCCATTCATTTGAACTTTTTCTGTTTTCCCTGCTCCCACAGATCATTCCATTGACATTTGTTTCACGTTACAGGAATGCTCGGCACCTGGGGTTTTTCTGTACAATGGTTCTTTTTGTTGTTTAAATCTCCATACCTTAAAGGATAAGTAAACAAGTGAATGTAAAAGTGCTATTCTAAGCATGTTTGACATTTACATTCATTATTTATTTTTTCATTCCAAGATATCAGAGCAGGGCTGGGCCAAGGGGTAGGCAGAGTAGGCACAAAGCTGGCGGGGGGACACCAGGCACATACCTCCTCTGTTGCCTACCCCCCAGTCTCCTCTCTTTGCCAACTCTCTATGCATTTGACTTCTTCTTGCGCAGGTGCGTGAACGCACATTTGTGCATGCACAGGAGCACCAAGTCACACATGAGCTGGAGCGCCAATTTGCATGTGCGCAGGAGCCCTAAGCCTGTGCCGCATCCGACGGGGCTGCCTAGGGGGCCTGTGCGACCTGGCTCTGTATCAAAGGAATTAATTTTGTTACAACAGCGTCACCTGCTGGTCAGACCACCAAGTAGTCTGGCTGCTCTGATGTTCTTCTTCTTCGAGAAAGATGTGAGAGAAGTTTCTAATTTTTTTCCTAAGCAGAAGAACATCAGAAAAACCTCTTTAGCCTGACAACTTCCTTGACTACTTGCTGGTCAGACTGACCTGTTGTAACAAAAAATTAAGTAATACTAACAGTACATATATCCTTCGATATCTTGGAATAAAAACAAAATAATTAATGAATGTAAATTACAAAAGTGCTCAAAATAAACCTCATTAATTTTACAATTTACTTGTTTTAAAGGTTTACTTATCGTTTAAGGGGGTCATTTTACTAGCAACTGAATTTTGAATTTGTCTAAAATCACTAAAAGTTTGTTGTTTTATCATTTTCTTATTTAAAAGCTCTAAAAATTTTAGATTTAGGAAGTGTAAAAACCATGAAAACGACTAATACAAAACTTCACCTGGGAAAAGTTGTTGAAGTCCTGCAGAAAGAAAAACAGGGCTATTCAGCACTCAAATTGAATCCACAGGGCCAAAAGAATAAGTTAAAAGAATAGATCTTTGTTAATCAAAGTTAAAAGTGTAAGTGCATCTTCATAGGCCCTACAAGTTTTGTAAGGGTTCCACATGGATCAGGTCAACTTCAAACTGAACAAATACCCTGACCACCTTCCTATAAACCCCTAAATGCAGAGGTCTGAAAACCATATGGATAAACATGCCAGCATTGTGCAAGACCAGGGACCAAATAATATTATTATCGCAACTAGTAACAGCCTTCAGATTTCTCTGAATACTAGACCCGTAGCCCCCAGAGCCAAGAAAAATAAATACATTGTAAGTGAATTCTGCTGCGTTCTTCTTCAAAACAGATGAACAAGTAAATCTGTCCAAACATCAATTGTCATCTCCAGTTCTATAATGACAGCAATAAGTTAGGGCTGTGCGTAAGCTATAATCTTTCTGAAAAGAACAATTTACCTTGCATACAACCGTAAAAGCCTGAAAAGCGTTACCTTGGCAGAACCTGCAACAATACTGAGTCATTATGACCCAACAGATACTTCAAGGGACTGAAATCTTTGTATGTTTGTTATACAGTAGGAAGTCTAAAATATCTTTCTGTTGGGTTGTGTTATATGTGAAAAAAGTAAGTAATTTGTTTCTTTGACTATGTCTCTCTTATGCAACTAAAAGCTCATCACTTCCTTTATGGTTTGCTGCTTGTATTCCACTGCTGCTTTGGTATTCTTTGCAGTTTTTGAACACCAAAAATCCCGTCCTCGACTGGATTGTTTAAGGCTGGGGACAGACAGGGAGATTCGGGGAGATTCTGTCGCCTGGCGTTTTTTAGCAGGCGACAAAATCTCCCTGTCTGTCCCTACCCTAAGTCTAAACGAGTGTTCAGATCTGTACAGGTATTGGATTCATTATCTGGAACCTGTTACCCAGAAATCTCAGAATTACTAGTAGGCCATCCCCCACAGTGTCAATTTTAAACAAATCATTATAATTTCTAAAAATGATTTCCCTTTTCTCTGCAATAATATAACTGTATCTTGTACTTGATCCCAACTAAGATATAATTAATCCTTACTGGCAGCGCATGAGCGTGCCCGACTTCTATGGATGGGAGAGCGAGGAAGGGGAGGGTAGTGACAGAGGAGAGAGCGATGGAGGGGAGGAAAGCAATGTAGGGGAGGGCAGGGAGGGAGAAAAGAGCAATGGAGGGGAGGGAGAGGAGAGCAGTGGAGCAGACGGTGACAGGAGGGAGGGGAGAGCGACAGGAAGGAGGGGTGACAGAAGGAAGGAACGGGAGTAGGACTGAGGGATGCGAACACTGACTAGGGGTAGGCAGAAGACAATTGTAGAGGTAGCTGCCCACCACCCCCTATCATTGTGCCCTAGGCAGCTGCCCCTTCTGCCTACCTCTAGTTCCGGCCCCGCTGGGGGCAAAACAACCATATTCGGTTTATTTAATGTTTAAATTATTTTAAGTAGACAAAGTATGGAGATCCAATTTACATAAAGATCCTTTATCTAGAAAACCCAAGGTCCCAAGCATTCTGGATAACGGGTCCCATACCTGCACTATTCTGTCCTGAGATCAGATGGGCATGTAGTCCCAGGCTATCCTGTGCTGCAACATTGCTCTAACTACAGAAGAAAGTATCTGCACTGCCCCAACTAGCTCTACAGCTATAACTACAGAACACTATGGTACCTAGTTAGACAAGGCATAATAGCATACCTTCCAACTGTCCTGTTGTGGGACAGTCCTGATTTTGAAAGCTCAGCCCAGAGTGCCAGTTTCTTAATGAAATGGCCCGCATTTCCCTTTCATATCCTGCACTGCCTGCCTGAAAAAAGTACAAAGTTTCTGAAACTTAATTAGATAAGAGGCTTTCAGCAGGGAGCCAAGAATAATCAACAGCTCCACTAAAATACATCTGTAACTAATTATAATATTGTAATAATAAGCAGGCCTCTTGGGGGTAGCTGTGACTTGCAGCTTAAAGGGCAATTTCACCTTCATTAGCAAAACTGTAATAACATAAAGCATGACCTTAAGCTGACCATACTGTAGCTGCAAAGATGAACTTGTACAAATCAAATTTTCGGACTGTGTGTGTATCGTCACATTTTTAATATCATTGGGATTGTTGTTTAGCTGATTGGACAGGTTAAGAGATTTCTGTAGGCTAACAATATCTACTTTTTGTCAGACATAACTTCCATACAATTGGGGTTTTTCAATTCCTGGACATTTTTTGTTTTTTAATATTTTACTTAATCTGATTGGTTAGTGGTATTTGGTGAGATTGCAACTAACAATGGTTCGTTGGACATAAGGATAAAATCTGCACATCTGTGGCCAGTTTAAGATCCCTAGAAATGTCTTTTTCCATAACATGCCACATTGTGTAAAATGGACAGTGGAAGCCACAAAATGAGTATGGTCAAAAAGGACCTGTTTTACCCCACTTTCCAGTTTTCAAGTGTTGAGAGGTATGTAATAGGCACAAAAGAGAGATTTTATAGTATCAAATCCTTCATAAAAATTACAAAATAAACCAGAAGATCCGTGCAAAACATTGACAAATGGGGTTATGGTCATCAGAGAGAAATGTATTGGTCTTATATCATCACAAAGAAATGTACTGGCAACAAATATTCTATTTTATTTTAGAAATTTTCCTTGTCTATGAAAATGTTCATTCATCCATGTCATGATATACAGTATCTAGTAGAATTAAGTCTAAATACTTTCTGAGTTTCCTTGAAAAAGTTTCATGTGAGTGCAAGGAAACTCAAACCCTTAAAGGAGAAGTAAAGCTTGAAATGTTGTACATGTTGTACATGATGTTTTGTGCTTGTGTACCAGCCCAAGGCAACCACAGCCCTTTAGCAGTAAAGATCTGTGTCTCCCCAGTAGATGCCCCAGTAGCTCCCCATCTTCTTTTCTGCTGATTCACTGATTCACATGCTCTGTGCTGCTGTCACTTACTGAGCTTAGGGACCCACTCACAATATACAGTACACATAGAATAGAAATATAGTCACAATATAAGGCTGATTAGTCATTAATACAGATAATTACTACATGTCAGCACAGAAACCAGTGCAATTAGCATCAGCCTTGTAGCATTACAGGCCAACATCATTTCCTGCTGGATAATTCGTGACAAGTTTTGGTTACATTAAAACCAGGTGTACTGCCAAACCGAGTTGCCTGTAGGCTGTCAGTCCATATAGTGTTTATCCAATATCCAATCACAGTCCTTATTTGGCATCATCAGGAACTTTTTTTCATGCTTGTGTTGCTCCCCAATTATTTTTACACTTAAATGTGACACCCAGGTTAAAAAAAAAAGATCGGGTACCCCTGCCCTTAAAGGAGAAGTCAACCCTCCCGGCGCAAAAGCCTTCCCCCGCCATAGGTCCCCCCCCCAACCCGTCAAATTCCCCTAAGTTGCTACTTACCCCCCGGCACAGGTCCTGTCCATGGAGTTTGCAGGTGCCCTCTTCTCCCCAGCTTCCTCCGGTCTTCTTTGGAATCTCTGGGAAACTTTGTGACTTTCGGTGCATGCGCAGTAGAGCTGAACAGGCAAATGCTCCTACTGCGCATGCGCCGCCAAAGGCTGCATGAGAGAAGATGTGCCTGCAAACTCCATAGACAGGGCCTGCGCAGAGGGGTAAGTAGCAACTTAGGGGTATTTGCCCGGGGTGGGGGGTGTAGGCCAGGGGGGAGGGCAGTGGTAGCCTATGGGGGGGGAGGGGTTTTGCGCTGGGAGGATTGACTTCTCCGTTAAGGGTAGTAAAGTCACAGACCGTCAATAACAATGGTTCCTTGGAATTTATTCATTTGGGTGTTTGTTGAAATTTACATAGGTGTGAAAATGTGATCCAGTCAAAATGGTACCTTAATAATTATCCAAAGCACCTGACTGGAAGTGTGAATTGTTGTGAAACCATAAATGGCATTTAGCCAGTGTGTAAGAACTAAAACGATTGTGTTCTACAATAGAAGGATAACACAGGCATTATATTTAAATTCAGAAACGCTTTCTTTTTCATTTCCTTTTTTTTTTTGGTTTTGTATTACTGACCCTTTAACCGTTCCAACCGTTAAAAAGGTTAATTACTTTATTTTGCATGGAAAATAGTTTTGGCCCGGTCCATAAGCAGCTGATTATCTTTCATACATTCTATTCTAGGACATAAGGATACAGTTGAGCTCTGTGTATTCTGTACTGACTAGCTTAGGGGAAAGTTTCTTCTTCATCAAACATGCCTTAACCAATGGCAAAGATAAGACAAATATTTGAATTGCAACGTGGAATCTCTATCATATTTCTTTGCCAGTTTGCTCAATAGTGAAGGCCAATAACAATTCTAAGTAAATATTTAACAATCGTGAAGGAGACATAATGTGTGTGCTCCGTTAGAGAACATATCCTAGTTTTATTTTAATTGATAAAGGGATATTATAGTTACATTATGGAGTATAGAAAGGAAAACAAAAGTCATTTGCCAGTCTGTCCCAAGCACTAGTCAGGCATTATGTGAGGTCCCTTGTACCTCTTGGGTGACTCTTGGATACATTGCATCTCAGGTAGATGAAGGATGAGAGTACATTATTTGTGACAGACATGGGTCTCTCCGGGGCATTTCTATCATTTTCTCTAGCCAGATAGATTTGTAATACTTGCCACATCTGTCTTTTTTTGCTCTGTCCTTTTAACGAGTAATTAGTAGGAATGCACCGAACCCACTATTTGGAACCCCCGAATCCTTTGAGAAAGATTCGGCCAGATACCGAACCGAATCTGAATCCTAATTTGCATATACAAATGAGGAGTGGGAATGGGAAAAACATTTTTATTTCCTTGTTTTATGACAAAAAGTCATGCGATTTCCCTTCCCACCGCTCATTTGCATATGCAAATTAGGGTTCGGATTTGGTTCAGCTGGGCAGAAATTTGGCTTTTTTAGTGTAGAGAGCTCAATATCTAGAGATATAAAGTTTTATATTTTTTATATAAACTTTTTTGAAGTATAGGCAGGTTGCAAAGTACAAACAATGGGCATAAATCCCTTTTTTTTTTTTTTTTTTTTGCATTTTGCATTTTGCCTTCCACTCTTTGAATAGCTGCAGGTCTCTGTGTTCAATTTCAGAGGGCAGAGACCTGCAGCACCTCTGCAGGGCAGACAGCACATAGGTATGTATCCCTGCTTACACTACCTACCTGCCCCATAACTTTTATGTCATTCGTCAAGTTGTTGTGGACACAAGCTTCATTGGGGCCCTGTACTTCCCATCTGCCCTATGATAGGTGTTACAGGACAACTAAAACTTAACTAAAGAAGTATGCTTGAAATGTTTTACATTATGTGTTGGGCTTCTGTACTATCCCAAGACAACTACAGCCCTTTAGCAGTGAAGATCTGTCTCTCCAAAGGTGCCTCAGTAGCTCCCCATCTTCTTTTCTGCTGATTCACTGATTCACATGCTCTGTGCTGCTGTCACTTACTGAGCTTAGGGACCCACTCACAATATACAGTACACATAGAATAGAAATATAGTCACAATATACAGTACACATAGAATAGAAATATAGTCACAATATACAGTACACATAGAATAGAAATATAGTAACATTATAAGGCTGATTAGTCATTAATACAGATAATTACTATATGGCAGCACAAAAACCAGTGCAACTAGCATCAGAATTTGATAATCAGCCTTGTACCATCAGCTTATATTACAGGGGAACCACATTTTCTGCTTGATGATTTGCGCCAACCCCTAAGCTTAGCTTCTCAACAGCTGCTCAGAGCCCACTGAGCATGTGAGTGTCACAGACACTTTCCAAGATGGTGACCCCCTGTGACAAGTTTGAAGTCCTGGATCATTGCTGCTATTGACAAGCTGAAACTTTAGGCTGGTGCAATAAGTTCAGTATATAAAATAGGGCATTTTTAGCCATATTCATTGTCAGGGTTTAGTTCTCCTGTAATGCTCTGCACAGCCAAAACCTGGACAGAAGTTCTCTCTGCATGAGCACTAATGGGTGCACTCCAAGGGCAGAACTACACGGATGATTCACGTCCGTTTTCGGTGGATGCTGTGCCCAAAAACGCATGTGAGTTGGATGCAACAGGAACAAGGTTAGATAATAGGAAGTCAAATGATGTTGCAGGGTTCATCCGATGCAACATGACTGTTGGATGAAAATGCTGCAAGCTGCATCTTCATCCGACAGTCGTGTCATGTCAGATCAACCCTGCGACACATCTGACTTCTCTGATACTTAGCTTGTTTTCCGTTGCATGCGACTTGTCGCATTATTTTTTGAGCACAGCATTGAACAAAAATCCAACGAAAATGGACGTGAATCGTCCGTGTAGTTCTGCCCCTACTCTTTTTTTTTTTTTTTTT
>CM044441.1:133580463-133596630 GCA_024363595.1 Xenopus borealis
TTTTTTTTTTTTTTTTTGTAATTTTGCTTATTGATATAGTATATGCAAATGCTGGTCTCCTGCCTTTGGGCACATTTTGCGACCATTATTGTAGGGATGCACCGAATCCTTCTGCCCTTATAACTGAATCTGAATTTGCATATGCAATTGAGGGGTGGGGAGGGAAATCGCATGACTCTTTGTCACAAGACAAGGAAGTAAAAATGTTTTCCCCTTCCTGAATTCAGTTCAGTATACAACAGAATCCTTTGCGAATGGGTTCGGCCGAATCCAAAATAGTGGATTTGGTGCGTTATTGCAGTACTTCAACTATGAGAATATGATGTCAGCATCTGTATTGTTAGAAAGAAAACTAACCCAGCTAATAAATATTATTTATTGGGGATGAGTTATCTGCTGCGGTGTGATGTGGGAGAAACAGCTTTAATGTAACACATTACCTCTTC
This sequence comes from Xenopus borealis, assembly GCA_024363595.1. Taxonomy (NCBI): domain Eukaryota; kingdom Metazoa; phylum Chordata; class Amphibia; order Anura; family Pipidae; genus Xenopus; species Xenopus borealis. Next base: position 133,580,910 of record CM044441.1, read on the forward strand.
TAGATCATTTTAAACACTCGTCTCTGTCTCTTGGCAATCAGAAAGATGTACTGATGTGATGAATTGCTTTGTTTTTCTCACAATCAAGCCTTTATCCCATTCTCCTAACCAAAATATTCTTCTTGAACATTTTGTAATAACCAGCTAACATTCAAAAATTACCCATTGCCGACCACAGAAGGGGCTGTTTTTCATAAACTAAATTCTTTATAAATAAGACACGCTGAAGATAGTCTGTTTTTCAAATAACAATTTTTTTTTTTTTTTGCTGAATGCTGAACTATGAAAAGTAATAAACATTTTTTCCATTGGTGGTGAATGATATAGATAAAATGTTACAGATGTAAATAACTTTAATATCTGTATGGCTGCCTGCCTCTGAATTTATTCTCATACTGATTCTTAATGCTTCATGGGAAAATTGGGCGATCTCTGAAAATAATGTTAGCGCCAGATGCTGGCTCTCACTCTCATGTATACTTAATAGCGCATGTCCTTGAGAATGTTTTCAATGTCAAGGGTAGGCTTTGGAAAGAATGACCATTGCTCTCCTACAGTTGTGCTCATAAGTTTACACACCCTGGCAGAATTTATGATTTCTTAACCATTTTTCAGAGAATATGAATGATAACAAAAACTTTTCTTTCACTCATGGTTAGTGGTTGGCTGAAGCCATTTTTTGTCAAACAACTGTGCTTACTGTTTTTAAATCATTATCACTACACAAACTACCCAAATGACCCTGATCAAAAGTTTACAGACCCCAGTTCTTAATACCGTGTATTTCCCCCTTTAACATCAATGACAGCTTGAAGTCTTTTGTGGTAGTTGTGGCTGAGGCTCTTTATCTTCTCAGACAAAGGTAAAACTGCCCATTCTTCCTGGCAAAAAGCCTCCAGTTCCCTGGGTAAATTCTTGGGTGTTTGTCTTGTATGAACTGCACGTTTGAGGTCTCCCCAGAGTGGCTCAATGATATTGAGACTGTCAGGAGACTGAGATGGCCACTCCAGAACCTTCACTTTATTTTGCTGTAGCCAATGACAGGTCGACTTACCTTGTGTTTTGGATCATTGTCATGTTGGAATGTCCAAGTACGTCCCATGTGCAGCTTCCGGGCTGATAAGTGCAGTATTAGGACAATGACAATAAATGGCTTCAGCCAACCACTAACCATGAGTGAAAGAAAAGTTTTGTGTTATCATTTGTGTTATATTCTCTGAAAAATGGTTAATAAATCATTAATTCTGCCAGGGTATGTAAACTTATGAGCACCACTGTAATTACAACTGAAGGCCCGCTTATTAGCCATGCTAGATATTCTTGGAACTCTAGCTAAGCCAAAGTTTGGACATTCAAAAGAGGCTTGAACTGAAAACGTTATGCAACCACTGCAAGATGTATATTGTAAATTCTTTATTTAACCAAAGAAAGGCATTTTCTTTTACATTATGTAGAGAGAAAAGTAATGGAGTCCAGAGATTTGCGAATAGATTATTAGTATCCTATCATACAGCGGATACATATATTGTTCCAGATATCATATATGCTTTACAGGTCTATGTGCAGCTTATATACAAAGGTATAGGTATAGACTATTACAGATACATATTTGTATATTCCCTTTATATCTTGACCACTTCTGAAATGAAAAAATAGATGAAATAATAACCTTAAAGGGGTGGCTGTTTGTTATAGAACAGCCAATTCGAAGAAACGTTTCAGTTGTTTATTTTGTATACTTTTTTTTTTTTTTTTTGCCTTCTTCTGACTCTTTCCAGCTTTCACTGATCCCTTCTAAAAACAAAAGCTTTGTAAAGATGCAAATGTATTGTTATTGCTACTTTTTATTGCGGCTCTTTATATTCAGGCCTCTCTTATTCATGGTCTAGTCTCTTATTCAAATCACTGCATGGTTGCTGTAGTAATTTAGACCCTAGCAACCAGATTGCTGACGTTGCAAATTGGAGAGTTGCTTAATAAAAAGCTAAATAACAAAAACCACAAATAATAAAAAAATAAAACCAACTGCAAATGGTCTCAGAAAATCACTCTCTACATCATACCAAAACTTAACTCAACTTAAATAGGTGAACAACCCCTTAATATTTGTAAGCAAAAGAACTAAAATAAGAGAAGAAAACGTAAAATAAATTTAATTTGATGATTATATCGTATAACTGTAAAGGTTTGTAACATTTTAGTAAAATATTCCTTATTGCTGTTCTGGAAATTAAAATCAGAAGATATGCGTTTGTTCATGAGTATGTGATTCAGATTCTAAAAATATTACCCAAGGCGCACTGCTAGATGTATATAAACTAAAATTGCATTGGGGCTTGGTGGTTAGTTGTTACTTCTTGCACTTCTGGGGTACTGAGTTTCATCTGACTTAAGGTAGCCATAGACGTTAAGATTCTTCAACCAGTTTTCGTGTGAGCCATCAAATTATTGTGAGATTAGTGGACAAATTGTACATTAAAGGACATGTAAAGCCTACATTTTCCTACCCTGTATATAAGTTGGCATATCTTCCGCACCCAAACTGCATCATTTGTACTGCATATACCCCCTCTGTTTGCCAGCGCCATCACATTTTCCTAAAACAAATAGCAGCTTTCACCTGGCGGCCATTTTCCCTCTGATACATTATCATCTGAAATAAGACATGTATGCTGTAAAGTCCATGTAATGCAGAATGCAGGTTTACACAGGCACAACATACTTTGATTAAAAAAAAGTTCTGCTGGGTTTGAGCACTGTAATTATTATGCTGAGCTCAGGAGAGGTGGTTAGGAGAAAAAAATAGCATCAGACAGTTTCTATGGGAACCAGCAATGCCATCTCTTCATTGGCTGTTAGTCTGGAGGGTGTGTTATGTAATCGGAGCTGAGAGGAACTGAGCATGCTCACTGAGCCAAGAGCCAAAGGAAATTCCTGAGGGAGGGGGCAGAGTGGTTTAGTGTAGTAGAAGGATTTGTAGCTGATTAAGGGGATACTGCAGCCTTACTGATAACCTTTTAACAACCAGATTGGCAGTTATCTAAAGATTTCAGAGATGCTGTTCATTGATTACATTTTTGTGAAAAGGGTTGACATGTCCTTTAAAGTGATTGTTTATGGTCCTACAATGACAAAAAGAACTTTTAAAAATCTTAATATTAATGGCTACCTTTAGGGTAAGGTCACATGGGCAGATTCAGGGAGATTTAGTCACCTTGCGACTAAATCTCCCCGTCGTGACAGTGGTAGGGCTATGACGCAGTGGTTGGCTGAATGCTGTGTCAATCATGGAGAATCCTGCCCGGTTTGCCTAATTTGGAAAACCTTGCAGCCCTTCAAATTACCGTGCTCTCCAGGTCGAAACCAGACCGGTGGCAACCCTAGGACCTTGAAATTATTCCATCATTGTAGAATAGTTCGTGATCATATATAATTGTCCATGAAATGGAGCCTCTTCTGCCATAATAGTACCTCTACAAATGCCCATCTTTCTGATGCATCCTGGGGGAAAATGGCGGGTGCTAATGATCTTCTCCCAGATAAGTACAGGTTTTGGACCTCCTTATTCCTGCATGGTGGTCACATACTGATACTGCTTTTTGCAAGTAATTTTAGTAAAAAATAAAAAAAAGAAAGGTAAAAATTAAAAAATTACAAAACTTTGGTTCTTCATTTTGCCATATAGTAATTACAGAACTTTTCTGAAACAGAACAATTGTGAACAGCCAACCCAAACAGCAGTGAGATTTAATGAAATGCAAAAGAAATGTTGGGTGGGTTAGGGCTTCAGATGGGCAGAACTGAGCCTAAGTCCCTTCAGGAAATGGGCTAAAAACTGTTTTTACTTTTGGAATGTCTATAGAACCTTCACTCCCAATGCTTGCAAACTGAACTCAAGGGGTCCTGACTTTAAACCAAAGAAAAGAGCAGCAAAAGCAAGGCAACATCCATTTAAAAAATACTGGTTTTACTGTATAGTAAATGTGCATAATATAACTCTAACAATTTTTTTTCTATTCTTGGTGGTTTGGCGGTATTGGTAACCCAAGGCTTATTGACTGTTGAGCCAAAAGACTGGTATAAGCAGTCTAAAGCTGGAAATATAATATTATATTAAAGTAAGTTAAAGGGATACTGTAATGGGATGTCAGAAAGGCTATTAACATCTTCAAATGGGTCACTGGACCTCTGCCAATGACGTCTACATGAACTCACCAGGTTTTAAGTGGTGAATAGTCGAATTCAAGTTGTTGAAGGTATGATAAATGGTTATTCCCAACTCGAATATGTGAATTTTGACCAAAAATCCAACTCGACAATTCAAATTCTAATTTACAATTCGACCCTTAAAGGGCCATTAACCTCAAAACATTTTTTTAAAATTTTGTTTGTATAGCACCAACAAAAAACGCAGGCATATCAAACTTTAAAATCGATTGTCGATCCATCGTGCGGCACAATTTCTCCTCCCTGCTTTCCTTATTGGAGATAACCAAGGAGGAGAAATCCAGCGCTGCACAGTGGATCGTCGCCCTGTCGCCTTTTCTGTAGAAGAGCGGAAGCGGAGTTTTGGTATGTTATTTCTTAATAAAAACTTTGCAATTTTAAAGTTTTATATGTCTTTATCTTTTTTGTTCGTGCTAAACAAATTTTTTTTAAAAATTGATGTTACTGGTCCTTTAGTAAATACTACCACCCCCAACTTGTTGCTGACAGGCAGTAATACAAAAATGAAAGCCACCAAACAGTCAGAGGGGAAATTAAAGGGATTCTGATATGGGAAAAAATGTTTTTTTCAAAATGCATCAGTATCAGTTTTATATTTAATTTTGAAATCTGACATGAGGCTAGACATATTGTCAATTTTCTAGCTGCCCCTGGATGTGACTTTTGCTCTGATAAACTTCAATCAACTCTTTACTGCTGTACTGCAAGTTGGAATATCACCCCCTCCCTCCCCCCCCTCAGCAGCCTAGCAACAGAACATGTCCCACTGCATTCAATTCAGTTACATTGAGAAGGAAAAATAACAACCTTCCAGAAAGCAGTTCCCTCCTAAAGTGCTGGCACAAGTCACATGACCAGGGGCAGCTGGGAAATTGACAAAATGTCTAGTCCTATGTCAGATTTAAAAACTGAATATAAAAAAATCTCTTTGCTCTTTTGAGAAATGGATTTCAGTGCAGAATTCTGCTGGAGCAGCACTATTAACTGATTTGTTTTGAAAGAAACATGATTTCCCATGACCGTATCGCTTTAATGAAAGTAATGGAGCACAATGAGATCATGCGTGGGGAGGACTGTAAGCAAGGTCAGGCCCATATCCTGTTATCCAGAAAGCACCAAATTGCTTTTTAGACTCCATTTTATCCAAATGTATTTTTTCTGTGTTCTAAAAAACCGTGCCTTGTGCTTGATCCAACCTAAGATATAATTAATCCTTATTGAAAACAGCCTATTTGGTTTACATGGATTTTCTAGTAAGGTATGAAGATCCAAATTACAGAAAGATCCCTTATCCTGGAACACCCCAGGTGCCAAGTATTCGGGATAACAGGTTCCTTACCTGTATTATATATTGTCCACTGTATTGTCCACAAATTACCAACCACTGGCCAGCAAAAAGCTGCTACTCATCACATCTACGTGTTCAGTAAAATACATAGTATAGTAATTTATGTGCTCAGTACATTAATTCTAAGCCTTCCTGCTGCATGCCAGAGATCCAGAGATGAAATGGAACAAAATCAAATGATCTACACAAAAAAACAAGAGCCAGCAAAGAGCTGGAGGCTGGAATCACTGTGCTTTTATGTCATTGCTTTGACAGAAGCCTCCGTCTTCTCCATTGCGCCTTTCCCAGGCTCGGTGTGTATAGCGAGTTTAAGGATTCCACTCTTCTCACATTTGTCTTTCCCTCTTCTAAAGGCAAATCCTTATTCACCATGCAGTTCTATTTGTTAGAAAGCCGCCACTGCTAACATTTCTAAAAGGACAAAAAGACATTTTTTTTTTTTTTTTAACTGTGTTGAAAAATGGGATGTCACTCGTTGGAATTGTCTGTGGTGCTGCAGATCTTTTATTGACAATGCTTTTCTAAACCAGCTTTGTTTGAATGGTGCTCTTTCAAGTTGGAACTGTATAGTAAACTGTGGAGCATACTTCTAATTAAGATTTTAATAAATGTTTGTAAATTGGTCCTCCACCCAGAAAACATTTTTTTGCAGGCGGGAAATTGAAACGGCTTTCAAAATCTCCGGCCCAGTCCCCCTCTGTGAAAAAATTCACTCTACAATATAAAATTTAATTCCTGAACCAGCAAGTGTATTTTTTTTTAATTTCTAATATTAGCGTGTAGGCGCTTTCAGAAAGAGCCAGCTGCTTTATGGCAGGCTGGTGTTTCTCCTACTCAATGTAACTGAATGTGTCGTAGTGGGACCTGGATTTTAATATTGATTGCTGTTCTTGGATCTACCAGGCAGATATTATATTTTATTAAGGAGCATCTAGCTGTTTACCTTCCCATTGTTCTGTTGTTAGGCTGCTGGGGGGATATCACTCCAACTTGCAGTAAAGAGTGACTGAAGTTTATCAAAGCACAAGTCACATGACTTGGGGCAGCTGGGAAATTGACAAGATGTCTAGCCCCATGTCAGATTTCAAAATTAAATATAAAAAAAATCTGTTTGCTCTTTAGAGAAAAGGATTTCCATGCAGAATTCTGCTGAAGCAACACTGTTAACTGATGGGTTTTGGGAAAAAAAAGTTTTCCCATGGCAGTATCCCTTTAAGGCTCCAATCCAGAAAACAGGAAAGGATAAACAGACACGCTTTAAACTGCTATTAGACTTGCCAATAACTTTAAAACCACTGAAAACTTTTAAAGTATATTGAAAGTTTCATTAATCGGCAAAAGTAAATTTTTTCACTGGATGGAACACTGCAGCTACAGGGTCTTTATAAACACAACCATTCTTAGGGAGTTCTGTATGGAGGGGTGACTTGATTCACATCTAATGGAATTCCTGTAGTTGTTACTGTCCTTTTGTGCATGTGCTTCAGGGAGTTCCGAGTATAAAAAGGTTGTTTCTAGTGTGACCCAAGAAGTATTCATTCTTGAAACCTAGTTATGGCACATGGAGCCATATAGGAGATACTGTATAGGCTGTTTTTTATTGATGCACATAGTGTACATTTTCTACAATATGTTTTAGTGAAGTCTGCTTCATCTAGTTTATAATACATACATTTCCCTTTGGCAGAGAAGGGCTGGTTTGGGGTTTTCACAAGACAGGGAATGGGTGTGTAGATGACATCATGGGGTGGGGAAGTGACTTGTCAGTGACATCATGAGGGCAGGGTATTAGAGAGTTGGAGGGCTTAAAGGGGGTGTTCACCTTTACATTTCCTTCTAGTATGACGTAGATAATTTACAATTGGTTTTCTTTTTTTATTATTTGTGGTTTTTGACTTAGCTTTTTATTCAGCAGCTCTCCAGTTTTCAGTTTCAACAATCTGGTTGCTAAGCTCCAAATTACCCTAGCAACCATTGATTTGCATTGATTTTAATAAGAGACTGGAGTAAGAATGGGAAGGTCTGAAAAGAAAGATGAGTAATAAGAAGTAGCAAAAACAATATATTTGTAGCTTTACAGAGCATTTGTTTTAGCTGGGGTCAGTGACCCCCCCCCCCCCATTGGAAAGCTGGAAAAATTCAGAAGAATTATAGAATACTATAAAAAAGAAAAAATGAAGGCCAATTAAAAAGGTGCTTAGAATTGGTCATTCTATAACATACTAAAAGTTAACTTAAAGGAAAACTATACCCCCCCCCCCGGACAATGTAGGTCTCTATAAAAAGATATTACATTAAACAACTCATATGTAAAACCCTGCTTCATGTAAATAAGCCATTCACATGAATGATTCGAAATTCGATTGAATTTTCAAAAATATTCCAATTAGAATTTTTGAATGTTTTTGAAGACCAACTCAACCATCGAATTTTGAAAATTCGATTGAATCGAATTATTCGAATAAAAATCTATTCGAATATTCGACAGTCGAATAACGTCCACTTTAAATTTTTATTCGACTGCCTAGTTCGCCAGTTTCAACCTACCGAATTGGTTTTCTTTATTTTTGATAGAATAAAAAAAATTCGATGAAATGGTTAAAATTGTTTGAATCGTTAGATTGGAACGATTTTATCGATCGGTTGAATATTTTCTATCCAATCGAATTTCAGTAAAATCCTTCGAATTCAATATTTGAATTCAAAGGATTTTCCCATACAATTCTCAGTCGAATTCGAGCGTTTTTTAACTCTCAAATTTGACCCTTCGTAAATCTGCCCCATAGAGTTGAAATATTTCTGGTCAGGTGATCTCTGAGGCAGCGCACACAGACCATCACAAATGGCGGTTCAAGGCAAGAGATGTAAAAGGGCAATATTTACTTAAATATATATTCCAGTTTGGTAAGATTCTTTAATATGTCACTTAATATGATATAAACTACCTGTTGCTTAAGTATTCAATTTGGGAGTATAGTTTTCCTTTAAAGTTGAACCACCCCTATAAAAGGCAGGATCTAGCAATGAAAGAGTTTAGGGAGGGGTGAAAAGAGCCGGCAATTACAGATTGACTGGCAGCTACATTAGTGGTGTGTTTGTAATACCAAGTCCAGCTAGTGCTTTTCTGTCTAGGCAACCCTAACCTTAATCACAGCCTACAACACCCAGAAACCAAGATCAACTGAAAAGTTTGTTAAAGTACTGGCAAAAATCCTCCTGATTTGTATAATTGACAAGCGCCAAACAAAATCTCCCAGAATATCCACAATTTGCCTTTCATATTAAGGGATGCAGCTGCGCTTCATATTTTTCCTTCAGCATCTAAAGAACATTCCTAATTGGAATCTGGAACTAGAAGCATTCTAAATAATTAATTTGTTGTGCTGTTATGCAAAGATCGGTGTTTTAAAGAGAATAGTTTCATTTTGGCAAGTTGTGCTGTCTCCAACCGACTCCATTTTATTCAAATAATCCAAATTTTTACAAATGATTTCCTTTTCTCTCTGTAATAATAAAACAGTGCCTTGTACTTGATCCAAATAATGAATCCTTATTGGAAGCAAAACCAGCCTATTGGGTTTATTAAACATTTACTTGATTTACTAGTAGACCTAATGTATGAAGAGCCAAATTATGCAAAGATACAATATCCGGAAAGCCCCCTAAGCATTCTGGATAACAGGTCCCATACCTGTTTTTCTTCATAAGAAAAGGCTTTCGTCTTGCCACTCTACCCCATAGCCCAGACATATGAAGAATACGGGAGATTGTTGTCACATGTAGCACACAGCCAGTACTTGCCAGATATTTCCTTTAAAGTGGACCTGTCACCCAGACACAAAAATCTGTATAATAAAAGTCCTTTTCAAATTAAACATGAAATCCAATTTCAAATTTTAATTAAAGCATTCATAGCTGTTTTAAGCTCATTTAAAAATCTCAGCTGTCAATCAAATATTGTCTGACACTCCTCTATGCCTTAGGCATAGAGGCGGGGCAGATAATTACTTTCACTTTCCATTCAGCACTTCCTAGATGTCACTGCTCCCCACACATTCCCCCAGTTCTCTTAACCATTTAATTTTGTAGCCAGGACATGTGGATAGACATCTGGTCCCCAATTCTGGTGCACAAACAAGGTTCTGAGATGATACAAGCTTGTCTTAATAACAGTGTCCACAAAATGGCTCCTGCCTGTTTGCTATAATTATGAATTCCCAGACTGAAGAAAAAAAGAATAAAATAATGTATGTAGTGTAATTAATGTTCATTTTGCTTGACTAATGTGATAAAATAGTGATTTGGAATATTTTTTTTGGGTGACGGGTCCACTTTAAAGTTGCTGTAGGCCTCTTGGTAGCCTCCCTGACCAGTTTTCTTCTCGTCTTTTCATCAATTTTGGAGGGACGTCCAGTTCTTGGTAATGTCAATGTTCTGCCTTTTTTTCTCCACTTGTTGATGACTGTCTTCACTGTGTTCCATGGTAAATCTAATGGAAATTCTTTTGTACCCTTTTCCTGACTGATATCTTTTAACAATGAGATCCTTCTGATGTTTTGGAAGCTCTCTGTGGACCATGGCTTTAGCTGTGGGATGCGACTAAAAAAATATCAGGAAAGACCAACTAGAGCAGCTGAACTTTATTTGGGGTTAATCATAGGCATTTTAAATGATGGCAGGTGTGTGCTGACTCCTATTTAACATGATTTTGAATGTGATTGCTTAATTCTGAACACAGCTACATCCCCAATTAGAAGAGGATGTGCACACTTATGCAACCACATTATTTTATTTTATTTATCTTTTCTTCCCTCCACCTAAAAGGTTTCAGTTTCTTTTTCAATTGAGTGGTACCGTTTATAGGTCACATTAAAGGTGGAAAAATTTCTGAAATGGTTTATCTTTGTCTAATTTTTGTACAGCACAGGAACCTGACATTTTACCAGGGGTGTGTAGGCTTTTTATCTCCACTGTAATATTGGTTCATATTAGGCAGGGTGGGCCTGTGTGAGCAAATTGATAAAGGGTTTGCTGATGGTAGATCCCATGTCTCTATTGGTGCTTTAAAGGGGCTGTTCACGCATTTTTTCAATGCATTTGTTTTCAGATTGTTCCCCAAAAATAGAAAATTTTTTCAATTACTTTGCATTCTTTATTTTTTCCATTATTATCTAAATTTAGGGTAAGGACACACGAGGCGTTTTGTCGCCAGCGTTTTTAAAAAGCAAATCGCGGCGACAAGGCGATCGTCTTTTTTGAACAGGCGATTCCCAGCGACAATTTGCACAGAGCGATTTGTATCCCATTGCTCTGTGCGGTACGTGCTCCACCCACGTGCTCTCGGCGTTCCTCAACCAGCTCAATTAGCCTGTCTATCAAAAAAGTGCTTCAAAAAAGGCATTTTCCAGCGAGTTTTATTCGGCGTGTTGTCTCGGCGTCTCTCCTCGAGCGTTTGTGCTTCTTGCTGTAACCTAGCGTCTTTGTATTCCTGCGCCTTTACGTTCTTGCGTCATTGCGCAGTGTAATTTGAATACAATCGCTGCTACTTATCTGTATGTGTGTGCGTGTCTAGGAGATTTCAGTGCTTTTCTAAGTACATGCTATTTCTGATGAATCGCTCGGAAAAGGGTCTCAGTGCGTTTTGGAGCTACAGGCGATTCACAAACGCGCTGTGTGCACAGTAGCTGGCATCTTTCATATGGTTTTGTTCTGAGACAAAACGAGCGACATGTCGCCGCGATTTGCTTTTTAAAAACGCTGACGATAAATCGCCTCGTGTGTCCTTACCCTTAAAGTTGAATGTCCGTGTCTCTTGTGTTTGAGTCTGGCAGCTCAGTAATTCAGGTGCAGACTCTGAACGGTTACAATTTTGCAACATTTAATTGATCCATTTCTTGGCAATTCTGGAGTATTAGCAACTATTGTATCAATTCTAACAGCTGCCTGTAATGAAACCCAGAGATTCTGCTCAGCAGGGACGAAGATAAGACATGTATCCAACTACCAACTATCATTTAGAAGGTGAAAAATGACACTGACACCTCAATATTTGGAAAACGGTCACACATAGAAGATAGAAAGCCATTGTAAAAAGTTATTTATGGTGATCTATCTGAAAACAACTAGTTTGAAGATGAACAAGCGCTTTGAAGGAACAGCAACACAAAAAGGTGAGTTAAAGATGAGTGTTCTCAAGTAATGAAAATATCCTGTACTGTGGCCCTGCACTGGTAAAACTGATGCGTTTGCTTCAGAAACACTACTATAGTTCATATAAACAAGCTGTTGAGTAGCAATAGCGGAAATTGAAAAAAGACTACATGGCACAGGTTAAATAGTGGATAACAGATAACATTATGTTCTACAGAGCTTTTCTGCTGTGTAACCTGAGCCTTTTCTCCTTTGAATGGCTGCCCCCATTGCTATACAGCAGCTTATTTATATAAACAATAGTAGTGTTTCTGAAGCCAACACACCAGCTTTACCAGTGCAGGGTAACACTGTATTATATTTGTATTACTTTAAAACACTTTCATTTATTGATGTCACTGTTCCTTTAATGGGCTTTAAGTTGTGTGACCAGCTTACTTGTTTAAATGGTTTCTATTTAAAAACACATTGTTACTGTATTGACTAGGGATGCACCGAATCCACTATTTTGGATTCGGCCGAACCCCCGAATCCTTCCCGAAAGATTTGGCCGAATACCGAACCGAATCCGAACCCTAATTTGCATATGCAAATTATGGGTGGGAAGGGGAAAACATTTTTACTTCCTTGTTTTGTGCCAAAAAGTCACGTGATTTAGCTCCCTGGCCCTAATTTGCATATGCAAATTCGGATTCGGTTCGGCCAGGCAGAAGGATTCGGCCGAATCCGAATCCTGCTGATAAAGGCCGAATCCTGGCCGAATCCCGAACCGAATCCTGGATTCGGTGCGTCCCTAGTATTGACAGCTATACCAAAGTAACTGCAAGAAGAACTACTATGTATTATATGAAATAATTGTACATTTAGCTCTTTGAAACATGTTGGCGCTCTATAAATACATATTAATATTAATAATACATTTCAATATACATGGCCATTATGTTTTAATGACTTGACCTTCCTGGCTGCACTTTTACTATTGGTTCTGGGTTTCGATGCCAGTATCACAGATGACGACGATTCTTTGCTTTGTTGGCTAGTTTCTATGGGGGTTTCAGCTCATTCTCTGCATCTCTTATAATAGTCCTGCTTATGTTGCTATGGAAACAACACATATTTTATTGTGTTAACATCTAGGATGGATTGCTCATTTAAAATTGTAGTGCATATGCTGCAATAATATCCAGCATGGCGGGAAACTGGCTGTGACATTTTTTGCTCTGGGGAATCCGAGCAAAGTTGGTGTTCCACCAGCAGGAGAGTGCTACTAATCTGATCTGATGACACCATTAAGATGGCCACACACTAAAAGATCTGCTCGTTTGGCGACATCTTTCCCCGATATGCCACTAATCACAGGGGTTATATCAGGTTATCCGAACTTTGGCCCTGTGGCTGAGCGATGGTATTACGACGAGGGCAATGGGCTCTTTAGTGGGGATCATTTATAAACACTGGGTAAATTTGACCCTGTGCAATAACCCATGGCAACCAATCAGACGATTGCTTTCACTGCTCAACTGCAGTTGGCTGGAAAAAAAAGCTCATTGTTGATTAATTGCTATGAGTTACTGCCCAGGTGAAATGTGCCCAGTTTTTATAAATGACCCCCAGTATGATTATAGAATAGCTCAGTCTAAGAAGTTTTTTAATTGGCCTTCATTTTTTAATGTAGTTTTTTTATTATTTGCCTTCTTCTTCTTATTCTTCTGACTCTTTCAAATGACCCCTATCTAAGAAAAAGGCTCTGTACAGCTACTAATCTATTATTTCTACTTTGCGTTATATCTTTCTATTCAGTCCCTCTCCTATTCATATTCCAGCCTCTTATTCTAATCAGTGCATGGTTGTTAGGGTAATGTGGACTCTAGCAACCAGATTGCCTAAACTGCAAACTGGAGAGCTGCTAAATAAAAAGTTAAATGGGTGTGTCCTAAAGCTCCCTGCCAGAAGCACAGTAGGAAGCGGCAGCCAATCACAGACCAACAGTAAAGACAGGCTTTAGTTTCCTGTTCGGTCAGCCTAGCTGCTGATTGATCCCTATCCTGAAATGAAGTGTGCTGAGTGCTACCCACTTCCCTGCACAGCCTGGGAAAGAAGGCAGCAGGAAGTGGAACGGGTGGGCGGGACTAGTAGGGGTTTTGCAAACAATTTCAATACTTTGACCCTAAAAACGACTTTATTTATGCACATTCCTTCAGTGTCTGAGTACAATGCACTGGTAAATTGTTGTTTTTCCACAAAATTTTCCCACAGAATATACCATGTACCACATAGCTATAATTACTTTCTGCGCTCCATTTCTTTCTCATTAGTTTTCTGTTGAATAGAGAGCACTAACTGTTTTTTTTTTTTGCCAGAGGTGAAGATTACTTAATTGGATTGCAAACTGCTACAGCGTGTGGAGTAGCAGAGGTGAAAGCATGCAATTGTCACAGATTGACAGCATAGCACTTTTTTTGTTTTGTTTCTTGTAAGCCCTTTTTTTAAGTTTAGTAATACATGTATAAATAGCTCTGAAAATTATAGGGAAGGAAAATTCATGTCAACGGTTTGGATCATTACCTTGTTCTGGACAATACTGTGCTTGACACCTACTGTATTAATGAAAAGTAAGAGGAATTAAGAGGAAGATTTAAATAACGTTTCCATACCAATATTTCTTTGGTTAAAAATACCTTCTTTAAATTTCTTGGGTCATTAAACAGTTAATTATAAATGAAAAAGGCCACATTCATATCCATACGCAGTCCACCTCTGAGAATAATTTCCAAATGAATCTAGACATCTACCTCTCAAACACTTCCTTTAGAAACCAAGGATATTAAAGGAACAGTTTGGTATAAAAACAAAAACTGGATAAATACTGTAGGCTGTGCAAAATAAAAAATGTCTCTAATATAGTTAGTTAGCCAAAAATGTAATGTATAAAGGCTGGAGTGACTGGATGTCGAACACAACAGAACACTACTTCCTGCTTTGCAGCTCTCCTATATTCTCCTATTCACATTCCAGTCTCTTATTTATTACTCGTCTGCTGAATAAAAGGCTAAAAAACGCAAAAAACACAAATAATAATAAATGAAAACCAATTGCAAGTTGTCTCAGAATATCACTTTCTACATCATCTGAAAAGTTAATTTGGAGGTGAGCAACCCCTTATAAGAGGGTCCTAGTCAAAATAAATAAATGGCACCAGGCCATTATTCCTCCCCACTGAACTTTACAGTTGCCATTATGCATTCAGACCAGCCACCAGCCAAGACTTTGATTAGGTAGCCAAGTGGTGAAGTGGATTATATCCCTTTAGAGCAGGGGTCCCCAACCTTCTTTGATACGGGCCCCAGTGTTGCAGCAAAATTATTCACAAGGTTGGGGGGTGGCGGGGTTGGGAGAGGGGGTCAGCGTCTAATCAGGCAAGCCACATTAATTTTGGAGGTGCAGTTCAGGACTGTGGTTGGGAACCCCTGCTTTAGAGAACACTTTACCACAGCTTCAGTGGTGGTGACCCTTAAAAAAATCTTCATTGGTATTTGATCGCCTATAAAAACACCAAGCAACCAACAATTAGTTCTTGTGCAGAAGTTGCTTCCAGGGCCAGTTTGGAACTGAAGACATGCAAGTTTAGGAAGGTGACTGGATGCTGTTGTCAATATATAGCCTTATAAACTGTGCTTAGTGATGTCACTTTTCATATGAATGAATCGTTAAAAAAAGAAATTAATAAATCTCTTTGGAGGCCAAGTGTTATCTCAATGGGCATATGTGGCCTCATGCATTTATATGATAGTGAAACTTCCTAGTTTATTATTCTGTTTTCTGTATACTGTTTTGTCTAGAACACCACTATAGTGGCAAATTCTATACAGGGGTCGTTCACATTCCAAACACTTTTTCAGTTCAGTTGTTTTCAGATTATTTACCAGAAATAGACTTTTTAAAATCACTTTACGTGAATTTAAAGGGGTTGTTCACATTCCAAACACTTTTTTTTTT
>CM044441.1:133602111-133625245 GCA_024363595.1 Xenopus borealis
CGCAGCCAAACGCAACGCAGGGGAGCGCAGGTCCAAAACGTCCGTGTGTAAGGGCCCTTATAGACTATCATAGTTTCTGCATGTTTTATTGATTAACAGTTTCTGGAACTTTTTTTTATAGATATTAGGAAAATGTTTACATATTGCTTTATGCTCCTCATCGTGTGCATATCTACAGAGGAAACAGACTCTGCAGCTGCAGGGGGTCCCAGGAGGAAAAGGGGTCCCAGGAGGCCCTGATTCATATACAATTCCATTAAATATTAATAACACTGCTCAACCTCTAGACATTTTTGGGGCCTTAAACATTATTTGCTGTGGGACCCATTAATGTCCAGTTATGCCACTGCCCCTCATAAAGCAGTAAAGGAGCTTATGAATAGTGAAGTATAAATATTAAATGTCCCATTGTAAGGGGTTTAAATGTATACTATATCCTGGGGCCCATCCAGCCCAGTCCAACCCTGTTAAATTTTCCTCACCTACATTTAATTTGTTGTTCAACTGAGGATTTCTTCTAATTAATCTTTATACAGAAAATACCTTTCAGAGCACAGAAAAAGCACAAATTTCAGTAGAATTGGTACAATTCCTGAATAAATCCTACTTTGTTCAAATTCCAAACACTGGCAGTTCAATTGTTTTCAGATTGTTCAACAGAAATAAAGACTTTTTAAAATTACTTTCCATCCATTTATTATATTTTTCCAAAAAATCTTATTTTAGTATTCTTGACTGGTGTGTGTCTATCAGCGCAGTAATTCAGGTGCAGATTCTGAACTGTTACAATTTTGCACCATTTAGTTGATCCATTTCTCAGCAGCATCTCTGGAGTATTAGCAACTATTGTATCAATTCTAATACAATAATGCGCAGCTGGGACAAAGATAAGAAATGTATCAACTAAATGTATCCATTTAGAACAGTTTACCCCCTCCCAGAGCTGCTTTACAAGGTGAAAAAGTTACGTTTTACACTTCAATATTAGAAAAACGGTGACGCATAGAAAATAGAAAGTAATTGTAAAGAGTTGTTATTTCTGGTGATCTGAAAACTAGTTGTTTGAAGGTAAACAACCCCTTTAGTAGGTTTAGGGTAATGGCACACAGGCAATTTTGAGCGACTTTGAAAATCGCATCGCTGCATGTGAATAGGCGCAGGCGACTTTAGCGCTAGCGGGTGCAAGATATGAGCAAGCCATTCAAGGAGATTAGTCGCCTCAAAGACGTGGCGTTTTGTCGCCAGGCGACGAATCTCCTTGAATCTTCTCGTCTGGATGAGCCCTAATGCTCAGCTGGGACAAAGATAAGAAATGTATCAATTAAATGTATCCATTTAGAACAGTTTACCCCCCTTCCAGAGCTGCTTTACAAGGTGAAAAATTAAATTTTACACTTCAATATTAGAAAAACAGTGACACATAGAAAATTGAAAGTAATTGAAAAGAGCCATTATTTCTGGTGGCAACAATTGTATCAGTTTGAACAGCTAGCTGTAATGAAACTCAGGGATTCTACTCAGCAGGGACAAAGATAAGAAATGTATCAACTAAATGTATCAGTTTAGAACAGTTTAGAGGGTTGGCAACCCCCCCCCCCCCACTCAGAGCTGCTTTAGAAGGTGACAAATGAAAGTTTAAACTTCAATATTAGAACAGTCACGCATAGAGAATAGAAAGTAATTGGAAAAAGTCTTTATTTCTGGTGAACTATCTAAAACCAACTGAACTGAAAAAAAGTGTTGGAGGCTGAACACCCATTTATAACATTGCTACAGAGTGTAAGTCCAATTTAATCTGAAGTGCTGTTTTGAATCTGTTTAGAAGAACAGAAGATGAAAGATCCATTATTTTGCACATAATGCATATGACAGTTCATTTAGGAACAACGTCAGCTGTGGATGAAAGTGTCAGTGAAGTGCTGTCAAAATCTGTCTTAAAAAGATAAAGGAAAGTCTCATTTTGTGAGAAACTGCAAATAACTTGTTTTTGATAGTAAATTAAGATGGCATGCTCTAATATAATAATATTGCCTATAATCTTCTCTGTGCCCTGGCCTTTGAAATACTTTACCTTAAACCTCACTTGCCCAGTTATATGTGTAGGCAAATGATTCCCTGGAATATTCCAACCAAGTGCAGGTGATGGACCTGTTATCCAGAATGTTCAGGCTCTCCAGATCTTTCCGTAATTTGGATCTTCATACTTGAAGTCTACTATAAAATCATGTAAACATTAAATAAACCCAGTAGGCTGATTTTGCTTCCAATAAGCATTCGTTATATCTTAGTTTGCATCAAGTACAAGGTACTGTTTTATTATTACAAAGAAAAGGGAAATAATTCTTGGGTTATTTGGATAAAACCGAGTCAGGCAAGGGGGCACACCCCCGAAGCGTTGTATTGTTTGGCTGGACCCAGTAAACACAGGGGTTATACCATTCTGCAAATTAGCCCATGTGTTGGATTCTTTAGTAATATGTATTTGTTGGGTTGCCTTCCTCCTATAGCCTTGGAGCACCAGTTTTATTATAATAGGTGTGCAGTTTACAGGAGATGACCATTCCGTATTTCAGAGCTTTCCTGGATAACTGATTTCTGGATAATGGATCCCATACCTGTATTGGATATATTTAAAGTTAAGGTATAGCCATGTGGCTGTGGGTTGCATGCATATTTACTCTAGTCAGGGAACATTTATTCTATATATCGTTCAGCCTCCTCTTGTTTCTGCACCATTGATCTATTTGCATACAGTGGCTGAAATCTGTTTTTCTGTTTTATTTGACATTTAGTAGACCTTTAAGCAGAATACTGTTTTTTTTTTCTTTAGAGATCCTTCTGGGAACATACTTAAAAAAACAGAAATAAAAGGAAAAACAAGGGATGTCTGGGAAATCTGCTTTTGCCTTTAATATGAAACCAAATAAAGGCAAATCTAAAACATCTTAGAAAAGAATATATTAATGTCCTTTGCGTCTTTTAGGGGTGAACATGAGGATTGTTAGAGGCAGAAAGGCCATATTGAAGCCATTGACTTGCAGCCCGTGTCCTATTGTAATTGTTAAAGGTATTCTGTCTGCATTTTTTATTTCAAAATTACACGGTTTACACTGCAAATAATTCACTCTACAATATAAAATTTAATTCCTGATCCAGTAAGTAGGGTTGCCGCCCAGCCGGTATTTTATTGGTCTAGCCGGTAAAACACCTGCCAAGGCCAGGACCGGAATTACAGATTTACTTGCAATGAAGTTGCTGGTAAATTTGTAATACTGTCATGGAAATACATGTTTTTTTCAAAACGTATCAGTTAAAAGTGCTCCAGTAGACTTCTGCACTGAAATCCATTTCTCAAAAGAGCAAACAGATTTTTTTATATTTAATTTTTAAATCTGACATGGGGCTAGACACATTGTCAGTTTCCTAGCTGCCCCCAGTCATGTTATATGTGCCAGCACTTTAGGATGGAACTGCTTTCTGGCAGGCTGTTGTTTATCACCCTCAATGAAGTCGCAGTGGGACTTGGTTTTTACTATTGAGTGATCTACCAGGCAGCTGTTATCTTGTGTTAGGGAGCTGTTGTCTGGTTACCTTCCCATTGTTCTGTTGTTAGGCTGCTGGGTGAGGGTAAGGGAGAGGGTGATATCACTCCAACTTGCAGTACAGCAGTAAAGAGTGATTGAATTTTATCAGAGCACACGTTACATGACATTGGACAGCTGGGAAATTGACAATATGTCAAGCCCCATGTCAGATTTCAAAATGAAATTAAAAAAAAACCTGTTTGCTCTTTTGAGAAATGGATTTCAATGCAGAATTCTTCTTGAGCAGCACTATTAACTGATGTATTTTGAAAAAAATCTTTTTCCCATGACAGTATCCCTTTAATGTGCTGGAAACTTAACTTTTCTCCGTCTTCTGCCCAGTGTGTGATGTGGCTTTGCCATCTTTTGCGGCCCTGCCCCATGGCTCCGCCTCCTTTTCCATCATAACTTGCCCCTTTTGTTCCCTCCCCCCACCACTGGCCCTTTTCTGCAGAGGTGGCAATCCTACTGGTAAGTGTATTTTTTTTAGTTGTATTATTGGTGTGTAGGCAGCCTTCTCAGGTCATTTTGCCTGGTCATGTGCTTTCAGAAAGAGCCAGCACTTTAGGATGGAACTGCTTTATTGCAGGCTGCTGTTCCTCCTACTCAGTGTAACTAGAGATGTTGCAGTGGGACCGGGATTTTACTATTCAGTGCTGTTCTTAATCTACCAGGCAACTTTTATCTTGTTAGGGAGCTGTTATCTGGTTACCTTCCCATTGTTCTGTTGTTAGGCTGCTGGGGGGGAGGGAGGGGGTGATATCACTCCAACCTGCAGTACAGCAGTAAAGTGTGACTGAAGTTTATTAGAGTCACATGACTGGGGGCAGCTGGGAAACTCACAATATGTTTAGCCTCATGTCAGATTTCTAAATGAAATATATAAAAATCTGTTTAATCTTTTGAAAAATAGATTTCAGTCCAGAAATCTGCTGGAGCAACTGATGCATTTTGGAAATTTTTTTTTTTTTTTACCATGACAGTATCCCTTTAAATAAACTGTGAATACAATACAAATTGAAATAAAATTTCAACATATATTTGTAAAACAGGACAACCTCTGGATATGCTGGGGGCCCTAGAATTATCTAGTTACACCACTGGATGTTATTGTGCGCTCCTCCATATTAATGGTGTGCATGGACACCAGATTCATATAAACATTTATTTAGCATGAATGTAGAAATTATTAATCTCTCCTCTACTCCTTCTTCTTCCAGTTAAGAAATTTAAGCTTTGAGGAGCTGCAGATGAGATTAAAAGCTCTGGACCCCATGATGGAGCGAGAGATTGAAGAACTGAGACAGAGGTACAATGCAAAGAGGCAGCCCATCCTAGATGCAATGGATGCCAAGAAGAGACGGCAGCAGAACTTCTGATGAGACAGACTCTGCTCTGTCATTATATTTGGACACATGCAATTTCTTGGACTCCTGAAGAAAAGAACCATGTTCCAGTCTTGCAGTTATGTTCTTTTTTTTTTTTTTTTTGCTCTTCCCAATGACACAGTAGTTGAAGAAGTGACTTGCTCTGCTCATCATTTCCTAGTCCGAGCTCAAATTAAGCAGTAGTTGTAATTTAGTTTGTAGTTTAGCTGCACTGGGCTATGGATTAGAGTGCGTGTCCTTGAACAGGAGTTTTTTGTTTTTTTTATCATTTGCCTCTTTTTCTCCTCCGTTCTCTGGCGAACACTTTCTCTGGGCCAGTAAACTGTGTTGCCCCTCTGCTACCAAAGCCGAGATTCAGCACTGTATCCACTTAGTTTCAGGTATCAAGATAGTTGCATTTGGGTATGATCTGCACAAACCTCATGGTCAATAAACATACGCAGTGGGGCTCATTCATCAACATTGGGCAAATTTGCCCATGGGCTGTTACCTATAGAAACCAATAAGGGATTAGCTTTTTGAAGCCAGCTGCAAGTAGAACAATGAACGCAACATTCTGATTTGTTGCCATGGGTTACTGCCCATGGGCAAATTTGCCCAGTGTTGATAAATGAGCCCAAGTGAGCGTGACTCTTTCACACATCTAAAGGCACATTGCTTGGGTATAACTGTACACATCTTTCAGGGACACGTATAAGCACCTTTGGTAAATTGCAATTTGCCTTAAAATTACACATATCTATTTATTCATTGATGTCACATGACCTTGTGATACGCATTAATGACCACATTGTGTTCTTGCAATGATATTAAGCTTCGTTGGACATAATTAAGGTTTCATCTGAGATATGTCAACAGTAGGTGTTTTGTACAGTTTATGCTATGTGAGGAAGGTTGGACCACTTCAATATTCTATGTTACAAAGCATACATTCCTATAATCTTGGTCACTGGAGGTCTTTATGATGATACTGAGACCTATAGTTCAGCTGCACTTGCTTGCACGGTCCTATGGGTAGGGTGGTTATTGGCAACATAATGGGAGGGACTTGACAGTAGCTAGTTATACAATAAGTAGAAAGGAAGTTTGATACAAGTATGGGACATGTTATCCGGAATGCTCAGGACCCAGGGCTTTCTGGTAATGGATCTTTTTGGAATTTCGATCTTCATACCTTGTCTACTGGAAAATTATGTAGACATGATATAAACCCAATAGGCTGGTTTTGCTTCCAGTAAGGATTAATTGTATAATTTGGATCAAGTACAAGGTATTTGTTTTAGGTTATCTGGCTAAAATTGAATGAATGGCCTTTCCATGATTTGGAGCTTTCTAGATAATGGTTTTCAGTATAATGGGTTTCCAGATAATGGATCCCACACCCGTACTTGACTTAAGCTGGCCATACACAGGGAGATCCACTCGTTTGGCAATGTCGCCAAATGAGTGAATATCTCCCCGATGTGCCCACATTGAGGTGGGCCCAACGATCGGATCAGAATGGAGGAGATACGGGCGGTCGGATCGCGGGGCCGCATCAACGTACAGTTCCGACAGGATTTTTTAATCTGCTCAATCGAGATCTGGCCGACTTTCGGCCAGATATCGATCGGGGAAGCCTGTCAGATTGGGTAAACCCCTTCTAATGCAGTCAACCCATGAGTGGGTCTATCCATGCACAGTGGCGTCACTGCGGGGGTTGCGATTGGGCCAAGGTTCGCACCCCCTCAGGGCCCTACGGCAGCTCGTGAGCCACTGAATCCCGCACGAGGGCCCATCCCCCTCTAGTTACGTTACTGCCCATACAGCGTATAAAACCTTTTAACGTCCCTCACATCTGAAGACTGCATCAACATATTGGGTGTTGTCACAGAATGGGAAAACGAGATATTGGGTAATGTCACAGACTGGCAAGCCTAACCCCATTATTTTATGTAAAATGTTCTTATAGTAAAACATCTGGGTGAAACATTTCTAAATTTTAATCTTTATGCCTTGATTACTTTTTATTTATTTATTTTTTAACCAAATACATTCCCCACGTTTTGCTGAGTCGGCTAAAGCTCTTGTTTTTCTGTCCCTTTTAAGATTTGGAAACATAACTTTTTTTTTGAGCAGGTAAATAAAGATTGTGAGTTGAGCGTTTTGGTGTATGCACGAGATATATTAAAGGGATATTGTCATCACATAACTACCTACCTTTTATTGAGATACCGTTTAATTATAATTGATCAAGCTTTTATAATCCTCTATGTTTCCTTGATTGAGAGCAGTGGTCTGTGAATAAAGTTTTCAGTTCAAGGCCCCACTTGAAGATCCAGCCTTTGATCAGGGACTCCCCTTAGCTCATTTAATGGATGAATAGATAAAGGGACATGTATATGTATCGCCGTTATGCCATATATATTTAAGAATTTCTAAGACCGCAATTATATAAAATACAATCCCCATTTTATGTTTTTCAGGGATGAGAAAATATTTTAAAAAAAAAAAACAAATCAGGGAAATGTATTATGCTTTCTATATGGGTGGGACCACAAGAAAGTGTGGGAAACTCGGGGCGTGTAAAAAAATTTTTCTGTATCCACTGAAGCTAGGCTTTCATGTGTATTTACCAGCGAAAATGGCCATTCTCTCCAATTCACGCCTTAAAGGAACAGTAACACCAAAACTAAAAGCTTTTTAAAGTAATTCAAATACAATGTACTGTTGTCCTGCGTTGGTATTTTTTGTGTTTGTGTTAGAAACACTATTATCGTTTATATAAATAGGCTGCCGTGGGGGCAGCCATTTAAGCTGAAAAAAGGAGAAAAGGCACAGGTTACTTAGCAGATACCAAATTAACCCTGTAATAGAATACAATGGTATTCTGCAGAATCTGGTATTCTGCTTCCCTTCAGGTACTGGCCCTTCAGGCTGTAAAGTGCAAAGTACAAACTGTATCCCCATTAACCTGAAAAGAAAGAGAGATGGTATGATGGATCTATACTGAAATAAACAGACTGAAAGTGCTTGAATCAGCCCCAGGCAACAGTAAAGTAAATGTTAATGAACCATTCAGTAAATCATTTCCCCCCCACAAACTATTTAACACAATATTACACATTGTTTTTATGCACAAGTGAATGGTTTTTAGTTCTGATGACAATATCCCTTTCATTGCACTGTATCCCAGAAGAAACATCATCACGTTGGGGACATTTGCATTAATGATGTCCAGTATTATTTTCTAATTAGCCTATACTATAAGTTATTTCTGTTTATTTTATAAGAGTTGAAGGAATATATTTTAATGTGGTTTTACCCATTACCTCCTGGGGTTTTATTTTGTTTCTTTTGTTAGTTTTGGGCTCTCTGGGGTCAGTCTTCTTGTACTGCACATGCACAGTAACCCCCAGCATCACTGCAAGTAGCTGTTGGAGGACTGTAGAAATTTATTTTTCTTAACCATATAGGCATCTAAATGGTAAATGTGCCTGGTAAATACGACCCAGTCTGAGGTTATTGACAACCACAGTATTGGATTGGCTGTTTATTGAAATACTCATATGTGATTGGTGGCATTCTGCAAGAATAAGCCCCTCCTCTTATTCACATTGTGGAAATGGGGGATAAAAGTTACTACATCTCCCTCTTTCATTTAGATATTTAAGAGGCAGTGCTACTTACCTGGGTTATATGTCATGGGTAGTCCTAATATAGAGGTACGGAATCTTTACTTTATAAGAGAATTCAATCCCTTTTATTAAGTACCCGTACCCTAAATAACCCCCCCCCAGCCTGCCTGGTACTCCATCATTTTTTACTTAACCCCTCGGTGCAGATTATCTCCTCGGGAGTTCACAAGCGCCATCTTTTTTTCTTCAGTATTCTTCGTGTAATGAGTTACCGGAGTGATCTTCCGGTCCGGAACAACTGGCGTACACCGAAATGCCGCCCTGATTCTGAAGATGACTCAAGAAAAGAAGATGGCGCCTGTGAACTCCAAAATTACTGGCATTTGCCCAGGGTACCAGGTAGGCTAGGAGGGGGGAGGAAGGCAGGGGGGTCTATTTAGGGTAGTGGGGGTAGGGGTATTTAATAAAAGGGGTTGAATTCTCCTTTAAGGCTTCTAAAAAAAAAAAAACATTAAATAAGCCCAACAGATTTGTGCATCAAGTACAGGGCACTTTTTTTATTATTACAGAGATATTTTAACTTTTAATATGTTACAGAATGGCCAATTCTAAGCAACTTTTGAATTGGTCTTTGGTATTTTATTTTATTTTTTATAGCGTTTAAATTGTTTGTCTTCTTCTGACTCGTTCCAGTTTTCAGATAGGGGTCACTGACCTCATGTAAAAAAACAAATGCTCGCTAAGGCTAAACATGTATTGTTATTTTTTCATTACTGATGTTTCTGTTCAGTCCCTCTCCTATTCATATTCCAGTCTCTTATTCAAATCAATGCTTTGGTGCTAGGGTAATTAGGATCCTAGCAACCAGATTGCTAAAACTGCAAACTGGAGAGCTGCTGAATATAAAACTAAATAACTAAAAACCCACAAATAAAAAATGAAAACCAATTGCAAATTGTCTCAGAATATCACTCTCTACATTATACTAAAAGTTAACTTAAAGCAGAACAACCTATTGCAACATGCAAAAGGTTTGCTTAAAATGACCCTATAGGAAATGGCCTTCCCATAACTTTGAGATACTGGATATTGTGATTTTCAGATAAGAAATCCCATACCTTGTACAGTATATACAGTAGCACCACTTGACAGGGCTGTATTTATATTTAAAAAAACATGTTTTTTTTTTAAAACTCATCAGTTAATAGTGCTACTCCAGCATAATTCTTCACTGAAATCCATTTCTCGAAAGAGCAAACTTTTTTTTAAATATAAAATTTTTAAATCTGACAATTTCCCAGCTGCCCCTGGTCATGTGGCTTGTGCCAGCACTTTAGGAGGGAACTGCTTTCTGGCAGGCTGTTGTTTTTCCTTCTCAATGTAACTGAAGGAGTCACAGTGGGACATGGGTTTTTACTACTCAGTGCTGTTAGATATACCGGGCAGCTGTTATCTTGTGTTAAGGAGCTGTTATCTAGTTACCTTCCAATTGTTCTGTTGTTAGGCTGCTGGGGGGGAAAGGGGAGGGGTGATATCACTCCAACTTGCAGTACAGCAGTAAAGAGTGATTGAAGTTTATCAGAGCACAAGTCACATGACTTGGGGCAGCTGGGAAATTGACAAAATGTCTAGCCCCATGTCAGATTTCAAAATAAAATATAAAAACAAATCTGTTTGCTCTTTTGAGAAATGGATTTCAGTGCAGAATTCTGCTGGAGCAGCACTATCATGCATTTTGAAAAAAACATTTTTTCCCATGACCGTATCCCTTTAAGGCACCTGAGGGCCCGTGCCTAGGGTGGCAGGTTTTGGGGGGTTGGCCCTCGGCTGCCTATAGATGTATTTTTAAATAAAATAAAAAAAATTTTGCCCAGCGACTTCCATGGTTCCTTGTTTTCTCTTGAACAGCCAAGCCAAACTGCTCTATTAATAGTCTAATGCTTATTGTATTTCATAGAGAAAACTCTTGAATGTGAATTTAGTGACTTTCATTCAGAATGGGAGGCCCATTTGACACCTGAAGGATTTTATTCAAGGGACCAATGGGTTTAACCTACCAAAGCATCTAGTGAAAAAATTGCTACCGTTATTGGAAATCCATTTCCATAGTCCTTTCTTTTATTCATGTGGGAAGCATTCCCTCATTCAGGCTAAGAAATTAATGTTATTGCTATAGAGAATTAATGGTTTCAATTCACCATTTAAACTGCTGCCATGATTGTCGCTTTGCAGCAGGGAGGCCGATTGTGAATATTAAGAAGGTATAACGTTCTGATACGGGAGGAATCCACCACCAAAAACACCAGTCAAATCTTCCTATGTTGCCTTACATAGTTTACTGTGGTGCCTTTAATACAATCAGTGCCCAGGGGCTCTCTGGGTAATTCCTTCCTCGCTGTTCTACTGTCTCCTGTTAACTTTTATACGTCTGTTACTACCGCAACATCCGACTCGCTGAGGCGACAAGCACATGCAAACACTTTTACCAATCAGGAAACTTTCTGGCGTAACATTTTTGGCACGAATAGAGGCATATGATGTCTTCTATGATCTGAGTGTATGTCTTCTGTCCATTGCATGGAGCATCTCCACCTGCATCTGAGCCCTTGCTTGCCACAAAGTATTAGTATCTCATAGTGGTGCATAAGAGCACCCAGAGCCAGGCCCGGACTGGCCATTTGTGGGTTAGGGCAAATGCCAGAGGGGCTGCTATAAGGTCCCATAGAAAGTCAGTGTTTAGTGGGCTGGTGGGGGCTGTTTGGGCCTCTATGTGGGCTGATGGGCCTCTTGTGTACCTGAAATGCCAGGGCCTATTTTAATTCTCAGTCCAGTCCTGCCCAGAGCCATGGGTTTGCCACTTTCCAATTGGTGGGTGGTGGTAGCAGACGGCTGGCTAGGGCTGATTTATGTGGAAATCCATAGAGCAGCTTTGTGCACTGTACAGAAGCAATGCACACATGCAATTGTCTATTGAATTCCGTGGGCAGATAAAAATTTTCATTCCCTATGTTACCTGTTATTGCCATTTTTTTTCTAGGGATGCACCGAATCCACCATTTAGGATTCCACCGATTTCCCGGATCCTTTGTGACCGATTCGGCTGAATACCGAATCAGAATCCTAATTTGCATGTGGGGTCAGGAAAGGAAATAGTGGGGGAAAACATTTATACCTTGTTTTGTGACAGTCACCTGATTTCCTTTCCAGCACATGCAAATTAGACTATATTATACAATACTATTTATACCAATAACACATCTAGAATATCTGGCAATTAATAGAAGTATATGAATTTCCAGACGTTCTAGGCATGCCTTGAATATCAGAGAAATCTGTTTATGACTCCGGATGGGAAGTGTGTCAACTAGGGATACAATGAATCAACTATTTTAGTATTCTGATGAATCATTTGTGAAAGATTTGGTTGAATACCGAATCAAATCTGAACCTTAATTTGCATATGTAAATTAGGGAAACAAGATGGAAAGAGAACTACTTGCATCGCACAGCTAAAAAAAAAAAAAATACTCCTTTGTTTATGTGATGAAAAGTCACATGATTTGTTTTTGGATTCTGTTCGGCCAGGCACAAAGATTTGGCTGAATCTGGATCCTGGATATGGTGCTTCTCCAGTTTTTTCGTAGGCCGGGACCAATCGCTCTAGAAATACAGGTCACTTACCTTTCCCTCTTGTAGGGAAGGACTCGTCTCAACGTCTCTGTTATACAAGGATTCTTTTTTCTGTTCCTGGGATGCTCGCCCTTTGCTGAGACCTGCGACTACACTGTATCTTCATCACATACTTTCCTTTCATCCCTCAAAATCTGCAATGCTTTTGTCTGAATTCTGTGTTTTTTAAAGTTTGTTTTTGTGTGACATTTGTATTTGGTAATCTCTAGATATGTGTTAATGTTTTACTCTCTGAGTGGTGTGTACCTGTGTATGCATTCCATGCAATCTTTCTTTTAGCCCCCAACTCCTGCTTTCCAGGCAGGATTCCAACATGTTACAAACCTTTCCATTTGGAGACCTCTCTGGGGAATAAACGGGTTCAAATAACCACTTCGACAGGTCTTTCCTTTTCATTTGCTTTCTTATTAAAAAAAAAAAAAAGTTTTTAATATATAACATTCAGAACATATTGAGCAAAAATAAAAATTGTCATTTTCACATATGTGTGTGTATGGGGGGGTTTCTTCTGTATAACACAATGAATAAGGATAGTAATACGGTTATTGGATATGAATTAATTGGACGCATTTCCAACAATGCCATAACCCAAAGCAACTACAGTACAAAATGTTTTCTTTAGTCTGGTTGCACTAGGCCAGATATAATATTTTTAGTCTTTGAAACAGGGACCCACAACCCACATTTTTACGCGCTTGGACCCCCTACCTGGCACAACCTGCAACTGCCTTATCTGCAACTCAATCAGCGAGCTGTTGGCTACCATTAAACAGGAAGTGTGGTTGCTGCAAACTGGTTGTGATATCAGAAGTAGGCAGGGCAGAAAATAAAGTTTTAAAGTAGTTAAATATAGATAATATAAAATAAGAAATATAGATAAGGCCCACAACCCACATCCGAAAAACTTATTTTTTTTACCCCAAGCCAAGCTGTTTCAAAGGCAATTGTTTGACCTGAACCTGCCTGAGTAAGGAGTCCATATACATTATAGAAGTGCTATACATACAGTATGTGAAAGTCATGTGACATAAGTGACATCACTAAGGACCATATTTAATTATTGGTGGCATTAGGAAACTCATACTTTTGCTTGTTTTTGCAACAGGCAAGCACCAAGATGCATGCAAAGGTAGCTGCAAATACAATGGAGTAAATTAATAAACAACGTTTTGGGTAAGAACTAAAGTAAAAGTTCAGTTTATAAATAAAGTTCAACTAAAACATGTTTTTTTTTATTTGCAATAATGGTTGGAGGGCCCAGGTGCAGTTGCAGCAACTCTGGCAGGACACATGGGGATGAAGACTCATAAATCTGGTGCTGTTTCTTGAGGAACATCAGGTTACAATGGCATGGAATGCTTAGGAAAAGATCTAATATATATATATTATTATTATATATATATAAAATATGCATGTTAGTGTCCTGTATTAGGTTACCTGTAAATATTAATTTATGGGTATGAGAAGGGAGGTTCATAAACCCAGTTCCAGAAAAGAGAGATTTGGGGTTGATATTTCTAGAACAATGAATGGTACAACTGTTCTTTATATGTCTGTAACCTCAACTAATGGGCACTGGCAATGATATGAGTGTTAAAGGAGGGCTTGAACTGAAAAAAGACTAAAAACCTTTGAGCTAGAGTCTATGGGGTAGATTCATCAAAGAGTGAAGTTCCGCCACTAGAGGGAAATTCCACCGCTCTCAATTCATTTCTATGGGATTTTTAAAGGCGTATTCATCAAAGGGTGAACTTTCACTTCACCCATTGATGAATATGCCTTGCAAAATCCCATAGAAATGAATGGAGAGCTGTGGAATTTCCCTCTAGTGGCGGAACTTCACTCTTTGATGAATCTACCCCTATGTGATAACACTTCTCAGAAGTCTCTTATATCGTTTACAAAAATCGGTAACTTCCTGTGTTTTATGGTGACATCTCTGAGGGTAATTCTTGCCCAACACTGGAGGGCAGTGGTACTGTAAACTGAAATGGGTCAAAGACATGGGAGAGCTGTATTCAAGTGGTAGAGAGAACCCTGTTACTACAACAAATGAACCCTCCCTATCTACACATATTTTATATTAAGTTGCATGTTCCTCTGTGCGAAATGTAGTATTTGGGCCACAAGCTTGCATCTAATACTCCAATACGTAACTGGTGGCAGTTGCTGGTCCAATTCATTGTCAGTCCCAGTGTTTAGTATGTAAGAGAGACTCCGATGCAGAGTGAGGAGACAGAAGGGAAACTTTACAGTAGAGGCTGGAAATGTCTTCTATTTTGTCCTTGAGTGTTTGTCTCTAAAAGCGATCCGTCCTGTGACAGAGTAGGTCAGAAGCGTTGGTTAGAGCAGAGCCTTGTTGCTAAATGCAGTCAGGGATTCCAGTTTCCAGACAAGATCATTTAGAATACAGATATTACAGACGTAATTGCTTTGACATTTGCAGCATATATGTAAAGGAGAATTGAATCCTAAAAATGGTTGACTTGTAAATGCTGAAAACTTGTTTCACCAGCCTAAAGGTTCAGCATCTCTATAGCAATAATACACCCAGCCTCCAAAGTTGTTTCCCATGTTGGACTTTGTTAGGACTTTGTCACAAGCTCAGTTTGCTTTAGGGTAAGGGCACACAGGCAGAGTCAGGAGATTAAAAAATGTGTACTGTTTTTATAAGAAACCTGACTGTATGCAGTGAAATTCTCCCTTCATTTACTGCTGTGGATAGGAATTGTCAGACGGTCCATAACTGCTTCTCAGGGAAACAATCATACTCCAGCAGCTTTGGTTTTTTTTCCCCCTGTTTTGATCATTTATGACAATCCCTAAGAAGCCCAGACCACACTGAGCATGTGTATGTAGTCTAGTCTTGCAAAGATGTATAACAAAGTTACAAGATGACAGCCCCCTGTGGCCAACTTTGAAAGCATAAATCATTTGTTTGATTAGGCTTGTGGTGCAGTAAGTTTATGTTTAGTATACAAAATACAGCATTTCTAGCTTTATTCTATTTTAGACTTTCCTTGTTCTTTAATGACTAGTGGTATCACATGAGTGCACTCAGCCCCCTGCAAATAAATCTTTGGAGAGGCCAATGCACTGGGATCCCCAACTGCCTGCAAGTCTGCTCTCTGCACCGGAGTCTCCAAGTTGCCTGCGTCCCTCTTTTCCACTCACAGGTAAGAGTAGCTGGGGGGGGGGGTTATTCTTCTCCTCTATAGATCCAGAGACCCTGGTATCGGCAAGATGTCAGTGAGTGGAGGTCATAAACCTAGTGAGGACTATCCGGCACCAGTTTTTACTACAGGTAGCTTGTCTGACTATAAGAGAACTGTATGATGTATCCTTATTATAGGGGCTGGATTATAATTACCCAGATGTTTCACTGGAAAACAGTGCAAGGAAAACTAAAATGGGGCATTCCCATTTAGTGTAGGCGAAATGTAAATATGCAAAAACAAACAAGGATTTTGCATACATTTTCTGTAAGTTTGTTCTGTATAGGGAATGTGGGCTGCTGCTTACAGCACGGGGGGTGTCTGTGTTCATCTGTCTGCTTACATTAACTACCCAGAGGCAGCGATGTGCAGGCAAAGTCCATCCAAGTGCAAATGTAATGGATAAAAATAGCTTCATTTCTATTCAGAAAGGGCAGTGCCAAAGCCAGGACGGGCAAAATCAGCCATGGACGTTATTGTCCTAATTAGCAATGATAAACAAGTCAGCAGCAGCACTTTTATACAAGTGAGAGTATTGCTTAGGCATTTGCTGTTAATGCTAATAAAATAAAGACTGGGCAGCTGATTATTTATTAAGGGTTTAGCTGTTACATCTGTGGCCCGGGATCACAAGCTGTAGGTCCTGCTCCCAATTGTAGCAGTCAAGTGTTTCTTTGGATTGTGACATATTCATCATTTAACAGATATTTGTAGATATTTACCTATTTCTGGTGAAAGTAAAACACTGTCTCATAGGGATCCACCTGGTCTCTCCCCTCTCCCCAAACGCTAGAAAGCCCTGGCTGCAAGTAACACACAGAGATGCTATTGTTATCTAATGAGAGATGTGGGTCACATGGAACAC
The DNA here is from genome assembly GCA_024363595.1 of Xenopus borealis. NCBI lineage: Eukaryota > Metazoa > Chordata > Amphibia > Anura > Pipidae > Xenopus > Xenopus borealis. The sequence goes on from CM044441.1 coordinate 133,618,471, forward strand.
TCGACACAGGTAAGTGCTGCTTCACTTCTATTGCTCTTGGTTTCACGCCAGCAAAATGCATCTATAAATTGAAGTTTCCGTTCATCTGTTCAAACACTTAAGGGTCACAGCTCAATACACGAATATATATATATATATATATATATATATATATTAACATTGATCATTAGGCTGGAAAAAACTCTCTGCACATTGATGTAGAGAAGGCCAAACACGCTGCTTTTTCAGCCTCACCAGGGGAAACAATATTGTTCAGGCTCCTTTTTATTATAAGGGTTTGTGATCCAATACAATGGAAATGGAAACAAGTGTAAAACCAGCCCTGCTGAGAGGTCATCCTGTAGCTGGAGGGCACTCAGAAAATGCAATTAATTGTTAATTAATTGCTAAATATTTTGCATGCAAAAGCAATTGGTTCTTATTTAAAGAACAAGTAAACCTTTTTTTTTCTATCTGTAAATTTGCTCTAAACAGCCCCCCAGATTAATGTACCTTAGTCCCTGCTGCAAGTCTGCTCTGGTTTCTGTGTTATCAGCAGCTTGTTTCCCCTTCTTCCTGGTGCAGAGTGAAGCCCCGCCCCATAGCTTACTGAGCTGACCTTATCTCTTGGACTAGTCCTGGAGATCATTTGCATACTATGACATAGCAGAGACCAGTGTGTGCAGCACCTTTTGCTTGGGGAAACTAGCTTACTAATGAAACACTGGCTCCCTCTTCCTCTCTATTGTGGAACAGCAGCAAATGGACTGCTCAGTAAACTAAGGGGCTGGGCTTCACTCTGCACCAGGAAGAAGAGGAAACAAGCTGCTGATAACACAGAAACCAGAGCAGACTTGCAGCAGGGACTAAGGTACATTAATCTGGGGGGCTGTTTAGAGCAAATTTACAGAAAGAAAAACATTTACTTTTCCTTTAATGCAGCTGCATTTGGCGTTCCTTTATCTGTTAACCCTATGTATGGCCTGTACTGATCCAGGCAAAATGTACAGCTGCAGAATATTTCATTTGATGTAGTGAATATATTCAGAGCCTATTGGTTTTATTTTATTTTTTATTATTATTTTGTGGTTTTTGAGTTATTTACCTTTTTATTCAGCAGCTCTCCAATTTCAGCAATCTATTTGCTAGGGTCCAAATAACCCTAGCCAAAATGCACTGATCGAGAGACCAGGATATAAATAAGAAAGGGCCTGGATAGAAAGATTAGCAATAGCAGTACAATTGTAGTCTTACAGAGCATTTGTTTTTTAGATGGGGCCAGTGATCCCCTTTTAATTGGTGGAAATGGTCAGAAGACAAAAGCAAATAATTCAAAAACTATAAAAAGAAAAAATGAATGTTTCTTAGAATTAGCCATTGAATGAATGTGTTGGAGTCCTCTTATAAAATAGTCCATTGTTACTTGGGCCCTTGTATCCTGCTTTTGATGGGAAGTAATGTGAGCATAATGAGCGTATCCATTGAGCAGATCAACATGACCCCTAGTATGAACCTGCAATATATAAATGAAGTGCATCTGGGTCGTAGAACACATAATATCGAAATAATAATAACTCAAAAACCACAAAATAATAATAAAAAAAAAATGAAAACCAATTGGCTCTGAATATATTCATTACATCAAATGAAAAGTTAAAAGGATAATGTCATGGGAAAACATGCTTTTTTCAAAACACATCAGTTAATAGTGCTAATCCAGTAGAATTCTGCACTGAAATCCATTTCTAAAAAGACCAAACAGATTTTTTTATATTCAGTTTTGAAATCTGACATGGGACTAGATATATTGTCAATTTCCCAGCTGCCCCTGGTCATGTGACGTGCCAGCACTTCAGGAGGGAACTGCTTTCTGGCAGGCTGTTGTTTTTCCTTCTCAATGTAACTGAATAGAATGCAGTGGGACATGGGTTTTTACTATTGATTATTATTATCTTGTGTTATGGAGCTGTTATCTGGTTACCTTCCCATTGTTCTGTTGTTAGGCTGCTGGGGTCGACAGATTCATATTTACATTGCAGGCACCCCTAGGCCCACTGGCGTTAGGGTTGCCAGCTTTTGTAGGAAAAAATACCGGCCTTCCTATATATTTATTCCCTATTAATAACATTGAGATCAACCATCGTTTTTACCGGCCAGGAGGCAACCCTAACTGGCATTCGTCACCCCCATACTCTGCCCTTTATTCGCAGATTTTCATCATCAAGACCAGAACAATGGGGATTGGCACATGGGAAATGTAAAAAAAACTGTCATATCTCCTGTGTATCTCCAGTGTTTCTAGACCAATGTGGGTGTGGCTGGGCAGCATGCTGCCCCCTAAAATCCTGCCGCCCTAGGCCCGGACCTAGGTGGCCTTTCCACAAATCCGGGCCTGGGGGGGGGAGAAAGGAGGAGGTGATCTCACTCCAACTTGCAGTACAGCAGTAAAGAGTCACTGAAGTTTATCAGAGCACAAGTCGCATGACTTGAGGCAGTTGGGAAATTGACAATATGTCTAGCCCCATGTCAGATTTCAAAACTGAATATAATAAAATCTGTTTGCTCTTTTGAGAAATGGATTTCAGTGCAGAATTCTTCTGGAACAGCACTATTAACTGATGTGTTTTGAAAAAAAAAACATTTTTCCCATGACAGTATCCCTTTAACTCAAATGAGCTCAAATGAACAGCCCATTTTATGAGAAGAGTAGTCAGATATTTTCCTCCTCTTCTGAAAAAATGTCAGAAAACACACCAGCATTGTATTAGATTTCATTATATTGGCAGCGTACAATAATGCTATCTGCACTGTAGATGCCATAGGCACAGGGAGAGTAACCATAGAGGAAGCAGACCCTGCGGCTACTGGGGGGCCCAGGAGGGCCCTAATTATTGAGCAATATCACCATATATTGGTAAAACAGGACAACCTCTGGATATGTTGGGGGCCCTAAAAGGAATTTTCCGTGGGGCCCAGTAACATCTTGTTACACCAAAGTCTGCCCCTATTTTCTTGGGGTTTCTGCACAGCCCAGAAACTCACTGGTAGGTCTTTTGATCTCTTATGAAAGTGAATGAGAAAACTGAATGGTAAATTGATTGTGAGCTGCACCTGGATAGGGATGTAAATAGGGAAACATTCTCTGTACTGCTGTACTACTGGACATGTATAACTGCAGATATCCAGTGGTGTTTCCCCATTGATTACCCCCTACCTCCAGTACATTTATCCGTTTCTACAAGAAAAACTAAATTCCTGTCTGAGTAAAGAGAAACTTTTTTCTTTTTTTTTTAATGTAAAAGATGTTTGGTCATTTGCAATAATTAGATTCTGCTCAAAATCAATCTCATTTGTAGCCTCCGGCGCTTAGTGAGTCACACTTCCAAGGGTATTTCAAGCGGCAATGCGGCGCTGCAGATTAGATTTGTTGTTCAGTGACACTTTGCCAGGCGTCTTCCGATGAAATGCGAGCATTTTCTATCTTCAAAGGGAATATTCATATTCTCTCTGTTCTTGAAGAAGAACTTGTATTTTTTTTTCTTTGAGTTGCTGCAGAATAGTTTATTAGTGAAGTCTGCTTAGTGCCTTAAACTTACTGTCTGAACCCCCTCCCTGCAAACTGCCAGCACTAGTCTGCCGCCACTTGCACCATTTGAAAACTCAAAAACACTTATTTTGTGCAGCATTTCATGTGCATTCATTTCCCAGACTGCTTCCAGGCCAAATGTACCCTCCAGGCTATGTATGGGGAAGAAGCAACACCAACTTGTACAATATAAGGCTGATTAGTCATTAATACAGATAATTAGTACATGGCAGCACAGAAACCAGTGCAGCTAGCATCAGAATTTAATAATCAGCCCTGTAGCATCAGCTTATATTACAGACCAACCTCATTTTCTGCTAGATAATTAGTGACGACCCCTAAGCTTAGCTTCTCAACAGCTGCTCAGAGCCCACTGAGCATGTGAGTGTCACAGACACTTTCCAAGATGGTGACCCCCTGTGACAAGTTTGAAGTCCTGGATCATTGCTGCTATTGACAAGCTGAAACTTTAGGCTGGTGCAATAAGTTCAGTATATTCATTTTTAGGCTTTAGTTCACCTTTAAAGGGGTTTATGTTCACTAGTGTATTGCACTTGAAGAAGGGGTTAGTCCCCCAAAAGCTTGTGCTTCAACTTCTGCAATAAAATGTGATAAAGGCATTTGCCAGTACAAGTTGGTGTTGCTTCTTCCCCATACATAGATCATTTGGAAGCTGCCTAGTGACTAATCACCTCTTTTTTGGGGCGACTAATCTCTCCGGACCGCTTTCCCGTGTCTTGCGCCAACTATAATGAAAAGTCGCCTGTGGCATGATCCACGCCGAGCTTTGTTTTCTGAAGTCGTTCAAAGTTTCCTTGTGAGGCAACTTCAAGCGACTTCGGAAAACAAAGCACCGAGTGTGTCATGCCGCAGGCGACATTACATTATAGCTGACGCAAGACAGGGGGAAGCGGTCCGGGGAGATTAGTCGCCCCAAAGAAGAGACGATTAGTCGCCCCATAGAAGAGTCAGTTAGTCGCCCCATAGAAGAGGCGGTTAGTCAGGCGACTAATCTTCCAGAATCGCAGGTGTGACCTTACCCTTAGTATGTTATAGAATGGCTAATCATAAGCATTTTTTCAATTGGTCGTCTTTTTCATAGTTTTCCTAATTATTTGCAGATCTTTTTCTGATTTTTTCCAGCTTTCAAAAGAGGGTCACTGAGCCCATCTAAAAACAAATGCTCTGTAAGGCTACAAATGTATTGTCATTGCTACTTTTTATTACTCATCTTTCTATTCAGGCCTCTCCTATTCATATTCCAAGTCATTTGGACCCTACCAACCAGATTGTTGAAATTGCAAACTCAAGAGCTGCTGAATAACAATCAAAATAGCTCAAAAACCACAAATAATAAAAAATGAAAACCAATTGCAAATTGTCTCAGAATATCACTCTCTGCATCATACTAAAGGTTCATTCAACAACACCTTTAATAAAGGATGATAATTAGCCAACACTGGCTCGCTGATCACTCATGATCCCCATTGTGTTCATGGGTAAAGCTCAAAAAGCAATAAAAGGAATAAGTTTCCATATGAATGAAACAGGCAGTTCCCATTTGAGAATATCACAGGGCTACACTTGAATTACATGCAGGGCAGTGCCAAACTACTTCTCATGTATAATCAATATTCCACAGTTCAGCAAAGCTTAGATAAACAGAGCTGCGGTGTTTAACAGAGGCACTTACTTGTCTAAGCAAAGCCATAAGTAGCAGAGAGAGAGAGAGAGAGAAGTCAGAGAGGAGAAATACGTGTAATCAAACGTGTCCCTAGATGCCTCCTTCCTTTGTCTTCAAAAACTGATTCTGTCTGTAGTGTGCCCAGAGCGGAGGCCTGTTTTCTGTCAGGAGCAGGATAGAAGCCAAAACGACATGGTTACATTTAATTTAAAGGCGTTATGTGTGGAAATTCATTTCTGTACATCTTTGTGACCTACACAAGGCTGGTGGAAGCCAAGAAAATCATCTATGGAAGGCAATAGTTTGATAAAACAATTCACATTTGTTAACCTTGCAAACATCTGTATACAAGATGGGCTTGTCTATGACAGGTCTGAACACATGGCATCTTACTTACACAAGGCTTTGCAAATGCCAGAGTTTTTGGTGCTAGTGTTTTGGACCTTTGATCACTGGATCATGCTGCTACCAATGAAAATGACCGCCTTTGGCTGCTTTGATATTTCTTTTCATGGACGAGCAAGGGTAAACGTAGCTATAAATCATGGATGTTCACTATACACATAGGGTTGAAAAATAAAAAGCTGCTAAATGTTGAAAACATTTTGCATTATATAGGTATGGGACCTCTTATCCAGAATCCTCGGGACCTGTGGTTTTCCAGATAAGGTGTCTATCCGTGATTTGGATTGCAATACCTTAAGTATGCTAACAAATCATTTCAACATGAATTAAACCTAATAAGACTGATTTGCCTCCAACTGAAGCACCTGTTTTCCAGAATGCTCTGTACCTGGGGTTTTCCAGATAAAGGGTCCCCATCTCACTGTTGTAGTGAACTGATGAGCTGGTGAAGAGTCCATTGGTACTAGTACTAAACTCAAGTCCAAGCAGAGTCTTTCTGTATGCATTGTGGGTACCTACCTCACCCAACATTTGATACTATGCAATGGTCTGTTATTCCTCATTATGAAGTTATCCCCATAAACCCCACAATGCCCAATGGAGCCTGATGAGCTGAAGCAGAACTCACTGCCTTTGGATCCATGTTTGACTGTACATTGTACATTGCACTCCATGAGCACAGATTATTTAATTTTATATTTGCAGCTTAACACAATTTTCTCCTTTGAATATAGATGTATAATGCCCATTGAAATCATTCAGGGTTGTTCTGTATAAGACAATATTGGGCTATGGCCTGTCTCAGAAAGAAATGAATAATTCATGCAGCTGTCTGATAACTCCCACCATAAAGGAGAAAACTGCATTAAATAAAAATATCCTTCTCGCAGAAAGACAGCTAATGAGGTTGAAAAAAAAGGTCCAGCTATTCACACAATCCTTTTCTGTTAACCGTTGGGTTAGAAAGCTATAAATCCTGTTGGCAGTTTTGTGCCAGACAGGTGGGATAATTCCTTCCTAAGATCCTTGGATCGATATTCTTTGTGTGGTTAAAGGAGTTCTTTTTAGCCCGGATCTCTGCACAATAAACCCATAAAAATATTGATAATATAAAAAGGCTA
>CM044441.1:133659695-133689066 GCA_024363595.1 Xenopus borealis
GTATATATATATATATATATATATAGTACATATATATATATATATAGTACAAATGGGACTCCCCTATTGCCAAATACCCTATAGGATCCTGTTCTTGTAGTCAGTATGGCAGTCTATGGCCCTCCACCTGTTGTTCACACTACCCCCAACAAACCCCGGCAACATTTGACTGGCTGCAGAATGCTGGGAGTTGCATTTCAACAACATTTCAGGATTACAGATTGCCCATCTCTGGCTGGACCCAACTGAACTACAAAGGAATCCGTAAACTATGATTATGAGCTGATTGTGTGAATATTTTTCGACCCACATGTATAAAATAAATACACAGATCTGAGTGTTTTGCAAGTAAAATACATTTAATTAGGTATAAACTTTGAAGTGGTGGAAGAAAATATTTGCACCCAATCAGCTCCTGATAAATTCCCTTTAATACAGGAGCCAGTTTTGGCAGAGATCCTTGGCACAGTCCAGCAGAATCAGACTTGCGTCTCCCCCCCCCCCCCAATGTTGTTTTCATTGTGACTCACAGAGACGGATACACATTACTCTCATATTGATAAGTGAATTGTACGGAAACACAACACCCGCGGTGCGAGGGAACGTTCAATATCTACATTTACTGGATGGTAATTTAGCAAATGCGCCACCTGACTGACAGACACAGCTACGGATATATACACAGACACACTCCAAGCCAGACGCACTGCACTCCAGGAAGCTGATAGGATCTTATCCCTGACATTGCAATAGAAACAAACACGTATATATTGCTCACAATTCGGTTTGCTCGTAATTGGCCGCAAACAAATTACCGTTGCGCACGTTACAAGAGCTACAGAGAGACGGAAACCAGACACAGTTACACGGGTTTGCATGAGAACCAGCGATCATTTGAATTTGAAAGGACCAGAAAATGATTTCTGCCATTTGGCATGTATTTTGTCCCTTGTGAAGCAGAAGTTTTATTGCAACTGAGGTTTATCTGCTCCACATATTTCATTTGTTTATAGTTACGTAATTAAATCAGGTTGATAAAAGACAAAGTCTATGAAGCTCAACCCCTCCAAATTAAACTCATCACCCACACACACACCTCCATACACTCACATATACTATCTATACTAATTGTAGATTTTAGTATCACAGCAATATGTCTGTCCAAAAAATCATCCAGGCCCCTCTATTTAACAGAATGAGCATCACAACATCACCCGGCAGTGCATTCCACAACCTCACTGTCCTCACTGTGAAGAACCACCTACACTGCTTCAAATGAAAGTCCTTTTCTTCTAGTCTGAAGGGGTGGCCTCTGGTGATCCTCTTTATGGGTAAAAAGGTCCCCTGATATTTCTCTATAATGTCCTCTAATCAGTCTAATGTACCTCTAATGATATATATTCATGACCTGTCTCTAAAAAATGTTGTGAACTAAAGGGGTGGTTCACCTTTAAGTTAACTTTTAGTATGTTATAGAATGGCCAATTCTAAGCAACTTTTCAATTGGTCTTATTTTTTTGTTTTTAAATTATTTGCCTTCTTCTTCTGACTCTTTTCAGCTTTCAAATGGGGGTCACTGACCCAGGGTCGGACTGGGCCAGCGGGAAACCAGAAAAAAGCCTGGTTGCCCCCCAGCCCAGACAAACTGATGTGCCAGGCCCTAAAAACAAAACATTGATTTTCAGCACGCACCGGCATTCGAGTATGAGCATTGTGCTGGAGTTTGCGCATGTGTGTTGCCCATTGCACTGGCATTGGACCTGGCATTCATGCATGAGCACGGGGTAGAGTCCTGTGTGAGGCTGAACCCGCAACCTGCATTCTGACCCGCTTGGACCGGCTACGCGACCTGCAAGTACCTTATCCGTGACCTGATCTACGACCCGCTAACCATCAAGAATCAGGAAGTGCTGTAGTTGGAAATGACATCATCGGAAGTGGGCTGAAGTAGGCATGATCAGAAAAAAAGAGGAGGAAGTGCCGCCGTAAACCCGGAAGTGACATCATCAGAAGTAGAAAAAAAAAAAGAGTTAAATTTGCTTTTGAGAAGATCCGCGACCTGATCCGCCACCTGCAAACCTGGAGAAGCACTGACCCGTGTCCATACCCGATCCTGAAACTCCTACCTGCTGCAATACCGACAGTTTTTGTGGGTAACCTGCGGTGCCCAACCCGATGCAGGATTCTAGCGTGGGGCCCCTGGAGTTTGGAACTTGTTTGGCCCCTAATTGTCCAGTTCGACCCATCACTGACCCCATCTAAAAATAAATGCTTTTTAAGGGGCAGTCCACATGAGCAGTTTCAGAGAGATTAGTCACCCCAGCGACAAATAGCCTCTTCTTCGGGGAAACAATCTCCCCGAATTGCCTTCTCCCTGCCCCCCGCCTGTTAAAATGAAAATCGCCTGTGGCAATTCTCACACGGCACTTCATTTCCCGCAGGTGATTTTCATTATAGCGGACGGAGGGCAGGGAGAAGGCAGTTCGGGGAGATTGTTTCCCTGAAGAAGAGGCCATTTGTCGCTGGGGCGACTAATCTCCCCGAATCTGCTCATGTGGCCTGACCATAAGGCTACACATATTTATTATGCTGTGTAAAAAACACCGGGATAATACAGCACACATCACCAGGCTTCACTGTGTAAAAATGTGCTAACATATATTACCCATTTTTTCTGCTGGAAGACGTATAAAAAAAATGGTGGCAATGCTGGCATTTGCATGGCATAAAAATTACACACACCGTGATAAATTTGCCCTCTATTTTTCACTGTTTTTTTCAGCAAATTTCATTTTACACAGCATAATAAAAGACCCCTTGTTATTGCTACATTCGGGGATCATACAATGGGGACCACTGACCCCATCCTAAAATATGCTCTTTAAGGCTACTAATTTATTGTCATTGCTACTTTTTGTTACTTTCTATTCAGGCCCTTATTCCATCCTATCCTTATATCCCTATCCTATTCCAGTCTCTTATTCAAACCAATGCATGGTTGCTAGGGTAATTTGGACCCTAGTAACCAGACTCCTGCAATTGCAAACTGAAGAGAGGTGGAATAAAAAGATCACCAAATTAATACCAACTGCAAATTGTCTCTACAGCATGCTAAAAGTTAATTTAAAGGTGAACAAACCCTTTCAGTGGTTGTCTCCATTGAGTCTACTTTTCCCTTTCTGCTTTTATCTACGCTGCGCTGCATTTTGTCTGGCACCATGTGGTGTGGCAAAAGGGTTAAACTTAATGTATTCTTAAATTTGAAAAAACAAAAATTAGATATTTCTAACTGCCGTTTCATTATTCTTGATGTTACTGATCTTTTTAATTACTATGTTTTGTTTTGCTTTTTTATTACTTTCGTGTGTTCAGTGTTTAAGGCTTTTTCCAGGGGGTGGGGGAATATTTACCTACCTATAAAAGGCTTGCCATTGGAGAAATTATAATTATATATATATATGAACATGTTGTAGTTGGTCTATTTTGGAGGCTAAGACTCCCTTCATTATTCTCCACCAATGACTTGAAACTCACAACTGTGTCCAACAGAGCAATTAGAGAGCGAGGGGCAACACTTACTTATAGACACATCATTATCATTGCAGGATTGGGTGCCTCTAAACATACTGAAGACACTGCCTTTAATCTGGACTAATGAATGGAGTCAGTGAGACTTTGTTCGCTTGGAGTACTCTTACTCATATTTGTGAGGCTTGCCATGAGAGATTTTACTTTATGAGCATAGTAATCCCTTAAGTTTACAGATGGCGCCTCTTTCATCCCATCCCCAAAATCACAGCTTCTCATTGCATTCTCCAGTTGTTTTTGCCTTCGATAAAAATGAGAGAACTTATTGAATATTAAGGTGATGGGGAGGACAACAACCAAGATGCCAGCCAAGATGCAAGCTGAGGCAGTTAGTTTGCCAGCGATGGTGCCTGGCACAACATCTCCATACCCTACGGTAGTCATGCTTACTGTGGCCCACCACCAGCAGGCTGGAATGGTGGCCAGCCCATCGTTTTCTTCTTTTTCTATAGTGTAAGCCACAACTGAAAATACTGAAATCCCAACAGACAGATAGAGCAGCAGCAGTCCCACTTCCCTGTAACTGTACTTTAATGTGGCCCCTAGAGACCTCAGGCCGGTAGAATGTCTGGCAAGTTTCAGGATGCGAAAGATCCTCATAAGTCTGAGTACTTGGGCCACTCTTCCTAGATTGGCAAGAGTCGGGCTGCTCTCTACCACCATATTGACTATCAGAGTTATGTAAAATGGAGCTATAGATATGAGGTCTATAATGTTCAGTGGGTGTTTGAAGAACAGGGTTAGGTCAGGGGAGACTGCAAAGCGCACTACCAGTTCAAGAGTGAACCAAGCTATGCCAAAATGTTCCACTATCTCAAACTGAGGGTCTTCTTCTACACTGCCATTGGCATTGGCCACCTGGAATTCCGGCAAGCTGTTGAGGCACATGGTCACAATAGATCCAAGGACTATCAAAATGGAAAGGATGCTAAATATTCTGCTCAGGATGGAGTAGCCAGGGTTATCTAAAGCCAACCAAAGTCTTCTCCTAATGTACCCCAGTGGTTGTCTGTCGAACTTGGCAGCATCATGGTAAAATGCCAAGATCTCATCAAAGGAAGACGTGGTGCTTTCTCTCTCGCTATTCTCTTCCCACTGGTCTTGCTCAGGCTCCACTTTCCTCCCATGATAACTGTAGCTGCAGCAGGAGTCTATAAAGAATTCATTGATCCCCCAGTACTCGATCTCTTGACAGAAGGAGAAGACGCAAAGCTCTCCCATGACATGGAGTTTGCCAGTATTGTAGAAATGCAACACGTAGGGGAAAAGTTCTGGGTTCCTGTCAAAGTAATACTCCTTCTTTGCATCATCATAATCATCGCACAGTTCCAGAATAGATTCCTTGGAGCCACAGGCTAAGAGTTTGCAAAGTCTGGTCTCTGGAAATCTCAGCAAAGTGTCGTAACGTAGTCTCTTCTTATAACCCCCAACGTTGATACTGATCTCGGTATCCTCAAAGCCGGTGTCGGTCAAACCCATGAGGATCTCGCCCGTCATGCTGAACTCTCACACTGTCTCTTTCTACCGACCTGGAAGAGAAGAAGATACCAGTGAAGCAATATTTAGGAGAGGGGCTTCACCTTGTTGGTGGGTGCTAAAGATACAGCATAAGGTGGGAAAGGAATGTATAAGGTTTAGACATAAATCTAACCGCAAAGATAATGGTGTGTGGCTCTGTTTCTTGACAAAAGTAAAACATTGAAAAACAATTAATGAAAAAGAAAAGAAACAGAAATGTATATAATGGTCTCTTACCACAGTAACCCCCATTTCAAAGTAGGGTTGCCACCTTTTTTTGCCAAAAAATACCGGCCTTCCTATATATTTTTATTTTTTCCCTATTGGGAACATTGGGGTCAATCATCATTTTTATTGGTCAGGCAGGAAAAATACCGGCCAGGAGGCAACCAAAGTCGAAAGGTTAGCTAACCATGTCGAACATTCAATGAAGGAAGAGACCATCCACTAGTAAAGCAGTAGCCAAAGATTAATTAAAATTTTTAAAAAGTCTTTATTAGGACATAAGCCTACATATGTCCTAATAAAGAATTTTTTTAATGATCCAAAATACCTTTGGCTGCTGCTTTCCTAGTGGATGGTCTCTACATTCGAATATTCTACTTAAGACGTAGATCATTGCTAAGCAGGATTCTGTTGCTATTCTGCCTGCTGCTGACTTGCCTCCATAGAACAGAAGGGAAGGAAGGTTGCTTCTTACCTACTACTATCGCTTGAAGTTTAGAAGAAACGCCACGGAATCCAGCAGCCCAACTTCCAAAGGCAATTGCCATGTCGGTGCGACGAGGATTCCCGATGTTGCTGTTGGGAAAGACCTTGGTGTCTGCCCTACAAACAGCAGGAGGAATGAAACAGGCGCGGAGAGCGGAGGTGCTGAAAGGACAGCTCCCAGACGCGCTCATTCCGCTCTCAGTCGCAGCAGCAGCAGGTGAGCGTCCATCCTGCGACCTTTCCCCGCTCCCCGACTCCCAGCTCACGATTCCTCGGCCGAGCAGCTTTTGCTATTGTGGCAGTTGCACAGGTGCTCCCAGTGACAGATGCGGATTGCAGACTGGATTTCCTCTGCATCATGAGAAAGGGGAGGAGGGAAGGATGAGCTGCATGTCTGGAAAGCAAAGTTCACCTTACATTGGAGATATGACGTGCAGTACACACAGCTCATATGCATGGGAGAGCTGATTCCTAGGGATCATTTATGAGCTCATCATTAGCTCATGCTGGGTGCGGGGGACTCCACTGCTCTAGCCCTGGCTACTTCCTATCACACTTACTATTCACTATTAGCAAGGGCTTGTAACTCTAGACAACTAATGGCTTAATTCTCCAAACAAGAAAAAAAAACAACTGTATTTTAAAGGGTGTGGTTCACCTTCAAGTTAACTTTTAGGGGCAGATTTAATAAGCTCTGGTGAAGGATTCGAATGCAAAAAATTAGATTTTCAATTTTTTTGGGGCTAATTCAACCATCGAATTTTCAAAATTCGATGGAATCCAATGATTCGAATGGACCATTTGATAGAATGTAATGATTCGAATAAATCATACGATTTAAATAAGAAAATCGTTTGACCATTCTACCATTCGATGGTGGAAGTACTTGCCCTTTAAAATGTATTCGATTGCCTACTTCGCCAGATTAAACCTACCGAGTTTCTATATTTGCCTATGGGAAGCTTCCATAGGCTTTTTCTAACTGATTTTAGTGTTATTTTTTCTGGAAATGAGATGATTGCTATTCGATCATTCAACAGATCGAATAGCCGTAAAATCTTACGAATTCGATTTAATCGGATTTTACTTCTGGAAAAATTTTTGAGGGTCGAATTTGAGGATATTTAACCCTCGAAATCCGACCATTGATAAATCTGCCCCTGCCCCTGTCTAAAAACAAATGCTCTGTAAGGCTACAAATGTTATAGTTATTGCTACTTTTTAAGTAATCATCTTTCTATTCAGTCCCTCCCCTATTAATATGCAATATTTTTATTCAAATCTATGCATGGTTGCTAGGGTAATTTGGAGCCTAGCCACTGGTTAGCCGGCATTGCAAACTGAAGAGCTGCAGGATAAAAAATGTGAAAAACACAAATAATAAAATATAAAAACTAATTGAAAATTGCCTCAGAATATCCCTCTCTACATCATACTAAAAGTTAATTCAAAGGTGAACAACACCTTTAAGATATAATGCACCTGTTTGAGTCGCTTTGGAGTTTCATGACCTGAAGAACTCATCCTGCAATGTAAGACTTTTACAGAGACATAGACTTCTAATATCCTTCTATTTTACTAAGGTTCTATAATGGCTCCAACTCACCACAGCCCTCCTGTTGCTTCTCAGCTGAACCCAGCAGCATCTGCATACAGATGAAACTTTATCTCAGTAGCAGCTGGATATCCCTGGTTAGATATCCCAGGTTAGATATCCCTGGTTAGATATACCTGGTTAGATATCCCTGGTTAGATATCCCTGGTTAGATATCCCTGGTTAGATATCCCTGGTTAGATATCCCTGGTTAGATATCCCAGGTTAGATATACCTGGTTAGATATACCTGGTTAGACTGATGATGTAATACAGAGAAATAGATGGAGCTTTCAGGCAGTCTCGGTACATCACAATGTGTTTCTTGGAAGGCCTCCTAAGGGACTGCACAGCCTATAGTTTTCATTCCAAGACTTTCTCAGTCCATAGGTACTCAAGACACTTGGGGGCAGATTTATCAAATTCACATGAATGATTCGAAATTTTCGAAAACCACAGAATTTTGAAAATTTGATCGAATCAAATGATTCGAATAATTCGAATAAAATTCTATTCGAATATTCGTCAGTCGAATTACTTGCCCTTTAAATTTTTATTCGACTGCCTAGTTCGCCAGATTAAACCTACCGAATTGTTATTAAACCCTATGGGAAGCTCCCATAGGGTGTTTTTTAGCTTTTTTTGATCAAATTAAAAAAAATTCGATCGAATGGTTAAAATCGTTCTATTTTTTTCTATTCGTTCGTTCGAATATTCGAATTGTGGTAAAATCCTTCAAATTTGAGGGATTTAAATTCGACCACAATTCGATTGAAATTCACCCTCAAATTAGACCAATAGTAAATCTGCCCCCTAGTGAACTTTACCATATACACTTACTACACAACTACCCACTCACCTGTTACTCCATACACATTCCTTCTTTCCCTTTTCCCCAAACAGCAAGAGATTGAAATGATTGCAGTGTGTGTCCAGACCTCTTTTACCATTGTTCATTGGGTGCAGCTTTTGGTATCTTGCAGGCTTTACCAATGTCGGACACTGCTAAGAGATGTTACCCCATAAAGCTCTACTACCATAACCACCTATTCCTAGAGTAATTTAGTGTTAATATTGAAATTATAGGAACAAGCACCTGGGATTGTGATCTAGCTTTAAATCATGATCTACCTATTGGGCACCCCTGATTTAAGTTATTCAGGATTAGCAGATTACCAGTCTATGAGCCTTCAGAAGCTGCATATTAGATTCTTACTGAGGCAGGATTCTTAAAGCTATTATTACAAGGTATATTTATAGCCTATTGTTCTGTTTAGACCCTCCCCTGTTCCAGTGGGACCCTAAAAAAAACCATAATCATCAAAACATCAAACCGGAGAGCTGCGTTTAAAAAACACAAGGGATATAAAATAAGACCTGTCCTAGAATACTAAGGGGCCGATTTACGAAATTCACGTGAAATGATCGAAGTTCGATCGAACAATGATCGTACAAATTTTTTCGTGAAATCTGATATGCAAATTTGGCCTCTTCGAATAGATTGAATAGATCGAATGATCGGATATTCGATCATTCGATGATCGAAGAATTTAAAATTTTCGACTGCCTACTTTGCCAGATTGAACCTACCGAATTGTAATAGACGCTGCCCATAGGCTTCTGAGGCTAAGTCCTGCTCGAATACCATTTGTCCGATCATAGCGTTCGATGGTTCGAATCGTACGAATTTTTCGGAAGCTCGAATGAAATTTCACGTATTTTACGTGAAATCGAACGATCGGTATCCGATTGTACGAATTCATCGAGAAATCAGATATCGAGCAAAATGATTGCCTAAACAATTCGATAAGCAATCAATGGTCGAATACTTATCGAATTGAGAATTTGGTCAAATTTATTTTGGGGAATAATAGTAAATTTGCCCCTAAGAGTTCAAGTCCAGTTTGAAAGCATTTATATAAACCCCTGTGCTCTAATGTAAATGGATATAATCCCCTTACTGTTTCACAAGGGCTTATTCCAGAGAATGTTTCTCTGCCTGCTTCTAAATCATCTCTATTAACAGTTAATTTTAGGGATGGGGGTTCCGCAGTCACACGTGAGGCTTCCCACTGTGTAATGAAATTAATGTTTATCAGGAGAAGGAAGCGGTTGTTTCCTATAGTGGAGAATTGTCAAGGGAGCACGTCTTACTGTGAATGTTATTAACAGGGAAAGAAATCTAATCTTGCTTTGATTTGTGACTACAAAAGACCGTGCCGAGGGCAAGAAAGCTTTACAGGGGCACAAACTGACCTTACTCTTTAGAGGAATTAATATAATCTAACAATGTTCTTTAATGCTTTAAATAAAAATTGTTGTTGGAGGTCAATTGATTGTGTTTACAAGGGAGGCAGGTTTGGGAGCAAAGGGTCAATACACCAGCACCATAAAGGATGGGGTGCCAGAACTGTGACCATTCAAACACCCTGCATCTAGGAGTGTGTAGCGTTGGTGTGCCAGTTGCACCCACTTTGACACATAATTGCAAGATGCAGCACACAGTGGACTCCAGTTGGGCTACAGGCATTAAGTACTGGGCATTGTGCCTATAACTGAATACTCTTATAATATATACCAATATAACCAACCTGATCCATCTGTGTCAATTGCATATGAAAAGCTACTAAAGCATTTAATGGAACCAAGGCACATTAACAACCCACTATTTAGTATGTTGAACCCAGTCTAATAAAGGCTTCTTAACTGAAAGCTATAGGGAATAATTGAGGGGTATCCAAGTTCCGTCTCCTGTCCTTAATAAAGGGATTGTTCACCTTTGAGTTCGCTTTCACAATGTACAGAGGGATATTCTGAGACAATTTGCAATTGGTTTTCATTTTGTATATTTTATTTTTTATTATTTGTTTCATTTTATTATTTATTTATTTTTGAGTTATTGAGCTTTTTATTCAGCAGCTCTCCGGTTTGTTATTTTAGCAATCTCATTCCTGGGGTCCAAGTTACCCTAGCAACCATGCATTTATTTAAATATGAGACTGAAATATGAATAGGAAGAATAGAAGGAGACCAGAGTTATACTTCGTTTTTTGTTTGACAGATTTTTGAGCCCACCAACCATGTTTTTTCCCTAAATTAGTCCTATGAAAGCAAGTAGCAGTAACAACATGTGAATGGTACATTCATAGTCAGAATAGGTTGTAATAAGAATTTCCCGGCCTCAAAGATTTTCTCCCATAAACGTCTAAATAAATTGACTTTTGTTAATTCCAAATCTTTTAAATAAATAGACCATTTAATTTGAATTTCCCAAACTGTCATGGGAAAACATGTTTTTTTCATCAGTTTATAGTGCTGCTCCAGTAGACGTCTGTACTGAAATCCATTTCTCAAAAGAGCAAACAGATTTTTTAATATTCAGTTTTGAAATCTGACATGGGACTAGACATTTTGTCAATTTCCCAGCTGCCCCATGTCATGTGACTTGTGCCAGCACTTTAGGAGGGAACTGCTTTCTGGCAGGCTGTTGTTTTTCCTTCTCAATGTAACTGAATAGTAGGCAGTGGATCATGGGTTTTACTATTGAGTGCTGTTCTTAGATCTACCAGGCAGCTGTTATCTTGTATTAGGGAGCTGTTATCTGGTTACCTTCCCATTGTTCTGTTGTTAGGCTGCTGGGGGGAAGGGAGGGTGTGATATCACTCCAACTTGCAGTACAGCAGTAAAGAGTGATTGACCTTTATCAGAGCACAAGTCACATGACTTGGGGCAGCTGGGAAGTTCACAATATGTCTAGCCCCATGTCAGATTTCAAAATTAAATATAACAAAACCAGTTTGCTCTTTTGAGAAATGGATTTCAATGCAGAATTCTACTGGAGCAGCACTATTAACTGATGCATTTTGGAAAAAAAATTTCCCATGACAGGATCCCTTTAAAGAATGGTCACCTAACTTTTTCCTAATAGTATCCTGTAAACATAGCATATAAAGATATTTAACAAAGTCTTCTAGTACAGGAGTGGTTTCCTTTATTCAATAAAGAAAAATTGTCTTCCTAGTAGCTGCCATAACTATGAGACAGAAATGAACTATTTCTATAGAGATTTCAGGGATGGGATTTTCATCGGATTCCTGAAGGTAATCAATGACTTGCACTAGTTTAATCATTATGAATCTGGGATTTGGGTTCATCTATTCTGCATGTAGTTATTGTGAAAGCAAAAGCAGTTAACAGGGGGCAGCAGTTGACAGCAAGCTGTTGGCCCCATGGAATAAATGGCTCTCTATTGAGGGCTCTGTATTTTTGGTGGCTGAAAATGATTGGAGGGATTGCTGTTTCCCCAGCAGCTGATGTGTGAGGCTTTAGTATTATGTAACCAGCTGCTACATAGGCAGAAACACCAGCTGCAGAAATTGCAAATATAGTCAGATGTCACTATGTGTTATTACAATTTCATTTCTCGGCTTCTTTCAGTGCATGCGATGCCTGTAACGACAGCTGCTTAACAAAGGTTTGTGTATGTCAGCACATATTATTATATTCCGTATCTTGTGTGATGTTTATATACTGATTATATACATGCACAGAGATTGTTTGGTTTGGTTCTAATCTTAGTTAAAGGAAATCATTCATTTTTAGCCTATTCTTTCAAAGTAATGGCAATCCTGACCTAAAGTGCCTAGTAAATAGGCCTTTGCAGGTATGTCTGCGCTTGAAATAGCATGGAAGATCCTGATTGGGCAGAATATTAGGAGCAGATAACTATTCATAGTTTACTATGGAAGAATTCCATCTGTCGGGTTGGAACATGTTATAAATGTATTGTTCTGAATCGATGGAATGGCCAGAATGGGCTGGGGAGAAGATAGTTACGCCACTGACCTTCGCATGTTGAATTAGTTGATTGTAGGGGCCCATGTATTGAGGAATTCCAGCTCAGATCACATGGCTTGGAAACTTGTGGGATTCCCCATGAGATGTTTCAGAAGTCAGTCCCATCTTTGTTTAATGCTCTTGTTGATGCCAGCAGAAAGAAATTTGAGTGTCGCAAAGACTCACAAGGGGCACAGTGAGTTTGAAGTCATCATTGGCAATCATAGGCCCAGATAACACAGATTGATCTGGCTAAATGCAATCCCAGTGGAACCATCACCATGTTCACACACCCTTCCCCATTTCCAGGCATGGCTCATTATGATCTTCCTAGCTCTTCATCATCATCATAGGGACAAAATGCATGAAATCACCCCATATGCCACAACTCTTAGACTGTAGGGTTAAGGTTTGATAGAAAATGTGTGATTTAGACCACTGACTCTTTTATAAGCAAGACTGAGCTAGAATAATGTCAATGGATGAAAGAATACTTAGATGATAGTTTTGTGTTTATTTAGGTCTAAGACGTCCATGGGGACACCAACCTCACCTTCCTCCAAAAATACGTGCTGCAACCTAATTCAGAATGTAATTCATTTGTATTTAGTGATAGTGGGCTTATCTGACTTAGTGCCCTCCTAATAACATAATTGACCTCCCTGATGACTAGGGTTGCCACCTTTTAAAAAAAAAAAAAAAATACTGGCTAGTGCGGAAAAAAAGGGCGGGATCAACGTAAATGGGGTGAAGTCATGGAAATGACATGCAAAAGGGGCGGGCTGTGATGCTTAAGGGGAGGAGCCACCGCAGCGTCGGGGGAACAAATACGTTTAAAGTGAAGGGCCGAGGGCTTTTTGTAAGGGTATTACAAATTACCGGCAACTACATTGCCGGTAAATTTGTAATACCGGCCCCTGCAGGTATTTTACCGGCTGGGTGGCAACCCTACTGATGACTCAGGATGATCTAACCAGTTCCCTAGTGAAGCCTATAAAGTTCACACATGGTGAGGATGAATAACGTTTCAGTTTACATTTGTCATGTTTCTAAATATAAAAATGAAACTGGTGACTCCTCAGAGATATGATTGAACACTTTCTAACAATGACTGTAATATGCAGATGAGAGACAATAAAGGGTGCATAAATTATCTATACAATGACTGATTAAAGGCTCTTTGTGTTCTGTGACTGTAACTATACAGCAGTACATGACACAAAGCTTGTTTTGCTTTAGTGAAATGAAACAAGAGATGTTTAATTGGAGGTTTTTCTCAAAGGTCTGGTGGGAACCATCTTTGTACAAATCAATGGAGTTTTCCACTGATCTTGCGTTTGTCTAACAACCCCAGGCAAGTATTGCAAGACGCCAGTTTAACTGAGGAACAGAGGCTTTCATTAAGCTTTGTTCCCCTTGTAGAACACAATACATGGGAAATTAATGAACTCACTCTTGAGCCAACAAAATGGTCTCACATGTGCTCAGTCAAGCTGTTTTAGTGTTTCAGAGATGGGATTAGGTATATACAGTGTAGAGCAGGTTATAGACTCAGAAGAGGCTTCAATTACTCTTATAATAAATGAACTAATTGCTGACAGGGCCTTATCCATTCAATCACATTTTATTGAGTCTTTAAACATTCAAATTAAATATTAATGATAAATGATACCAAGAATGAAGAACGTGTTTAACTATATATGAAGCTTAGACAATTAATTCTCTGCTGCCCTGTTCCCTGGTAGATCTTGGCCGAGGACAGTCCCAGACTGTACAATAGTGAAGACCATCTAGAAGTTGACCTGTGATACTGGCCCAGTGCAAATGCCAGGTCAATAGGCCGAGATGTAAAGGTTTGATCTGTGGATCACTAATGGGATGGAGTTTGTAGGAGTATGAATGGGTTTGGGCAAATGGTGTGTGTGTTTTGGGTTCAAGTACCATGGCCAGGATGGATTGTGTTGGCAGAACTCTCCATGCCAAGGGGGCAACTGTTGGACTAATAACTCCATTATTACAGAAGCATGTCAGAGACGTTGGCTGTCCGCTTTATGCGTTTCGTGGCTCTCAGAAGCTTCTGATGAAAAACCAATGTGTAAAAATTGATGCGCTGGTTTACTGTTCTTTTAGTTGCATCCAATTCCCTGAAATCATAAACCGCTATATGGTGTAGTTTGCATTTATTGATCGAGATATAATGATGTTAGAGCTATTCCCATGTAAGTGTGAGGTATAGTACTCATCAGTGATTACAGTGGATCGCCAGATGTGTTAGCGTCTAAAATACAAAGGCTTCAAAAATAGCCGGAGCTTAGTGGGAGGCCCTGCGAGCTGTTTCATACTTACTGGACTGCTTTATTGGCGTTTCACATCAGCTGGTTCCTGTGGTCTGGCGACTAGTGATGGGCAAATCTATCCCGTTTCGATTTGCCAAAAAATTTGTGATTTTCCAGTGAAATTCGAGAATTGGCGAAAAAATTTTGGCGCGGTATTGTTTTCAACGCGTGCCGCTTTTTTTGACGCCTGCGTCTTCCACCACTAAAGGTGCCGCCACAACTCACTAGTGCCTCCCACAACAGTGTACAGGCGCGGGCGTCGTGTGGAATTTCACACCTGTAGAGCGGTGTGGGAGGCACTAGTAGGCACTGCAGTGTTTTTGCAGCCTGTCGCCCTTTTAAGGTCAGGGAACCACAAGCAGATATAATTGCTCCAGGAAGCGCCGCCATCGCTACCCCCAGAACACAGGAACCGGCTGACGTGAAACGCCAATACAACAGCAGGCACACACACAGAACCAGCAGACCTGAACCGCAATCAGAAGAGGAGGAAATACCACGTAAGTAACCCTCGCACACATTTCTCAAGACTTGCAGTCCGCTAAGTGTGAAACGGCTCGCAGGGCCTCCCACTAAGTTCCTGCTAAGCAGCTTCCATTCTAGGCTGTCTTTAGTGATTCTATTTAGATTCTATATATTATAATCCCTCCCCCTGCGTGTGCTGATGTGCATGCTCAAGTCCACACACATGCGGTGGTGCAGTTGCTGGGCAAGAGGCCCTGAGGCAGTAGTCCTCAGGGTCTGGAGGAGGGCCCTGATGCAGAAGTCCTCAGGGTCTGGAGGAGGGCCCTGATACAGAAGTCCTCAGGGTCTGGAGGAGGGCCCTGATACAGAAGTCCTCAGGGTCTGGAGGAGGGCCCTGATACAGAAGTCCTCAGGGTCTGGAGGAGGGCCTGAGGCAATCCAAGTTCCAGATCTGGGTCGGTGGGGCTCACTAGGTTTTTTCATGGTGTTCTGCCCGCCCAGTCAGGGTGATCCTGGCCATTTTGACATCTGAGGTGGCCTTCCTTTTGCCGCCCCAGCCCCACAGCACTCACCTTTTCAGTGCTGGAGGGGTTAAAAGGCGGTTTTCATCAATAGTGCAGAGAGCGCAAGTGCTCTCTCTGCAATAGAGGAGCCGAATTTCCAGGTTCAAAGACAGAAACCGGAGCAGCATTTTTGCCACTCCTGGCAACCATGGGACTGTGGCCGACTGTGACAAGTGTCTCAACTCACCTCATTGGTGGAGCGTCCCTGGGCCCAGCCCAACCCTGATTCCTTATAGGATGCAAAAGAATCCTACTGGATTTATTCAATGTTTAAATGATTTTTCAGTAGACTTAGGGGCAGATTTACTAAATTCACATTAATTCACATGAAGAATTCGAATATTCGATCGAATTTTCTAAAAGATTCGAATTCGAATTTTGAATATGCAAATTAGGCAAATTCAACCAAATTCGTCCATCGAATATTCGAATTCGATTGATTCGAATATTCTAATTTAATTTTATTCGAATATTCGAAAATTCGATGGTCAAATACTTCCCCTTTAAATTTAAATTCGATCACTTACTTCGCCAGATTAAACCTACTGAAATGGGGATCATTCCATAAGATTGAATAAGAAAAATTCGGTCGATCAAATCGTTCGAAAATTCGATTCGAATTTGTATTGAATTCGATCGAATTTCCCTATTCGATCATTCGATCGATCGAATGGCGCTCAAAAATTTCGAATTCGAATTCAAATGTTTTTAATTCCCCACTATTCCCCCACTATTCCCTGGTCGAATTTTGAATCTTTTTGGCATTCGAAATTCGACCCTTAGTAAATCTGCCCCTTAATTTAAGGAAATCCAAATTACAGAAAGACCCCTTATCTAGCAAAACCTTTAGTCCCGAGCATTCTGGATAACTGATCCCATACCTGTACCAGTTGCTCAGTCCATCAATCTGTACCTGCCTGAGCTATAGATCATTTGTATGCTGTATGTTCTTCATTATTGACTTTCTACATCTGACTTTAGTGCCAAACAGCCTCCTTCTTGGAACTGGAGAGACTCTTGCAGATGTTGTACCTGGAAGAAGGAGCGAGGCTTGATTTCCTGTAAAATGGAAATAATCATACAAATGACATCAACATAAACGAATGGACTCGTAATGAAATAAAGATCATGGATTCAAATCAATAAAAAGCGAAGGACAGTACAATAATGAGGATTAAACTGTAAGGCAGGAGACGTATCTACAACCTGAGCACTGCAGTCACTGTAAATACATTTCATTTCTTCTGAATTAAAATATTGTTTTGTACGAAGAAGCTCACTTTATTTAGTAGATTAACTACTTTTTACTACATCAAAATTTCTTTATATGAGATACCCTTTCCTTCATGATTTAAAGGGATACTGTCATGGGAAATTTTTCCCCAAAATGCATCAGTTCCAGAAGAATTCTGCATTGAAATCCATTTCTCAAAAGAGCAAACAGATTATTTTATATTTCATTTTGAAATCTGACATGGGGCTAGACATTTTGTCAATTTCCCAGCTGTAAACTTCAATCACTCTTTACTGCTGTACTGCAAGTTGGAGTGATATCACCGCCCCCAGCAGCCTAACAACAGAACAATGGGAAGGTAGCCAGATAACAGCTCCCTAACACAAGATAACAGCTGCCTGGTAGATCTTAGAACAGCACTCAATAGTAAAACCCATGTCCCACTACATACTATTCAGTTACATTGAGAAGGAAAAAAAACAGCCTGCCAGAAAGCAATTCCCTCCTAAAGTGCTGACACAAGTCACATGACCAGGGGCAGCTGGGAAATTGACAAAATGGCTAGCCCCATGTCAGATTTCAAAACTAGCTAGGGTAAAAATTACGCTAGCAACCCTGCATTGATTTGAATAAGAGACAGGAATATGAATAGGAGAGGGACTGAATAGAATGATAAGTAATAAAAAGTGACAATAACAATACATTTGTAGCCTTACAAAGCATTTATTTTTTGATGGTGTCAGTGACCCCCATTTGAAACAGAACAAAATTGCAAATCATTAAAAAACTATGAAAAATAAATAATGAAGACCAATTGAAAAGTTTCTTAGAACTGGCCCTTCTACAATATACTAAAAGTTAACTTGAAGGTGAACCACCCCTTTAAAAACTATAAATAGAAAAAAAATTAAGGCCGATTGTAAAGTTGCTTAGAATTAGCCATGCTACAGGGCTGATTATTAAATTCTGATGCTAATTGCACTGGTTTCTGTGCTGACATGTAGTAATTATCTGTATTAATGACTAATCAGCCTTATATTGTGACTATATTTCTATTACACTATGGGGCAGATTTACGAAATTCATGTGAATAGATCGAAGTTCGAATCGAATATGCAAATTTGGCCACTTTGATCATTGAATACCGAAAATTCAACCGTATCAAATAGATCAAATGATCAGATATTCGATAATTCGACCATTCGATGATAGAAGTACTTTGACTTTAAAATTTTATTCGACTGCCTACTTCGCCAGATTGAGCCTACCGAATCACTTGCTCGAATACCATTCGTATGATCGAACGCCTCGATCGTTCGAATCGTACAAATTTTTCGAGCGATTGGAGGAAATAGTACGATTTTTCTGTGAAATTGATGATCGGTATTCGATCCTTCGATTCCATCGAGGAATCGAATATTGAGGTAAAAATAGCCTAAAACTCTTCGATAAGCTTTTAGCCCTCGAATTGGTGAATAATAGTAAATTTGCCCCTATGTGTACTGTATATTGTGACTATATTTCTATTCTATGTGTACTGTATATTGTGACTATATTTCTATTCTATGTGTACTGTATATTGTGACTATTTCTATTCTATGTGTACTGTATATTGTGACTATTTCTATTCTATGTGTACTGTATATTGTGACTATTTCTATTCTGTGTGTACTGTATATTGTGACTATTTCTGTTCTATGTGTACTGTATATTGTGACTATATTTCTATTCTATGTGTACTGTATATTGTGACTATATTTCTATTCTATGTGTACTGTATATTGTGACTATATTTCTATTCTATGTGTACTGTATATTGTGAGTGGGTCCCTAAGCTCAGTAAGTGACAGCAGCACAGAGCATGTGAATCAGTGAATCAGAATCAGAAAAGAAGATGGGGAGCTACTGGGGCATCTACTGGGGAGACACAGATCTTTACTGCTAAAGGGCTGTGGTTGCCTTGGGCTGGTACACAAGCACAAAACACCATGTACAGCATTTCTACCTAATTCTTTGGTTAAGCTTTAGTTCTCCTTTAAAATCTAGCAAGGGCCACAGAACCTTTACTTCATGACCCTATAGAGTTAACGTGTGGAGCTGCAACCGGTCTCGGACTGTAACATAATTGAATTGTTTTATTTTATTTGTTTCTTGTGTTATTTGCCAAACGTTCTGATGCGTGGATATACTTCCCAGCAGCACCCGGCATATTTATTTCTAATTTAGTCGGCGGCTCAGAACATTAGTATTCTAATGAGCTTCGCGAAGGCAGCTTTGCGGAGCATACAAATTAAAATCCAACAAAATGAGCCGACTATAAAATATGCCCCTCGCTATCTCCGCTGCCGCCAATAACAATTTCTTGGCTATTAATCCGTAAAAATGTCTCATCAGCTTCCACTTTAAAGGAAAAAAGATTCCCTGCTTAGAAGCTGCCATTGTCCTCCAGTTATATATTGCAGAGAAACAGTTACATAAGGGCTTATTCTGAGCACAGTCCTTTTCTGCATGTTTGCATTCACTCACTTAGATATGTCATGACTTATAGGGGGGGTCATGTGTCATGGGCTGACAGTTGCCAGTGGCGTAACTACCAGGGGTGCAGAGGCCCCACCCCCTTGGTGCCCATCAGAGCCACGAAAATGGTTATGGCAGGCAGTTATCTAGGGGGAGATTTTGCATCTCACACATGTCATCAACACTCCATCATGGGATTTATAGAGGTAAGGGCCCCCGACAGCTGCCCATCCGGTGCCGTGGCCCACCAGGGAGTAGTTACGCCACTGGTGCCGCCAATAATCCCTGTTTCTATATCCAGCTATTATTTGCATGCATTAAATATTGGAAAAAATGGAATTTGCTTGGAGTACTCTTCAGAGAGCTTTTGCAACTAAAGGAGGCCATACACAGGGGCCCTCCGACAGACTTCCCCGATCGCTATCTGAAAGTTGGCCAGATGTCGATTGGGCAGGATTAAAAATCCCATCGGATCACGGCCGCATCTGTTCGTTGATGTGGTCCCGCGATCCGACCGCCCGTATGAGCATCATTCTGATCCAATCGTTGGGCCCCAGGGCCCACGATCGGATTAGCCCTATATTGCCTACCTCAAGGTGCGCATTTCAGAGAGAGATCCACTCGACTGGCGACATCACCACACGAGCGGATCTCTCCGTGTATGGCCACCTTTACACGTTTTATCTTCTACGTTTCACTCAGTAACGGAACTAGGTGGGGGCGGGCCCTGGTGCGGGCCGTGTGGCCGGGCCCCCCCCCTAGTCCGTGTGATTGACGCGCTGCTGCAGCCGATTCCAGCCGGCTGCAGCGGCGCGAGACTGCCGGGGGGGCCATGCGGGGATGCGGCCCCTGCTCCCCCGGTAGTTACGCCCCTGGTTTCACTCTTCTTCAGTGCCAATATAGTGACTTTGAAACAACACTACCACCAAGGTGACGGGCCACAGGCAGCAGAAAAATAAGTTAGTGAGAACTGGCCAGAGAGCTCTGCTTAGAACTGACCAGAGAAATGTCAGAGGACTCTTCTCTGCTCTCTAACCTCTCTATCTCTGATAGAGAGAGTCTTTACTTTTCTGGCTTCATTTTCTGCTGACTGATGCCAGTTGGAAAAACTGAATAGCTGCCTTTTTAACTTTATAAGATTAGTTGTAAAGAACTAGGGGGGGAAAAAACTATGTAAATTGAATAACTCTTAAAGCAATCTGACATTAATTTGTTTAGAGAGTTTACATTTCCTTTAAGTCACTTGTCCTTGCCATTAGAACTAATGTGCAAATTGTGGTGACCACATCACAACATACTTATGTGCATTCTTGCAGTCTTTAAGGTTTAAATGTGCCCAACATGGGAGCACACAGCAATGCCAAAGACGTTTGCAGTTTTACTCTGCTGGGGATTTTCACCACATGCACCACCTTGTGGCAGGAAGAAGAGCCAGAGCACAAAAAGAACATTGTAAAACGTTGTGTAATTAAAGAAAGTACATTGAAGGCCGATTAAATGAATTATGGGGAAAGCAGTTCTCAGCTGTGAGGAGAGGCTTCCCAAGCTGGGATTGTTTTCTACATTGGAGACGTTTTGGGTTCATAATTACAAAATGTATTGTTTCAAATAGAACACCAACAATTTATTATTTCCATTGCTTTATTTCCAGTGGCACTGGTTTTTACTCAAAATTCAGTTTTTCTCTTTTCAAGCATCTCAGTCTGGAACAACTGTCACAATCTGATTTATTAGTTACTGGCAATTTACTGCTGCTACTAAGCTGTGTATCAACTAATGTATCACGACTGACTACTGGGAAACTACACACATTCCAGCTAATTATTTCAGATTTTATGGAAAAAAAAAAAAAAACCCTGCCCCTTTCAAAATTAAAAAAGCAGTTAAAAATGATTACAGTTATTTGTGGTTTGCTGTATGAAAACAGTAACATTCTGAAGCGGTTTAACTGTGGGGTATGATCATTTTTAATAGATATACTGTATAAAGGGAGCATGCAATACACTCTCTATATCTAGTAACAGTTCTTTCAGATGGTACAAGGATCTCATAATTCCATCATATCTATCAGTCTATCCATACCTATCTGTCTGTCTCTCTGTTTGTCTGTCTAGCGCTCTCTCTCTCTCTATATATATATGTTTGTCTGTATTGCTCTATCTATCTATCTATCTATCTATCTATCTATCTATCATCTATCTATTCATCTATCTATCATCTATCTATCTATCTGTCTGTCTGTCTAATTGTCTGTCTCTCTCTCTCTCTCTTTCTCTCTATCTGTCTGGCGCTCTCTATCTATCTATCTATCTATCTATCTATCTATCATCTATCTATCTATCTATCTATCTATCTATCTATCTGTCTGTCTAATTGTCTCTCTCTCTCTCTCTCTCTCTCTTTCTCTCTATCTGTCTGGCGCTCTCACTCTATCTATCTATCTCTATCTATCTGTCTGTCTAATTGTCTCTCTCTCTCTCTCTTTCTCTCTATCTGTCTGGCGCTATCTATCTATCTATCTATCTATATGTATGTCTCTCTGTCTGTCTTCTTTTTATGTATGGTGACATTTGGGGTGAGTGCTCATTAGCTGTCCTGGATCTTGTTGGAGCCTTACCTGTATAACTTAACTATCAATGCCGTCATGTACCTGACCAAATGTTGGAACCCAAAGTGAAGCTTTAGCTTTACAGCTAAATCATTGTGCTAGAGCATTGGGGTTTTTTTAAGAATGTTTGGACTGTCATCCAGAACTGTATTTAGGTCCAGCACTGCCATAGGCATCAAACCTCAGCCTGTCCCTTCCACTTGTCATCAAGGAAGAGAGCGATACTCATTCTTCCTTTCAGCTCCAAAACTGGATTTAGCTGCAATGTCTGGCAGGGAGTTGGGGAAAATATATAATAATTTATAATAATAATTTAATAATTTATAATATAATTTATAATCACCCAAGAGCAGCCCCCTAAAGAAGCTTTCCTAGGCATTGTGACTATATATAGATAATATAGCTGTGCTCACCCCCACTTCTTTCTTTTTCTCGAGTTCATTACTTGATGGTAAAGGTACTTACTGTGTGTATGATATTATGGAGTGCATTCAACTTCTAACTTCACTCTAAGTGACCTCAGACCCTTCCACTGCTTTGGGGATCAATGAGGAGCAGCCACACAGATAGGGAACCAGAGGGACGTTAGTAGCTGTTAAATTGTAGCTGGTTAGTAGCAAGTTTTCATTACTATAATACTAATCTACTACTTTCTTTACCATAGCTCCCCTTCTCAACCCCAGAGATACTCTGCACACGTATAGTATTAAGGCTCATTTTTAAACCCTGAGTGCTGCTGCTATTTTAATTTGCTATCCTATTTTATCCATTAGGGAATTGGTAGTCAAGCACTGAATTAATTTCACATGACAGCAGTAATGAGCAAATATTTAACACTGTTTGAAATTCAACAAATCTATTCTTCCATGACTGGAATGAACCCACGAGAAAGAAGCCAGACTATTATCTGCAGATGATTTTTTGTCATATTAAATGAGACTCCATTTAAAAGTCGTTGCTCTGCTTCTCCGCTCTGCTCGGATGTCACACAGCTTTCTCCTTCCGTCTCTCTCTGACAAGGCTGAGAATTATATTTCTATAAATATCAGAAACGTCTGTCGGACACAAAACCTCAGCCACAAGAACAGGCAGAAAATAATTTTGTTACTCTGGGGAAAAAAACTGACAGTTGGTACAAATGTTCATTCTGAGAGTTTTAATCAGAGGCAAAGGCTCAATGTATTTTTTTCTATTAAGGCTCAGCCAAATATCATTATTGTTTGTATTATTTTGCACAGATAATCTAATACATTTATTTACTTCCAACAGAGAAGCTGCTCTCATCAAAAGTAGTGATGGGCGAATAAATTCGCGAAACGCCAGCGAAAATTCGCCTGCCGAAAATTTGCTGGTGTAAAAAAAAAAGAGACGAAAATGACACGACGCATGTCAAAAAAGTGCCGCGACTCGTTTCGCGAATTTCTCGCCAATTTGCGAATTTCGCTGGAAATTCGCAAATTTTTCGGCGAAGCGAAACGGGATAGATTCGCCCATCACTAATCAAAAGGCCTCAGTGAAACATTGCCCATTATAATTTGATGATCCCGGACTCAAAGTTATTTGTAGTAAACTTGCTATCATTGATCTTCTGAGCAATTTTGCATTTTACTATTTGTTTTTTTTTACTACTTTCCTGAATTTGTAACCAGAGTGCCCCATTGGCAAGAACCATCTTCTGACTGTTCCCAGCTTAAGGTGGCCATAGACAGGGAGATCCCCTTCTTTGGCAATATAAGTGGGGGATATCGGGCTGATCTGATCGTGGGCCCTAGGGCCCAACGATCGGATCAGAATGGAGGCGATACCGGCGGTTGGATCGCGGGACCACATACACGCAGAGATGCGCCTGCGATCCAACTAGGTTTTTTTAACCAGCCGAACAAGATCTGCCCGACTTTCGGCAAGATATCGATCAGGGAAGCCCATCGGATGGCCCCACACACAGGCCAATAAGCTGCCGACTGGGGGAGTAGGAAAAAATCAAGAGGCAGATTTACTAAGGTTCAAATTGATTCAAAGTGAAAATTCAAATCAAATTCCAATTAAAAAAAATTTGAATTTATTTTGGGCTTATTAGCTCAAAATTCGATTCAATTTGCCAAATTCAAAACTCAAATTCGATTGTCAAAGTACTGACCCTTTAAGAAAAATTTGATATAAAAATTCGGCAGATAAAATGTAATGAATTGCTATAGATAAGGGAAGCTCCCATTTGATTTTTACAAGTTTTTTAAATCGAGTATAAAAAATTTGATAGAATTTTTCATATTCGATCGTTTGATAATTCGAATTGCGTTAAAACCCCTCGAATTCAAATGGTTTTAATTTGAATTTAAATCGATAATTCTTGCTAAATCTGCCCCCAAGAGACACTTCCTGCTTCAGTAAAATAAGCAGTTGCTGCAGTGAGCTGGAAGCAGGTCTGGACTGGGAGTAGGGTTGCCACCTGGCCTGTATTTTACTGGCCTGGCCGGTAAAAACAATGGTTGATCCCAATGTTCTTAATAGGGGAAAAAGATATATATATATATATATATATATATATAGCAGTGGTTCTCAACCTTCCTAATGCGGCGACCCTTTAATACAGTTCCTCATATTGTGGTGACCCCCAAACATAGAATATTAAAATATTTTCGTTGCCAGCCCAGAGCAGATTGTTAGGAAAGTACAGGAGAAAACGTGGCTGCATAAAGGTTTGTTTTCCATGCGTAGTACGGCAAAAAAAAATTGCCACACCCATTTTGTGGTCACACCCCAATTACCATGTTGATTTTACAAATTTAAAATGGGCAGGGAGAGCTGTATGGCAGTCCCTACTAAGGGGATATAGAAAGTTGTAGTGCAACTGGCTTCCCTACACAGGTTACTAAACTACAACTCCCAGAATAAACACCCAGAGAGCTACAACCTTTCCCCAGGGCTAGTGGGGAGAGAGATTAACCTGCTCCTGGAACCCCTTAAGTGACCCCTGTGAAAGAGTCGTTCGACCCCCAAAGGGATCCCGACCCCCAGGTTCAGAACCACTGATATATAGGAAGGTTGGTATTTACCAAAAAAAGGTGGCAACCCTAACTGGGAGTCAAAATATGCCCAGCAATTCCAAATTTTGGAGGCCCAATCAACCTCCACCAGCCCACTAAATAGTGACTATGGCATTTTATGGCAGCCCCTCTGGCATTCACCTTCTAATTTCACTCTGGCCTTCAGATTGCACCCCCTCCACTAGTATGGGTATCAATGATGAAGCACCTATGGTGTGAAACGCGTCAGGAGGGAGCAGGGCTGGGCTGAACCGACAGGTGCCCTAGGCAACCCGGTCAGCCATGAGTTGGGTCACCAGCATAATACGCCAGATTAATATAAACCTCACACACCAAACATCTGTAATCCCAACTTCTTATGCCATGTGAATATCGCCCGCTCCCACCGTAGCCTATCCATGTAAAGGTGGCCATACACAGGCAGTTCTTATCTGCCGATTCGGACTCTGATTTGGCAGTTTATCTATCCTTGTATGGGGCCCTCAGATGAGCCCACTGATCTGATCTGATCTGGCAAAAAAATTGGGCAGATGCCAACTGGACAGATCTGATTTTCTCATTGGATTAGGGTTGCCACCTGGCCGGTATTTTACCGGCCTGGCCGGTATTTTCGATGGTTGGTCCCAATGTTATTAACAGGAAAAAAAGATAAATATATAGGAAGGCCGGTATTTTTTTCAAGAAAAGGTGGCAACCCTTCATTGGATTAGGGACCACATTAGCTAATAGGTCCTCACTTTGACAGCTCATATAACTGTCACTGTAATCTGATTGTTTGGCCCTAGGGCCAGTGTCCGGATTACAGACCAATATCATCCACTTTAGGTGGGCACATCAGGGAAAGTTCTGCTTGTTTGGTGACCTGGTATAGTGCATGACCAGCATTGCTGCCTTTCTACATTTTCCATTTGAGAACCTTCAGTTACATATAGTTGCAATTTGCTTTCATTATTTATGCCACCCTCCTACCTCCCTGCCTTATCCAAACATACTGATAGCAGAACAAACACCCGACACAGACTCACCTTGTTGGGGATCATGTTAACAAACACTGATGATGTTTATCAGCTCTCGATTCCCGGGTTGGAATTCCTTGTACATGGAAAAGCGAGATTCAAGTCAAATGAAATCTCAGAGAAATGTAACTAATCACAAATATTGCTAACAATCATTCAATACGCTGGGAGAATGGCACTGAGCAGCAATAAAAGCAAATTGTTCAGTTTTATGGGTTTTTTTTTGCAGAGAATAAAAGTATTTTTATATTTACTGCTTACAAACTAAATCTGTCATCAGAATAAGACAAATGATGAAAAGTTCCCCCATTTAAGCGCCGGCTTTCTTTAGGTTTACTCATCAAGCATGAACAATAAATAAAGGTAGATGATTGAGCTTGTGGCTTTCACTGTATTGCTGAAGGAAATAATTGCCATGCTTCCAGGTAAACAGCATATTAAGCTCAGCAGTATCAATGCCCGGGGTTTGTGCAGATCATGGAGGCGGCTGACTAATAAAACCCAACTCTGTATTTATGGAAAATATACCAGATTATTAGCACTCGCTGCAGTAAGAGGTTTAACAACAGAAACAGCTGCTGATGCATAAACTGGGGGATTTGCTAACTCTGCCATTTGCTACTGTTGTCCAAAAGCAAAGCTACTCTGTAAAGCAGATGTTTCTCTTGTATGGGGGAGCCTTAGCCTCAACACATTATGTTGAGATGAAGGGGCTCATTTACAAAACAAGGGGCAAGATGTAGCACACAAAAAACAGGTTCAAATTGAATTCAAGCCGCCCTTGTAGGAAGTAAGTGATATCATTCCAACTTGCTGTAAAGCAGTAAAGAGTGATTGAAGTTTATCAGAACACAAGTCACATGACTTGGGGCAGCTGGAAAATTGACAATATGTCTAGCCCCATGTTACAGATATAAGGGCTCATTTAAGTCTTAATCTCCTTGATTTAATTTTGCTCCCATTACAGTGGGGTTTCCCACAATTCCAGCATCTTGCAATCAAGAGGTTGTTGCAGTTGCATCTGATGAGTCAAAACACATGCATTTTAGGAAGTGGAACCCCAGAATTTTCACCAGTTTGAAGGTTGGGGAGCTCCAGGGTTCCTCTGTGCCAACAGATGCACTTCTGAGTGATACAGAAGAGGAGATGGGACAAACGCATTGGTGCAAAGGACTTCAAGGAGTGTCTTTTGGGGGCCAGTTCCTTTAGAGGTAAACTGTCATGGGGAAAAATGATTTTTTTCCAAAATGTATCAGTTAATAGTGCCACTCCAGTAGACTTCTGCACTGAAATCCATTTCTCAAAAGAGCAAACAGATTTTTTTATATTCAGTTTTGAAATCTGACATGGGGCTAGACATTTTGTCAATTTCCCAGCTGGTCATGTGACTTGTGCCAGCACTTTAGGAGGGAACTGCTTTCTGGCAGGCTGTTGTTTTTCCTTCTCAGTGTAAATGAAGGTTGTTAGATCTACCAGGCAGCTGTTAGCTTGTGTTAGGGAGCTGTTATCTGGTTACCTTCCCATTGTTCTGTTGTTAGGCTGCTGGGGGGGGGGCGGAGGAAGTAGGTGATATCATTCCAACTTGCTGTAAAGCAGTAAAGAGTGGTTGAAGTTTATCAGAGCACAAGTCACATGACTTGGGGCAGCTGGAAAATTGACAATATGTCTAGCCCCATGTCAGATTTCAAAATGAAATCTAAAAAAATCTGTTTGCTCTTTTGAGAAATGGATTTCAGTGCAGAATTCTGCTGGAGCAGCACTAGTAACTGATGTATTTTGAAAAAAATATTTTTTCCCATGACAGTATCCCTTTAATGAACTGTATCAATGCACAAGTCCATTTTTTATTGCAGTTGCAGCTGCAAAGGAGCCCTGTAGATAAAAATGACTGATTCCATCATTGTCCCAAGAAAGTCCCAGATATCACCCATGACCTTCGGGTTAGGCTCCCAGAAGAGCAAATAGGCTTGTTCCCCAAATCTCACCCAAATAAGCCTTTCCACCACTTAAGCCTCCCAACCCTAGTGGGCAAAGATTCCTCTACGCATCCCAAGGCCGCTGTTTAATGGTCATTATCTGTTTGGGGCAATAGCAGCAATACTGGACTATGTCAGTTCTGGATATTAATGGTCAACAGAGTTGGGCAGTGCTCTGCTTCTTCTCCTTTTTTGCCTGACACAATTACATGGATTTCTGAGGGTCAATGATAAAAATATGATACTTCAGTATATCGTTACTAGCGGCATTGTATATCCCTGTGCTGATTCACTGATAATGATATATTACTAATAAGACCCTGGCTCTATTCACTGCACTTGAGTGAGGATATTGTATATGACATTCACATCTGTCTGTACTTCAGGCCTAATCACATAATCAGGAGAATAATGTCGGTGGGAGATACATCTGTCAGCATCTTCCCTTCTGTTTCCACTTCCCCCAAACATATTTATGAATCAGTCAAGTGAGGTCACATGAAGGGATCCTAAGATTCAAGGATATTGTAGGAACAGGCAATGAGACTCAGTGGTGTATGTAGAGCGGGAAAATAGAGTTCAGTATTATAGTGACACTACAAGTCCAATATAAGGGAATAAAGAGCTTTGGAGTCACCATCTCTCAACCCAAATCCACCTGCTGTTTTATGAAACATTTTACATGGCGCTGTGTCATTTGTAGCCATATGAATTGAAGAAGTGCCCAAGTTCATTGTGTATTGGTACATGCACGGTATCCTGTATATTTGCGCTGCAAACACATTAGTTATGACAGAAATTTTGGACAAATTTTGGAGAAGTTTTGAACGCGGGCATCCATTGCTGGCGTCCACCTGCCAAGTTCAAAAAAGCTGGAACTCTGGGAATAAATTCAGTATTATGGGGAAAAAACATGGCAATTGCCTTCAAAATTTCATTGTGCTCACTGTACTTGCAGTCATAAATGGGCCCTATTATTTTCTAATACAAAAGCCCACCAGAAACATCCAGTAAGTTCATGCCAGGAACTGGAAGCAGAAAACACGACCATTCCTTAAAGGGGCTATTGGTAACTTATTTGTGGTTTTTGAGTTTTTTCACTTTTTATTCAGAAGCTCTGCAGTTTGCAGTTTCAGCAATCTGGTTGCTAAGGCCCAAATTACCCGAGAAACCATACACTGATTTGAATGAGAGACTGGAATATGAACAGGAGAGGGCCTGACTGGAGTAATAAAATGTATACATAATATTTGTAGCCTTACAGAGCATTTGTTTTTAGATGGGGTCAAGTGACCCCCATGTGCAAGCCGGAAAGAGTCAGAAAACAAATAATTTAAAAACTTTAAAAAAAAAAAAAAAAAAAAAA
>CM044441.1:133690815-133716517 GCA_024363595.1 Xenopus borealis
GAGGTTAGGGAGGGAGGCAGAGAAGAGTGCTGGAGGGTAGGTAGGGAGGCGGAGAAGAGTGCTGGAGGTTAGGTAGGGAGGCGGAGAAGAGTGCAGGAAGAGAGGGAGGCAGGGCAGAGCAGAGAACCTGGACCAGGGGAAGCAAACGACAGGTACCTGCCCAGCACCCCCCACCTATGCAGGTGCCTCTTCTGCCTACCCCTAATTCTGGCCCTGGGTGCAGTCACTGGGTTAGGCTGATGCCACCTAGGAAATCAATCCTTTTCAGCCAAACCTAAAAGCTGGATTATCAATTTAAAGATGAATTATTTGAAAAGTGTGCAGTTGCCCCATGACATTATTTCTTGTATAGATTGTCAGACTGATTGTACCTCAGATGGCCGAGGCGCCCGGAGAGGGATTAAGGTCTCGCGCTCCTCCCATCACTCTCACTTGAGCAAAGCAGGGAGGGCGCAATCACACAACATGATTTGTAGGATTATGTGTTCTGAAAGCAGGATTTAAAGCTGAGATGTTTGTCTGCTATTGTCAATCACAAAACCTAATTGGATTTTATTCCTACTTGGACAGAATGAGTTTAGTCCCGGGGTCCTCGATGAGTCACGTTGTGCGTTTCCACCAAAAGGCAGTTTCTCCGGCCAAATATCCTGATGGACTGGTAATCTTTTTCTCGCAAACATCCAAACTTTATTTACTTTGATTATCAAATTAGATGTACATTATGTAAAACAAGAGCCCCAGATGTTAAGCGCAGGGCTATAATTTGGTTAAAGACAGTAAACAGATATTTGGTTGGCAGTCCATGTCCAAACAGAGGCTGGATTCCAGGGTTCTTTTGTTTCCTGCAGGACATGTTCTCAGAGATAAACATCAAGGGTCGCCTAAAGATCAAGCCTCAGTTCTAACGTAGTATCAGATAAATGGGGAGAAGGGGAAACTTGCCGGGCCGGTGCTATGGGATTTGTGGGACAGATTTTTTGTGAAATGTCCACTGATAGACATCAATGAAGCCCAAAGACTTCCAAGATTATTATATGCTTTTTATTTGGGCCTGGGGTCCTCTCAGGGTTGTCTTTAGTTGTAGTGGCAAAACAGACATTGCAGGGACCGTTTGTTTATATATATATTTGCTGTCCAGTCGATGAGCCTTCAGCTATTGCTAGGGTTGCCACCTGTCCGGTATTTTACCAGCATGTCCGGTATTTTTGATGGTTGATCCCAATGTTGTTAACAGGTAAAAAAAAGGTAAATATATAGGAAAGCCGGTATTTTTTTCAAGAAAAGGTGGCAACCCTAGCTATTGCTGGTCTACAACTCCCAACACCTCCCCAGCAGACTCAGCAACAACTATGGGTAAAGGCAAATGGAGCGGTTCACCTTTAAGTTAATGTTTAGTGTGTTATAGAATGGCTAATTCTTAGCAACTTTTCAATTGGCCTTCAAAAACAAATGCTCTTTAGGGTTGGGGCAGACGGGCAGATTCAGGGAGATTTAGTCGCTTGGCAACTATTCACCTCTTCTGCGCGGTGACAATCTCCCCAAAGTGCCTTTCCCCTGCCTTCTGTCTGTTTAATTGAATAATCGCCTGCACTAATGCGCTCGCAGCACTTTGATTTCCAAAGTCGCCCGAAGTTTCCTCGCAGGGCAACTTCAGGTGGCTTCGGAAATCGAAGCACTGTGAGTGCATTAGCGCAGGCGATTGTTCATTCAAACAGACGGAAGGCAGGTGAGCGTGCAGAAGAGACGATTAGTGGCCAGGCGACTAAATCTCCTCGAATCTGCCCGTCTGCCCCAACCCTAAAGGCTACACATTTATTGTTATCGCTACTTTTTATTACTAATCTTTCTATTCATATTCAGGCTGGTTGTTAGGGTAATAATTTGGACCTTAGCAACCAAAACCCTGACACTACAAACTGGAAAGCTGCTGAATACAAAGCTAAATAACTAAAAAAAAACACAAATAATGAAAATCAATTGCAAATTGTCGCAGAATATCGCTCTCTGCATCATACTAAAATTTAAATCAAAGGTGAACAACCCCTTTCAGCAAATGGTGACAAATGTTGGCAATCGCATACAAATCTCGTAGAACTGTAAGCTTGAAAACGCAGTGAAACATATGGCGATCATCCACCACCGCTTTTTACGAGGTTTTTCTGAGAGCGACTTATAGGTTTTAACGGATAAAGGAAGGTCTGAAGTCTGAAGTGGTGTAGAGAAACAGCATGAAATGTGTCCTTCATACAGCATACAAACCTTGACATATTCACCGTTTATTTTACACCATTGTTTCAGTGAGATTCCTTTTACACAGCATAATAAATAGGCCCTTGAGTGGGTTGTCTGTCACAGCTGAACAGCAGCGGATAAAATGCCCCTCTGCACTGTCACTGCATCTAATTTTATTTAATGACAAGCATGGAATGGTGACGTCTGCGTGAGTCAATGCCTGTCATTAAATAAGATTAGGCTCTGTGATAGGCTCAGAGTAAAGGTGGCCATACACGGGCCGATAAAAGCTGCTGACAGACAGACGGCAACTTATTGGGCCGTTTATGGAGCCCTCCGACGGGCTTCCCCGATCGATATCTGGCCGAAAGTCGGCCAGCTGTCAATCAGACGGGGCTAAAATCCTATCAGATCGCAACCTCATCTGTTCATTGATGCGGCCCCGCGATCCGACAGCCCGTTGCCAATCGTTATGATCCGATCGTTGGGCCCTTTTGACAGCTCAACCCGTAGTCCCTCATTTCTACTGGAAAGTCCCTCTTTTCTCTGCACAGAACAGCCAGAAAAAGAAACAAAGTTTCTAACTTAATTGGCTTTTGGCAGAGAGCCCAGAACAGCTAACAGGTGCAAATAAGATACTTTGTAACACTTTTGAGATAAGAAAATAAGAAATTGTATCAGGAGGAATATTTACAAACTTTCATAATCTGCCAAATTTTGTAAAATGAACATGGTAATTAGGGGGTGTGGTCACACAAATGGGTGTGGTCATAAAATTTAGCCTCGCTACTTGCAAAAAAAATTTTTTTTGTCCCTCTTTTTACTTCCAAAATGTTGGGAGGTATGCCAGTGTTACCTTAAATTTAGTTGCCAGTAAGTTTGTAATTCCCAAACATTATGCCCAAATTTCAGCTTCCACCCCTTCCCTACCCTGATCTGTCTAACATCTGCCCTATGTGATCTACCTACTCTCTTGCATTACTACCCCACCCCCTTACATCCCCAATCACCCTCCCAGCACCACTGCCCCCCACTGTTTTGCTCAGCAGACAAAGCACCCTAATTTTACATTGTATGTGGGCAGCAGTAATCCTTTATTGTAGGTACAACTTCAGCTGGATATTACATGTGCTATTGCCGAGGGGCCCCAGGCGCAGACTTGTGTGAAGGCTACAAATGCTCGTGCCTAGGGGTGGTAGAATTTCAGGGGTGACATGCCGCCCAGACACATCTGAATGGCTTCCGAGCACTGGAGATGTGAGAGATTTGCTAGTTTAGCGTTTACATTGAGATAGGATTTGTGCATGTGCAAGAGCTGCCGGCTAAGGGGGTTGAATCTGTATACCTGGATCTGGGGCCCCATATCAACCCTTCCATGTGTCTGAGGGAATTAGCCACAGGCCAGTGCAATAAGTATATCCAGATGTGTTTCCAATGTTCTACCCCTCTATCTAAAACCAGTCCTGAACAGGGTTGGATTTACATAGCGGGCTCCCCTAGGCTCACTGCGTTCATTAACCTCTGTCCCCTTCCCTTTATCCATGAAAATTTTCATCTTGGGACTGGAGCAGTGGGGATTGATACATGGGAAATTTAAAAATCTTATAAAACTAATGAGGGTGTGGTTGGGCAGCACGCCGCCCCCTAAAATCATGCCCCCCCTAGGCCTGGACTTTGGTGGCCTTTCCATAAATCTGGCCAGGCCCTGAGTGTACTGGGGTAAACCTGAATTCAGTGAACATGGACTGGGGTAGGCAAAAAACTGGTACCTGCCCAGTGGAATTAATTCCATAATTTCCCGTCACTTGTCACAATGGGACAGAAAGGAACGTGTTAAAGTAAAAGTGGGTTTAATTGGTATTTGTGATCAACTGCAATTGTCTCTTCTTAGGGTGTTTATATCAGTTGGCTAGTCTGCCTTCATTGGGTAAGTAGTGTCACATCCAGGACTAAGTGTATTTTTCAATGACAACTTCTATTTGAGAGTTACAGAGACCACACCCCACATGGGTGCATTGGCATCTTCTTTGACATTCAGAACTTTTACCTTCTCTAAGAACAATTGACATTTCAGTTTAGCAAATTAACAACTGGGCAAAAGTCTAGGAGGAAACAGCAAACTAACAAATCCCTCAGCTATAGGCAGTGAATAACTGAAATTTAGGAAGGCAAAGTCTCCCCACAAGGAAATCAATAGCTAACTATTTATATATAAGGTCTTCAGTGAAAAATGTTCTTCTTTGGTGGCCTATCCAATCAAAGATTTCCCCCTGCCTCCATGCAGTCAACCACAGATCAGCAGGAGACTTCCTACCAAATGTCCAGGTCTTCTATGGTGGCCTCCCAAATAAAATATGCCCCCCTTCCTCCATGCAGTCAACCACAGATCAGCAGGAGACTTCCTACCAAATGTCCAGGTCTTCTATGGTGGCCTCCCAAATAAAATATGTCCCCCTTCCTCCATGCAGTCAACCACAGATCAGCAGGAGACTTCCTACCACATGTCCAGGTCTTCTATGGTTGCCTCCCAAATAAAATATGTCCCCCTTCCTCCATGCAGTCAACAACAGATCAGCAGGAGACTTCCCACCAAATGTCTGGATCCTGTTCCTTCCCTGCCTTGAACACCCATAAGCTTCATGCCATTATTTTATTTTATTTTTTAGTAGAAGTAGAATTATCAAGAAATTACATATAGAAATAGGTTGCTTCATGAAGACCCAGTGCAAATTACCAACCGCAATGAACTCTGTAGTAAGATCAGATTCAACATGTCAAATCATTTACAAAGATGTCATATTTATTGACTTCCAGAACAGTTGGATGCATGTTGCAAATATGTGTTCCAATTCAGGCTGCCAGATTGAAGTTATGGTATGCAGCAGTTTCTAATTGTAGTACAAAGTATCAGTCCAAATGGAATCTGACCAAAGTCTTTAGTGTACATTTAGTGAGCTTTAGCAATTATGTGGAGGAGATACTCCCTGTGCTTTGGTTCTACTTTGTTCTGTATGGTGCAGCGACTCCCATAATTCACTGTCACAGTTACTTACAGCATTAAATGGTAGTGACTTGTATCTACAATAACTTTCGCCATTACAGGGCAGTTGTACAGTTACCTAAGTGTTAACTGGCACAGCATTTAATGATACAGTGGCCAAAAACATTAATAGGCACAGTATTTCCCAGCATTACATGGCAGAGGAATTTCCAGTGTCTCCCATTATTAAATGGAACAGTGAACTGTAGGTTAAATTAAATAGCACAGGGGCTCTCAGCATTAAGTGGTGCAAGGACCCACAGTATTAAATGTCACAGTGATTCCCAGCATTACATGAAACAGCTATTCTGATCTTAAACTGCATAGTGACTTCCAGCATTAAGTAGTAAAGTGCCTCCAGCATTAAAGTGGTTGTCCACCTTCAAACAACTAGTTTTTTTCAGATAGATCACCAGAAATAATGACTTTTTCCAATTACCGTCTATTTTCTATTTGTAACTGTTTTTCTAATATTGAAGTGTATATTTTTCACCTTCTAAAGCAGCTCTGGGAGGGGGGTCACCGACCCCCCCCAACTGTTCTAAACTGATACATTTAATGGATACATTTCTTGTGTTTGTCCCTGATTGATACAATAGTTGCTAATACTCCTGTGAAATGTATCAATTAAATGTTGCAAAATTGTATCAGTTTAGAGTTTGTACCTGAATTACTGAGCTGTCAGACTCAAACACCAGAGACACCAACATTCAACTTTACACTTAGATTTTGGAAAAACAGTAAAAAATAAATAATGGAAAGTAATTGAAAAAAGTCTTTGTTTATGGAGAACAATCTGAACAACTGAACAGTTTTTGGAAGGTGGACAACCCCTTTAAGGGTAAAGTTACCCACAGTGTTAAATGGTACAGTTAGCCACACCATTTTATTGCATGTTGAATTCCAGCATTAAACAACACCGTTTCTCACAGAAAACCCACCAGGTTATCATCCCAATGTTACTATAGGCCCCACCTCTCCCTACTACACTGCTACAATTGGCACCACCTCTCCCTACTATACCTGCTATCCCACAGCCACACTCCCTTCCCAGAGGCTATTATCCACTGTTACTATAGGCACCATCTCTCCCTACTATACCTGCTATCCCACAGTCACACTCCCTTCCCAGAGACTATTATCCACTGTTACTATAGGCACCATCTCTCCCTACTATACCTGCTATCCCACAGTCACACTCCCTTCCCAGAGACTATTATCCCACTGTTACTATAGGCACCATCTCTCCCTACTATACCTGCTATCCCACAACCACACTCCCTTCTCAGAGGCTATCATCCCAATGTCACTATAGACACCATCTCTATCTACTATACCTGCTATGCCACGGCCACAATCCCTTCCCAGTACATTACTGATGACTGCAGAATATAAATGTATTGTCTTTGTATATGTTAAATAAATATAGTATATAACTGGCATGTGTTCTCCCTACATCAGTAGGATTCACCAATAAAATACATAAATAAATACATATTCATATATAATGGAGAATATTAATTGACTGTGCT
Organism: Xenopus borealis; assembly: GCA_024363595.1. Taxonomy (NCBI): domain Eukaryota; kingdom Metazoa; phylum Chordata; class Amphibia; order Anura; family Pipidae; genus Xenopus; species Xenopus borealis. The sequence goes on from CM044441.1 coordinate 133,697,620, forward strand.
CTACATTTACCTACGTGCTGGGACTTATTTATTTTTTAATTTTCTCCCCGCTACAAAATCTATAGATTTCTCTACTTTATTCTGGGTACAGTTAAATGCACTTAGTAGGAAAAACCACTGTCTCTGGCTTATTGATTGGCCTGGTTTGACTGTGCTGCTGTGTCGAGGCCAATCTGAAATGTTCTGCTAATTGAACTGAGCACAGTGCTGCCTGCCCACTCGTCTCCATTGTGAACAATATGTATGGGGCATAACAAGCCTACTTCTCACCAATCCTGGGCTGCTTATGACATTATGAAATACTTTTTATGCTATAAAATAATCAATAAAAAGTAGCTGCTAAGGCTAAAATGAACTATTGTGTTTTTTTTTATAAATTATGTTTACTTCATACATATATATTCTAGTTGTCCAGGTCAACCATACAGTCAAAAGGCAAAGGAACGTCCTAACGACTAATAAAGATGAATATCTGAATGATGATGCTTTTCAAACCTCACATCATATATGGGTTCTAGAAATTATTTGTACTGAACTTTAAAAAATCAAACACTTTAAAGGAATTTCTGATGGTGTTGTCAATTTAGCAAACCCATTCTGAACAGAACTAGCTTTGGGCTCAAACAAGAATGTGTTTTAACAAAGTAGGAAGCACATAATTATGAACAAATGTCATTGAATTATGAATTAATGCAGTAATTAATAATAATAAATGTCATTTGATGCTGTAAGAATTATGTGTTCTTTTCATTAGAATCGAAGGTCCTAGCCCAAACCTTGAAAAACAAACCCACACTATTATTCCTCCACCCAACTTTAGAGTCTGTTGAAAGCATTAAAGGAGTGGTTCACCTTCAAATTAACTTTTATTATATTGTAGAAGGGCCAATTCCAAGAAACTTTTCAATTGGTCTTCATTATTTATTTTTCATAGTTTTTTTAATGATTTGCAATTTTCTTCTGTTTCTTTGCAGCTTTCAAATGGGGTTCACTGACACCATCTAAAAACAAATGCTCTGTAAGGCTACAAATGTATTGTTATTGCCACTTTTTATTACTTATCATTCTACTCAGTCCCTCTCCTATTCATATTCCAGTCTCTTATTCAAATCAATGCAGGGTTGCTAGGGTAATTTGTACCCTAGAAACCAAATTGCTGACACTGCAAAATAGATAGCTGCTGAATAAAAAACTAAATAATTATAAAACCACAAATAATAAAAAATGAAAACCAATGGCAAATTGTCTCAGAATATCCCTCTCTACATTATACTAAAAGTTAACTCAAAGGTGAACAACCCCTTTAAGACAGGTAGCTTCTTCCTTGCATCTCATCTCTCAGACTACTAGATGGTGACGACTGATTCATTATGGCATATAATGCATTTTCATTGTTGCAGAGTCCAATGGTGGGGACCTCTGCTCCACTCCAGCTGACTCCATTGCACATAGTGATGTTAGGCTTGAGTGTGGCTGCTTGTTCATATAAAACCAGTATTCACAACAAATACTGTAGTTCTTGTGCTGATGTTGCCTTGTGTTGAAGTTGCTTCTGGAGACACTTTGGAACTTGCAGAATTCCAGCTCATTTGATTTTGGAAGGAGTGTCTGGATACTTTTTGCCAATATATTGTATATAGTTTTGGAATTTTGTAAAGTAGATATACTTACCAGAATGTGTCACTGTTTTGGTGCAGCTACTGAGTACAGGCGGGGAAATATCTTGCTGCCTATATTTACGTTTCCCTGACATTAAACATACCAGTAAGTTGAGGTAGCCCTACTGTGATTGCAAGTCTTGTTAGGATTGTCTTTTGTCCCAACTGACCTACTTTAGTATATGTAAAACTAGGATTAAGGGTAGAGGCACACGGGCAGATTCAGGGAAATTAGTCGCCGGCAACAAATCGCCTCTTCAGGGTGACAATCTCCCGGAACTGCCTTCCCCAGCCTTCCTACCAGCAAGACTGTAAATCTCTGGTGGGAAGGCACATTGGGAATCTTTGGGCGACTTCAGAAAACAAAGTGCTCGGATTGCCATCCCGCAGGTAATTTACAGGGAGATTGTTGCCCGAAGAAGAGCGATTTGTTTCCGGGCGACTAATGTCCCCGAATCTGCCTGTATGCCTCTACCCTAAGGATTAGTCCACATGGGAAGATTCAGGGAGATTAGTCGCCAGGCAACTAATCACCGCTTCTTTGGGCCGACTAATCTCCCTGAATTGCTTACCCATGTGACTTAAGAAAACGCAGCACCACGTGTGAATAGACGCAGGCGACTTTACATTTTAGTGAGCGCTAGACATGGGTAAGCAATTCAGGGAGATTAGTCACCCCAAAGAAGCGGCCTGGCGACTAAACTCCCTGAATCTTCCCATGTGGACTATTCCTAAGGGGGAAGATACACAGAGCTACTAGTAGTGACAAAATTGACAATAGTGAAAATCAGCTTTAATAACAACTACATGTGTTTTAGCAGAGGCAATTCTCAGTATTGTCCATGGCAGGGTATTTTTTGACATTTTGTAGTCGTAACAAGTAGCCGTTACTAGTAGCTCTCGGAGCTACAAAACACCCTGCTGATTATCACTATTTTCTATTTTGTAGCCTTGACAAGTAGCTGCTACTAGTAGCTGTGTCTTCACCGACAGTGGCTGACTGGGAGAATTGTTGCTAGTGATATTGATGCACTATTTTGGGTGACAAATCTCCCAAAAATGTATTTCCTTTGGAAATAACTGAAATAGCTGGTGGTAAAACTAACATATTTTTGGAGATTTGTCACACGCAGTCATGCATAAATCACAGGTGACAAAGCTCCTCATATGTACTGCCATTAAGATGGCCAAATATGAGCCTATTAGGGTTGTGACACACTAGGCTATTTGGGGAGATTGAGTCGCCTGGCGACTAATTGCCTCGACTTTGCGGCGGCGGCAAACACCTTCCCTCACTCTGCACTGTCTTAAATGAAAAATCGCCAGCGATAATCACACGCGGAGATTCGTTTTCCGAAGTTCCCTCGCAAGGTGATTTTTCATTTAAGCCAGCGCATAGTGAGGGAAGGCGTTTGGGGAGATTGGTCGCTGCAAAATCGAGTCGATTAGTTGCCAGGCGACTCAATCTCCCCAAATAGCCTAGTGTGTCACAGCCCTAAAAGCTGCTGAAAGACTTAGTTGGCAGTTTATTGGCCCATGTTTGAGTCCCTCTGACAAACTTCCCTGACTGATATCTGGATAAAAGCAATCAGATATTGATCAGACAGGTTTAAAAATCCATAGAGCAAGGATTGCGTCTGCTCATGGATGCAGTGCTCATTCCGACTACCTGGATCTCCTTTGTTGTGAACCAATCTTTGGGCCCTATATCGGCTAATCCAGAGGAAGGCAAGTTACCCCACGGCTGGCCTGCTGGCACACAACCTAACACCATCACTAGGGAAAAATATTTTTTTTCATGTGATAACAATATTGATCTGCATTTTCTTGGTAAAAAGGCACCCAATCTATTATTGAATCACTTCTTAGCACCCATTGGGTATTCCAGCTTTCCTTTAGTCTAAAAAGAAGGGATCTTTCATTTTGGAAAAAAATACTCACTATATCTAAATGAGGCTCAGTAAATATTTACATGTAATCTAAATAGTACAATATATTAATGTAAGCTCTTGGTGATATTAAACTGCAAACACAACAGTAATCATAATGGAAAGGGAGTCTACAGCTCAGCACACAAAAATATATATTTGTATTCATAACCATATTTCTGCATTTCTGCCATGAGATAATGTAATGTGTCTGCTATCAGGCAGCGGCCTCCTATTTAGATGAATGCCTAGTGCATACTTTTGATTGCCTTTACATAAACCACTTCCCTAAATGAGTTCCTATGTGGATGACAACAATAAACTTATTGCCGAGCTTAAAGCTATAAAATCTCGCAGCACGCTTCCTCATAAGACAAGTCAACAAGTGGAACTAAACATTTAGCATAATCTTTTAATGGGTCTTGGTTAACATTAAACAGCAGATGCTACAGTGATCCATCAAAGCCGTTCAGATTGAAAATGCAGAATACAGAGGCCTATTTATAGTGTCTGTTCAACAAACGTTTTTATTCTTGAAAACAAAAAATCTCTGAAAGGCTTATTTACAAACAACGTCTAAATTGGATATTTTGGGCTTAGCTGTTATCTCACCCCAAGGCAGAATCTATATAGTCTTACGCTGAAACAAATTGACAAACATTATGTTGAGAAATTTTAATGAAGACGTTTCACTGCTCATCCGAGCAGCTTCTTCAGTTCAACTGACTTGTGAGAGTTGCATGAATGGATGTATGAATAAACCGCCGGGGTACAGATGTTAGAACAGCATTGTATGTAGCAGACAGGTGATGTCGAGGGCCTCTGCCTCGTTCAGGGATGGTTTCTCCACCTAAACATAAATCACCTCTTTCACACCTCTTTCAAACCAGCGGTCTTCTTTATCCATGTTTTAGAAATTGCTATTTTGAAATTAGTGTACCTTGTCTTTTAAGTGTAGAAAGAATGCTGAGTCTTACCCTGTAGGTTTCGTCCTCCAATGCTGAGCCATTTGCTTGGTGAGCAGTTGTTTTGTCTCCCCAATGTATAGATCTGTGCACTCATCACTACACAGGACTGCGTATACCACATTTCTTTGTTTTTCTTTAGGAGTTGGATCCTTTGGGTGTATCAGTTTCTGTCTCAGTATGTCGCTAGGTTTGAAAAAAACAGGGAGATGGTGTTTGTTGAAAATCCTCCTGAGTTTCTCTGACACTCCAGCTACATATGGGATGACTATGTTTCGCCTACTATGTGTCTCTGGGCAGTTATTTCTTTTGATGTTCCTGTTGGGCTTGGATTCTGCTGTTTTGACAAAAGCCCAGTCTGGGTAGCCACAAGCTTTCAACGCTCCTTTGAGATGTTTTTGCTCTTTGTCTTTGGACTCTGTATTAGTTGCCACATATTCCGCCCTGTGGTGCAGAGTTCTAATGACACCCAGTTTGTGTTCCAGTGGATGGTGGGAATTGAACACCAGATATTGATCCGTATGAGTGGGTTTCCTGTATACCTCCATTCCAAGTTACCCCCCTCTTGGATGCATATCAAACAGTCCAAAAAAAGCAAGTTTGTTCTCGTGGACATCTTCCCTTGTGAGTTAATGTGTTCTGTAAAGGACGTCACTTCATTGGATCTTGTTTTAACCCAAGTGTCATCCACATATTTGAACCAGTGACTCTGTGTATTTCCCTGGAAAATAAGTAAAGCCCTCCTTTCCACTTCTTCCATGTACAAGTTAGCTACAATGGGAGAGACTGGAGAACCCAATGCTGTTCTAACATCTGTACCCTGGCGGTTTCAGAACTATTCACATATATATTCATGCAACTCTCACAGGTATCACCTGTTTCTAGGAGTTGCATGACACATTGGTAATCTCGTCATAGTAACTACACAGAATCAACACCTCTGTGAATTAAAGATGTCACCTCTCTGAAGAGTTACAATGTGCCGTTGTGATTGAGGAGTCTAAATGCCGAGAACTCCCCACACCATTCAGTTGAACTGAAGAAGCTGCTCGAATGAGCAGTGAAACGTCTTCAGCAAGTTCAGTTGTTTTGAGTTACTTGTGTTGGTTATACCATGACCTGGATGAATGAGAATATTCATAGTCACTCATGCTTATATGTTATACACACCAGGTCCAAGACTTTTTATCCTATGTATACAAGTTAGGGACCGCCATATGGGGTTTACCATGACGTGGTATGGTGGCTTATCATTTTTATGATCATAACTTTTTACAAAACAACCCCTGATTTTTTATCCATATGCACTTGCATTTATACTGATTTACTTATGACACAAAGGCCCAGGGAATGTGCTTTGTAAGTAGCACTTGCATTATACTTAAACATATTTTAACTTAGCCTTTAGAGTGCTCCCACAATCCCCCTTTTTGATATTGTATTGTAGCCAGAAGCTGTGGCTTAGCTTCAGTGGTTGTAGCACCCCCATACCCCCCTTTAAACTAATGGTGGTCCTTTGCTTTTAAGAAAATGGGCCTTGGTTTGGGAATCTCTCTCTCTCTTAAAAGCTGCACACTGGCGGGGGGAGGATTTAGCCCTGAAATTGAAACCATGGCTCAACATACTGACTACAGGTAATGCTATTATCCAGAGAAATAAAATACTTTTTATACTATGTAAACAAGTTAGGGACCACCATATGGGGTTTACCTTGACGTGGTATGGTGGCTTATCATTTTTATGATCATAACTTTGTACAAAACAACCCCTGATTTTTTATACATATGCACTTGCATTTATACTGATTTACTTATGACACAAAGGCCCAGGGAATGTGCCTTGTAAGTAGCACTTCCATTATACTTAAATATACTTTAACTTAGCCTTTACAGTGCTCCCACAATTCCCTTTTTCACACCAGGTCTGTACTAAGAATCAAAATAGACCCTGGCATTACAGGCACTGGGGGCCCAAACAGCCCCGGCCAGCTCTTCCTGGAAACATACAGCAGCCCTTCTGGCATTTGCCAGAATCCACCAACTGCTGCTCCGGGCCTGGTGCACACGATACATAGTAATGTACAATATCTTTGTTACATATGTCATTACAATCCTCAGTCCATTTTCCAAGATGGCGTTACCCTTAAAAGTTCTCCTCAGGATATTATCTGGGCCATTGATGAACCAATAGAAAAATGTGACTGACTGACTGCTGTTCCAGTGCTACTGTTGGGAAAGGCCAAAGCTATGCAGGGTTTAGGGGGCCTGAAGACAATTTTGTTTAGTAACCACTGTTGTAACAAATATTGCAGTTTAGAGATCTTAGACACAACCAATTTCACCATAATTAAATTTCACTTTCTCCATCTGTTTTAATAAAGCCTCGTGACTCTTTAATTGGCTGTTGGCATGAATGTATATTTACATATACTGATAGTTTTTTTTTTTTTGCTTGCACTCAGCATTTTAATCCCGTGTTCCATGAGATAAAACCCTTGTATTTTAATCCTGGAAAAAAACACAAATCTGTTTTTGTTCCTTTGTTTGGAGACACATTCCCAGTAGAACTGATAAGGAATTGTATTCCGATGAAAAATGTCAGCATTTGAAATGGCAAGTATTAAATGGAAACTACGGAGCTCCTCTAGGGGAAACGCATGAAGGCTTGCAACGGTTGAATTGTTAATTACTAATCCATAGGTGGGAGAAATCTCCATGTTATCAGCAGGACAGTGATTCAGTCCCAGCAATGATGGCAAAGTGAAATAATTAGTAAGAGGTGTCTTAATCCTTATGTCACTAATCACTTAGAGACATCTCTGCTTGCACTGGTTTTATGTAGCATTCCTCATATGTATGTGGGCATGTGGTCACCTAATCATGTCATGTCACAAGTCATGGAATAAAAGTCAATAACTCATCTAGGGGTTCAACTCTTACAGGAGTCAGGTACCTAGTAGGCAAGTGAGTGTGGGTTGAATTACGTGTGATAAGTAGGGTTGCCACCTGGCTGGTATTTCACTGGCCTAGCCGGTAAAATAACAGCCAAGGCCGGGCCGGTATTACAAGTTTACCATCAACAGATTTGCTCGTAAATTTGTAATCCCTATTGTTCTGCCCCTGGTCCACCTCAGATCCGCCCCTCTCAGCTTCCCTACTCACCTAATCCAACAGTTGGAGTCCCTTCCTGGCCAAACCAGCATTGTGACTCTTCTCCCGAAATGTCACAACCCTGCACCCAAAATGTCACAACCTTGCACCTCTCTGGCCGCCCCCACCCTCTACGTCAATGGCCGGTAGGGCCAGAACTAAAACTTGGCAACCCTAGTGATAGGCCAGGCTAGATAGAGCTTTGATTTCTGATTCAGTGACCCTAGTGATTGTGTAGACAGGGCTGGAGGCCTTCTGACTATCTGCCACAAACTTATCAGCGATACTGATGACGAGCTTGTTTTTTTTTTTTTTTTAGAAATGTTAGTTATGCACAGTATACTGAAGGATGAGAAGAGTTCTACAAAATATTAACCATATTTTGTCTCCAGCAAGACAAGATATTAGTAGTCTAGTTCCTTAACTTACAAATTAATTAGTAAGAACCATAGACATGATATCATTTATATTATTTATGATATCAATAAATGTTGTTTTTCATATTCGAGTGGTTGGACAGAACATTACAGAGCATACGCAAGATACTCAAAATCAGCACCTGTTTTATGTTTATTACCTTGGTATTTGGAATTTAATTCTGCATTTTAGGGGAAAAAATTGAATGCTCTCACATACTGTATATAATTATATATATAATTTCCAATGCATCTGTTTAGATTTGGATGAGAGCACTTCATCTTAGGGACCAGCTCCAAACAAATTAGCAGGGAATGTTTAGCAGCCCAGAAGCCATTCATTTTCTCTGTCAGAAACAGTGTGCATGGTATAAACAAATGTTATCTTCGAAACAAATAAGCACTGAGCCAAGCCAGCCCCATGTAGCGTATGCTATCCTACTGTTTGTTTTCATGTTATATAAAAAGTTATGAGACGTTCAACTATTCAAGCTCAAAACCTTCTCCTTATGCCTGGGTAAGATTGAGGTCCAGCACTGAACATTAGAGGGGTTATTTCACTAACTGGGTAAAGTGCTAAAAACAGGCACAATTCACCATGTTTTTTTGTATTTTGCTGTACGTGTCTGTGCTCCAAAACAAAGCACAGAGACTTGCATCCTACCGATAAATATTCATTGAGCGATCCTTCCAGGATCTAGCTACATGCCCCCTAAGTGTTTTTTAAATGACTAGTGTAGGGGTTATTAAACTAGACCTTAGACTTGGTGCTCATTGCCCTTTGAGCTGGATAAACAAGCACAAGAGACAGAGCACAGCATTGGCAGGAGCAAAGCAGCCCAGTTCCTACCATCTGCCATAGGGCAGGAAATAAATACAGGGCCAACTTGCGCCCCTAGTGATCCCTTACTTAAAAGACGTGCAAGTTAGGAGAAATGTACGAGTGGGAGGAAATATGCCTTTTCCTTTTGGTGTCTTTTGTAACAATTTTGGCAAGTACTTGCATGGTCCCAAGTTCTTTAGTCAGGGTAAGTTATAAAGTTCGCGCAGTGCACAATTATTCGCAAATGGTAGTTTTGCCCATGCTTTTTCCTTAACGCTACAATATTGCACTACTGTGCACATCTTTCCGATTTTTGCGATTTCGCATTGTGAATCAATTTTGGCAAACAACTCGCAAACAAGACGGGTCTTTGCCATTACACAGTACAGCCATTTTGCGAGCTTGTTTTGCGCTAAAATAGCTTTCACAGTAATTAAAATTCACAATTTGCCAAACTGTTTGGCGAATATTTTCTCCGCCACCACAGTTGTGGTGCATCAGTTAATAGTGCTGTTCCAGAAGAATTCTGCACTGAAATCCATTTCTCAAAAGAGCAAACAGATTTTTTAATATTTCATTTTGAAATCTGACATGGGGCTAGCCATTTTGTCAATTTCCCAGCTGCACCTGGTCATGTGACTGGTGCTCTGATAAACTTCAATCACTCTTTACTGCTGTACTACTAGTTGGAGTGATATCACTCCCTCCCTTCCCCCCCCAGCAGCCTAACAACAGAACAATGGGAAGGTAACCAGATAACAGCTCCCTAATACAAGATAACAGCTGCCTGATAGATCTAAGAACAGCACTCAATAGTCAAAACCCATGTCCCACTGCGTACTATTCAGTTACATTGAGAAGGAAAAACAACAGCCTGCCAGAAAGAAGTTCCCTCCTGAAGTACTGGCACAAGTCACATGACCAGGGGCAGCTGGGAAACTGACAAAATGGCTAGCCCCATGTCAGATTTCAAAACTGAATATTAAAAAATCTGTTTGCTTTTTTGAGAAATGGATTTCAGTGCAGAAGTCTACTGGAGCAGCACTATTAACTGATGCATTTAAAAAAAAAAAAAACATGTTTTCCTATGACAGTTTCCCTTTAAAAAGCTCCTATAGACATTCGCAATATGAAAAACAAATTAGCAAATCTATTCAGCTTTATAAATATAACCAGGCACAGGGCAAATATATTCACTCTGCGACCAATCTGCCCTGCGCAAAGTTTATAAATGACCCCCAATATCTTGAAGGTGGGAAAAGTTTGTGACTTTGGGGCACATGCACAGTTGGAGGAATCTGCACCCGAATTTCATGAAGGTTACGATTTCTTTTTTCACAAACATCGTGACTTTCGGCGCATGCGCAGTAGATCGAACTTTTGGGCAAATTTGCCAAGTGCTGATAAATGACCCCTATCAGCTATTCCAGTTTGACCCTACTACAGAGTGGGTTACACTGGGAAAAATTTGGTGTTCATACTACCAACCTCACTATTTCTCTATGGTGCAACCAACTGACTTAAGTTGTCATTAGTTTAATCATACATATTCTGAAAGGTTATTTGGGCTCATTTATAAACACTGGTCAAATTTGTACCTGGGCAGTAACCAATCAGTAATTAGCTTCTTTAAGCCAGCTGCAATAAAAACTATAAAAGCAAACATCTGATTGGTTGCCATGGGTTACTACCCATGAGCAGACTTGCCTAGTGTTTATAAATTACCCTGATTTAATTTCCTTTGGTGATTTCTGACTATTTGGATATTAAATAAAGTGTACAAGATAATGGCCATTAAAGTGTGTCTCCCTACTCATTTATTCCACATTATTTTATAAATTTTTTAGTATATAAGTTTCAAGAATGTACAGTTTTCAAAATATATTGCCATTTACGTTGTATATATCTACATTTTAGATTGCCATTTGCAGGACTACTGATATATTATCTTTGATCAATAGTTATAAAACAGAACAAAGAGATATTTTATATCAATGACTCTGTGAAATATGCAATTATCATGATCAATGAGCTGTTGATGGTGCAGGCAGACTTAGTTTGTTGTGGGGTATCTTATAAATGTATTAAGAAATAAGCTCAAATATTTATGTTACAATGACTGGTACCCGCAGCATATTTCAGCTTAGCCAGCTATACTGGTTGGTCCAGTTTGTCCCAGAATAAGTATGTTCATTACACTGTTGAAATAAGTAGTTCATTCCCTAGCCCTAAAATTTTCTAAGGCTCAGCCTTAGTAAGAAAGTCTGATTTTTTTCTAGATAAAATTGAAAAGCTATCTTTAGGGTCAATTAGGGAGATATTTGGGGTGGAAACATACTTTCTGTACTAGATATTCTTGGAATGATGGCTGACTAGGATATTTTCCTATATTTGTAATTTAGTTAAAATGAGTTAAGGAAGACTGACCAAAAGTTGGTCCTCCAAGAATCTCTTGAACTGATAAATTTTGAAAACTATTGCTATACATTTATTTCCACATGTATTCCAGTCTTCCATTAGAGGCAGGCCCGGATTTGTGGCGAGGCCACAAAGGCCCAGGCCTAGGGAGGCAAAATTGTGTGCACCTGCAGGGGTTAATATGGGCGGGTGCTAAGACCGTGCGGCCTAGGGGCGCCCACATGGGAAATCCGGCACTGACTAGATGCTCAATATTTAGGTAGAGGTTATATATCAAGTAGATTACAGGGTACAAAGTACAAAAAACAGATGCCCTTCACTTTACAAAATTGCTGCAGGTCTCTGTACTTCAAAATGTAGTGCTGAGACCAGGGATCCCGATGAATACATTGGTAGTGCTCAGTGGAGGGCATAGAGTAAGCAGACTTCACGGTTGCAGTGGGGGCTTCCTCTATAGTTGTAAGAATTAATAACCAGCTACACGCCCCTGTCCTGTTTTGCACATTGTGACAGTTTTCTTTTTATTGAGGTGCAAACCACAGCCAGACCTCTAATGCCTGTAAATTGAGCTTTAAAGGGCATGCTTTTGCTAATGCGTTTGAGATCTCTTTAAATTTCCCACAGTGTGTCTCCAACCAGACAGTTGTAATAGACCAGAAAGCACTGTTGTAAGGAGATTATACCATTTAGTGCTATAGTATTGTTTCATCTAGCACAGGGGTCCACAACCTTTTTCCCCATGAGCCACATTCAAATGCAAAAAAAGCATGTAAACAAAAGCATGCAAAATGTTCCTCGGGGTACTAATTACGGGCTTTGATTGACTACTGGTAGTCCCCATATGGCAGCCTACAGGAGGCTCTGTTTGACAGTTCACATGGTTTTTATGGAATCAAAACGTGCCTCCAAGCCTGGAAATCAAAAATCAAGAAAAGTGGGATTGGTGCAACACTGGCTGGAGATCACTGCTCTACCAGGGCCCGGCAGAATTGTTTCAGTCTTGCAGACTGATTTCTAGTTAAAACATAGACCAAATGAAAGTTTTATATCAATGACAGTTTGGGATTTTAGGTTATCAAGATCAATTACCACTACAAAATGCTGAATGGCTTGTTCTGCTATGGGAAACTATGAGGAGAGAGGAGTAGGCTTTCATAGAATTAAAAATATTAGTAATGGAACCTCATGGGGTGATGCAGTAAATAGCTGCAAATGATTCATCTGTGAAACAATTCTATACCATTGTATATTGAACGTTCCAATATCGAGGAAAGATGTAGATTGGGCCTTTTATGTATGTTTGTTATTTCATCTTCAAACCCTTTTTTTCATTTGTCACTGCATTGGGGCTCTTTTATTATATTTATATTTTTGTTATGGGAACGGTTAATATTTGCCAGTGCCGGGTCGAGAAGGCCAGCGCAATTTATAAACCGGTGACAACTTATACATACAATATTACAACAGAGTGGCAAGGCTTCATTTTTCATTTTCACTCAGACGAAACCTTAATACACATTCATGATTAGTTCATTATTTGCATATGACAGAATCTGACAACACATGGCGGTAACTGGAAAATTCTGCTCTGTGGCAAGTTAGTGTGGGGAATGTAGCAGGTCTCCACCGAAGCAGAAAAACAATCTTTTACAACACACACCACACACCCCTTACAGGAACAGAACTTAAAGAATAATGATGATTAAAGGCTAGAGAGATAATTGTTTAAGGATCCACATGATCCCATGCATAAAGACCTACAGTAGATACTAGATACACAACACGTTATTGGCAAGACTTACACATAACTATACCATTGCAAAAGAAAAAAAAACTCTGAATAATATCTGTAATTCCCCAGTAAGTGTTCAGCAGAGGAACTAATACTCTGAACATTATCAATGTGCCTAGTTAACATATAGTAGAAAAGATGGCAGCCTGAGCATTACCCGGAACACCACACCCAGCATATACTATAAGAATCATCTCTAAGGCCTTCTCCGGCATACAGTACAGGAGATGGAACTGTGTCATCATCTGTAATATCATCTACATATTGTACAGGTTGTTGCATTGCCATTTTTCAAGCAACATATTATACTAAGGACGGTACAACAGAAAAAAAGTAGTAAGATCAGGACTATTTCCCTTTAAAAAAAGAGATATCCTGCTGCTAGTGAAGTCTGGATGGTCCAGCTGTTGGTGGCATGCTGGGCAGTATCTAGAGGGACTCTGATTGCCCATGATCGACAAAAAAGGGTTGGAGAGAAGTCAAAATGCCTAATATCCCTAATGTCCCTAAAAGCAAAAATTTATGATTCTTCTCCCCAGCTGCCAAGCTACAAGATGTCCAGGATGAGACTGATTTTGCTGTAGCAAGTGTCAGTGATCCTTGTGAACTCCAACTAGAAAACCCCTGTGAGTATACTTGTTAGTAGACCCCCCCCCCCAGGCAAACTTACAAGCATGTGGCCCATGTGAGAACCATTGTAGTATGTGTTTGCTGTGTAGGAACAGCTGCCATTCGCCAAGGAAAAACTCTTTGGGGAAAATAGTTCTACTTTGAATCAAAGGGGAAGGGACTTTGTTCCAGGAAGTTTGCCATTACATATCAAACCTAGAGATTATAAACCTAATAGTTTAATTATTAACATGTTTACACCAAGGGTCAGATTTATTAAGGTTTGAGTTGTTTTATCCATAAAAACTCGAGTTTTCAAGTTTTCAAACCAACTGGAATAATTCAAGTTTTTTTTTTTTTTAAACTTGAATATTCGAGCTTTATTATACCTGACCCTGAAAATAGCTCGAATCCAAACATGCATCATCTAAAACCTACCGAGGTTATGTATAAGTCAATGGCAGAGGTCCCTTGAACCATTTGATGCGGTTCAGCCTGTTTGATATTTGAGTTTTTTATTAGGAGGGGTTTTCCTGGAAACTAGGATGATTCGAGCGATTCACGTTTTTTTTCTCCAAAAACTCAATCATCACAAACATAATTACTGATGTAAGAGGTATTTCTAAAGCACCCAGCTTGATAATATAATGGCAAGGATGGTATTTGGATGTTAATATGGATGGAATATTAAAAAATGTTGACCTGCAAAATTTTGGTGGGTCAAAATTACCTGGAAGGTTTTATCCTTTACAGATGTAATATTAAATCTATCTATGGCCAAATAAATCAGGCACACTGAGATAGGAGCAAGACAGCTATTATCTTCCTCTCCTGTAGCAGGTAACCTTGCCTCTTCTGTTGTCTGGATTTGCCCTGGACACTGGACACATATTAACGTTATTCCTGCCATTTACTTGATTAGACGACGGCTGGCAGATTATCAATGTGTTTTTGTCTGGATATGCCTCACGCAATATTAACCTAATTAAACTGATGGCATTTTAGCAGAATTAATGAAGATGCCAATTTGTAATTCCTGGTCATAGATGATATTTGCTCGCTTGTTATAAGCAGCACAGATGTTCTTCTTTTAATAATCTGAAGTGTAAATTGCAAACTGGCGGCTCCGAGATGGTGCTTGTCTCGCCCTGTTGCATTTGACATTTAGACTAACAGTAAAGTTTTAGCAGTACAGTAATTAATAGCTAGATACATTTACAATTAAAATATATAATTGAGCTTCTTAAAGCCTCATAAACATCTTCAAATATGTGAAAGGACACTGTTCTATACCCTTGGCTGTCTTAAGGTGGGCATACATGTACCAATAATATTTCAGTATGTGTATGGAGGACCAATTATTTCTACCAATGTTCATGTACTATAGACATTAGTTCAGGGACTGGATTTGGGAAAATCAGTGTATGGTGCATCAGCATATGGAAATGAAGGGGAGCCATTGCTGGTCACCAATTGTGACTCATTGACCTCTTACTGCTTCTTTCAATGCCACCAACATGTATTCAAAGATTCACTACCTGGCAAAGAACAAACAATGGGGACAAAGATGACAGCGCTGCAAATACCATCAAATACCACAAATCATTTATTCCAAAATGGTAGCCAATTAGAAAGCTCTTTATAAATAAAATCCAGACGCACACCAAAAGATTGCTCAGTTCAATGGCCGATTATTTAGTATTGGAAGTAGTTGGAAGGGTTGGTTATTAAAAATGCACCTGAGTTTTTCTCTGCTTATTTTCCCAAGTTACAATTCAGAGTTTCTTTCAGTTCACAAAATGTAAGCTCAATCCTCACCCCTTTGCTGCCCCTCACTCCCCTGTGCTCATCTTTTTGGTGCAAGAGGGGGTGTCGGGGTCCACAATGCTTGCGCAGAGACATTCTCTCTACGCTAGAAGAGCCAAATTTCCAGGTTGGAATCTGTACATTTGCTGAAAAGTTACCAGGAACAGCATTTTTACCACCCTAGGTAAGCAGTGGGGTGCTTCTGCCTGAGGCGAGTTTCTCTACCTCTATGTGTACCCTATAAACTTTTTGAATTGAATCTGTTGGGAAAAGGGTTGGACTGGCCCAGCAGGACACCGGGAAAAACCCCGGTGGGCCCGGGAAAACATGGTCCCCCTAAAAAAAATTTGTGGCGCAGCTCCTTTCGCGCATGCACGCAGCTACATGAGTGGCATCTCAGTAGGGGGTCTGGACTGGAGGGGGGACAGTGGCCCTGGACAGGAGTCCCGGTGGGCCCCAGCCCCTCAGTCCAACCCTGGTTGGGAAGACTGCTTTTGAGTGCCTGCTCTACAACAATATGAGTTTCTCAACTCGCCTCATCTGCACAGGGCCCCTGGCTTAACCCATAATGTTAAATTGATTCTTATTTCTAGGTTCTCTAGTCTGCTGCTAGGCGGAGAGTGAGGTGAACACAGCAAAAAGCCTTGGAAAATTACATTGCTGCAAATGTAAAAATCGTTGAAAGCAGCACTCGCAACATTCCTATAACTCTTTTTCTTTATAAACTATGCCTCCATAGACTCAAAGGTACAAATCAGACATGGAGGAGCCTATGGCAGTTGGGTGCACATAAAAGAGAATTAGCTGCTGGGTTTACAGACAATTCAAGACAACAGATACACATTGCAGTTCTGTTAGCATATTTTATTATTTAAGAAATGTGGAAGCTTGAAGATTTATAGATGACGACTCCTTATGTACAGAATAGGAAATGTAACCAAAATGAGCAGCCCTAAGATGAAAGGCAAGACCAATGCAAATGAATAAAGGACAGCAGTGAGTAATCAAAATTAATATCAAAATCTTTATGTATTGTTACACATTTCCCAGGGTTTATGGCATTCCAATAAAGAGCGAGATCTTTCAGTTGTGGTTTTGGAGGTGGGAAAGTGTTTCATTTCCGATAACCATTGAAGTTGCTTTAAAAGTCGATCATTTCAGCTGTTAATTACCACATAAAACCCACATGATTAATATCTTCAGCATAATAGCCACATCTGCTCTTTCTTGCTTCCATTTCTGGAGACGGGGGACTGTTGTGGTTCCACGTACTAATGAAATGCTTGTTTATGAAAAGAGAGATTTGAAACATCTTCCGAAATGGTGGTGAGAAACTTCCTGGCAATTATCTTGAAGTTAACTGTCAAGTGTGATCTAATTATATCTGTATATACCCTCAATATAAAGTAACACAACACAACTGTGATATTAGTTCCATAAAGGTACACAGACACTTGGACACTTGTTCCATCCAACATGCATTTCTTTGCTTTTGAAATGAGTGGTGATGTATTTGGATCCTATTTCCATCTTATCAGGTGCCTACAAATAGCTCAGCAGATATTTCCTCTTCTACACCTCAAAACTGTGAACTCGCAGGTTGATTGAACAATCTGTATAGGATGTCCCATGTACATTAACAACTATTACTACAGGTATCGACCCTGTTATCCAGAATAACAGACCTTTTCATTATTTGGATCTTAATAAAAAAAATGCAATGATTTGGATTATTTGGATAAAATGAAGTCTATGGGAGACTATGGAGTCCCCATAGTCTATGGCGTCTATGGGAGCCATTCCGTAATTCAGAGCTTTCTGGATACAGAATAAGCGGATAAGCGATCCCAAACTGTATTAGCATTTCAAGTTGGAAAGCAAACTTTCATCAGCAAATAATGGCAGATAGCCCTTCAAAGCTTCTGTTCAAACCACCAATCCTCGTTTGGACAACCATAGTAGAAAAGCCTTTCAGACAAGATATATTAACCTCACTCAGAGATCTAGTGATCATATCACAGTACATTTCCTTGTATGTAGTCTCTACAATCTGTCATGTCGACAACAACAAGTAAAGGTCCGCAGGTTGCACAAAATATAGATATATAAAGTGTCACTGATGCCATATCATTATACTGTCATCTTCTTGCCAGCTCTTCACTGTTCTTCCCTATAACGGCTGCTCTTCAGTGTCCCACTTTGTGTGGTACCCAGGACAGTCACCAGTATCTGAAGACAGCTCTGAAAACCATTATTAAACCATTAAGTTGTCTTAATTTCATATTCCTAATACTTATTATTTTTTAATTCAGTTATTTACCATGTGACCTTTCCTCTTTGTTTACATTACTTCCAACTTTCCAAAGTCTGGTTAGTGCATGAAACCCTCTCTCAGCAGGTACCTTCCATGCTCCTTTCTTACAGCTTGATGTCAGCCATGAATTAGACCACTGAGTACATACATGGAAATATATTTATATAGAAATAGAAACACAATAACACATCCCATAGCAAAATGAATCTTGATTATTTCATTGAATCCATCTCCTTGGTGTCCCTTTAGACTTCTTTAGAGAAGAGTAGAGTCTTTTCATTGCCAATGCATTTTCCAAGTTCATTTTGCCTTGATAAAGTGCTCTGACCATGACTCATTTATACAATGTGCCGCTGACACTGGAAAATATATTGTGCTTGTGTTTTTGTTGTATGGAAGTGGCTCATTTGGCTCTGTTTTTCATCTTAGGGCGCCTCTTCTGATAGCAGATGAAATATCTTTGGCGTCAATTTAGGAGGATTCCTCTTCTGATACTTGCCAATTCCTGATGTGTGTTTCAGGGCATACGCACCATTGGTAACATCGAGGTCCCAAAGTGTCTGCTTGGTAAGTTACATGACTCACCATTTCCAAAATCAGTTTGATAATTTCATGACTGTTAACGTATCAGTATTTTAGACATTGTATGTGCCAGCCTGAGATATGTCAATGAACTGGTTGACTTTAACAGGTTGCCAGCATGGAAATATAATTCTTCCCCCTAGTTTGAGTGGAAACATCACTTGACATGCCGATAAGCTGCATCACTATAAATTAATACACGATTATTGCATCCAAAATTAAAATAGAATAGAATTCAGTGAATTTATTGACTGTACAACTGGAGGCCCATTTATTAAACCTTGACATTTTCTGGTCAAGTTTTTAAAGGGGAAAGCTTGAATTTTTAGAGGAAAATTTCTGCTGAAAGGGGGCTTATGGGTATAAAGCACACGATTCAATTTATATATATATATATATATATACAGTATATATATATATATATATATATATATATAT
>CM044441.1:133720047-133750888 GCA_024363595.1 Xenopus borealis
CCCATGACTGCGCCCTAGGCGGCCGCCTACTCTGCCTACCCCTAGTTCCGGCCCTGATGCAGACCCTTTCCTGACCATATTCCAGTCTCTTATTCAAATCAATACATGTTTGCTATGGTAATTTGGACCCGAGAAACCAGATGAAATGTTGAAATTGCAAATTGGAGAGCTGTTGACTAAAAAGCTAAATAACTCAAAAACCACAAATAATAAAAAAAATGAAAACCAGTTTCAGACACCCTGGCATGGTTTATTCTGGCTAGGAAGCCCTGTTTTTATACCCATACCCATGTTTATTCATATGAAAGAGAGTTGCCATACTGGTTGCTCACAGTACATTTTTTAAACGTCATCCATATACTCTCATTGCCCTTTATTGGCTTGGTTATGAAGATGTGGAAGAAATCTTGCACCACTTTGCCATACATTAGAAAGAAAGAGAGGTACATAGGCATAACTATAGAGGAAGCAGACCCTGCAGTTGCAGCAGGGACTAGGAGTGTAGGGGGCCCACTGAGGCCCAAATTCATTACATATTTTAATATATCTTGGTCGAATAGGCCAATTTATCAATATTTTGGGGCCCTAAATTGATTTTGTTGTGGGGCCCAGTAACATCTAGTTACTCCACTGGTGTCAAATGAAACCTTCATTGTTCTCTAAGCCTGTAAGTGGTCAGCAGCTCATATGGAAAAATATGATAAATACAGGCCCGGACTGGCAATCTGTGGGTTAGGGCAAATGCCAGAGGGGCTGCTATAAGGTCCCATAGAAAGTCAGTATTTAGTGGGCTGGTGGGAGCTGTTTGGGCCTCTGTGTGGGCTGATCGGGCCTCTGTGTACCTGAAATGCCAGGGCCTAGTTTAATTCTCTGTCCGGACCTGGATAAATACTCTCCTTGCAGTTATAACCTACTTGATTTTCAGGATCCCTGACTTTTTATAGTCTGTATATAACCAGTGAAATGTGTTAAGAGCTTATATTTCATGCTTTTAAATCGTGTTAGATATGTTTTTGGTGTAGCTGGGCCGTGCCACATTTACAGGTCTCGGTAACGAGCCATTGGTAGGAGAGAATAAGCAACAGTCTCTAATGAGCAGCTATACTGGGACCGGTAGTTCCAGCCGTTGTACAAGTCCAAGCCGTTTGCTGATGGGAGAGGTTGCGGAATGGTTGTGTCTAGTCATTTATCTTATTACATGGTTATTCTGCTGACAGATGTGCACAGATACAGAGCTGCAGTATGTGCCATTGACAGATGCCAGTTGGCAAGAGAATAAATATATCAGGAGTTTATTTCTAAACTGTAATGTTTGGGAAAATCACAATGGGAAACAGACAGATCTATGTGTGTGTTTCACATTTTGTTTTCTTTTTCCCTTTTAAATATTAGAAATTGATTCCAGCTGTGGGTGAAGCGTGAATGTTTTGCCAACCTAGACACTGACAAAGAATAGGAAAAAAAAAATCACAATTGTAATTTGTTGTGCATTTTTGTGGGGTTAAATCATGGCTAAATCCTTCAAAGGTGCTGAATTGCCTGTTGTTGCAGCCTGAGAGCTGTCTTCTACTAGAACTATTACTTTGGTTTTTCCTAATTCATGTTTCAAATCATTAAACCTGACATAACCTCTCGGCTTGTTTTCCAGCATAAAGGTCCTTTAAGGGAAGACCAAACAAACTACCATTTGCAACCCCCCTGTTATTGTTTCCAGCAGGGAATCTCACTGCTGCTATTGTTTTAAATATGAGTGATGCAGCATTCTTGGGTTGAAAGGTTGCTGAAAAACACTTACAAGGAATGAGGTTAGGTTTGAGTAATTAAAGTACCAAAGTGCAACCAAGATTAAAGGGTCACTTTTTTCTCTGATTTTCCATCAAAATTCTGCTTAGTACAGGGGAATACCAATGTTTGTATAAACTTATATCATCTCTCTCTCTCTGTACAACAGTGATCCCAACCATGGCTTGTGGCCAACATGTTGCTCACCAACCCCCATCGATGTTGCTCCCAGTGGCCTTAAACCTGGTGCTTATTTTTTAATTCCAGGCTTGAAGGCAAGTTTTGATTACATAAAATCCAGGTGTACTGCCAAATAGAGCCTTCTGTAGGCTGCCAGTCTACATAGGAGCTACTAAATGGCCAATGAAAGCCCTTTTTATCACCCCCCATGCCTGTGTTGCCCCGGCTCTTCTTACATTTGAATGTGGCTCATGGGTAAAAAAGGTTGGAGACCCTTACTGTACAGCAGTGATCCCCAACCAGTAGCTCGCGTGCAACATGTTGCTCTCCAACCCTTTGGATGTTGCTCCCAGTGGAATCAAAACAGGAGCTTATTTTTGAATTCCAGGTTTGGAGGCAAGTTTTGGTTGCATAAAAACCAGGTGTACTGCCAAACAGAGCCTCAATGTAGGTTGACAATTCACATAGGGGCTACCAAATGGCTAATCACAGCACTTATTTGGCACCCCAAGAACATTTTTCCTACTAGTGTTGCTCCCCAACTCCTTTTACTCCTGAACGTTGCTCACGGGTTCAAAAGGTTGGGGATCCCTGCTGTACAGGCTGATTCCTAGAGGGTTGGACCTTCTCTGGAGAGCATCTTTACTATCCAGTTGGAATGACCAGGCCCCATTGATGTAAAGAACAAACCTGGACAGCCAGTACCTCCACCAAGAATCATGGGGACCTATAGTACTAAGTTAGCAGCGTTCCCCCCTTTGGGGGTCCCTTTATTATCCCAGCGGTCACCTAGGCCCCAGACCCTATCAACAAATATATTGGGGCCCAATGAAAAAAGTTCTATGCACATATGGTCATGCCGCTGGTTCACTCAAGTCATGTTCTACTGTTCCAAAACACTATCCATGATCTCCCCGTAGCCATCCTGCACTTGTATGTATGTATGTATGTATATATATATTTGTATATGTATGCATAACTTTATTTGTAAAGAGCTGTTAAGGAGCCACAGCACTGTACAATGCAAAGGACATCCTTATGGGCCCCTCTGCCACAGGGCCCAGAGTATCTCATGTACCCTTGTGATGGTATGCTCACCAGCCAATGAGACAGAGCTGTGTAGAGGCTTCCATATGTAATAAAATGGACTTAGTTTGCCCTGGTGCAGTAACCCATAGGTTATGTAATAAAAAAGGCAAACTTTGTTCCTTTATCTGCAAACCGTAACATTAATACCTTCATCATCCCATATGGTGGGATGAAACATGTGACTGGACTGTGAATTTAAATGGTTACATCCTTTTTAGGAGGGACATAGGGATTAAAAAGGGGGAGGAGTGTGTGTGTATTTTAAGCCTGAATTAAAGCCATGCACTAAAGAAATACCATTGCTGGCACTGGTGAGGGTGTGGAATCCCTCTGGGCAGAGATTTTGACTGGGCAAAAGGTTCCAAAGAAAATTATCATTGGTGTATGCTATAAACCACCTTGTATAAGTGACTAGTATGAAGCCCAGCTACTTTTACAAATAGAAGCGGCCTCACAACTAGGTCAAGTTATTATTATGGGTGACTTCAATTATCCAGACATTGACTGGGTAATGGGGTTGCCAAGACAGAAAAAGCTAGTAGGTTTGTAATTATGCTTTTTATCCCAGCTTGTTCAAGAACCTATTAGGAATAACTCTCTTTTGGATCTTGTAATAACTTATAATACTGAACTCATCTCTAGCATTTGTGTGGGTGAGCATTTAGGGAATAGTGATCATAACATGGTCTCCTTTGAGATTCTGTTGCAGAGGCAATTCTGTAAGGGAGTAACTAAAACATTGAATTTCAGCCGTGCAAACTGACAGTATAAGGGCATCTCTGCAACATTGAACAAAAACAGGAAGTCTTTAAATGCTGCTTAATAAATATGCATGCCCAATCCACCGAGATGCCGGCACTCTCGAAAACAGAAGTTAATTTGCCTGTGTTCAGTAACGGCAAATCGTCCATAATTTTTATTTACAAAAATAAAATATATAGAAATATATAATCAAAAAGTACCACACCGTAGGTTAATGGTTAAATTAAGGAATGTTGGCCTGGAACATAGTATTTGTACCTGGATAGAGAACTGGCTAAAAGATAGACTACAAAGAGTGGTGGTAAATGGAACAGTTGTTAGTGGGGTACCGCAGGGCTCTGTACCTTGCTTTTCAACTTGTTTATTAATGACCTGGATGTGGGCACTGAAAGTATGGTTTCTATTTTTGCAGATGATACTAAATTGTGCAGAACTATAGGTTCCATGCAGGATGCTGCCACTCTGTAGAGTGATTTGTCTGAGTTGGGAAACTGGGCAGCAAACTGGAAAATGAGGTTCAATGTTTATAAATGCAAGGTTATGCACTTTGGCAAAAATAATATAAATGCATGTTATACACTAAATGGCAGTGTGTTGGGAGTTTCTTTAAAAAAGAAGGAGAGCTGACATATTAGCTTGGTGTGGCATCAGTTCCTGCCACTCCCTGCTAACTCATAGCTCTGGGCTCAGATTACAGTTGGGAGGGAAGAGGGAGAAGAAAGGGGGAGAGGGAGAAAGGAGCAAACTGAGCATGCTCACGCCCAGGGCAAAAAGGTTTAAGCTGAAGGCAGGAAGTCTGATACAGAAGCCCATGTGTAAACAACAGAAGGAAAGAAATGCTGTGTTTTTTTTGACAGGGGATTCAGAGCAGAATTACTTTTGAGGATTTATTGGTGTATTTATATAGACCTTTCTGATAAAGATTACTTAGTTTTAACCTTTCCTTCTCCTTTAAATGAGAAGGATTGAGGGTTTTTTGTAGATCACGAGTTGTCTAATTCTGGGCAGTGTCATTCTGTAGCTACTAAAGCCTGCACCAGGGCCCGCCCCCACCTATATATATATATAAATGTGTGTGTATATATATATATATATATATATATATATATTTACAAATATAGGAGTTCCTCTGCACTCAACCCATTATCAATATATTTAAGACATTGAGACATTTTGTGCATACAGCTACTAAAAAATGCCTTACCCTTTAGTAGATTGAGTCACCTGGTGACAAATCACCTTGACTTGGCGATGACTCATCTCCCAGAACCGACTGCAACACACAATTACCCACTTTCACACTGCCTCTCCAACAGGTCGGCCTGGTCACTGGCATGAGAGATCGGCCACTCTCCAAAATACAGGAACAATGTAGACACCAGGACTCAGAAGGCCTATTCAAGCGGGGTGAACTCCTGCAATTTTATTCGTCATATGTAACGTTTCAAGGGCAACATGTCTGACGAAGGGGGTTGCCCCCGAAATGTTACATCTGACGAATAAAATTGCAGGGGTTAGCCCCACTTGAATTGGCCTTCTGTGTCCTGGTGTCTACAATCTCCAAGGGCGATTTCGGAAAATTAATGCCGGCGATTTTTCATTTTAGCCAGTATAAGGCTACTAAAAAATGCCTTACCCTTTAAACAATAAAATAGAATTCTTAATGAATCAGATGCAATTTGAGAGTAGGACTGGCCAGATATGGGATGACTTTGAAGTAGTTGGCCAGCTTAAATATATTGCAATATATGGACTAACAATCCCTGTTTTGTTTAGTAGCTGTATGCACAAAATGTCTCAATGTCTTACATATATTGATAATGGGTTGTGTGCAGAGGACCCCTTGTATTTGGCTATATATATATATATATATATAAATTCACGTAGAAGATAAAATTAAGAAACACTGGGGTTCATTTATAAACACTGGGCAAATTAACTCCTGGCCAGTAACTCATAGCAACCAACCAGTAATTCAGCCAGCTGCAGGTAGAACAACGAAAGGAAACATCTGATCTGGCTGCCATGAGTTACTGCCCAGGTACAAATTTGTCCAGTGTTTATAAATGCCCCCATGGTCCTTTAGTTACATCATTAGTTACATAGTAAGTTAGGTTGAAAAAAGACACGTCCATCAAGTTCAACCTTTTAAGCCTATATATAACCTGCTTGAAGGAAAACTATACCCCCACAATGAATACTGGAGCAACAGATTTAAAGCAAATTAAGTGGCATATTAAAGAATCTTATCAAACTGGAATATATATATTTAAGTAAATATTGCCCTTTTACATCTCTTGCCTTGAACCACCATTTGGTGATGGTCTGTGTGCTGCCTCAGAGATCACCTGACCAGAAATACTGCAGCTCTAACTGTAACAGGAAGTGTGGAAGCAAAAGACACAACTCTGTCTGTTAATTGGATCATGTGACCTAACAAAGTATAGTTTGTTTGGTATGTTTGTGTGCACCGTGAATCATACGCTCCCAGGAGGCGGCCCTTATTTTTTAAAATGGCAGTTTTCTATTTATGATTACCCAATGGCACATGCTACTAAAAAAGTGTATTATTATGAAAATGGTTTATTTACATGAAGCAGGGTTTTACATATGAGTTGTTTTATGCTATATCTTTTTATGGAGATCTTCACAGTTTAAGGGATATACTTTTCCTTTAACTGCTAGTAACCTTTCTTGTAACAGCATACCTCCCAAAATTTGGGAAATAAAAAGAGAAAAAAAAAAAGTTGCCTTGTGCAGCACGGCGCAATTTTTTGACCATGCCCATTTTTGGTGGGTACACTCACTAATTACCATGTTCATTTTACAAAATTTGTCAGGTTATGAAAGCTTGAACATATTTCTGTGATTTTTTTTTTTAGTTATTACAGTTTTGCCAATGAAGGTGAATTGCTCTTTAAAGGGGAATAAGTATAAGTATCTAATCTTCTGCTGATCTGGGTTCTCTGCCAAAAGACAATTAAGTTAGAAGCTTTGTTTCTGGCTGTTCAGTGCAGAGAAAAACTGGACTTTCCAGTACAAATGAGGGACTGTGGGTTGAGCTCTCAAAAGAGGGACTGTCCCTCTAAAAACGGGACAGTTGGGAGGTATGGAACAGGGATATGAAACTGGAGGCATGGGGGCTGCATGCTAGCCCCTTAGTTATTATCTTCCTTTTTCTACAATAGTTTTACAATTTTGGGGGGTATCTGACTATATTTCGTTGACTAAGGCCACATGGGAAGATTTCGGGGAGATTAGTCGCCAGGCCACAAATCTCCCAGAAATCTTCCCGTGTGGCCTTACCCTAAAAGGGAAGCAGTGCTACATAAAATGTATAATTTGGGGATGATTGTGTCCCTTTAACTGGAGACTGCACTCCTATGCTTACCTTTCTAACATTCAGCAGAAATTCTATAAATATGTTGACAATGTTCTATGATCCCTTTATAGCGCTTTCTCATTTGAATTATGACACCTACACTTTACAGCTGCAATTAGAACAAAACCAGATTAAGTATGATCATGAGAGTCTTTAACATGATTTTCCCGTTATACTCACATAAATCCATTCACTTACATAATGGGCTTTGTTTAATAAGTGTAATTTATAATAGCCCCCAAAGCCTTCTGGCATTTGCCCTTGCCCAAAATAATGTACTATTTTAGGCATTAAATGCTATTCAAGCTAGAACCTCTCTAACAAATGTGAGTGTTAATTCACCTACGCACATCGACTCAAGTGGAATATGTAAATGGGGAACTATAGAATTAAAATAACTTTTACCTAGAATTCTATGATATAAAATCCTGGAACACCATAGTAGCTTGACATACCATTATTATTAGTAATGGGAGGTTTTTCTTTTGTGTACACACATTAAAGTACCTAAAAAGAAAAGCAGCATAAGAAGAGTCTACAAGCCAGGGAAGCCTTATTTGTATGCTTATGCTCTATCTTATAACCCATTGAATGAGTAGATTAAAGGAACAGAGTCCACTATTGGAGTGCAGGCGGTGTAGTTGCTTGGTACTTCGTGGTACTGTTATGCCCATTCATCTTTGGGAGAAGAGTATCATGAGTGTTGGCCTAGCATGCCACTATGGTACGGGTCTCCAACCCTTTTTTACCCATGAGCCACATTCAGGTGTAAAAAGAGTTGGGCTTGGTAGGAATGGAACTGTTTGTCTCATGTAACATTATTATGATGTTTTATCACACAAGCCTAGGATGACTATGTTCTAAATGCTACTCATAATGGTGTGCCAATGTACCTGATAACGGCTCCCCATCCCTCCTTCTTCTCTTCTGCACCCCTTCCCAGTTAAAAGGATAAATAAAAATTGTAAAAAAAAAAAAAACAACAACAAGAGTTAGGGAGCAACACAAGAACGAAAAATGTTCCTGGGAGGTGCAAAATATTATTATTATTAACATGTATTTCTATAGCGCCAAGATATTGCATAGCGCTTTAATAACCTCTGTGGCCATTGGTAGCCTCTATGTGGACTGGCAGCCTACAGGAGGTCCTGCTTTGCAGTACATCTAGGTTTTATACAACCAAAACTTGCCTCCAAGCCTGGAATTCAAAAGTAAGCACCTGCTTTGAGGCCACTGGAACCAACGTCCAAGAGGTTGGTGGCAGTAGCTAACCAGGAACCTGGTACCCTGGGAGTACAAAAAACTAGCCCTGCTATAACCTTTCTACTTCCGTTGTTGGTCTTTACTGTTCTACTATATAAATACATGCCACTGAGATACGTTCCACACGTTAGCCATACAGTTCATGTAACTGTAGAAATAAAATGGTTTGCAGACACAAAGGCTGGCAACGCTGAAATAACTCCTATCCTGGATCCAAAAAAGCTTACATATGAGTGCATTTATAAATGGAAAGAAATGTGAGCGGAATATGTTATATTTTAGAAAAGTTTTCATTAAACAAATTACAGTATAGAAGTCTTGTTTTATATGTGGGAGCATATAGAGTAACGGAGGAAGAGGGGAGATGAAACAATATTACTTGCAAGTTTAAAACTACTCTCTTGTAAGTAGGCATTTTGGCTAACCCTGGAAGTATCTGGGGCAATCATGCAGGTATGCCTAAAGGATTTAATGGACATCTGAACAGGGCCGGACTGGGAGGAAAAAGCAGCCCAGGCAAAAGTATCAAAGCAGCCCATGTATTCACCCACATGCAAAGCACAATATATTTCCCAACCCCAAGGTTAACTAGAACTAGTGTTTATTAATAGATATTTTAAGAGTCCATTACCATATAATCCCCAGCAATATTATACACCCTATGTGCTGGAACTGGCCCTTGCAACAAATATCTCAGCCTAGTTTCTATCAAAACTATTCTATCAGATGGATTAGTGAATATATACTTACACTATATTCTAAATTTTCCTTTGTGTGCCCCCAGCTAGACCATGTACCCTGGCAGATAAGAGGACTTTAATTACCATGTGTATCACAGGGCCCAATTGTGTCATACTTGAAAAGACTAGGCTGTCTCATGCATTCAACCCCACTTACTGGGCGCAGTAGTACAAACTGACAAATGTGTCCTACTGCGCCACCGGAAGAAGGAATAAGACGTTGCTGTAGAAGATTGCGCCTGGGAACCTGGTTTGAGAGGACCTACACGGAGGGGTAAGTAGCGACTTAGGGGCATTTGCCCCGGGGGAGAGGTAGGACAGGGGGAGCAGGGGAGGGGGGCATATGGGGGGATGGGGGTTGAATTCTCTTTTAATGCTACATATAACAGTGTAACATATACATACTGAAGTGATTGTTCTGAGCATGGAGCCTCCTGTTGCCAACATACCTCTCATAAGCATAAGGGATTGGGTATATAGCAAGTGACTCTAATATTACTAACTGGAGATGGTCACAATTCCTGGTTCCTCCCATAGGCCAGTACAGGCATGAGCACTAACAAATGCAGACATCAGCTTAGGTGTGGCTGGCTATTAAGAACAGCTCATTTACATTTCTAAAGTGATTAGTTATTTTACATATTAAAAGGCAAGGAAAGGCAAAAAAATTAAATCCCATTTTTACTTTCTTTAATGAAAAAAAAATCTATCACCAATATACTTTAATTTAAAAATGTGTACTGTTTTTATAAGAAACCTGACTGTATGCAGTGAAATTCTCCCTTCATTTACTGCTGTGTATAGGAATTGTCAGACGGTCCCTAACTTCTGTCAGGGAAACAATCATACTTATGAACAGCAGGGGGAGCCCCTGCCTTACTTACCAGCCATGCAGAACTCAAGCAGCTTTGTTTTTTGATCATTTATGACGATCCCTAAGAAGCCCAGACCACACTGAGCATGTGTATGTAGTCTAGTCTTGCAAATATGTATAACAAAGATACAAGATGACAGCCCCCTGTGGCCAACTTTGAAAGCATAAATCATTTGTTTGATTAGGCTTGTGGTGCAGTAAGTTCATGTTTATGTTTAGTAAACAAAAAGCATTTCTAGCCTTATTCTATTTTACACTTTTCTTGCCCTTTAAAGACAGACCTAATTTGCATTTTTAGGTGAGCAGCCCATTTACAATTCAAAGCAAGCAGCCCTTCGGGCATTTGCTCAAAACCACAGATTGCCAGTCCGGACCTGCATTTTAAGGGGAAGCACATGGGATATCCTCTTATAGTTAAGAGAGCAAATCAACATTTAAAGGGGAAGTAACACATCACATCACTATTTCCCTATTCAAACACATGGTGCTTGGTTGGATTATTTTGAAACTACTACGCTATATTTTGCTTTTTGTTTTTGTTGTTTGTTTTCTCCATTGCCAGAGGTGCTGATCCGTTTTTTGTGAAGCATCCTAACTAGGATATAATTAATCCTTATTGGAGGCAAAACAATCCTAGTTGGTTTATTAAATGTTCAAATAATTATAATAGACTTAAAGCATGCTCATCAAAATTATGGAAACCTCCAGGTACCGAGCATTCTGGATAAAACAACCCATACCTGTATTACAATGTGGGTTGCTTTGCTCTATAGTAACCCACATTTTTCTCACCATAAATCCCCTTTAATGTCTGCATATTCCTCCCTCACAAGTGATTTCACAATATGCACTGGGTTACCCCACGTTATGCATAAATGATAGTTTGATTGTAAGCTGCTGGCACATGCCTTTGCCTTGGAATAAATGCTTTATTCTGTAATGGCAATGACTTGCTTCAGTGTGTTGCGGTGTTCTGTTGCACTGGAATACATCGTTTTAATCCGTGCCAAGAGGCTGATGAAAGAAGAGTCATTTAATTATTTATGCGCTTTACAGTATTCATCGATGGAAAATAAATCCTCAAATGCTCTGGTTCATTTTCATTATGTATAGCAGAGCGACATCTGGTGGCACGCATTAGTCAGTTGCCCTTAAACAAAAGAAACAGAGGGTAGTGAAAACTTAAAATAATAAATAATGGGGTAAAGCCTCAGTGCAAATATTAGAGAGGAAATACCTGAGAGGCTTCTCCCAATCTGTATTGAGGAATACTTATGCAGTTGAGCTGTTGAGGGGATAATGGTTAAATGTCTGACACCAACCACCCTATTGTTGGATTCAGAGGATAGGGCTCTATTGCAGTTTCCAGGTTCCTACTACAGCAAACTGGTTGGTAAAGCTAATTGATATTTATATACTTGGGCCAATAAAATTTCTAGAAACTGCATGGATTGCTGCCCTCCTAGTTCTAGAGCAGGAGGGCAGGTCAGAAAGTATGTATATCACGCCAACTACAAGATGGATAATCATGTTTCAGACTTTCTTGCTGTTCCAAATGGTTTGGAAGTTAACCTGGGTAATATTGACATTATAGTATTCTGATTGGCTATAAGTTGGTCTAGTCTGGTGAAAGTTCTAATTTTATGGCCCAGCCCAGCAAGTGATTTAATGCTTGGTACCCCCTGCCCACAATGCTGGTTAAAAACAATTGATGGGCCATGTTGGACACACTTGTAACACAACACTAGTAAAGTAGTGTGATTTATGCTAAGTTGACGCTGATTCACCCTTTTTGAAAACAAGAATAAAGTAGAGTCAGTGGTCTAGGTGCACCTGTCTCAGACCTTCAGCTGGGCGAGCCGAAAAACATTGCAAAAAAACAAAAAAACAAAGAAGGGCCTCCTCTCTAGGAAATCCAAGGTGTGACAGATATGAAAGTATAAAAAAAAATTTATTGGAAAAAAAATTTGACATCTACAGAGGACCTACACGTTTTGTGCCCAGTAGGCACTGATTCACCCTTGCCAATAAAGAAGTGTGTTCAACTCTCTTAATTTTGTGGTGGAGCCCAAATTGCTCAGGTAGCTGACCTGCTCCTTATTATTAAGATTAATTCAGCAGAACCTGCCACAAACCTAGCTGGCCTAAGTAATAAGGTGATTTTGTTACTGACTGTCACCTGGGCATTCCCTCTAAGGTTGGTATCTTTAGGTCTTTGGCTTTATTAATTAATAGCCGATGAAGTCTGGGACAAAACTTATTTAATTACTACTCTATAATATCATCCCTGGGCAATCCCCTCCAACTGACTGACGCTGGGGGAACTAAAACTAATACAGTAATACAATAATCATAGACCACCAATCAGGATCGGACTGGGCAGGCGGGACACGAGGAAAAAACTCAGTGAGTCCTGGCCCCATGGGCCCCCCCAACACAGACCCAATCCCTACCTGCACATGGGGAGACAGGGCTGGCAGGCAGTTAGACACGGATTTGCGGCGAGGCCACATAGGCCCGGGCCTAGGGCAGCATTAATGAAGGGGAGGCCGCCCAGTCGCACAAGTGATTTTCTTGCCGGAGCACTACCGCCGAGTGGCTAATGCTCCAAAATCAAGATGACAGAAGTCGCATGCGCAATCTACAAGCTGATAGGATGCACATGTGCAAGCTTGAAAAGATGTGCATGCATGCAACCTTATGATAGGGAGGGGGCGACAGAGAATGCCGGCCTCCGGGTGTTCTCAGGGCAAATCCGGCCCTGCAGGCAGTGGGTGGGTGAGCGAGCAAGAGGGAGGTAGGGGCACCTGAGGAAGGGGTTGTTCCCCGAAATCTTGTGCTTTTCAATACTTCTGCAATAAATGCACTAAAGGCAGTGGCGTAACTACTCCCTGGTGGGCCCCGGTACAGGATAGGCACCTGGGCCCCCCTGTCGGGCCTTTACCTCTATAAATCGCATTCTGGAGTGTTCATCACATGTGTGCTGTAAAATCTCCCCCTAGATAACCGTCTGCCATAACTATTTTCGTGGGGGCCCTGGTGCAATTGCACCCCCTGCACCCCTGGTAGTTACGCCACTGACTAAAGGCATCATCCAAGTGTTTCAGTGTGCTCCTTCCACAACTCAGAATCGCCCTGGGGTAGTAACCACCAATAACTAACCATACCTCAACATGCATGACCAACTTTTTCTAATCTTATTTTCCCTGTATAAAAATGCATGGTAATGCATCTGTTATAAATGTATAATAAAATGTATAATAATATTCCTTTAACCAAGGTTGCTGGTTTTCTATAGTTGTTGGAAGTGCAATGGCTACTTGGTGTGGACTAAACACAAGGCAAGAAAACTATTGTACATCATATTCCATTCAGTAGTTCCTTGTGCACAGTTTGTCCTGGGAGGGGGGTGCAGTACCTGTTAGGAAACACCATTATGATTAGCCCTGTTTCTGTGTTCCTGGTGTAATTAATCAACAGACTGCTTTACCTAAACCGGAAGAATTTTACTTTAAACCTCCTCTTCTGACTTAACAGCATTTGCTATTTAATGTGCAGATTCAGCAAATCCTGTGGAATTTACATTTCACTATAAAATTATGCTGAATGCATAGAAAATGGCATGACCTGCTTCCGACAGAACCACACTGCTCTGGATAAAAAGCAGAGCAGCCAATTGTCACAGAGGAGAGATATCTATAGTACACATTGTACACCCTCCACATCATCAGTTTAACCCTGGATAAACCTATAAGAATATAAACCTTTAAATTCATGTAAAATTGTTCAGAGTGCTCTTCTAAACACACCTGCAATTTACATATTTTTTTTCTAGTTTTTGCCCCACTAATATATTGAAATTGATACAACAGTACCACCTGCTGGCCAGTTCCTGTAAACCTCTCCGACCGTTATATTCATAAAGAAGGAGAGGAAAGATTTCTGATGTTGTTCAGCTTAGAAAAGAGCAGAGAAGAGTAATTTCACATTTCTTTTATATTGTCTAAGTAGAACAACATCACAAAACTTTCTCTTTTTGTGATGTCATACCATACTGGTAACTCGTTTAACTATTCTCATTAGCAGTGTAAAAACTGGTAATATCTTGAAAAGTAGAAAACAAAAGGCATGTAAATTGAAAAAGTTCTTCAAACATCTCCTTGCTCTTTGGTGGAGGCTGTGTTGTGAGTAACGGGGGTTGGTGTGATTGGGTGGGGGGGCATGCCTTGGGGACCCTACCCTGTAGGCCTAGTACTAAGGGAGTGTTAGTAGAGAGGACAGGGCTAATCTGTGCCCATCAACTCTGAACTCTGAACCTCCAGAATCTGCATCTTGTATCCCTTATTATCTTGTTGATCTAAAGCTTCCACATTCCATTCAACATCTGGAGGTCATCTCTTTTATATATATACTATATATGTTTATTAGAACGCTCTGTACAATTTAACATGCATTTCGTTTGTGGGTTTATATTTCCTGAATGTGTCCATGCGAAGTGTCCATCCCCTTTGGATATTCTTCATGCAATAGAGTTCCTGTATTTATTTCTTATAAGTTTATGGCTAAGGAGCCATACCCTCACCTGGAAAGATTTCCAATACTTCCCAATTGATATCCAAAGGAAACCTGAAATGGAGAAGGCAATCATTTTTGGCAAAAATGACCAGCATGCGTTTAACAAAGTCAATGACCAGTATGTGTTTAACATTACAAAATAAATGAGATTACCTATAGGAAATCTCATTCTTAAGCCCCTCGACCTCCATGTGACTCTGGAGCAAATATTTCGCCCACGCAGCAGGATTTCTATGTGTTGAGAGGAAATGTCTGAACCTTCTGTAATTTAAAAAAAATATATTTCTCTAAACAAATCCCAGGGAAATCGCTTTTATCCGATTGGCATTGCCATGGTCACATTTTGAATCCCAGCAGGTTTGCATTTTTTCCACTTCCTTTCATTTGATCGTGGTTTAGATTTTCATTTGAGAACTGATGGACTTTATATTGGATTTTTCTCTGTCTTGCGTTACTGATTTCTGGAACTTAGACTGTATTGTTTACTTGATCCCTTGACCTGTGTTTACTGCGATACAAATCTGAGTGTGAGCCAGCAGCATAAACAATGAGGCCTGCTTACTTTACATGTCAAATGAAGAACAGCAATGCACGTCATGCGAACAATGGGGTCACTCTGCAAAATAAATACTGCAAAGTCAATCTGATTTTTCTTTGTGGTTTTTGTGTGTGTGTTTATGTGGTTCTTTGCATTTAAAGCACCAACGCTTACATTTCCTGCAGATGATTTGCTACCTATAGAGCTTTTAAAAAAAAAAAACCAGCCAGTGGTGGGGGCGGGTACAAAGGGGCGGTCAGTGTTGCAAAGAGGGTGGAGCCATGGAGAGTGCTGTTAAAGGGGGCGGGTCCATGATGCTAAAGGGGGCGGAACCACCAGGCACATCGGAGAATAGGTTAGTTTGGCCAAGGGCTTTTGTTAGGGTATTATGAATTACCGGCAACTACATTGCCAGTAAATTTGTAATACCGACCCCGGCCTTGGCGGGTGTTTTACCGACTAGGCCGGTAAAATCAATACCGGCCAGGTGGCAACCCTATTTGGCACCCAAGGCAAGCAGACCTGCCAACCTACTCGCCATACTCAGAGCAGGTAACAGAGAAAGGGTGAAGAGAGTGAAGGTGCTGTTCTAATGAAGAACTGATTGCAATACAAAAAAACACGTTTTCAGGAATTTCCCCCCCCTTCAAAAATAATGGCCCCCAAGGAACGTGCCTAACCCCTAATTGTGTCCCTACAGAGGAATGCTTATTCTGCCAGAGCCATTATAGAAAAAGATCAACTAAAACAATGAAGGTATGTTGAGCTTTTCCCTACTCTAAATTTGCTCCTTCTGACCCTGGACATTTTCATATACTTAGGAATTCTAGTTTTCCCCTTAAATCCACCCCAAAGCCCAGACCAAAAAAAAAAAGAAATTTGCTATATTTTTTTAAAATAAGGCAAAAGTCCAAGCCCAGTGCATATATGTCTTCTTGAAGGAGCTAATTACAAGATGCAGACTGGCACCAGCACTAGAAATGATTAAAAACAGCGGCACATGAAGTTCATCATAATGACGGCTGTTTGAGAATCAGGTTGCTTGCTAAATTAACATGACAATACTTGTGCAATGAAGTATATGAAGCCTAAAGCTTCAAAACCAATTTCTCCATACCGCAAAATACCAGTGGAACGTCCCGCACAGTCTTTTGTTTTTTGTACACTCCATTGTTCATAGAATAAATGTATACAGATGTAAAAAGATTTTTATAATTGAAAGGAAGCCATGATAAAATCCATTTCCCAACGCCCCGACGATCGCATCAGCCCGATATCACCCAACTCAAGGTGGGCATATCTGGGAGCGATCTGCTCGTATGGCCACCTTAAGACCCACAGTGTAATGACACCTTACCTGTACCTTTGGGAAGTGCTACCTCTGCTTAAGTTAAGGAGAAGGAAGGTGATGAATTCATCCCATAAAGCTTGAATAGCAGCCCCCTAGTAAGCACAACAACAGTGGAATTCTGGAGAAAATGCTGCGCTGTGGCTAAACAGACTTGCACTCAGCCCAACTTATGGATCTCATGGAGATGCAGGGGGCATAAAAAACCTTAAATCCCTTGGACCTCTACCTGGACTGCTGGTTTTATGCAAAAAATGAAACCTTCCTTTTCAAGAGGATTGACACTTGGTTGACCACGTCTGCAGAACCTAAAATTTGCTGCCGCTTGCAAGTAACAGCAACAATAATAAATGAAAGGCATGCATGGGTTTAAAAAAAGTCTTAGTCAGAGAAGAAATAAAGTCATCATTACTTTATTATATTCATGTCATGCAACACATTAAACTTTGTGAAGAGAGAAGCATCATTTCTCTTTCTGTCGGAATTTCCTACTGGGAAGTGACACACACGGCAGTGGTTTCTCCCTGCAGAGCAGAACCAATGAAATTCAGATTTATGCTAATAAGCAACACTGCATGATCTGTTTGTACGCAATCAGCATAAATATGAAGGCTTGATTGTAAAAGGAATATCCCACTGTGTTTATGGGAATGAGATGATGACATCTGTAGCTGTGATACTTTTCAATAGCGAATAACTTTGGCTTTTGCTGCTGAACTATGACACCTGCCTTTCATTTTTCCAGGCACTGTTTATTTTCAAAGGATGCACTGCAGAAAAAGTGAATCGTGAATCAAATGTCTGCACAGTCACGACTCTGTAAGAATCACCTAAACGCAAGTGTTCAAGCTTATAACATTTAAAACCATCTACCACCGAGAACAGGGTCAACAATAAGTAAACAGAAAATAATCAACTGATATGATATGATAGGACTCTGATCTGTTATGTTGATTGTAAGCTCTTGCAAGCAGGGCCAATGATCCTATGTTTAACTTTGCAACTTGTTTGATAAAGAGATACTGTCATGTCAAAATGTTTCTTTTTTCAAAATGCATTAGTTAATGGTGCTGCTCCAGCAGAATTCTGCACTGAAATCAGTTTCTCAAAATAGCAAACAGATATTTTATGTTTAATTTTGAAATATGACATGGGTCTAGACATATTGTCAGTTTCCTAGCTGCCCCCAGTCATGTGACTTGTGCTAAACTTCAGTTTTGACAAAAGCAGCAGTACTCCAGGAATTCGAAAAAAGTGAATCTTTACTTAAAATGCCAAAGACAATGTTTCAGGCCCTTCTGACCCTTGGCTTGATAAAGGGTCAGAAGGGCCCAAAACGTTATCTTTGGCATTTTAAGTAAATATTCACTTTTTTCAACCTGACTGATCAATTTTCAGACCGATGTCAGACGAAAAATCATAAGATGTACGATTGTTTGTATCCTACTAACCGCACGATAATTTGACAGGTTGGTCGGAACTTCCCTAAGATCGGTCGTTCGGCAGGGAAAGATCGTTGCGTCTATGGGGAGCTTTAGGGCTCTTCCACACGAAGAGATTGCAGGGAGATTTGTAGCCTGCGACAAATCGCCGCGTGTTTGAAGCAACAAATCTCCCTGCATCTCTTCCCCCAGTCTTGCGCTTGCTTAAGTTAAAGTCGCGTGTGCCTATTCACACGCAGCGCGGCGCTTTTGAAAATCGCGCGAAAATGCATTGGCGAGCGATTTGCTAAAGAACCGCGCCGCGTGTGAATAGGCACACGCGACTTTAACTTAAGCAAGCGCAAGACTGGGGGAAGAGATGCAGGGAGATTTGTTGCTTCAAACACGCGGCGATTTGTCGCAGGCTACAAATCTCCCTGCAATCTCTTCGTGTGGAAGAGCCCTTAAGGTTCTTGAAGGAGAACATTCTACTCACAGGCTAATAAAGAAGTGAAAGGGAAGGCCATGCTGAGGAAAAGAGAGTCTCCTTTCCTCAGCATAGCCTTCCCTTTCACTTCTTTACCACCCTGTGAGTAGAATGTTCTCCTTCATCTGTTCTTTCGACCCTCATTTCACCTCATAGATTTCTCAGATATGGCCCTGGTAGACCTTTTGTATCTTCATTTTCCAGTATGACTGTAATTTTACACATTCATGTTATTCTTTTTAAGATGTGCTTTCACAGACATTATTTTTCTTAGTAATTTTCCAAAGCTGTTGATTTTAAGCCATTCACAGTTAAAAGGTCTGCAATCCCCATCTGATCATTACTAACGGCTTTGACACTTCACACGAGCACCTTTATGCACTTTCATCTGGAATAATCTCTTTGTACTCTCATTTACTGTAGGTTTCTGAGACAAGAGGTTATATCAGGCTCAGGGTATTAACTTAAATATCTGAGAGTTTGCAGAAACAAAAAAGGAGATCATAAATCATTCTGACTGGTTTGATATTGCCAGAACCCAAAACAAAATCATTTTAGAGGAATAAAGAATCTATTGCTGATAAATTGCTCAAAAAGTCCTCCGTTTTCTATTTGCACTAATAAGATAATCACAGGAAAATGTGAAATATTTAACAAAGCCTGTTTTTTGCAAGACATTAGCAAAATCGAAAATGTTATAGAACCAAGGTGGTCAATGTTAAGGCACGTTCATTAAGACTTGTTCATGATGTTATTTCCCCTAGTGCTGCTTCATTGCAATTGGTCACTACCATAAATTCATCCATGAGAAAGGAAGCCTTGTGATTTTTCTTTATAATTAAATCATAAAAAAGATGTGACTATTTTCTAGAAATACAGAATATTTTTTTCAGTCAGTGTCATAGGTGTTAAGTAATAGTAATAGAATACATAGATTAAAAAGGTTTAAGGGATTATTTATTATTTTTCAGTGCAGCCCCATATACTTGGAGTGCACCAACTGGATTCAGATAAACAAGGAAATATGCATGATTCTTTTGACCATTCCTTACTCTAATTGCATGTGCAAATGAGGGTCTTGATTCCATTAGAGATACAACTGAATCCTTCATAAAAAAATCAGTATTCAATGAAATCCCAAAATGTGCATTTTACACATTGTACTGTGCAGAAGGTGCAAGGGAACCCTATAACCAAATCTGCCTTGACCAGTAAGTAAGTACAGGATTCCCTTTTAGCTTTGAGTGCTGAGACTGGTTCCTAATGGGAGGAGTGCTATAAATATCCCCCACCCAAATGCTCCCCTGCCAAAAATGTACAGCAAAATACAATGGTGGTGCCATGTGTTTGTGATGTAATACTTTAATTATTAAAATATGTATTTGCTATACTCTGCCTTGAGTGTTTGGAATGCTGATAATTTCTAGAAAGCAAGTGGGGGGCTGTTAACACCTACTATTCTAATTAACACTTCAGTGCAATGACATTCTTGACAATTCTATGCTTCCTACATGGTGGCAATAATTGTGGAAGAGTCTTTAATCTTTCAGCCTGATATATGTAGGGAGGTCCGTACAGAGTTCTGGATGAGACCGACAGAAAGATCTGACTTGCCTCAACCCAAAACAAAAGAGCTGTGGACAAGCATTCCCTGGGGAATGGGATCACCTGACTATAGCTGGAAATTATGGGAGCTACAACAAGGATCTGGCCACTGCTCCTGTAAAAACTATAACAAACAAGGGAACATTGTGCTCACCACTAACTTCTAAAAACATTAAGCGGGGGTGCAATAAGACTGTGGCCCCAAAATTCACACAGGTAAATACAAGAGATCCTCTGCACTCAACCCATTATCAATATATTAAGGACATTTAATCATTTTGTGCCTTAAGCTACTAAAATGCCTTACCCTTTAAACAAAATAAGGATTGTTTGTTCATATATTGCAATACATTTAAGCTGGCCAACTACGTCTACATCTAGCTATGGGCAAATATGGTTTGTGGGAAAGAGTGGAGGGATGTGTGTGTGTGTGTGTATGCTGGGTTTTTAATTTGGAGGGGCTGAAATTGTTGGTCTTTTTTAACCCAATTTAACTATGTAACTATCCCCGATCTGGCCAGTCCAAGACTAAATTTTCATCTGATTCATTAAGAAATCAATTTCTTCATTATACATTTTACAAAGGGACTCAGTTTTGCCTCATCCTTATTGCACACCCACTTAATGTTTTTATAAATTAGTGGTGAGCAGAACTTTCCCTTGTTTGTTATACTATAGCTACAACTAACATCAATCCAAAGAAGGTCATACACAGGCAGATTTAAGATATGGTTTTGGTCCCTGCAGACTGATTTGGCTGCATATCTGCCTGTATCTTCCAGGTATCTATCATAATTTAACCAGATTTCAACCGGACAAATGTCAACTGTCGGACTGAAGGCCGGATCTGCACGTTGATACCCTCAATCTGATGATCTGCAGAGCTGCAATAATGATCATATTGTTGGCATGAGGGCCAAAACATTGGATCAGCCAGCCCAAGTTGGCCCAACTCAAGGTGGACATATTGGTGAAAGATCCACTCATCCGGCAACCACACAGACCTGGTGTGTCCTCGAGTTCAAAAGGGAGACATGCCAGGGCCCCCTTCTCCATCCATTTCCCTGATAAAAAATATAAGAATAATTTACATTGTTGATCAATTTCAGTCCCACACGATGCAAGGAATGACCGTAACAAACTAGTTGAGACTGTTTAATAAAATAATTGGCAGAAGCATGTGAAGCTTCTAAACCTGGTTTGATATGGTGAGATTTGCTCTGCTTCCTGTTATTCTCTAAGGTGCCATTGTGCAGTAACAAGATTGGGACGGGGGGGGGGGGGGGGGGGGTGGCTTATTACCATATCAAAGCTTTGTTGGGTTCTGACTTACTAAAAGGAAATGTTATTTCTGCTCTAATTCTCCATTTGACTCCAGGCAGTTTGCAGAGACAGCCTTCATGTTTGATTCAATTGCCTCGACCTGCAAGCAGCTATTGAGCTCATTTATCAGTTCTATAGAGAGAGAGAAAGAGAGAGAGGAAAGGGTTGCTATTATCTGAAAGGGTTTCCTTGTTTAAGCCACAGTTTGACCTTTCTAAACAATATTCACTCCCCTCCCTCCACTGGCCACCTACGTTCATAGATATTTTAACACTTTCTTCAGTTATACTTTGTCATATCTAGAAGAGACAGTAGACTTTATAGAAATGTCCCTGTACGGCTATGCAATTTGTTATCTGGAAATCCGTTAACC
Source organism: Xenopus borealis (assembly GCA_024363595.1). Classification (NCBI taxonomy): domain Eukaryota; kingdom Metazoa; phylum Chordata; class Amphibia; order Anura; family Pipidae; genus Xenopus; species Xenopus borealis. Next base: position 133,741,790 of record CM044441.1, read on the forward strand.
AAAAAACTCTGAATTTAGGGACAGCCATCTCCCATAAACTCCATTTTAATCAATTAATTCATATTTTTAAAAATCATTCTCTGTAATAATAAAACATTACTTAGTTATTGATCCCAACTAAGATATAACCAATCCTTACTGGGAGCAAAACAATCCTATTGGGTTTAATTAATAATTTTTTATTTTTAGAAAACATAAGGTTTTGAGATCCAAATTACAGAAAGATCCATTATACAAAAACTCAATTTCCAGGTACTGGAAATTGCGCATTGTAAAATGAAGTAATTGATTATTGAGGGAGGTGGCCAATCATATGTCTGGAGTGGCCAGATGCCTGGCAGTTCCTGTTGAAATCCACCCTCCTTAGCTGGATCCTATATAGAGCATCATATATGTTGATAATGACATTTCTTGGAGTTATTATTTTGGTCTGTTGGCTGCTGTTAATTTAGAAGCCTTTTGGTTGCAGTGAATATCCATGCCTGTTGGGTAAACAGAACCTACCTTTGGTGCTTGTTATTTATTTATTTTTGCTTGCTTTGTTGCTCTTATTTGCTTTCAGTGTACAGGGAGTCCCTGGGAAACAAACATACAACTTACATACAACTCTCACAAACAGAGGCTAATACAGTAATGTACTGTGTATTGCTCAGCCCTTATTAGCATTTAGTTTTAATAAACCACCAGCCCTAATCCCTTCTGGTATGTGTTGTCTACTGCAGAGCACAGAAAGGTAAAAATAAATACTATGTTGGCAAACAATGCTGAATTTAATAGGTAAATGTACCTGTTCCAATTTACATACAAATTCAACTTAAGAGCAAACCTACAGACCCTATTTAGTACATAACCTGGAGACTGCCTGTATTTTAACTTGCCACTGAGTTTGTCTGGCAGTCAGCAGTATTGTGTTGCAGTCACAATCCAGTGTGTGTTTGTCTGTGGGTGTGTAGGTGCAGAGCGATACAAGTTGCGTGAGTCAGGAGCTGGCACCTGCTAGTCATGTTAGTGAAAGGTGTGGATCTGCTGTGGAAGGTGTGGAATATGTTATAAAATGTATATGACACAGGGTCTGAGGGCCCCTCTTAAAGTCTAATTTTACTATGGCACATTATCTTCTTTATAACCTTGTTTTACCATATTGAGTAAGGATTTTCAAAGCAAAAGAGAGAGGAGGCTACTGCTCTCAGTAGGGCTGAAATCAGCCATCGGGAGATTATGGCAGAGATCCCCAACCAGTGGCTTCTGAGCAACATGTTGCTCTCCGACCCCCAGGATCTTGCTCTTAGTGACCTCAAAGCAGGTGCTTTTTAAATTCCTGGCTTGAAGGCAAATTTAGTTGCATAAAAACATTTTGTACTGCCAATCCTCACAGAGGGTACCAATAGCTAATCATAGCCCATATTTGGCACTACCATGATTGTGTTGCTCTCCAACTTATTTTTACATTTGAATGTTGCTCATGGTCACATTGCATTATTATGTACCTCTTTCTTGTCCCTTCCCTTGCACATCACTCTGTTTCACAAGTTAGGGAAGACCAGCAGGTGCAGGATCCAAATGAGCCTTGGGTGGGGCAGGTGGTATGTACAAGGATCCTATAGTCGATTTACTTCAATGCTTCCTCCTGTGTCAAGTGCTCACTTTCCATATGGGCCACACCAGTAGACCTTCATATATACACTCGAATGACAGTTGGATGGAGCACACGAATGAATACAATAAAGTTTTTCTGCAGCACAAGTCTGCTTATCGTGTGCTCCATCCAACTGCAATTTGAGTGTAAGTACAAGGATCCCTTGCACCCCCAGCACTGGTCTCTGTACTTTGCATGGGATTTTAACCCAGGACAAGGTGCAGACTGCAGCAATATCAAACGCCAAGTAAATAAGCAATTTTACAGCTATTTACAGCTATTATTTGTCTAGCACTTGTACCTGGGGTATGTATAAATTACGCCTATAGTCAACCCCCAATAGTCAAATGCCACTGTTTTTAAACTTAGGGGTGCAAACCACTGTAGGGAAAGGGAGCCCCATGTAGGTCCAGCAAATGGAAGTAAGGCAATGCATGAAGTTAAAACAGCATGTGCTGCATTCATACAAGCTTAGTGCTAAGGTTTCCTTTTGGCTTCACTTGTTTGGAACTCAGGAGACCTGTGTTGTTTGCACTGCCGGCTCTGTTTGTCTTTTGCTCTGTATGGAAAGCTGAAAGCTTCGCTCTTACATCAGTGGATACTGAGCACATCTGACTTCCACTTTTGTTAGGTTCCATGTATTCAGCGTGGCTGTCATGCGTTTCCAGCTGCTCTGCCAGTGTGAGAAAGGGAAAATCTTATCAATCAACTGGAAACACCAAGCCCTTTCTCGGTCAGCTGAAACCCACTTTGCAAAAAATACTAGTGTAGTTAGTACTAGGCAGGAGGTTGCAGGATAAATAGGATTTGGGGAACAGTTACTATAAGAGTGCAGTTTGGGACATTTCACAAATTTTATCTGGGGATGTTGCAAATTTTCCTGTCACCCCTGTTTGGCTCTATTCATTATCAAACCAGTCAATAGGGATGGCGCGAACCGCGGAAAAAAAGTTCGCGAACATATTCGCGAACTTGCGACAAAATATGCGAACGGTTCGCGAACGTCGCGAACCCCATAGACTTCAATGGGAAGGCGAACTTTAAAAGCTAAAAAAGACATTTCTGGCCAGAAAAATTATTTTAAAGTTGTTTAAAGGGTGCAACGACCTGGACAGTGGCATGCCAGAGGGGGATCAAGGGCAAAAATGTATCTGAAAAATCCATTGTTGACACAGCGCTGCGTTTTGTGCTGTAAAGGGAAAAAAGTCACTCAGGTGGTTGTGGACACTGTAATATTATTGATATTTAGACAGAATGTGAACAAGCTCACACAGCTAGATGGCAGTTGTTTGTAGAACACACTGGGCAAACAATGCCTAAAGGGCAAATAATGCCTACAAGGTCAACGTATACACTACTACAGCGGTGGATACGGATTACGTAAAATATATTATGGCTGCTTGAAAAAAGTCACTCAGGTGTTTTTTCTGGAGACGGTAATATTATGGATATTTAGACAGAATGTGAACAAGCTCACACAGCTAGATGGCAGTTGTTTGAAGAACAGTAGATTACTAGCCAGCAAACTTACTATCAACTGTCCCTGAAATCACTAACAGCTCTCTCCCTACACTAGCTCTTCCAAGCACACACAGGCAGAATGAAAAAACGCTGCAGGGCTTCGGTTTTTATAGGGAAGGGGAGTGGTCCAGGCAGGGGTGTGGGGGTGGTCCAGGAGGGAGAGCTTCCTGATTGGCTGCCATGTATCTGCTGGTCTGGGGTTAGAGGGCAAAAAAAAGCGCCAACTATACGCAAACCCAAAATGGCGAACGTCGCGCGACGTTCGCGAATATTCTGCGAGCGCGAACAGCGGATGTTCGCGCGAACAAGTTCGCCGCCGAACAGTTCGCGCCATCCCTACCAGTCAACCAAAAATAACATTTCAGGCAATTTACAGCTTGCCCACACATAAGGACACAACATATTGAAGGGTGTTAGGACAAACTTCTAAAATGCAGTATACACTGGTAGCATTCACAGACAGGCAACTGACTATTGTGTGCTGTCACACCATGAATAAAATGGTTAATGAGAATCATATTGTACAAAATATTGTAGTGATCTGCACCCCTACCTAGATAGTGATTCCCAAAGTACATTATATACAATTAAAGAAAGTGCTGGTACATACTGTGAGAGGTAGTGTTTACACCTCAAGCACAGTAGCAGTAACAGTCTTTAGGGTGAAAAAAAGACTTCTGTCCATCAAGTTCAACCTTGGCAAACTGTGGGTTCTGGCAAATGCCAGATGAGCTGCTGTAAATTGCCATGGAAAGTGACTATTAAATGGGCTGGTGGGGGCTGTTTGGGCCTCTGTGTAGTAGGAATGGCAGGCCCTATTTTAAATCCCAGTCCAGTCCTGGATGTACAGTATGTGATGCATTGTGAAGCGACGCTGCCCCCAGATTATTTTCCCTACACTGAGACTTCTCTTGACAAAGGAAAGGTTTGTTTCATGTTAATTCCACAGTGGGTTTTTTTTTTCAATTTCCCTAGCCTTAATGAAAATACGCCTTTGGATATGTTATTATAATGCCTGTTCCTATGTCAGGATTATTGTATCTTTGATTTGGTAATGCCACAGACACCTGGTGGTAATAGTGTAACAATAATTAGGAAAACAATTACTTTAGGCCCATGACAAACATGGCATTTTGTCACCCCGTGTGTGTGCCTTTGCCTTAAAGGTCTGTGGTTTAATACAGCTCATGTTGTATTATCCAAGCAGCTTCTTCAGTTCCACAGAGTGGTGTGGAATTCCCTGACCAACCTTTCACACCTCGGTGAGTTTCAGATCACACCTGCCTGAATAAGTACAATGGAAAGATTGGGACTGGATTATGGTGACTGTAGAACCCTTAAAGGAATTCACTACCACTCCCTGCAGATCCTATGCCTTTAATGGCTGCAAACCCAAATAATGTAGAATTCACCACACACGCACAATTCAACTTTATACTGCCCTGGTGGTGCAGGTTATCCATCAGGAACTTGTGAAGTATTATGACGGAGACGCGCACACACACAATATTATGCATTTGGGGAGTTTACTCCATTTATTTACAACCCTCCTTCATGCATAATATTGTGTGTGTGTGGCTCTGTCATAGTACTTCACTGCAAACACAAATATAACATTTTGCAAATTTTAAACCCCAATATCATATAATATAATATATATATATATATATATATATATATGTGTGTGTGTGTGTAACATCTCAGTGTGTTTAAAGTCATTAGCAAATCTAATCAAAAGTTGAATAAGGTATCTGTCTTAGCTGTCTTCACTTCATCTCTGCACCACTGGTTCTGACTACGTGCCACTAAAACAGTGGTCAGTTCTTTTCCAGCCAAAGTCCAGTTCCCTCAATGACTTACACAATTCTGTGAGTCTCCATTTTTATAGAACTGTTAATCACAGAAAATGCAAATGGTGCCTAGTTACTTTCAGCATTTCAATGTGCTGCAGTGGGGTTGGACCCCTTTGGAACAGACTTGGGTCAGTCAACTCCTTTGCAGGGCCAGCTTGCCCAAAAGGATACTGGGAGAAATTCCTGAGGGCCTCACTGGCTGAGTTTGGCCAAGGTGCGTGATTAGGTGTGTTATGCGGTGTGAGCAGTGACTGGGGGTTTGCAAAAGCAGCAGCAGGGGTGACAGTCTGACACAGAAAAGTTCTTAGCTAAAGTATTGTTAATGTTTTTACAAGCACTACAGATCAATAATGCTTATAAAAAGGGATAGTGTCACTTGCAGTACCACTTCTTGCCTCTCACACAGGGAGGCGGCTTTTCCAAAGGCTGCATTAAAACACCACTATTGGTTTTGGGTCTTGCAATGCAAACAAATCACTTCAAAAGGGGACATATGGGAAATATTTACAAAAATTCAGTTTTTGTTTAGTTTTAAAAACAGCGACAAGACACAATCGCAATTTTTACTGCAGTCACATTTTTCAGTTGTTTATATGCACACATGCTTGACTTAACGTTTAGTCATTGCTGCATACATTCCAGTGTATGTATGAAGCTTTCTAAATAGTCCTTTTGTTACATTCTGCTGAGCTCCTGCACATAATAGCAATCCCCTGCCCCCTTTATTATAACTGCAACCCAATACAACACTGTTCCAGCTGTCGTGGAACTACAACTCCCAGAATTGCCTCTGTATAGAAAGTTATGTAAATGTGAAGACTTTTGCAAAGTCTTTATATTTGTCAATGAATGTCTTTAATTCCATAGATTCTAGATTTAGTGTTCCTAAGAGCCTGGGCTGCTTGTGGCCATCAGGAGAGGTCAGATGACAATTGTGCAAGTGCCGGGAGGGTGTGTTACACTGAGGATTAAACATTACACACCCTCATGGAGTAGGAAGTGATTACACAGTGGGAGTGTTCCTTGTGCCACAGAAGCACTAACAGCTGCTTCTCATCTCTCCCAGCCAAGCTCTGCGCTCAGCCCTATGGAAACTCCTGCCAACTTTTCTATGAGATTTGTGCAAGACCACCCATCCTCCCCTTGGTGAAGGGGCAAGCCAGGTCCCCCCCATGGCTTTTGTGTCTGACAATAACACATTGGGACATTTTGGTGAATATGGCAATGGCACAAGCATAGGCAACCTGTGGAATAATGCTCAGCCGGTAAGTGACCAGCAGTTCATGTAAGTGCCTATAGGGCGAGTTTCTAAAAATACAACAGATCTGCTCCAACACTGTTATTATTATTATTATTATTAATAACATATTTATTAATCTCCATGTTCCGCAGAAAAAGAGATGCATTTTGCCCTGTATTATGTCCATTTTGTCACAGAAATATTTAAATCCAATCATTTTGGGGCAATGTGCACTGATCGGGCCAGTCGGGATGTGAGTAGCTTTACCACTTTTATTTATCACTAATATGGGGGTGTTTATTTAGGGTGGTGGCAGACGTGCACATTCAGGGCCTTAGGTTTCCCAAATGCCCCTCTAATAAGGAATGGCTCTGATGCGACAGCAGTTATGCAACCAACGCATTTTCTTTCCTTCTAGTCATTTTTATTTATATGTGGCTCATTGGGAATCTTGTAATCCTACATGTAGTTGCCGTTAATTGCCTGAAAAAACAGACCTATTTTTGTTACCTTCATATATTTGTTTAAACTATTCAATTGATATCTGGCTGATTTCAGGCAGGCCTATAACGGCACTCTGTACATGGACAGATAAGCTGCCCAAAGGAAAGCCTGGATACTCTTGGGGGTGCCAAACGTAAGGCACACCCAAGTGATTATAGTGAGGTAACTCAAACCCAGGGCCGGTGCTCCTATCAGGCAAAATCTGCCCCAGCCCCGGGTTATAGAAGCGAGCACCACGCAGGGAACTTACTTCCGTCTTCACCAGGGTCGGACTGGGTCGTCAGGACACCGGGAAAAAACCTGGTGGGCCCCGGCTCTTTCGGGCCCCGTCGGCCCAGGTGCGTACGCATGCTGGGCCCAGGCAGCCCAGCCCAGATGCGTTCCCTATCCCTGACGTGTTCCTGTCATCGTCAAATTGGATGCGCCCGATGCGCACATAAGGGAAGGGGGACGCCGGTTCACACCCAGAGCAAAAATGCATGTGTGCGCATGCTGGGGGGCCCGGAGGATCGTGTGGGGGGGCCCCATGAGGCTGAGGCCCGTAGGCCCTGGGCCCCCCATTCCAATGGTGGTCTTCACGCTGAAGGAAAAGCCAAACTTTAACTTTAAAATCAGCTTTTTCATTCAAATGCACATGCATCCGTCCGGGGAAATGCACATCAGCACGAAGACGGAAGTATTGATATCTGCTTAACTATAGATGAAGCAGACCCTGCGGCTGCAGGGGGGGCCCAGGAGGTATAGGGGCTCCATGCGGTCCTAATTAATGGGCAATTTCAATATATTTCAACCTGCTGTGGGTCCCACTTAGGACTGAGGCTCCCTAAATTTTCTTGCCATTTTCCAGCACTTTTACATTTATTAACCTTTCTTAATTTCCATGTTTAACATTCTTGCACATTGTTTATGTTCCAAAATCTTGCAAGTAAAGTCACAGCAAACTCTGACCTGCTCTGATCTTAAACAAAGCACAGACCCTCTAACCAGCTGCACCAATGACACCCCCAAACTTTCCAGTTCAGTTGTGGGGCAGCAATGTTATTTATGGTTGGGGGTTGGTCTTCTTGGTGCAATGGGGGAGAGAAGTGAGGGCCTGTGCAGGGGCCCTGTGGTTAAAGTATGAGTTTCTCCTTTAAATTTCAAACACATATCTATGCTTTTGTTTCTGCCACAATGCAGTTTATTATAACCCTGGTTCTTGGGTGTACAAGGCATACCAACCTTTGGCAGTGAATGGGTTAACACAGCACAAAATGCCTTTTGTCACCCATGACTTGTGCTTATGGCTAAACTAAATTCTGTTATCTCTGGAAGCACAAAGACCCATTGTTGTGAAGACAGGGTCAGGACTTTGGTTGGTGTTTGAATAAGAGAATAAATGAATCCCTAAATATCGCCAGAAGGTTAAAAGCCTGAAAGAGATGGTTTGGTTTGTACTTGGAATGGGAATATAACATTTTATTGGTTTAACAAACACACCTGGCATCTCCTTAGATCGATACATGCCAGTCTGGGTCTTTTAAACTATAAAAACGGAAATGTAATAAAAAATACTAAATTCACTGCAGATATAGGAACACATAGGAACTAATCAGCAGGTAGCAAACTGTTATATGGCAAAAGCTTTTTTTTATTACGTTACCCCATAATACTCTGATGTTGGACATTTTACACCTACAGCTTTTTGGCTATACCACAAATAATAAAGGGATTGCTGGTAGTTGATCCTACCTACCACTGTTTAAGTGCCCAGGAGCATATCGAGCCCCAAGGAACCCAAACTGTGTTACTATGTTAAAACATTTTTGAAGGCCCTCGGGCAGAGCTATGGCAGTTACTGGCAGCTCTAATGTTCATCATGTGGAGGCCCATGCTTTTGAAGGGGTGGTTCACCTTTAAGTTAATTTTAAGTATGTTATAGTATGGTCAGTTATAAGCAACCTTTCAATTGGTTTTCATTATTTTATTTTTTATAAATATGTTTTTTTAATTATTTGCCTTCTTCTGAATTGTGTCAGCCTTCCTATGGGTTATACTGCCCCATCTAAAACAAAACAAATGCTCTGTATGGCTACAAATGTATTGTTAATGTTATTGTTACTTTTTGTGACTCCTCATTCTATTCAGACCCTCTCCTATTCATATTCTAGACTTTTATTCAAATCAATGCATGGTTGCTAGGGTAATTTGGACCCTAGCAACTAGATTGCTGAAACCGCATGGGGGGGTGATATCTGTTAGGGCTCCTACACACGGGCGTTTTTGACCTGAGCTCCCCTGCGTTGAGCTGCGTTCAGCCGCAGGGGAGCGCAGGTCTAGACGCACCTCATTTTGTTCAATGAGGT
>CM044441.1:133754001-133860101 GCA_024363595.1 Xenopus borealis
ATATATATATATATATATATATATATATATATATATATATATATATATATATTCGTGCAATGGGTGTTATGTTGGTGGAATATGTGGATACACAAGGTTATTTCTCCTGCACAAACCATTAGATATTAGCTCAGTTAATTGACTCATAAAGCTTCTGTTTTGGCTTTAAACAGTATTGTGCCTCTATCTGCCTTAGCACAGATTTAATTAGACTCCTGTATTATTCTAATCTATTTATCTGGTCATATTACATTCCCTGGCTGTGTTTAAAGCATTAGCAATCCAGTTACTTTACAATATAGAGACACAGGATGTAACCTTAAAGTTTGGAATAGACAAAATTTGCAAAGACTGACCAAGGGATAATTACGTTCTAGGGTCTGGGATAACAGTTCATGTAAATAGAAAGTTCCCTGGCTATTGAGACGGTGCCTTTAGCAAACAGTGGGGGCTTCGTACAACACAAGGATCTTCTTGTGTGTATTGTTTAATAGTCTTTCAGTTCAGACCTGAAAGCCAAACAGACCTATTGTTTTCAGTCAGGTGTTTTATTTTACCTGTTTATTTGAATCATTAACTTGACAAAAAGTCTGTGTCGGGGGTCAAGCAGCTTTTTGTTTTTTCTCTTCGCGAGAAGAAGCAGCTCAGAATTCATATGTAATGGCTCAGCATTCATGTGTTTAGTCCTAAAACTGTTTCAAAATTAAGAAAACAAAGTTGCAACTAATTATTATTTAAGGAAAGTGGTTCCTTGCTACATTTATTTTCTATGTGTATATTATATTCTGTATTATATTCTTCTATATTCCATGGTAAATTAAAGGTTACACTTTGGCATTAGTTAAAGGGGTGGTTCACCCTTATGTTAGTTAGTATGTTATAGAATGTCCCATTCCTTGCAACTTTGCAATTGGCCATTTTTAAAAAATAGTTTTCAATTATTTCCCTTCCTCTTCAGCTTCTTTCCAACTTTCCAGTGGCGGTCACTGACACTGGCAGCTAAAAAACCTATTGTTCTAATTTTAATGTTATTGTTACCTTATATTTATCTTTTTATCCAGTCCTGCTCTTATTTATATCACAGTCTCTTAAAGGAACAGTAACACCAAAAGATTGAAGTGTTTTAACGTAAAGGAACAGTAACACCAAAATATTTAAGTGTTTTAAAGAAAATATCATGTAGTGTTGCCCTGCCCTGTTAAAACTGATCTGTTTGCTTCAGAAACACTACTATAGTTCATATAAACAAGCTGCTAAGTAGCAATGGCGAAAATTGAAAAACGGCCACTCGGCACAGGATAAGTAATGGATAACAGATAACATTATGTTCTACAGAGCTTATCTGCTGTGTAACTTGAGCCCTTTTTCCTTTGAATGGCTGCCCCCATGGCTACACACGGCTTATTTATATAAACAATAGTAGTGCTGCAGAAGCAAACACAGCAGTTTTACCAGTGCAGGGCAACACTGCATTATATTTTTATTACTTTAAAACAATTACATTTTTTGATGTTACTAGTCCTTTAAGCTGGTCATACCTTATAAGATCCATTTGTATGAAGAGGTTGCCTATCTTTCACAAACAGAGCCACCTTTAGGAGGAAAATATTGGGATGATCTGTTCATTTGGCCCTGGGGCCAATGATCAGATCATACTTGCTGTAATGCCAGAAGTTGGATCGAGGACCGAATCAACATCCAGATGTGGCCCTCAATCCAACTGGAAAATCAAACCTCTTCCAAAGTCAGCAGCTTAACCGGTCCATATATGACCACCTTCATTTAAACCACTATTTGGTTGCCCGGGTAAATAAGACCTTTTTGTGCCCAATAAGGTTACACAAGGGTGACATTCCAGGGTGCCAGTTGAAGAAGAAAGATGGAGACAAAACGGGTACTCCCAGTGTTGCCACTTATTTAAAAATGAAAATGTGTTCAGCTGTAAGAAGCAAATCAGAAATCTTTTGTTCTACATACATGTACAGGCACATCTAAGCACAGGAGCACATGGTTTTATGTTATTCTACCATGTTGCCTACAATGCAGTTGTTTATCATGCTACATTATGTGTAAATCCTAAGGGTAGTAACATAAAACATAAATGTGCATTGGCCAGCAGTTTGCATTCACATTCCCTCGTCTGCAAATTATTTAAGGGTTTAAATGACCCATGTCAAATCCAGTTAATTATTTAATGTAACATCTTTATATCCAATCAGGAAGTATTTTTTATTTTCAGCAGTTACTGACTTTTTTATTGGGTCACATGATATGTATGATGGTTGGTTTGTAGAAACCAGTCACTAGAGCAGGAGTGCCCATACTTAATCAATTCAAGGGCTGCTTTTAGTGATGTTGTCCCATTATGATCTACATTCATAAAAGCATTGTTTACATTCTGTTCCATTGAAAATATTATTTAGCAAAAAATTGTTACCTTAACATAATAAATATCTGAATGAAACAGGAAGGTGATTTAGACAAGCTGTTTGCTGACAGTGTCTTGAGATCTACTGATCACCAGCTAAGGCTGGGGACAGACAGGGAGATTCGGGGAGATTCTGTCGCCTGGCGTTTAATAGCAGGCGACAAGCTCCCCGAACGTCCTTCTCCCTGTCCGTCGCTAGTTTAAATGGAAAAGCGCCAGCGCTGTGCACACGCGACACGGTGATTTCCGGAATCCCCCGAAGTTACTTCGTGAGGAAACTTCGGGCGATTCCGGAAATCGCCGCGCCACGTGTGCACAGCGCTGGCGCTTTTCCATTTAAACTAGCGACGGACAGGGAGAAGGACGTTCGGGGAGATTGTCGCCTGCTATTAAACGCCAGGCGACAGAATCTCCCCGAATCTCCCTGTCTGTCCCCAGCCTAAAGGTCTACTGGTAGATCCAGATCTGACTTTTGGGCACCCCTGCACTAGAGCTTAAGGGAGTATTCTCTTTACATTAGTGAGGTAAGTAAAGTGTGACCAGTGACATTGTCGCTTTTAGCTTACACATGGAAGTTTTTCAGGTTTACTGAGTTTAGAAATCCGGCAGGTTTGAGAGTTCCTAAACCGTGCATGATACCAAGTGACGTGGCCACTGAATACACCTGCGCTCATGTACATGGTTTTTCTCAGTTGTTCTCCAATATCCAGGAGGCAGGCGTAAATTAGGTGCCATTACTTGCTTGTCCCACAGTAGCTGGGAGGGGTGTATAAAAAGGGCAGTTTACAATGTAAAATATGTATAATCTTTTGCTGCTGGACAAGGAGATATAATCCAGTGGTTACTAAATCTTTAGCTGGACAACATTCCCACCATCTTATTCTAGGTACTGTCTTATGCTATTGTTTGATGCTTTCGTTAAAGAGTAGCTGTAGGGTATCTTCCTTTGTTGAAGAACAGGTTTGTAAAGCTTGGTTTGGCTTGGAATCCTGGGAGTCGTATTTTACCATGAACTAAGGGGATTGTGGGAGGAAATCACAGCTGGAAAGGTTCTTTTAATTGGTCAAAGGGATCACGGTGAGTTTGTTACCCACTGATGGTTATGGAAGGCGAGTTGCTCTCCATTAAACACTGCCCTCTGAAAACCAGCTTCTGAGTATTTTTAAGGTTTTTAGGGCAAAGGCCAATTGCAATGCTTCCAGTTGCTGTCACTGGGAAGTAACCTGTGCCAACTAGCATGTTTTGACCAGCACTATTCAGCAGCCATCACACCGCCTCATGTGCTATGGCTCTAGCCTCTAATCCAAGGGCATGTTAAGGGCCATGGCATTTTGATCACTGATCTGATGACAATCCATTGGTTTCTACTCACTCCCAATTTTCTCTTGTTCAGTTGATTGGGAAGTGTTCAGGGGAGTAACTACAGAGGAAGCAGACCCTGCTGCTGCAGGGGGACTCAGGAGGTATAGGGGCCTCTAATTCAGGGGTTACCAACCTTTTTTACTTGTGAGCCACATTCAGTTGTAAAAACATTTGTGGAGCAATACAAGAAAGAAAAATGTCCCTGGTGGAACAAATAAGGGCTGTGATTGGCTATTTGGTAGTCCCTATGTGGACTGGTAGCCTACAGGAGGCTCTGTTTTGCAATAAACCTGGTTTTAATGCACCACAACTTCCCTCCGAATTAGGAATTCAAAAATAAGCAGCTGCTTTGAGGTCACTGGGAGCAACGTCCAAGAAGTTGGGGAGCAACATGTTGCTCATGAACCACTGGTTGGGGATCCCTGCCCTAATTCATATAGAAGTTAAATAAATATTGGTAAAACAGATCAACCTCTAGATATTTTGGAGGCCTTAAAAATTATTTGCTGTGGGGCCCAGTAATATCTAATTATGCAGCTGAAAGTGTTGCGGGTCGCTTGGCACTAAAATGCACAGTAAATGTACAGATATTGACCTGTGCTGGATAAGAATCCTTCTTATCAAGTTTGCAGTGAAGTTATCTTTAATTATGCGTGTGTTTGTTAGTAATGTCATTATCAACTCCACCCTATTCTGTTTGACTTTGGCTTTCAGCTGCTGAAATTCGCTCATCGCTACTAAGGGGTATATTGTGCTAATTACTCCATGAGTCCAAGTGATATAGTTACTTGTACGTTGTGTTACTAAAGACAGGCATTTTTCATAACATATCCAGGGACACATATACAGAGGCAAACAAATTGTAAAAAGGGCCTTGGTAGTTTGCTAGTTATTAAACATGAATTGCCTTTATACTGTAGATCATATGGGCCCCTCAGGGAAACAGACTGTACCTTTCCAGGTGGTAAATCCAGTCTATGGACCCTTTCCACTGAAACAATTTGGTTATTCCTTTGCATGACCCAATCATCTAAATTTAGCTTTTCAGGTTCACTAATTAGAGGGTAAAGGCGACTCAATTATCCACTTGCCTAAAGGGAAAAACAAAAAAATACTGAAACAGTTTTGTAACTCCTCCAATAGTAGAGGTTGCCTGTATTACTTTTCTATAGCGAGTTGAAATAAGGTAAATTTTGGCTAGGGAAACAAATATAAGATTGCAGATTCTCTTCTGGTGGAGAATACACTGTCCTGCTGCTTCCTTTGTCTTCTGAACTGACTTAAAGTAGACTTTGTTGCCAAAAGCAAAATGTTGCATTTTGGTGCCAAAGTCCGCCACATCTGTCTGCTCCTTAGTGGAAAACATGGTTCTGGATGCATGTAGATCAGAAGAGGAGAAGCAGCGGGCCCGAGGTCCATCGGATGTCATTAGACAAAATTGACCTCAGCATCTAGTTTGAGGTTAAAAGACAGATAGATCTTTGCCTGATTTGGCCACTCTAATACAGCACCAAGACTATGGCTAGCAGGGAAAGTAGGTCTGGGATGGCATAGTTGGCCAACTTGAATATATTTACAGTATGAGGTCATACATATGTGTGTTGTTTCAAGGAAAGGACTTTTTTTGTAACTTAGTGCTTACAATATAGTAATGTAATATATGTACTGAGAATGTTGAGTGCAGAAGAACTCGTCTATGTCTGTACTGGTTAAGTAGCACTAGAAGATGTCTTTGTCTGTACTGGTTAAGTAGCACTAGAATATGTCTTTGTCTGTACTGGTTAAGTAGCACTAGATACTAAAACCTTGTGAGCTCTTACCCCCCCCCCCCTAAATACTTCGTTGAGAACAAGGAAGAACTGCTCCTACCAAACTGGTCAAATTATTACACTTACATGTTTATGTCCAATTAGCATAGAATGTTGATGGAAGCATTTTTCTAAAACATTTTTCTAAAACAAGAGAATCCAATGTCTCCGGCTGGCAATGATTATTGGCCTTGTCCCTTTTACACCAGCCATAGTGTGAGCTGTAACTGTACACACAAAGGAGCCGAGTGTTTAAGACAACAATGAATTCTGCCTGGGACAGCTCATAAGAAAGAGAGTATTAATGCTTCTGGAAGAGAGAGAGGGAATATGCCTTTCTGGAACGGATAATTATGAACATTGTCTTTCCTTGAGGGAAACCTTGAAATGTCTGAATGAACTGCGTCCCTGCTAAATATGTGTATATATTTATAAGTTAAGTTCTAGAAATAGAGCTTCCCTTCAAGTATCTGGGATTGGATATATTATGATAGAACTGCTAGGAACCACATCCTAGATTATTATATCACAAAGGTCACATGCAGCAAATAGCTGCCAATATCCAAACCTGTTTGCTTAGAGGAATACTCCCACATAAACCTTTGAGACATAAAGAAATGGGACCTGTCATTCAGAATTCTCGAGACCTAGGACTTTCATTAAAATGGAACTTTATGTAATCTGGATCTTCATGCCTTAAGTCTACTAGAACATAAACCCTGTAGGCTGGTTCTACTTGCAGTAAGGATTAATTATATCTTGGTTTGGATCAAGTACAAGGTACTGTTTTATTATTACAAAGAAAAAGGAAATATTAAAAAATAAATCTGGATTATTTGGATAAAATGAAGTGTATGGGAGATGGCTTTTCTTGAAAAAAGATCCCATATTTGTAGCTGTATGTCATATTTACATAACTAAATGAGTTTCCATATAATGGGTCTCTCTTAACATAAGATAACAGCTCCCTGGTGGATCTAAGAAGAACACTCAATAGTAAAATTCAGGTCCCACTGCATCATATTCAGTTACATTGAGTAGGAGAAACAACAGCCTGCCAGAAAGCAGTTCTCTCCTAAAGTGCTGGCTCTTTCTGAAAGCACATGACCAGGCATATGTAGAGGCCTTACCCTCATTTGTGTTTGTGTCAAGGGGAAGTAACACAATAGACAAGACAATGGCAGTTTAAGTAGATGTAAACTAAAGTTTACTATATATGTTAATACATTCAGAGAAACCAAGGGCAAATGCAGAATAAATATAATCTCTCTCAGATACATAGATCTACAGTAGAACCCCCGTTTTATATTTGGATCCCCAGTGTTTTGCACAACTGAATACTGTTTTGGAGTTCCCATCAAGATTGCAATATGTTTTGTCATAAAATTTTAAGCATCAGTGCTAAACTTGCTCACACTTTCTATGCAGGAAAATATTTCATAATAAAATATTTCAAAATATTCTTGAGATAGGCTGGAACAGAAGCCAGAGGGAAATCAGAAATGAGAGCAAGGTCAAACCCCAGGCTCTGTCATCTAGAACTTTTTTAATTTGATAATGATGATTTAGTCTTATCCTGTGCTGGTTCTAGTTCCTGTGAATGGTTTTAACCAACCAGAATGTGGCAGTTTTGCTTAAAGGAGTGGTTCACCCTTAAGTTACATTTTGTTAACTGGTTTTGGTTCATGAGAATGGTTCTAGCCAACCAGAATGTGGCAGTTTTGCTTTAAGGGGTGGTTCACCTTTAAGTTAAAGGGATACTGTCATGGGAAAACATGTTTTTTTTCAAAACACATCAGTTAATAGTCTTACTCCAGCAGACTTTTCCATTCTTCATTTCTCAAAAGAGCAAACAGATTTTTTTATATTCAATTTTGAAATCTGACATGGAGGTAGACATTTTGTCAATTTCCCAGCTGCCCCTGGTCATGTGACTTGTGCCAGCGCATTAGGAAGGAGCTGCTTTCTGGCAGGCTGTTGTTTTTCCTTCTCAATGTAACTGAATAGTACGCATTGGGACATGGGTTTTTACTATTAGTGCTGTTCTTAGATCTACCAGGGAGATGTTATCTTGTGTTAGTGAGCGGTTACCTTCCCATTGTTCTGTTGTTAGGCTGCTGGGGGGTAAAAAGGGAGGAGGTGATATCACTCCAACTTGCAGTAAAGAGTGATTGAAGTTTATCAGAGCACAAGTCACATGACTTGGGGCAGCTGGGAAATTGGCAATATGTCTAGCCCCATATCAGATTTCAAAATGAAATATAAAAAAATCTGTTTGCTCTTTTGAGAAATGGATTTCAGTGCAGAATTCTGCTGGAGCAGCACTATAGAAAAAAATCTCATGACAGTATGACTTTAACTTTGACTATTTTATAGAATTACCAATTCTGAGCAAATTTTCAATTGGTCTTCATTTTTTTTAAATAGCTTGTTTGCCTTTTTCTTCTGATTCTTTTCAGTTTACAAATGAGGGTCACTGACCCTATCTAAAAACAAACAATTTGTAAAGCTGCAAATTTGTTATTGCTGCCTTTTATTACTACTCTTTCTATTCAGACCTCTCCTATTCATATTCCAGTCTCTTATTCAAATCAGTGCATGGTTGTTAGGGTAATTTGGACCATAGCAACAGAACTGGTGAAATTGCAAACTAGAGAGCTGCTGAATAAAAAGCTAAATAATTCAAAAACCACAAATAGTAAAAAATGAAAACCAATTACAAATTGGCACAGAATATCACTGTCTACATCATACTAAAAGTTAACTCAAAGGTAAACAACCCATTTAAGGGACTGAAAAATAGATTAGGGAGAGCTCTCAGAAATAAAACTAATACACTGAGCAATAAGAGACATTTACAATGTATATACTGTACTGGAACTTTAATCAGTTAAGCTGTTCATTATGTAGAAAGAATTTGGTCTATGAATGTGGCCATTGCGTAGTTGCCATCTCCTGAATATTTGCTTGTGGTCTCAAGGAGCAGAATTCATATCAGCTCAAAATATGACTTTTCTAGTGATTAAATAAAGTGCAGAGACATATTCACAAATAGTGATGGGCGAATCTACCCCGTTTCGCCGAAAAATTTGCGAATTGGCGAAAAAATTAGCAAAATGAGTCACGGCACATTTTTGTCGCCGCCGCGTAGTTTTTGGTGCATTGCGTCAAAAACGGTGCGCGATTCATTTTTCATGGCAAATTTTTGCTGGAATTTATTCGCCAGCGGCGAATCGCGGGAATTCGCTGCGAATTTGCCCAATGCGAATAAATTTGCCCATCACTATTCACAAAAGACCCCTGCTGGTCTTCTGGTAGATTGCAAAATGTGTGCAATAAACCTTGTATACCATTCTTTATTGACACAACATGGCTTTGATTAAAGATTTAGCATTATTCATGGTCAGAATTCCCTTTCCTGCACTTCTAGGACATTCCCAGGCTTGCCACATTCCAGCATCTGGTTTAGGCCAACCCCAATTTGGTCAAACCCTTAATTTTTGATATAGTTCTGTTAGAGATAAAATGCAGACCTGAGGACAGAGATATTGCTTTCTCCCAGAACATTATTATGACTACCTTTGGTGTTAACACTGCTATAAAGAAACTTATTTATATATGTTTCAGTTTGCTACCTCACTTCACCTGAAGAGGCACTTTGCCCCAAATATTCTGCATTTCCTAAAATTGGCTTTATTGTTTTCCTTGGTAGTCTTCTAATTTTCTTCGCTTTATGTAGATTCATCTCACCATCACAAAAAGTCCTTGCTATTGGCAGCCCCTATGTGGACTGGCAGTCTAAAGGAGGCTCTATTTTGCAGTACCCCTGCTTTTTATGCAACCAAAACATGCCTCCAAGCCTTGAATTCAAAAATAAGCACCTGCTTTAAAACTACTGAGCGCAACATCCAAGGGGTTGGTGAGCAACATGTTTATTGAGAGCCACTGTTTTGGGATCACAGAGGTAGATAGACCAATACATCTGCAGTGAAGTGTTGCATTCATGGGCTGAGTATCTTAACTATGGACATACATTTAGATTACAAAATGTCTAGTCACTTGGCTACAGGACCTCCCAAAGAGCCCAATTTAATGGTTCAACCACAGAAATTATAGAAAAAAAGTTTCATTGGAGCAACTGAGTTGCATTTGGCAAAACACAATGGTCATTTGTGCCTGGGCACAACATCGGTAGGTTGAGCATAATGTATGCCACTATCATTTGCCATAATGATTCTAAAATATAGCAAATGCAACATTTTTTTGTCTTCTTCCTAGACAGACTGCACTGATAACACAACAGGATAACTTTGTGTACAGGGATATGCTATAATTGGGATTGCTGTAATTGCTTGCTAATGGAAGCTACTTGCAGAGGAACCAGTCTGTGATATATAAAGCAGCTTCATACAGCAGCGCATGAATTTATCTTGTTTAATGCCTCCTCTCAGATGCAATATCCTGGGACCTGCATATGCCTAGTGATTTATGGTGGTCTGCCTTGTAAAACACGAATATTAAAATCTGTTTAGTACAAGCATTAGTTGTCTGCATCATGAATTTTTAATCATTCATAGTTAAAAGCATTATTCAAGCATGGCATTCTTTATAAATCATTTGCAATAGATTCCTGGCTGTATGAATATCAAAAACATTTGGGGTGTTTATCTTGAGGGTGGCATAACTTCTATACTTCATGTAATTCTTCATGTAATACTATTGTGTATTCATTTTTGGAATTTGTAAGAATGAAGAATTCTCCTCAAGTGTATTTGGTTTATAGGAAGTAGGTCATTGACCGTCCCTATATAAATATCCCTAAATATGCCCACACTTTTTAAGTAGCGGTCATGACCTTTTCTTTTATCACTGTATATAATTTAATAACAGCAGGGTTGTTAAATGTGTGTTCCTCCATTCATTAGGGTAGAACTACACAGTGGATTTTGCAGTGTTTGCATCCAACAATTGTGTTGTATGAACACACAAACGCGGGTGTTTTTTTGCCCAACGTCGGATCCTGCAGAATCGTGGTAAAATCGGCCGTGTAGTTCTATCTTTAGAGATTTACTCTGCAGTAAAACTGGTTCAGCTGCAATCCTATGATTAGCTCACATGGTAGTAAGGAGATAGGAGTTAATAATGTTTTATCATACCATAAAGCAAACACACAGGCAACACATGTGGATTTAAGTTTTTAGGAAATTCATTATACCCCTTTCAGCAGTAGACCAATGAATGGTGCTTGTGCTAAACATACTTTTTGTTTTTATAAGGAAAGCTTTATGTATTTTCTCTGTACTAAACAAAAATCAGAAAGTTAAAGTAGAGTCAATTTCTGATTCTGGTTCTTGCAAGCATTATGCAATCCATTGAAGAGCTGTATAAACAAACTCCTCCCTACACCTAGATGCTGCCTTTGGCAGGAAGTGAGATAAGATCATTATACAAATGGCTTCTCAGTGGAAGGATGCTTTGTTTTAATTGTGTGCATACAAACAAGTAAAGTTTAATAAAAACGGACATGTTTATATTTCCAAATAATATAGTATAGATGTGTTTGCAGAGGAAAATACATTGAAAAGCTTGTCGCTTGCCTTTCTCTCACAGGCAGCACTTATTTCAAACTTTAAGAGTGGTGGCAAATGTGGCTACTGGGGGAGAGTAGTCACCCGGCGACAAATCGCCTCTCATTGGGGCGACTAATCTCTTGTAAATGCCTTCCCATTGGCTAGAATGTGAATTGCCAGTGGGATGGCACTCAGAACTGTTTAGTTTCCTGAAGTTTCCTCACAAGGATAATTCTGGGCAATTTCAGAAAGCTGAAGGGATTGAAAGGAAAAGTAAATGTCTGCTCTGGTTTCTGTGTTATCAGCAGCTTGTTTCCCCTTCTTCCTGGTGCAGAGTGAAGCCCAGCCCCTTAGTTTACTGAGCAGTCCATTTGCTGCTGTTCCACAATAGAGAGGAAGAGCGAGCCAGTGTGTGCATTAGTAAGCTAGTTTCCCCAAGCAAAATGTGCTAAACACACTGGTCTCTGCTATGTCATAGTATGCAAATGATCTCCAGGACTATTCCCAGAGATAAGGTCAGCTCAGTAAGCTAAGGGACGGGGCTTCACTCTGCACCAGGAAGAAGGGGAAACAAGCTGCTGATAACACAGAAACCAGAGCAGACTTGCAGCAGGGACTAAGGTACATTAATCTGGGGGGCTGTTTAGAGCAAATTTACAGATAGAAAAAAAAAGGTTTACTTGTTCTTCTTTTTGCATGCACAGGTTTCCTCATTACACCGGAGGAAGGGGTTGGTCCCCAAAAACTTGTGATAGAACTTCTGCAATAAAATGCAGAACTGCCAGAACAACAAGTTGGAGTGTTTCTTCCCTATATATAACCCACACAGGTTTCCTATCATTGGGTCTGGACCACTGGGGGTTTGACACAGGGGAGATTTAAATGTGAAATCTCCTCTGCCTCCCCGATGCTTAGTATAATGTAGAGAGTGATATTCTGAGAAAATTTGCAGTTGGTTTTCATTTTTGATTATTTGTGTTTTTGAGTTATTTAGTTTTTACTCAGCAGCTCTTAAATGTCTGGTCGAAATTACCCAAGCAACCATGCATTGATTTGAATGAGAGACTGGAATATGAATGGGAAACACCCTGAATAGAATAATGAGTAATAGAAAGTAGCACTAACAATAAATTTGTAGCCTTCCAGAACATTTAATTAGGATGTGGCAATGTGGCACGACGCTCAACAGTCCTGCCACCCCAGGCTTAGGCCTTTGTGGCCTTGAGACCACTGTTTTTATTGTTTTTGATATTGTTTTTAACCAAAAGTCTTCCTTTTTTTCAGACTGAAATCCTAGGCGTTGTTTTGTCAATCTTCGGAAGTTTCTTAATAAGCATCTCGCTTAATCTCCAGGTAACTCATTTCTATATCCAGTACATAAGCTCTCTGCACTATTACCAACCAGAAATTAAATTAAAGCATTGCAGGACACTAGCAATATACTGTATGGACCAATGAAAGTAAATGTATAAATAAATGTAACTATACTATGGAAATATGTAAAATGCAACTGAAAAAAAAAAACAAGATTTTTTACTTTTATACAAAACAAAAGTGCTTAGAGTAGTGTTATTTGTAATTTTACATTTGTTTTGATGGTTTATATTACCTTTAAAAATGAAGGTGATAAATCCTAGCACAGATAATTGCATGTGGAAAACATGCCTTTAATTATAAAAGAAAAAGAAAACCCTTTCATTTGGCTCAGGGGAGGGGGGTTTCTTGCACATTTTTAAACTGAATTGAACCACCCCTCATAGTTTGTTCTTCTCCCCTTGGTTCCCGAGGCATCCGTTATTCAGTAGAAGCCGCCATGGGGAATAGTTCCAGTTGCCACTTATAGAATGAATTATGGGCTAACAATAATGAGGGGAGGAAAGGATCTTGAAGAGGGTTTTAATTTCCAGACTAGATGGAATCAAGTAGTATTAGCGTAGTGAGCAAAGCACACAAGATGAAATTGGCCTAGCAGATAGCAAAGACACTTTGAGACACAAATGCTGAGATGTATGAAATCTCCCAGGTAGATTTCATAATTAAATTTAGCAATTCTCAATACACTTAATTGAGTCCCAGGTGGTTGCTTAGGTACTTGGCATTTGGTAGTAGACACCATGGGGAACAGACCACAGAACCCTCACCCTTCACCCTAGATTTTCGCTAATAGAATTACTAATGAGCTATTAATGGAGTGGGTTGTGAGAGAATTGGAAGTGTTTGTGTGTGCCAGTAACCAGATAGCCTAATAATAAATAAACAGGAATACCATTAATTACAGCAGATAAAGCTTCAACCAGCGTAATTTATAATAATTACTTGATACTCAAACGTTGAGACATTTGACATTTTTCTACTAGTAGGTGTTGCAACCAATAGTAGATGGTGTTGTAAATCTGGGGCAATTAAGAAACAGTAAACACTCAAAGTGAAACATTTTGAAAAAAAATCTCAGCGTCTTGTATCCTAGCGTGCTACACGAGGCTCTTGCATGATCAGGCTCTTGCATTAAGAAATGATTGTAGCAAGAGCAAGAACATTACATCAGTGGGCGTGCCCGTGTCATCACGGGGCGGGGCTATGACGACGCGATCGCCGATTGGCTGATCGCGGCGTCAATCAAGCTAATCCCTCCTGGTTTTCCTTATTTGGAAAACCGGGCAGGAAGCGTTGACCCGGTCAGCCTTTCAAAATACAGGGCTGTCTGGGTCAAAACCGGACAGGTGGCAACCCTAGTGTACACCTTTTCCAGGTCCGGACTGAGAGTTAAAATAGGCCCTGGCATTTCAAGTATACAGAGGCCCAAACAGCCCCAACCAGCCCACTAAATACTGACTTTCTATAGGACCTTATAGCAGCCCCTTTGGCATTTGCCCACAGATTGCCAGTCCGGGCCTGCCCTTTTCCCTACAGAGTGTGTGTGGGTGTGTAACTTGGGCTGTGCCGGGATATTCTCTGCTCACACACAGTAATGCCCAGCATTTTTGCATTTACTAATTCTTGTTAACATTGATGGTTCCAAACATTCTGTTTCAGAAATACACACATATACGGCTCGCATGTCGACAAGACCCTTTACCCTATTACAAAAGCAAGTTATGGTGGTTGGGAATGTTCCTCATGGGCGTCGGAGAACTTGGAAACTTCGCAGCCTATGGCTTTGCCCCAGCTACACTCATTGCACCTTTAGGATGTGTGGCTGTAATAGGTGAGTTGCTTCTATTCAAGTAGGAATAATGACACCCAAGTGCATCAAACACACAATAACTGGATTTGTTTTCAATAAAATTACTCTTACCGGACTGTATATTGCAAACACAAAGCATATTGCATGGGATCATAACATCTGGCAGCCTTGGAGTTTTATTTATTCTGTGAGGGACCTTGAAAAATACTATTGGCTAAACAAAACACAGATAAATATGAGAACACATTACCTAAAATATACACTTTTTCAACCCTACACCTGCTGCATATAATATTGCCACGTCACAGCTCAAATCAGATTTCTCTGCATCTTCTCCTTGACTTTCTCCTAGGAATGTAGCAGTGCCAAAAGGAAAGTAAAAAATGTAAAGAACTTTGTATACATTGATATTGTAAATACCACAGGTGTCATATGGCAAAAGGGTGGATTAATAGTTCCTTTGCCCCATAGCTGATCTCTTATCAGAGCCCCCCTGCTCTGCCCAGGTGCCACTATATGGCCCATCTTCCTAGAAATGACTGTAATTGGGCAGGGGGTCCCCTTGGGACTATAGGCTTTGGCAGTAACTGTGAAAGTGAGCCATAGTCAGTTACTCCAGTTGCCCACATGAGGAGGAACGTACACAGTAACCTATTCCTATTACAATCTGCACACTTATCTTTTATCTCAAAGTAGAATACATTGATAACCCATTTTTCTCAAAAAAGTTTCCTTTGAGTTCTTTATTATGATTAAAGTGATGCATATGCCATATCGGACCAGGATGAGTTCTAGCATAATGCAAGCTGACCTTCCGCTTATTCCACCAAACACATAGATCTTTGCCTGATTTGCTCACCTATGTGTTGGGTTAAATCAGACTCATCTGATCATCTGGCCCTAGGGTCAAGGATTGGATTCTAATAAGAGGTACACATTAACATGCCAGACAGAATTTTTTAAAATGTCCATATATTGGTCCTGTTTTAGCCTTAGGACAATGAGAGAATGCTTTGACACTCACAGGAATGCTCCTCTCCTGCATGCAAAATACACCTGAAAATGCTTTTTCTGCTGGATCCTTTACAATCGCCTCATGTAAAAGATGAATGCAGAAGAAGGAATGGGAGAGACTTCAGGCGGGTGACTAAGTGTCCTGTCTATCATTGCCCATATACAGTAGTTGCTATAACAAATGTTGCAGTGTTGTACCATAGAAGGGTGTATACATAAATGAAACTGGTTACATACAAATACTAACTCATACAGAAGATAAAGTGTGCCCTTCTTCTTAGAGCTTACAAGGAGAAAGGGGTATGAAACAAAAAGTGTGGGAATTGTTTCAATGTAAGATTTTGGTTGAAAAAAGGTGCAGTTGGAAGCGAATGAAAGGCTCCTTGGCAGGTTTGGGGCATTTATCAGCCAGTCGAAATGAGTTGCAGAAAAAAATAAATAGGAAAATACATATTCTTTTAAGTTAAAACAACTGCCCCTTTTCCATTTGAGTCTCATGCTGTGGCTGGCAAGTCATTGCTGTTAGAAAGTCACGCTTTGTGTTTCTGTTAAGCCACATAAAAAAAAGATGAGTATCAGCAAAGGCCTTAATATGCAGCGAGCCTCATGAAGGGTTCTGTGTTTTTATTACTATGGCAGCCAATCTTTTAGCCAGAATAAATGTGATAGAGGTGTGATTGTGCAGATAAGAGGCACTTATTTATCTGTTCTGTTTCTCCTTATCTTTCAGTGCACATTCTGTCTTTTCTCCCCACTGACAGGCCCTTTAGCCATGATGAGCCGTTGCTTGGTTACTAGTTTGCTTAAAAAACATCTGTACATGCATAAACTGTGGGAAATCATTAATTTCCAGTGAGCCTGTATAGTCCACTAACAGAGTGTAAGCAATTTGACAGATATGTGTAAACTTATTCAAATTCACAAAGCAGAGCCAGTGATTGGGAACTCTAGGGATGTTCTACTGGATGCACATGGATATGAACTATGAAGGGGGAAGAGTCCTGTGGGAAATGCTGATTATATCTGATATGTGGCAATTGCTAGAGAGAGGGACAACTGTCTATTTCTTTTGAGGGCAAGTTAGAATCAAAGTCTAGGCTCTGTTTGTGTGAAGAGAAGAGCCGCAGAGGCCACCTTGGCATTCTCCAGTTTAGACAGGAAAATAAAGTGGTCCTTCCTTCTTAAGCAAACATAAGTCTAAAGGTGGTCATTTACAAATAGATATGCTCATGTGGTGAGGTCACCAAACATGCAGATATTTACCTGACTTGTCTACCTGTGTACTGGACCTAATCAGACTTATCTGATCTGTCAGAAGACGCACTGGTAGAGGACTGCATCAACTTTCCAATGCAGTACTTGCCAATGCAAGTTTCTATACTGCCATGCATTATTGGGGTGGGAGGTCACCCATTAAATGAACCTTCCCCTTGTTTAAGATGATTTCTGTAAAAAGAAAAAATAACTTGGAAGGTGAGTTTGTGAGGAGGGTGCTGGTGCTGAACTATAAGAGAGTGTTTGGCCACTGGAGTTCCATAATAGTATTAAAACAAGATTATAGTTAATTGGGGTTTTACTTAAGACATATTCTTATCTTTATTCCTCTTGGGTGACACAAGACCTTTGGCACAAACCTACTGAACTTTGTGCACACTCTTGAGTCAATAAAGAGCTTAGGGAGATAGTAGGGGTTCATTTATAAAAACTTGGCAAATTTACACATGATCAATAACCCATGGTAACCAATTATATACACTTTTATTGTTATAACTGCAGCTAGCTGACAGAATCACTGATTGGTGACTATGGGTAACTTACCAGGTGCAAATTTGTTTATAAATAAGCCCCAGTGTCTGGACTTGGGGATTGCCAGAAATTGTCCACATCAAGAATCTTAACAGGTATGATGATATAACATCTCATACCCAGTGGCATAACTATAGAGGAAGCAGGGATCTGCAAATGGGGTGCAAGTTGGCACAGGGTGGATAGTGGGCAGAGGTGGTGTGGGAATGGGATGGAGGGTTGGGATGATGGGCAATGGAGTGTGTCAGGCTCCTCTGAAGATTTTTTTTTTTTTTTTGAAGAGGACCTGGCACACTTTATTTAAGCCACCGCTCATACCATTAAGTCTATCCCACTAGATAATAAGCAGGTGGTGTTGTTGTTTTTTTTGCTTTAAAGGGGTTGTTCACCTTCCAAACACTTTTTTTCTGTTTTCAGATTTTCAGATTGTTCTCCATAAATAAAGACTTTTTTTCAATTACTTTCCATTATTTATCTTTTACTGTTTTTCTAAAATCTAAGTTTAAAGTTGAATGTTGGTGTCTCTAGTATTTGAGTCTGGCAGCTCAGTAATTCAGGTGCAGACTCTAAACTGTTACAATTTTGCAACATTTAATTGATACATTTCACAGCAACAGTATCATATATCCCTTACAAATAAATGGTTAATGCATAGATCCCCCAATCAGTGGCTCCCTCTTCTTCTTCTGATACTTCTCATGCATGTTCCTTCACGGAGACTTAGGCTGAAAGCTCATGGTTTTTGTTGTTGCTGGTGGAGCAATCAAGCATTTTTACATGTAGTACAATGATGAATTTGTTGCTTGTTGGAGACGGGTAGGGATTAGTCCCTCTTTTCTTAAACTTGAATGTGTCTTGGTGTCAAGTATATGGTTAATGCACTGATCCCCAACCAGTTGCTTGTGAGCAACATGTTGCTCACTTATCTCTTGATGTTGCTCCAAGTGGCCTCAAAGCAGGCTTGGAGGCAAGTTTTGGTTGCACAAAAAAAACAGAGGTACTGCCAAACAAAGTCTCCTGTAGGCTGCCAGTTCACATAGGGGCTAAAAAATAGCCAATCACAGAACTTATTCTGCACCACCCAGGAACATTTTTCATGCTTGAGGTGCTCCCCAACTCTTTTACATCTGAATGTGGCCAATGGGTAATGGGGACTCCAGGTTAAAGCAATGTCATAATTAGCATTTTTATATTTTGTTCCCATATTTCCATAGGAAGTGCTGCTATTTCTGTGGTGTTCCTGAAAGAAACCCTGAGGCCGTCCGATATCGTAGGTAAGCAACAACGGTTTATGAAATTGCTTTAATTATGCCTTTTACTACTATAAATAATTTTTATACGGGCAAAAAGTGACATCTTTATTTAAAATTGCCTGTTCACGTTGCAGGGCTCTTGGGCTCCAGTCATTAATATTATATACAATTTAACTGATAGCAATGGCTTAGAATTTGTCTTGGGAAAAGCAATGATTAATGTGATTTACTGTAGTGTGAACGACACACAGGGAGTGCAATTTTCTGTCTGTGTGATGAATAGCTTGGTGGGCAGCAAATTGGTTTGCATGGTGATGGCTTTATAGCGAGAATAAATGTTTCTAGGGCAGGGCAAGATATGTCCAGCCTGTATCCCTGTACCCAAGCAGAGCTTCCTGCATTGCCATAGCTTCCCCCTATTCTGGTTCCGGATCTGAACCAAATGTTCTCCCCTCAGCACGAAGGTAGAACCCCAGGTTTGCTAGGGAACTGAGGGAATACCCCAACAATAAGCGACACTGCAGGGTAAATCCATTGCTGGTAGCAGTCAAGTTTTATAGCAGCAATTAGCAAAAATGTGGCAAAAATATAATTTTAGGTTTGAACCTAAAAGAACCCCTGTGTTTCCGCCAGGCTCTGATTATTTATTTACCATGTTCCCACGCTGATGTAGATTAGTAGAGTCATCCTTAAGCAGAATTCAGATGGCATACACATGTTTGGAGGAATGCAAACCCCCCACTTTTGCTCTATTTTCCATTACTTAGTCCAGAAATGACTTAGCATTTACTTGGAAGCAAAGCAACTTCTTTCCTTTCAAACCAAATGGAGCACAATGAATGAGATGCTTGCCATATGTGTGTCTGTATACATATGGGTTTTAATTGGACTGTGTACATAGTGTATACTTATTGACAGCTCTGTCTGTAATGTTGATATGACATCGCTTGCAGTACTGGAATACGATGAGAAATACCATTATAATTTAAAAAGCTGTCAAACATACATTTAGTTCCCACCCGGGGCAATGGGATCATTCATATGACTGCCTACTGTATTTCATTCACAGTTGACATTAAAGGGACATCAGCTCTTAGCTTTATATAAGTACTGAAGGTTACGGCATAAGGCGTATTTTCATTTGTTACAAAGCTGTATTTTTATTGCTTGATAGTATGGATTTTACTAGGCAGTAGTCTATCTGTATTTCCAACTGCTTGCAATGTCCCTCTGATACTTCTCATACATGTTCCTTCGCTGAGTCCTAGGCTGAAAGCTCATGGTTTTTATTATCTGGTGGAGAAACCAAGAGAATTCCTCCTCCAGCTCAGCTTTGGTGACCTCTGCTGGACAGGCAGTTTATAATTTGAGTCGTATCCTTCTCTTTTCTCGGTTTGTATGCCAATAGCATGTGAAGACTTTCTTTTCTAAGGTAGCTTCTGCTGAAGTCCATTTTTACAATTTCTTCATGATGTAAAATGCTGTTCATCCTTCTATGGCGTGTCCATCCATTTAAATCATTTTCTCTCTGGAAGCAGAATTTTTCTGCCAGTCATAACGATGACCCATAACTTTGAGACCAACAGTATAAGAATGAAGTTGGGTCAGATACTGACAGGTAGATACAGGGAACCATTCTTGAGGTGGTTATACATTGGCAGATTAGCTTGTTTAGAGAGGTTTCCGAACAAGCCTGCCCAGATATGCTGACCTTGAATGGGTGACAGGTCTGGACTGAGAATCAAAATAGGCCCTGGTATTTCAGGTTTATATAGGCCCAATCAGCCCACACAGAGGCCCAGAGAGCCCCCACCAGCCCACTAAATACTGACTTTCTATGGCACCTTATAGCAGCCCCTCTGGCATTTGCCAGAACCCACAGATTGCCAGTCTGGGCTGATGTGGGCTGATACGGTCATGGGCAATAGTATCCATCGATTGGATCACAAAACCAGGACTGTAGGCAGTCAGTGTGAGGACCACTTCAAGAAACAAATGCTATCCTTGATCCAATGGGATTTTTAAACCTGCCTGATGGAACATCTGCCTGATTTTTGGCCAGATATCGGTCGGGGAAAACACGTCGGAGGGCCCCATACACTAGCCAAAAAGCTTTTATTGGCCGGTGTAAGGCCACCTTTAGAGATTGTTTCAAATGTAATACAGGTATGCTACTTGTTATCCAGAATACTTGGGACTTGTTGTTTTCTGGATAAGGGTCTTTCCATAATTTGGATACTCATACCTTAAGTCTACTTAGAATTAATTTAAACATTAAATAAACCCAGAAGGCTGGTTTTGCCTCTAATAAGGATTCATTATATCATAGTTCAGATCAAGTACAAGGTAATGTGTTATTATAGAGAAAAAAAAACTATTTTTAAAATTTTAGCAATTTGATTAAAGTGGAGTCCATGGCCTTTCAGTAATTTCGAGTATTTTGGATAATGGGTTTCTAGATACCGGATCTCAAACCTGTAATGCTTTTAACCACATGTTATTTGAATGACTTTATGTATAAGGCAAATCATGTGATTTAGAAATTGGGATGTTAGGCATAATTATATAGTTATGCCCATGTTGCAGGGGTTTCTTTTGTGCTCATAAAGATACCACTAACTTCCTGTATGGATATATCTCCTCTCAAAAGCCTGTTGTCATTCCCAGTGATTTCTCCGCATAAGGGTGTAGTTTGAGAGTACTCGGTAACGTAACTAGCGGAGGGTGGGCCCTGGCACGGGACGTGCAGCCGGGACCCCCTTCTCCTTCTGTATGCGATTTTCTGGAGAGAATCTGCGATAATCCGTCCAGAATCAGCGGCACATGAGCTGCCGGGGGCCCTCAGGGGGTGCGGGCCCTGGCCCAATTGCACCCCCTACTCCCCTGGTAGTTACGATACTGAGCGTACTCCTTAGATACCTAGAGCAGGGACTGACATTTGGGGTGCCATCTGGGGGGGGAGCTGAAAACAAATTAAATCGATAGAAAGGATGGATGAAAGTGATCAAAAACATGACATTAAAGTGTCCAAAATAATCAAAAGCGCCATTACCTTTAAGGTGGAAACTGTCTCTAACCTGTGAATCAGATCTGACCCAGATTTTCCCATTACATAGCTCTCCCATCATTTCAGGCTCCAACAGAAGTAGAAGCCAAATTATTTAGCAGAACAGTTTATTTACACGTCTTCATAATTTTCTGTGTGAATGATGCAGCTTCTAAGGAAACATCTGTTTTGCTGGATTCCAGCTAGTGTTATCATTAAAAAGTGCATACATGATCATAAGCCCTGCGAGATACCCGGGGTTATGACTGCTGCTTTCTACATGATACAGGTTCCAGATGCCAGCTTTTAAAAATGATGAACTATATGATTGTTCTGTTTTGGCTCATTTGAACAAAGAAAAACAGCCATATCCACTCACATTAGATTTAAAGGAGTCATTCTATTCTGGCCACTCTCACCCCGTCACCTGTGGTAATAGCCCAGTAGGACGAGGAAAGGCAAACAAATAAAATTAAATGTTTTACCTTCTTTAATGAAAAAGAAATCTATCTCCAGTATACTTTTAAAAGGTTTTTATTTTTGCATTTTAACGGGAAGGTGTACAAGTTAGACAACAAAACATATCATGGTTCACACGTACATTAAGCATGGCACCTTGCAATACAATATTAGTACACAATACAGTAGTTTTTGAGCTTTGCTCTGCTCACGGAGGATTGTGTACCTAGACAGAGGAGGGAGCTATATTCTTGTCAAATAAAATACTATTCCGGGATCTCAACCATATGTATATCTAGCCATGGGCCCCAAATTTTGTCAAATTTGTCTGGACAACCTCGAGCCACATATGTAAGTTTGAGAGGGCGTAACACTTTATTCACCGGATTAATCCAGACCTTCAAGAGTGGAGGGTCCTTTCCCATCCATCCAATTATCACTACTTTTTTAGCGTAGAATACTAATGCTCTCATAAGAGATTGGGTCCTGTTTAGAGGAAGCAACTCCTCCACTAGTCCGAGTAGACAGACCTCAGGGGAGCACACCCGAGGCAAGCTCAGATTATCTGCAAGGTATTTCATCACCTGTTCCCAGAATCTCTGCACTGAGGGGCAGCTCCACACTAGGTGTAGAAAGGATGCTCCACACTAGGTGTAGAAAAGATGCTCCCACTTCTCCACACCATGGGCATCTACCCTCCGTGTGCCCACTCATCCTCTGAATTTTCTCTGGTGTAACATATGCTTGGTGAGTGAATTTAAATTGGATCAGACTGTCTCATAATGATATTAGGTCACAGTACAACACGTCCGTGGCATCAACCCATTGCTCCTCTCTGAGATCTGGTAAGGATTGTTGCCATCTTTTTTGAGCTTTATTAAAGGGTGGGGGGATGTTGGCAATCAGTGCTTGATATAGCCTTGCGGTTAGTTTTTTAGACTCTGGACTGTGCAATATCTGTTCCACCAGAGGAGTCACATATTCTATATTTATGGAGGAGAACTGTACCCTGAAAGCATGCCTTAGCTGCAGGTATCTATATTGTTGCAAGCTTGGGTCTCCTACCTTTATTTTCAATTGCTGATATGTAGGGAAAGATTGGTCTACTAGGATATCCCCCAAAACCTTCACTCCTCGTAGTGGCCAATATGAAAAGTCTTGAAGGAATACTATACCCCCCAAACAATTTAGGTCTCTATAAACAGATATTGCATAAAACAACTCATATGTAAAACCCTGCTTCATGTAAATAAACCATTTTCATAATAATATACTTTTTCAATAGCATGTGCCATTGGGTAATCATAACTAGAAAATAGCCATTTTAAAAAATAAGGACAGCCTCCCGGGACCGTATGATTCAACGGAGCACACAAACATACCAAACAAACTATAAAGTTAGGTCACATGAGCCAATTAACAGACAGAGTTGTGTCTTTTGCTTCCACACTTCTTCCTGTTACAGTTAGAGTTGAAATATTTCTGGTCAGGTGATCTCTGAGGCAGCACACAGACCATCATGAAATGGTGACTCAAGGCAAGAGATGTAAAAGGACAATATTTACTTAAATATATATACTAGTTTGATTCTTTAATATGCCACTTAATTTGATATAAACTATCTGTTGCTCAAGTATTCATTTTCAGGTTATAGTTTTCCTATGAAATCTCCAATATACTTTAATTAGAAATCTGACTGTATGCAGTGAAATTACCCCGTCATTTACTGCTTTTTATAGAAACTGTCAGGCGGTCCCTAACTGCTGGGCAGGGAAACAATCATACTTATGAACAGCAGGGGGAGCCCCTACCTTACTTCCCAGCCATGCAGAACTCCAGCAGCTTTGTTTCCCTGAAGAGCAGTAGGCGACTGTGTAGATATTTGTATTGGATTTTATTTTTGCCTTTACATCCCCTTTACTGTTTCCAACTCCAGCTGCAGGGACAAAGATCATGGAGCCAGATTTAAACAGATAAGCTGGGATTCTATTTGGAGGATTATTTTGCTGCAGCCACTGGTTCTGCAGAGTTGGAGAATGTTTGTATTAAACAATACAAAAACTATTATTAATTAGTCTTGCTGTATCGGCTTCGGACAGATATTATTTGACTTATGCTGTTTTGATAATCTATAATGATCCCTAAGTTTAGCCCAGATCACACTGAGCATGTGCACAGTCTTGGTCTTACAAAGATGTATAACAAAGTTATAAGATGACAGCCCCCTGTGGCGAACTTTGAAAGCATAAATCATTTGTTTGATTAGGCTTGTGGTGCAGTAAGTTCATGTTTATGTTTAGTATACAAAATACAGCATTTCTAGCCTTATTTTATTTTAGACTTTCCTTGTCCTTTAACCCCCTTGTTGAGAAGTTCAAAAACCCAAACTCCGGTATAGGCATCTTTGAGTAGACCCCAGATCAAGATGGGGGGAAAAGTGACCATGTGCATATGGGAGCATGGACTAAAAGACAACCTATAAAAGGTCCACCAGCTTGACATCTTTAAACACATTGTAAGTTGAAGAAATGTAATAACTATCTCTTTAACATATACAAGACTAAATGGTTGTTAATGAATGCTGCTTTACCATACTGAAGGGGGCTCTGTACCTATAAAATTAGTGCTGTATTTTGCTCTGTTGCAACTATAGGTACCAGACCTGGATCTGTACCAAACCTCTTTTGGATTTGTGCACTGCACCTCTACCATGCTTAAAAGGAAATGGTACTCCATATTGACATGCCCAGGGGAACTTGATTTTTACTTTATTTTTCCATGCATGGGTGAAGGTATCACTGGTTCAGCATTCGGTTTTCACTTCTTAAAGGGATACTGTCATTGGAAAGCATGTGTTTTTCAAAACAGCAGAATTCTGCACTAAAATCCATTTCTCAAAAGATCAAACAGATTTCAATTCAATTCAATTTTGAAATCTGACATGGGGCTAGACATTTTGTTAATTTCCCATCTGCCACTGGTCATGTGAATTGTGCCAGCATGGGGATTAGTGCATGGGAAATTTTAAAAACTATAGTATCTCCTGCATATCCCCAGTGTTTCTGAACCAATGTGGGTGTGGCTGGGAAGAATGCCGCCCCCTAAAATCCTGCCACACCGGGCCTAGGTGGCCTTTCCACAAATCCAGTCCTGACTCCAACTTGCAGTACAGCAGTAAAGAGTGATTGAAGTTTATCAGAATCACAGGACTTGAGGCAGCTGGGAAACTGACAATATGTCTAGCCCCATTTCAGATTTCAAAATGAAATATAAAAAAATCTGTTTGCTCTTTTGAGAAATGGATTTCAGTGCAGAATTCTGCTGGAGCAGCACTATTAACTGATGCATTTTGGGAAAAAAAATTCCCCCCCATGACAGTATCCCTTTAAATGGCCCTTGGGGCTGACCTTGCTGAATGTGTGGATCTGCCCTTGTATAGCCGCATTTAGTGGGTTATATGATAAAAGACAGGAGCCTAGGAGTTGTAACCCAGAGCAACAAATCAGCATAAAGAATTTACTAGTAACCTGGATAAAAGCAAATATCTTACTGGTTAATTTTGCCGGGGTCAGACTGGGTCAGCAAGGTACTGAGAAAAAACCTGGTGGGTCCCCAGCCTTTGTGGGCCCTGCTGGCTCAGATCCACACCCTTAGCTTCTTCTTACTGCCACAACCTCTCTTCTTAGTTGCTCGAAAAACACGATGCTAAACAGAGAATTAAAAAAACGGTTTCTAATACCAAAAATTTAATGTATAAAGGCTGTAGTGACTGGATGTCAAATATAATAGCCACAACCCAGTTTCCTTCATTGTAGCTCTGTGGTTACCAGACAGTAATCAATTAGTGACTTGAGAGTAGGGTTCCCACCGGTCGGTATTTTTGATGGTTGATCCCAATGTTATTAATAGGATAAATATATAGGAAGGCCGGTATTTTTTTCAAGAAAAAGTGGCAACCCTAGCAGCGGAGGGGGACTCTGAAACAGCAGCCCTGGTAGGCCCCGTGCCCCCCAATCCTGAATATTGCTCCTGGGCAAACTATATGCCTTTTATTGCATATGGGGGTTAGTCTAAGATGGGCACTTTACTCAAAAACATGGCATTTTTCAGCAACCTAAACCTGAATGTAGAGCACATTGTTTGCTTTAATGGAAACTGAGAGAACTGTGTTCTGTTGACTTGTACTGATAAATGCCATAAATCTATACCAACTGTATTAAGTACGGAAAAAGTATATAAAGATAACATATATAGTTTTTTTTTAATTATAAGGGTTTATATTTTATTGCAAATTCTTCCAGCCATAGTGTTCTAGATTTCTGAACAGGCAAGATCCGTGACATAACCAGTGACAATAATGGGATATTCATCACTGCAAATGAGTGAAAGGATTTTTGGGGTGAAAAGCACTCACACCAACATTTTGGCCATTGAAGGGAGCAGTGTTTATGTATAAACTACATACATTTTTTTTTCCGGGCAAAACAAACACTTTATTAAATGATTCTCATGTAGCTTTAAATCTAAACATCCCTGTATATTGAAATGAAAACAATGTTGGCATACTTGCTGATGGAACCATTTCAGTGGCACTGATAGGGAATGTAAAAGCCACTTATCAGACAGATAATGCCATGTATGGAAGTAATTAGCTCATGTTAAAAGGAAAAAATATGATATAATCTTGTCAATTCTTATAAGTCTTGTTTCTCCTTTGGGATGGGTGTTAACAGAGACAGAGCAAATTCCAGATGAGTTTTCTCATAGAATATTGCTTGGCCGCGCATGAGTTAGTGTATCATGCTGTTTCTGCAATTAAATCTTAATCTCACACTGGGCTCTTAGAAATACTATAAATACTGATACTGCCAATGTTTTCTGTGCTCAAATAACAACAGGGATTTTTTTTCCACATAGAAATGTCCTTATTTTGTGGAAAAATCTCGGTTCCTTCGAACTCTGATAATTGAGCGAGCCATTGTCTGAATATTTTTCTTTTAAATAATGAATGTTCAAAATGTGATGGGCAATATTAACAATTATAGTTGCCACTTAACCTTTTCTCACAGGACTGGAACAAAGGGTCAGTTATTTAGCGAGAATCCCATAACCCATGGCAACCTATCATCAGTTTGTTTTGTCTGATCTCATTCATTATACTCTTTTAAATATAGAAGGAATGTGCTTTAAAAAAGTAGTGGTTTGGGCTGATTTATTTAACCCCCCCTAAATGCCAGTAGCCCTGCCCAGTGGCGATCCAGACGATATCTCCACCTGAGGCGGCCTTCAATATGCCGCCCCCCCTCCCCACGGCGTTCACTTTTTCAGTGCCGGACAGGGGTAGGGGGGTCCATGGCGCAAGTGCGCGCTCTGCACTAGAAGAGCCGAATTTCTGAGTTGTGTGCACTCAGCACACTGCTCTGTAGAATAAGTACTAATCTGCAGCTAGGTGGACCTGATAGGGACCTTTAGCCTATTTTTGCCTGTGGGACTTCAGTACTGTGATTGACTGTTTCCCGCCTACTGTGCTTCTGGCAGGGACAATTAGGAGACTCCCACCCTCATTTGAAACAGGGACTGTAGGATATCTAAAGGGAGCTCCAATAAAGGGGCATTGTTAAAGATGCTTATGTTTAGCCCAAAAATAATCCCAGCACCATGTTTTATTCAATATTGCCTAAAAGAGTAGGTGCGTTTTCATCAATCTTGTATGTCTCCTTTCATGAAACCCAGGGTTTCTTCCAGCAGGACCAAAGATAAGAAATTTGTCAACTAATGTATCAATTTAGAACAGTTTACAGAGTTGGTGACCCCTACATCCAAATTTTTTTTCTTAATGAATCAGTTAAAAGTGCTGCTCCAGTAGAATTCTGCATTGAAATCCATTTCTCAAAAGAGCAAACAGATTTTTTTATATTTCATTTTGAAATCTGACATGGGGCTAGACATATTGTAAATTTCCCAGCTGCCCAAGTCATGTCAAGTCAAGAACTAAGAAAGTCTAAGAACTACACTCAATAGTAAAAACCCAAGTCCCACTGCATTCCATTCAGTTACATTGAGAAGGAAAAACAACAGCCTGCCAGGAAGCAGTTCCATCCTAAAGTGCTGGCACAAGTCACATGACCACGGGCAGCTGGGAAATTGACAATATGTCTAGCCCCCTGTCAGATTTCAAAATGAAATATAAAAAAATCTGTTTGCTCTTTTGAGAAATGGATTTCAATGCAGAATTCTTCTGGAGCAGCACTATTAACTGATGCGTTTTGAAAAAAACATGTTTTCCCATGACAGTATCCCTTAAGTAACCTGTGCCTTTTCTCTTTTTAGTTTATATGATTGCCCCCATGGCTACAAAGCAGCCTATTTACATAAACTATAGTTGTCTTTATTTCAAGCAAACATGTAACTTTTATCAATGCTTAGTGTTGTACATTATATTTTAATTACTTTAAAACATTTGCTTGGTCTTGCCGTTACTTTAAAGATATAAAAAGAAGTACTGAAGAATTGGAGTGCATATCAGACATCTTACTGCCAAGGTTTGGTCTTCTATAAACAGGGGTGCTTCTCCCAAATTTTACCAAAGGGCCGTAATTTTATTTTCAGAAGAGTTTCAGCTGACAGTGTTTTTAAGAACCAATTCTGGAAACCTTTTGTTGCCAGAGGATTTATATTTTATAGCCATAAAAAATGTACCCCCCAAACCTGTTGTCAGTGCAGGATGGCTGGTGATTTGTGGATGCCGAGGATCTCTGTTATAAAATGATGTAGGCTTCGGCCTGCAGGCTATTCCACTGTGGTGTGCAAGATAATTTAATATTGGGGAAACTTGCTGAGATTTATGGGCTGGCAGAGCTAAGGCTTGCTTTTTTATTGCATCTAATATAGTGTCTCTGGGCTGTACTAGATAATGCTTATCAATTTCACAGCTGCCTCGCACAAGCCTGGGATCTCTGGACCTTTATACATTATATTAAATTAAAAAAGAGAGAAAGCACAACCCTCTGTGTTATCCGTTTTTAATGTAGTGTGTTTTTTCTTATTAACAGGCGGAACTCTGGCAATTGCAGGGACCTACCTTTTAGTCACTTTTTCTCCCAATGTATCTGAAGAAATAACTGCTTTGAAAGTGCAGAGATATGTTGTGAGCTGGCCCTTTCTTCTTTATTTGGTAAGTGATTTATATACTGAAATAAAAAGTGATAGTTAAATACATGCATACTAAACATTTCAAATGCCTCTAGATTCAGTGATTTAAAGATAATTTATGTCATTTGAAACTAATAGAGTCCATTAAGACCTTTTTGCATTTGTGTGTGCCTGGAGGCTCATTGAGTTGAGAAGTCAGTTGTTAAAATGTAATTTAATTAAGGGAGGGAACCCCTGCAATGTTTCAAGTGGTATGATCCATATTCAAAATTGACATTGGGGACTTTGTGTTTCCAGTGAGTGTATGTAGGCACCTACACACTGGGGGTCATTTTAAGATTCCCTGTGATGAGTATAAGAAAGAATTGGATCAAAATATTGGAGCAATGAATCAGGCATCTACTCAGTATATTTTTTGCATTTATTTTAATTAGGAATTATCTATAATTTTTCTTAGTTCTTGCTCTAGTATTAAGATGTAGTACCGTGTTAGCCATTAGAAAAAAATGTATAAAATGTAAAGTTTGGTGATACCTTTTATTGGCTAACTGAATAAGTAACAATTGCAAGCTTTCGGAGCACACAGGCCCCTTCGTCAGGCAAAATACAAATGAACATTGAAAAGGCACATTATATATACAAATAAGTTAACCTTACCCCACTCTGTCTTAGTCTAGTTCAAACTATTTGACCTGACTGAATCCAGACTCCTGGCCTATTTACAACCCACCCTAATTACTTTTATTACCTTCTACAAGTTATCTCTGTCTATCTGTAACTTTCTAATTCATTGCCCATAAACCCTTTTTCAGTGATCTATTTGTATATATAATGTGCCTTTTCAATGTTCATTTGTATTTTGCCTGACGAAGGGGCCTGTGTGCTCCGAAAGCTTGCAATTGTTACTTATTCAGTTAGCCAATAAAAGGTATCACCAAACTTACATTTTATACATTTCTTGCTCTAAACATTTTTAACTTTAAAATGAAAGTAAAGCTTCTTCCTGATCAGGGCTAGAACTAGGGGTAGGTAGGTGCCTAGGGTGCACTATTTTGGTGGGGAAAAAGGCAAAGAGTGCCCTCTTAGCACAGAGCAGTTGGGGTGGGGGACTGATGGGAGCTATGGCAAACACTGGATGTGGGGATGTAGGATTGGTCTAACGTGGGGCGAAAGGGGATTAGGTCTGGCAGCTGGTCTCAGGGGGTGAAGGGGGATTGGGTCTGGAGGTTGATTGTGCAGGGGTGAAGGGGGATCAGGTCTGGTTGCTAGGGGAAAGGGTAATTGACAGTGGGTGACTTTGAACAGGTGGATGTGGGTGAATGGGGCCAGAGCTGGCCTTGGGCACTGGTAGCTGTCAGCCTGGCTCTGATTCTGATTCCAAAAATCAAAGTTAAGCAAACCAGCAGTCTACTCTATAATGAGCTGATCCTTATCTATAAAGAGAATAGGCTTTAGCTGGGGGAAGGGAGGGGTTTGTTATTTTTACAGAGAGCTTCTCAGTGGTCTGTACATTTGTTTGACTTTTCTCTTTGGGATCAGGAAGTAGAATGCAGCTTTAGTTTCATTTCAAATTTTGCCTTGTTTAAAGACCATAGATATTTCCTAATTTAACGATTAGGCAAAAGGTTTGTTTAGCACAATCCCTATTCACAACACCAATGTTAAAAAGGGTATACTATCCCTTGTGCCTGCACTTTAGGAGGGAGCTGCTTTCTGGCAGAGTGGCAGGCTGTTGTTTTTCCTTCTCAATGTAACTGAATGGAACGCTGTGGGACATGGGTTTGTACTACTGAGTTTTGTTCTTAGATCTACCAGGAAGCTGTTATCTTGTGTTAGGGAACTGTTATCTGTTATCTATTACCTTCCCATTGTTCTGTTGTTAGACTGCTCCAACTTTCAGTACAGCAGTAAAGAGTGATTGAAGTTTATCAGAGCTCAAGTCACATGACTTAGGGCAACTGGGAAATTGACAATATGTCTAGCCCCATGTCAGATTTCAAAACTGAATACAAATAAATCAGTTTGCTCTTTTGAGAAATGGATTTCAATGCAGAATTCTGCCGGAGCAGCACTATCAATTGATGCATTCTTAAAAAAAAAAAATTCTCCCATGACCGTATCCCTTTAAGGCTTATGCTCCACCAAACACAGTTGCAGGAGTGGAGATTTGTTTTTTTAGATAATAGATAAAAGGTGGCTGAACACAGCAGAGCTGATAAGAACCAATGGTTGTTGTGGCTCAACTAAAACATTTTTCCATGTACTGGTATCAGATCCATTATCGTGAAACCGTTATACAGAAAGCTCCAAATTATGGAATGGCCGTCTCCCATAGACTCCATTTTATCCAAATAATCCAAAATTTAAAAACAATTTCCCTTTTCTCTGTAATAATAAATCAGTAGCTTGTACTTGATCCCAACTAAGTTATAATTAATCCTTAATGGAAGCAAAACCAGCCCATTGGGTTAAAGGAATTTCTAGTAGGCTTAAGGTATGAAGATCCAAATTACGGAAAGATTATCTGGAACACCCCAGGTCCCAAGCATTCTGGTTACCAGGTTCCGTACTGGTGGTATAGGATAACAATAACAAAGTAATTCAAATAAATGTACAATTTTCATTCTTGGTTTTAGTGGTTGTTTAAGATACTGTTATTTTCTTTCTACTGAAGCCTCTTTTTTACGTTTCCCCAAATGCAGCCTTATTAGTATTCAGGGGTATGACAGCTGACTGGCATCAATTGCCATCCTTCTCGATTTCCTCCTAGCATTCTCTTCTGATTCTGTTGCTGTCATAGACTTTATTGATTATTAGATGAACACAGCAATGAGCTTATTACAAATGTCATTGTACAAATGAAGGAGATGCACAAACACACACACACACGCGCATACACAAACACTTGCAGGACCAAAAGGGCATCAGAAGTGTCAGAATCGGACAATTAATGATGTGTAAAAGGAGGATTATAGGAGAGGAATATGCCTCGCTGGGTTTATAAATATCCTTTCTTTATTGCCGCAGTCTGTCATTTTTAATATAATGATGTATAATGAATTCCAGGAGCATTGGCTCAAATATGTTTCTAGTGCTATGAAATGCTAGAAATAAAAAACAGTTTAAAAATACTGTAATAGAAAGATC
Source organism: Xenopus borealis (assembly GCA_024363595.1). NCBI lineage: Eukaryota > Metazoa > Chordata > Amphibia > Anura > Pipidae > Xenopus > Xenopus borealis. The sequence continues at coordinate 133,786,231 of CM044441.1, forward strand.
ACATTGGAAAAGAACATACTAGATGCCCAAATGGGCGCAATACAGGTATGGGACCTGTTATCCAGATTGCTCGGGACCTGGGCTTTTCCGGGTAAGGGGTATTTCTGTAATTTGTATCTTTGTAACTAAAGTCTACTAAAAAAATCAATTAAACATTAAATAAACCCAACAGGCTGGTTTTGCCTCCAATAATTATATCTTAGTTTGGATCAAGTATTGATTAAGGCACGGTTTTATTATTACAGAGAAAAAGGAAATCCTTTTTAAAAATGTAAGTTATTTGGTTAATATTGAGTCTACAAGACATGGCCTTTCTATAATTCAGAACTTTCAGGATACCAGGTTTCCAGATGATGAATCCTACACCTGTACATCAAAATATTTGCCCCAAAGTCCAGTGCAGGAAAGTTTTCAACCTCTCTGTCTTGTCTGAGAAGAGACCCTATTCTGTATTCTCTCTTGTGCTTTCATGGGATTGTAACCAGAACACAACTAGTTCTGTAACATGTTTTAATTCTAAATTTACATGGTAAATACACATGACAAGCAATGGTGGCTCCAATGTCTAAAAAGTTGTATTGATCATCATGATCTGTGGGTATTTATAACCACCAAAAATGGAAATGTATACATCAAATCATGCAAGTTTACATTAACCAGAAATGGAAAATGATTTATAAAATCATGTAATTATCTCAAGCTCGTGGTTTTGCTGATGATTTACATGTCAAAACATTCTCTGACCGCCTGAGGGATGTTTTTCTAGTAGTTCTAGAAGTTCGCATGCTGAAGGTGCTTTCAATAGTAGTTGAAATAAACATTCGCAGAACAACCTTAGAATGTAAATATTGTAACTTATTTTGATCTGCTGCAATTTAAAAAAGATTGTAAAGAAGAATCATAGATGCAGCTTATTCACCTATCAGCATAATGTAAATTCTAATACTAACAATCACCTTCAGCACCCTTAGCATTCAAGCTTCTTCTTATACAGTAGCATAATTACTTGGGGGGTCCCTGGAGCCTCAAAAAAAAGATGTTTTTCAGGCTGAAGGGGCAGGGATTTTTGTGTGAGCAAGTGCGGTCTCAAAATTACTTCTCACTCCATATGCTGTGCCTCTGACCCTCAACACTCTTATTCTCTCATCACTTCATACCGTTGCCAACAGCAAGACTTCTCTTGAGCTTCTGCGTGTCTCTGAAATTCCCTACCATGACTAATTAAACTCGCTCGTGTCCACTCCCCAATGCATAAAATTGCAGTCAAAGCTTACTGCTTTAGATTTGTCTTACACAACATATTTTCTACTAAAAATTTTCTGATCAGTTGTCCTCATACTATTAAGAAAGACTGATTTGTTAAGATTCTAACATGTCAACAGTTGCCTCACCCTTTAGGTGAGCAGATCCCTCTGATCTGTTATTCTGTAACCCCTGTTTATAAATTAATTGTAACACTTCATAAATTGCTGCTGCAAAACAAATACATGATGATGGTTTTCTCATAAAAGTAAAATTATTACTTATGTGAAACTACAAGCTTGGAGACCCTGAAAACCCAAACCATCTGGCAGATTATCTGAAATTAAAGGGATCCTGTCATGGAAAATTTTTTTTTTTTTTTTAATAGTTCTGTTCCAGAAGAATTCTGGGACAGCAGCTGGGAAATTGACAAAATGTCTAGCCCCATGTCAGATTTTAAAACTGAATATAAAAAAATCTGTTTGCTCTTTTGAGAAATGGATTTCAATGGAGCAGCACTATTAACTGATGCGTTTTGAATAAAACATGTTTTCCCATGACAGTTTCCCTTTAAGCATCATCAGTCAGGACCCCCATCTGGCCTTCTATGGACCCGCACCCTCACAGTAGATTCAGAGTCTGCTCTTCTTTTTCTCAAGCCACTATTTATAGTGAGGGTTTAAAAGTCTTACCAACTTTGGTGCAGAGGAGATATACCAGTAGATAAGTATTCAGAACGGCTTTTTTTTAGGTTGCTCAGCAGAGCTATATGATACTGCCTTTCTTGCAGACTCTTAGGCTTGTAGGTAGTTACAGTTGTTTGTATCTTGCCAACAAGAGTGAATCTCAAAAAGTTAAAGCCACCTTGGTTTGTATGCATTTCTCCTTCTCCTTGCTTCACTATAATGGAAGAAACCCTGTGGCTACTTGAAGGACCAGGGGGAACAGTGAACCCAGTGGGCTACAGACTAAATGAAGAAGGCCCTTCAGAAAAATATCTTCTTAAAAAAAGGTTAGAGGGGCACTAAAATGATGACGCTTGAGGGGCCAAACAACTTCTAGTCATACCACTGACTGACAGGGAACATTGGCTGACGTCTGAAAAAAAACAAACAAGTGAATGGGTTTGTGAAGATGACTTGCAGATCTACATTTTTAGAAACCAACAAGAAGATTTGCTTTGTAGGCTGCATAGGTGTAGTCCAACAATTTTGCACTAATTAAGCCTAATGTTTTATTGGCAGTGCCTTCCCTTTAAGCACTTTTCCAGACCTGCCTTTGTAAATTATCTGAAGGCTAATGTGCATTTTGAGTTGAGGCAACAATCCAAAGTTCTGTCTGTTCTAAATCATTATCCATGCGACCAGCAGATCCAGAAGTTTCTCATCATCCATAACTTAAACAGATGTTTTAATTTTCTTCTTTTTCTGAAAGAATCCATGCCATCCAAAATTCTATTTGGGTACCACCCCACCATTAGAAGTTCATTAGATTATGCTTCTTACAGCAGATTTATAAAATAAGACCGTTCTAACCTCTTCAGTATGGTAATTTCATGTAATGAATCATTGCCCCTCTGTTCTACATCTAGTTCTCCAAGAACCCTTTTGTTATTGAAAATAATAAAAAAAATAGAATAATCCTGCAGAGTAGATAGAATTATTGTATTGGCAGTCGTTTGCCTTGTTCTTGCGTGGATCCTTTCTTGAACGTAAGCTGTAAATCTGCTAATAATTCTGCATGTTTTGGGGAAAATAAGTGGTAAATCAGAGAAGAATGTACCTCTATGCCTACAGATCATCATGCTCTGCCAACATTGGGATTAATGGGAGGGTCCGCGGAAGAAGAGCGCTGAACCCTTTCACGCAATGTCCTACACACAACTGTACCTATTTAGCAGGCACTGTGACTGTTCTTTACAAATTAAATTACATTTTTAGAAATCATTGAAACCAGAAAAAGGAAAAATTAGCAAGGAAAAGCACAAGAATTACCAGAAAACAGAACACATAATCATTGCATCTTTTTGTAATATTGTGTTGCAGCACAAAGAAGGATTGTTTTGCTCATTTTGCATCTTTTTTTGTAATATTATGTTACACCACGAGGAGTTTTTAATGTCAACATTTTCAAGCTGTAAGGGTGAAGCTGCAGAAGACGGAAAATTGCTGCATATTTTGGGGTACACGGATGTCATGTCATTTAGAGATTGCTCTACTGGGCCCAAACTCACTGTTGTCTGTTGCAACCAGAAGAGTAATCACCCAAGTAGTATCATCCTTAAAGAAATGTTACTAAGGCACTAATTTATAAAGGTATGGGGAAAACTGTTAATGATGCTGATCTGAAAGAAAAGAACCTGCAACTTGCAGCAGGTTTTTACTTGTCTTGGGATGTTGCTCTTGAACAGTAATACCATAAGTCAAGAGTCACTAGGTCTGCTAATGGCAAGGTCTAGATCTTTCCTTAAAATAATGCTAGTGCTAGTAGGTTTGAGGTTTTGCCATTACACCCAACGAGGTCTTTAAATAATGCAAGATATTTTTTCTTGAGTTTGGTGTCATTGTGAATCCCCAAAGCCAGTGCTTTTTTTTTTTTTTTTTTAACATTTGGAGGATTGACTGGTTAAGACAGTAAAGGTTTACTAGACTGGCTAGTAAAAAAATTGATCTGTGCCTTTATTGCCCATTTCTTTTCCTTTACTACCATATAAAGTACCATTTATAGGTCTTTGTGCAAAGGACCAGTACCCTAGCTTAGAGTCCTGCAGCGGGTCGGGTACCCACGGGTTACATGTAGAAGTTCGGGTGCAGGTATAGAAGGGGGGTCAGTGGGGTTGAGGGTCGGGTCGCGGATCTTCGCCATAGAGATTTTTACTCTTTTTTCTGAGCATGTCTACTTCCGATGTTGTCACTTCCGGTTCATAATGACAGCACTTCCTGATTCTTGATCTTCACCGGGTCGCTGTTCCGGGTTGCTGATCGTGGGTACGGGTTGGGTCGCAGGTCCAATCGGGTAAGAATGCAGGTCGCGGGTCCAGGTTGCAGATTGCAGGTTGCGGATACGGGTCCCAAAAAATGGACCCGCGAAGACTCTACCCTAGCTGGAATGTAACTTTTTTCGGTGTAAGTTAAGTTAATATTGTGGTGTCATAACAGTTTTGCTCATATTCCAAATAGCTATCCAAAAAATAACATTCAGTTCTTTCCATGGTTTTACACTTTTCAACAAAGCCCCAGGTCAATGGCAACTCTTCCCTAGTTGCATTTACAAATGCTAGTCTAGTGATTCATAGTCTTGAGTTCTGGTTTTCTGCTTAGTCCCAACTATGTAGGGGAATGAGGAAGATGATGTAAGTATTAGGTGTAGATCTTGATCTCCTTTGACCTTTGTGTTCACCTGTTTATGGTTTGCAGCAGATATCTCAGTGGCCATTACCATTAGATAAAAGCCTGTCTGTATTTAGCAGAAACGGTCTTCCACCTGCTCAGAAAAAGAAGCAAATGCAATTTGATGTACCCAAAAATCGACTTAAATCTGTGTTTTGTTCATATTGGAATAATTGTCTGTGGAATGAAAAGAAAAACCATTATCATTTGTGTTCGGTGATGTGTAAAGTAATTCTGTTTCATTTCCATTTTGCAGATCATAGAAATAATAACCTTCTGTGTCTTGCTGTATTTCCTTAAAAGAAAGGGACTGAACCATATTGTGGTTTTGCTACTGCTGGTTTCACTGCTGGGTAAGTGCATTTGCTCTGTGATACAGCTTTGGGGTATTTTGTATACTAGATTTCTTTCATTTTATTTCAAGTTAGTGTGCTGAGAACAGTCAGGTTAGGTTTATATGATCAGTTCTATGCAGAGCAACATCATTAGACTTTCCTCCGCTCACTAACTTCATTTTCTCCTTACTGTAGCTGGTCGGCTGAACAAAACACCAGGTGGTGCTTTTGTTTTTAATTCTTTACTAGACGTTAAAAGGGCTTGTTCACCTTCCAAACGCTTGTTTCAATTGTTTTCAGATTGTTCTCCAGATATACTTTTTTCAATTGCATTCCTTTTTTTTAATTATTATTTATTTTTACCATTTTCCCAATAATTACATTTAATAAGTTTAAAATTGAATATCTCTGTTGTTTAAGTCTGGCAGCTCAGTGATCCAGGTGCAAATTCGGAACTATTGCAATTTGCTTATTAGTTGATCCATTTCTCGGCAGCATCTGTGGAATATTAGTGACTATTGTATCACTTCTGACTGCTGCTTTTAATGAAACTCAGGGATTCTGCTCAGCAGGGACAAAGATTCAAAGGTCATTCAGTGACCCCCCCCCCCCCCCCCCCCCCCCCCCCAGCGCCAGAACCTTGTTAGAAAGACATAAAAAAGGTGAAAAAAGTTCAGTTGTTTGCAGTTTTTCAACTTCAACTTTTAGATTTTAAACTTCAATAAAAGTCTTTGGGGGGAATGTAATTAAATTCCCAAAGAGCAAATGAATGCGCATCAATAAGATTAAAAATCCACATTTTGCAATGTAATATTGTTCCTTAAACTGTTATTGCATTGCGAATTTTAATTGCGCATTGAGACTTTTATTTGCGCATTGCGAATTTTAATTGCGCACCCTTAAGAAGTGCTTGAAGGTGTCGTAATCTTTAGGAGCAAACATAATGACTTTTTCAAGAAGTTTAAGAAGTTTTATTACATTGACTCCGCATTGGCGCAAGCTGTAAAATTCGCAAACTCTCTTCCACTGTCGGAAGTGATCGGTAAAACAGTTTCCGGTTTCGCAAAAGCTATATTAAATTCGCGCAAAGCAAAAATTGTTCGCACAGAGGCATAACTTTTCGCATTGTGAATAGTTTTTGCCTTACCGACTTATATTACTTTCCCCTGTATATTTCTTATTTTCTGCAAACAACTGAACTGAAAAAAGTGTTGGAAGGTGAACAGCCACCTTAAAAAAAAAAAAATAACAGCCTTGAGCAATTTGACATTTGTTTTAGCGGCTTATAAGTTATAAGTGAGACACAATCAGAATTTATAAATCCCTAAATGTTCAAAGATATATTTTTTTGTTTTAATAATCATTTTAAACCATTTAAGAAATTTAAGAGGGTTGCCACTTAAATGTTCTGCTTTCAGGACTGTGTCACTAAATCCTCATTTTAAATGCAATATGGGAATTAACGTAATCACTTTGTTATTTTAGCATCATTGGCAGTGATTTCTGTTAAAGCTGTTTCGGGCATGCTGGTGCTAACCTTTAAAGGGTCGATGCAGCTGACATATCCTATATTCTACGTCATGTTTGTGATAATGGTGGCGTCCTGTATCTTTCAGGTCAAGTAAGTAGTACAGTATTTTTTTTTAACTAATAAATGTGATCTTTTGTCTTGAAAGCTCTGGATGCGGCTTTCAATGTGGTTGCCTATAGTTATTACTGATTACACTGTATGAAGGATGGACAATCTCTACTTCATTCTTTATACACTCAATCCTTTTCCAAGACCGGTAACACAAAACCTGTAAGGGATTGTAAAATTATTACTGTAAGACATCATTTGTCACTCATAACTCTATCTGTCCTCAAACACACACTGATCTCTAGATGGATTGACTGATGGATAGATGATGGATGGTGAACCATGCCCTACTTACTTTTATTTTGTTTACAGCATACTTTGTAATATGCCTTTAATAAACAAACAGCACAAATAATTTGTATGTGGTGATTTCATGTTCAGAACATTAAGGGGCAAATTTACTACTGGTCAAATTTCGAATCTTTTTCAATTTACCGCACTTCGATTGCTCGAATGATCGAATAGGAATTTTTTTTATTCGATCAAAATTAAGGAAACCCAATTCAGTAGCTTTGATCTGGCGAACTAGGTGGTCGAATAAAAAATAAAGGGGAAGTACTTCGACAGTCGAATGGTGGAATATTCGAATGAAATTTTATTTGAATCGTCCGATTCAATTGAATTTGCAAAATTCACTGGTCGAAGTGGTCTTCAAAAACATTTGAGAATTCGAATGTTTTTGAAAATTCGATCGAACTTCGAATCCTTTATGTGAATTTAGTAAATCTGCCCCTTAAATGTGTATTGAAAGTGGTGGTTCACATTTAAGTTAACATTTAGTATGTCATAGAATGGCTAATTCTAAGCAACTTTTCAATCGTTTTTTTTTTTTTAGTTTTTGAATGATTTGCCTTCTTCTTCTGACTTTTTGCAGTTTTCAAATGGGGGTCACTGACCCCATCTACAATAAATGCTGTGTAAGGGTAAGGGCACATGATAAGATTCAAGGAGATTTAGTCGCCAGGCGACTAATCGCCTCTTCGTCTGGGTGATAATCTCACCGAACGGCCTTCCCGAGCCATACCGCAGGTTTGAATGAAAAATCGCTGGCAGTTTGGGGAGATTGTCGCCCAGGGAAGAGGCAATGAAATCTCCCCGAATCTTGCCGTGTGCCCTTACCCTAGGGCAGCATCGGACCTAAATACAGCCCTGGATTATTTAAATATTAGTTGGGATCAAGTACAAGGTGCTTTTCACAGGCTTTTTAAAAATGTGATGCTATACAAGTAAACACTAAACTCTGTGATTTCGTTTATGGTGAACAACAGGCTTGTGTAACGTTTAAACTAATTAAAAAAAATTGTGAGTTTGATTACTATGAAATCTATTGGCGATGGCCTTCCTGTAATTAAGAGCTTTCTGGGTAATGGGTTTCCTAATAACAGATTCTATATATATATATATATATATATATATATATATATATATATATATATATATATATATATATATATATATACATTCAGATAACATATGCTGTTTACCTGTAATGTGTATGTGCTTCAAACGCTCATTTGTAATTCAATATTCATTATGTTTGTACTTAAGAAGTAATAGTTATAGGGCAAATAATATTTCACCCAGCCAAAGGTATGAGGTAATAGAGCGTGCATTCTGGTTGGGGATAATAGTAGTATTTCTTTTTTTTTTTAAATTGCCCCCTGCCAACGCTAGGACACTTGCCCCAGAAGGGAGCTCATATTGGAGCACACATGAGTGAACACAATGAGTGAATGCCGCAACTTGCTCATAATGTGCATGCTCAATATTAGCGATGGGTGAATTTATTTGCCAGGCTCGATTCATGGTGAATTCCAGTGTTTTGCTGCCGGCGAATAAATTCTTGAAATCACCCTTGAAAATTTGCCAGCGTCTGGATTTGGCATTTTCACCAATGAATTTTCGCTGCCATCCAAAAAAACGACGCCCACGTCCAAATATGGACGCCCACATCAAAAACGAGACGCCAGCTCCATTTCGCAATTTTTTTGGCAAAACGGGACAAATTAGCCCATCGCTACACATTGGGGCAGATTTACTAAATTCGTGTGAAGAATTCTAAATTCGATCGAATTGTAGAATGAATCTGCCCCATTATGTCATAAGCTCATTATGTGCATGTAACTACTGTTACCCTAACCAGAATGCTTAGAATGCTTGCTCTATTAGCCCACATCTTTGGTTGGGAAAAATATTTTCGGCCAAAGGGTGCTCTTTAATCACATGTCCACTCTGAGAGATACATGTTTCTGTATCTAATACTCCCTTTTTCCATTTTGTTTTTTTCTCCCTAGGTTCCTGAATCAAGCCATGCAGCTATATAATGCAACTGAAGTGGTGCCAATTAACTTTGTATTTTTCACAACAAGTGCAATTCTGGCAGGTATGGATCAATGGGCGGTGACAGGGTTTGGCTTTTCCTTTCTAAATTAATTTATTATGTAGTTGATTTCTGAAGCTACCTTTATTGATATGGGATAGTTTTGCAAAAAAAAAAAAAAGAAGCTTGGGTTGGGACTGATATCAACATTGTTGAGTGCAGACAGTTAGAAGCACTAGGTTGCAGATGAACAGGCTGGAATATATTCTGGTGGTAAAGGGCATTGTATACTGGTACTACCCAATATTTTGATTTTCTAGAGAATATTTCTGTCTTATGCAAGCAATTGAGATATTACTTTATATTTAGTATAATAGGACTTTAGATGGGATACTAAAAGGGTAATTGGGGTACTCTTCCTTGGATCTCTGCCAAGAAAGGCTCTGCCTCCAAAATGAAGAACTGAGGTATTGTACAGCAGGGGGATTGAGTTTCAATTCCTTGTCATTGGCCCACAGGCTGGGACTTTATTAATATAAGTTTTAATCTTAATTGTCCTGAGACCCCTTTCCCTTATCTCCCCTCCCCCCACTACATTATGGGTAATCTATGGTTTGCGTAGACATTGAGTTTATATTGACTGGACAGAAAGTAAGCATGATATGTTGAGTATAAGCATCATCAAGTAGTTACTTAGGTTTGCTTGTTTGCCCCGTGTAGGATAGGGGCTAGCAGCCCCTGGTTACGGTGGCCATTGTTGATGTTAATGCTTGCCAGGAGATTCAATAAGCATTTATCTTGGAGGGAAAAGCAAATTAAATCTGGAAAAGATCTTTCCAGGAAAGATCATTCATTTCAATACACACGTGTAGTCGTCAGATATACAGGTAGAAACAATAGAATTCTACCTGTATCTGCTGATTCAGCACTAACAATGGCTGATGATAGGGTACCTTCAAAGGCCCGATTGACGAGCCGACTGATATCCAAATCTTCTGCTGATATCAGTTGTCTTGTCTCCCTCCATACACAAACCGAATATCATATGAAAATTTGTTTGTACAATATTATTGGCGTGTCTATGGCCACCTTTAGATTGCATTAGAATTGTTTGCACACAAACTCATTTTAGTTCATCTCTACCTGTCAAAGCTGTTCAATGAAAGAGTTAAGAGTTCCAATACAACAGTTGAGACCATCTGTGTTTAAAAACTTAACAAATAAGGAAAAGACATGATGGTTATTCCAGTGTTTTCTTTTTTTTCATTTGTTCCAGGAGTAATATTTTACCAGGAATTTCATGGTGCTTCCATATTCAATATTTTGATGTTTATCTTTGGGTGAGTCAAATTATCGAACCTGTCTTATGATAAAATGTTCTTGCAGCCCATCCCATCCACCCTGTTCATTTATCCCTCATTTGACCACTTGCTCTTGACAATATCTCCCTTACCGAATATCAAACCGATGACAACACACTTTAAGTAGATGTGCCAACATCAATTAGCTGATTGGTTATCCATTATCCTAGTGCAGAGACTGAGTATAGAAAATATTTTATAACCTGTGAACTCTGTACGTGAATCTTATGCTTTGGAATCTATGATTTGTGGATGCACCTAGTATTTCTTAATTAATAAAATCAAAGATTATAAAAACATATTTTTAGCGAGTCTGGTGGATATCCACATTTTTCACTTGAGAATTAGGAAGTTGTGCAATGAATGTAAAGCTGAAAGATACACCTAGATCAAAAAAAAAAAAAAACAATTTACAAATTGTTTTCAGGTGTAAATAAAACCTGTTTTGTCTTGAGCCACTACAAGTGAAAGCAATAATAAACAACAATAAATATATTGTAACTTTCACAGGTCCATAAATATTTGGACTTTTTTTTCTCATTTTTGTTCTTTACATTACAGAACTGCAGACTTCCAGCTTTAATTCAGTGGGTTGAACAAAAAGATTGCATAAAAATATGAGGAACTAAAGCTTTACTTTATTTTAGGGGCTCAAAAGTAATCGGACAATTGACTTAAAGGGGGATTAAACCCCCCGGCGCTAAACCCCTCTGCCCCCCCCCTGTAAGCCTTCCTCCCCCCCGGCCTACCTCTCCCCTGGAGGCAGTGTGATGACTTGGGTGTGCATGGCTGCCAATGGCACTGGGACGCGTTTATCCATGATGTGACACAGGACAGAAGCAGCTAAATGAATTCTGAGGTGTTCAGAGACATACTGTCCATACAAATCCAGCTAAATGTGGTCAAATTAATTGGGAAGCATTTCATAATACAGATGGACATTGACCCAAAACATACAGCCAAAGCAACTCAGTAGTTTATTAAAGCAAAGAAGTGGAATATTCTTGATTGGCCAAGTCAGTCACCTGATCTGAACCCAACTGAGCATACATTTCACTTGTTGAAGACTAAACTTCGGACATAAAGACCCACAAACAAACAGCAACTGAAAGCCACTGCAGTAAAGGCCTGGCAGAGCATTAAAAAAGAGGAAACAGAGAATCTGGTGATGTCCGTGAGTTCAAGACTTCAGGCTGTCATTGTCAGCAAAGGGTTTTCAACCAAGTATTAGAAAATAACACTTTATTTTCAGTTTTTTAATTCGTCCAAATACTTTTGAGCCCCTGAAATTAAGTGATTGTGTTAAAAAAGGGCTTTAGTTCCTCACATTTTTATGCAATCTTTTTGTTCAACCTGCTGAATTAAAGCTGAAAATCTGCAGTTCAACTGCCATGTGAGTTGTTTTGTTTACAATTCATTGTGGTAATGTACAGAACCAAAATTAGAAAAAAAAGTTGTCTGTCCAAATATTTATGGACCTAATTGTATATATATTTACAAACATACATATAACTGAGCCCTTTGACAAGTTGTAATATAAGCATAAGTCTGAAATTCTTTCTTTGCCTCATGTTTTTAGAAATGGACAATGTGCCACTTCATCATCTTCAAACAGTCAACTTAGACTGTATGTTTATTTTTGCAGGTGTTTTTTGTCCTTCTTTGGGGTGGTCCTGATATCCAAAAACCAAGAAAAGCGCGAGCCCCCAGAGCCCTTCATTAACATTGGTGAAATCCCTGGTACGTATCACACCGAGGATAGTCACAGGGGGGGCATTTGGCTGCATTTTTCTGGAAAGCTTATCTGTGGGCAAATCTTAATAATTAATGGAGACTATGGAAGAATGTCCCATAGCCATGGTTATCAGCCGGTAAAAATCCAGCCAGTCAGTAGTCCTGCTCTTGGGCCATACTCCCCATTAACACGCATTTAAATAAAATTGAAGGCAATCTTTTTCAAGCCTTATAGATATGTTGTGATAAGAGCTAGTGGGGAAATTCCATGTGTGGAGGTACCCCAACTGTACAGTTATACCTCAGATATAAGATCTGCAACTATAATTTCAACTAGGGTTGTGCAATAAATATTTATAAATTACATTAGTGTATTAGGACATGGTAAATATCACATCAGATGGTATATTAAGTGCCCCAGGCAGAGCCGTGTATGTGCAAGTCTTATCTTGTGGGGTCCGGAGCATGGGGATTGGTGCACGGGAGATTTAAGGAGTTGGCAAATCTCCTCCATGTTCCCAGTACTTTCAAACCCATTGTTATGTGGCTGGGCAGCAAGTCACCCCTAAAATTCTGCTGCCCTAGGCCCGGGCCTTTGTGGTATTTGAACAAATCCAGGCAGGCCTGCTCCCAAGTACTTTATTTCTCTTATCTCTTGGTTTTGTTGTCCTCATCCCTTACATTTACATTCTTCACTTCCATAAAAATCTCTTGTTCTCTGTTCTCTGTTCACCTTGCCCAGGTGCTATAATGCACATGTGTGATTTGGATAAGAAGTGCAAATTCATTATAGCTCCTGGGAAGATATTACTAGCACAATTATGGCCTGACAGGGGAGAAGGCAGGCCAATAGGTACATGCAAATGAAACATTGCCTGGGTTTTCTGGTGTCCCACTGGGACTGACCCTGTGTAAGTGCATATAAATCAGGGTAACTGATTTGTTATTCATTAGACCATATTATAACTAAATGATGATGTATTGCAGTGAAATCCTTTGGATGCTATTCAATCAATTGGAGGCCTGTATTCAATGTTCCCTGTAAGCTCTGAACTTGGGCAACAGCTGCTAAAGTCATGGCTACCCTAGAATGGTAAATGAGTATGTGCTCAAGAAAACCTGCACTCACTGGGGGATTCCGCTGGTACATCCAGTAACCTTAGTGAAGGACTGTATGGGCCTATGGGCAATGAATAAAGTTGTCTAGGGATTAAAGAAAATGGTAATTTGGGACTGGCAAATAGAATGAAGTTAAATAATAATATTTTCTCTCTCTCTTTGCAGGGAAGGAAACAGTCAATGCAATCCAGCCAGAATCGAGCTGCATGTCATATGGGACCATGTCAAATTAGTTACTCATCAGCAGCCAAAGCCAAGATGAAAGAAAATGAAATTGGGTCATGGAGGGGATAGAATTTATTTATCGCCTCTGATTTTCAGCTCTGTGTCATGCCTGCATTCAAACACTTTATGTTCCGTTCTTTTTTCATGTGTGCAACCAAAAAAATAATGTTATGTTTTCCTGAGGGCCTTTCATGTCATTCTGGCTTGATATTCGATTGCAGTCATCCTATGTGGCTGTACTGCCCCTGTTTGATCAATGACAAATCCTAAGCAGTTCCTACTGGCTATTTATATTAATGTATATTTATTTTTGGTAAAGTGTTTTTAATGAAGAAAGACGGGCTACATAGGAATCCTTTTTGGCGCTGCATTGTATGGTCCTGCCCTAGGAACGGTAATACTGGGTAGCAAATGGCCCTTAATGGTGAGGCATTAGTTTCAGTATTTACAGTTATAGCTCCACCAACAGGTTTGGTGCAGGAACTGGAAAGTCACTTACTGCTATTATGAATTGTGAAGCTCAGCAGGAAGCCTGTGTTGAATTAGATGCTTTCAGGCCACATATAGATAATTGTCCAGTGTTCTTCCAGAAGAGCATGCATAAATGTGTCCAGTAGCTGATAATAGCCACCGATGTATAAATATACACTGGCTAAAGATTTAGGCACCATGACTGATTCCGCAACCCAATGGCCTAATCAATTAATATATATTATAGGGTCTTATTCATATATTAGTTGGGTGAACTGGAAAAATATCTTGGTGATGGATGCAGGCTACAGCCAACAGGTCTGTACTAAACCACGTGAGCAGATAGCTGACCCAAGGGCCAAATGATTGGATGAGCCTGATTTGGCCAGCTCAGTTTATTTCTATTGGTTGATAGTGGGGTTATTATTGGAAAAACAGAGATAAATGGGAGGAACGAATATCCTCGACTATGCTACTTTAAAAACAACCCCCAAAGCAAATGTGTAAACAGGGTGTTTATTTTGACCTGTTTTCCATTTAATTCATTTTTCTATTTCATTTGTGGTTGTGTGCTCCGAACTTAACTTTTTTGTCCACGCCACAATTTGTGTTTTCTCTATGCCCAGAGCTTAGAGAGAAAATTAGTCTTGACCTCTGGGCATTAAAGGGACAATAAAATATAGTTGTACATTGTAACATTTCCTTAGAAGATATTGTTATAACCCAATACAAATAACAGAGGTATATCGGATAACAAAATACCCAATCCTTGTTTTACACAGCACAATATTTTTGGGAGCATAAACCCTTGTTCAACTTGAGTAAGGGCTGTAAGGCTTATGCTGAACATACATTTTGCCTTTATGTAAACAAGGAAACTGAAGCTACTCCATGTTGCTAGGTAGATACTTTAAATCAGCAGTGCATGGAAAATCCCCTGCACAATGGAATCTTGAAGAGTGGGCTTTGTATAGTGGTAATCTCATTAGACCAAACATGGAGTAGCTTTTATTTTCTTGTTTAGCTAAAATTATTTAAAAAAAAACAATAGCTTATTCATGATTAAAACAAATCATGTTTTTGCAAATCATAAATACTTCTGTCAACACCAGTTTTCTGTTCTGGCACGTGGGGGGGTTAATTTAGGGAAATATGTCAGCTGCTGGCAGAGCAGGAGGGAAGGAAACGCTTTGCTCACAAGTGCAATGCATCTGTAAAGTGCAATTTTTTTGTTTACATTTTAGAAGAATGTTTTTACAGAAAAGAGGAAAATGATGTTTAAAATATTTTTTTAAACAATTAACTGTTAAATAGAACCAGAAACTAGAACCTGCTGTGATCTGTTTACATCTGCTGTTTATGCCCGAACATTAAAATAATGCAGTTATACAGAGAACGTAGGACAGGTATGGGATCCCTGATCCGGAAACCCTTTATCCAGAAAGATCCGAAGTATTTAAAGCCCATTTCCCATAGACTCCATTATAATCCAAATGTTTAAAATGTATCTCCTTTTTTTCTCTGTAACAATAAAACAGTTGCTTGTACTTGATCCAAACTAAGATATAATTAATTCTTACTGGAAGCAAAGCCAATTTATTTGGGTTATTTAATGTTTGCATAATTTTCTAGTAGAATTAAGGTATGAAGATCCAAATTATGAAAAGATCCCTTTTTTCAGAAAACACCAGGTCCCAAACATTCTGGATAATGGGTCCCATACCTTCATAAGAAATATGTATCCATTTTGGGCTCTACAAAGTACCTGTGGGAGGTCAGAAAGTTATTTGGACATAGTCTTCCTTACATTTAAACACAATGGGCCCCTTCCAGTCAAGTCCCCCTCCCTGTGGATGACAGGGCCAGGCCAATTGGTAGACAGAGTAGGCACATGCCTAGGGCGCAAAAGCAGGGGGCACCAGACATACATGGTGCACCTTCTCTGCCTCTCCTACCCCCTTGTCTGGTCTCCGGTTGCTGCTCTTGCTCTTTCCGTCTCTTGTTGCATGCGGGCGTGTCTTTTTTGTGCATACACTCTTGCATCCTTTTTGTGCATGCACTCTTGCAACCTTTTTGTGCATGCACGCTTGCATCCTTTTTGTGCATGCACACTTGCGTCTTTTCGCGAATGCGGGTTGGGCACTACTACTGGCCAGGCTGCCTAGAGCGCTTAGCTAGGTTGGCACCGGCACTGGTGGATGCCATCAATGCTCCCCCGCCTGTTTAGAGCCACCAGTCTGCAGCAGTACATAGGAGGTATTAGGTGTCTGTCACTGTGGGGGAGATGGACATTGGAGACATGGCCCTAATATAATGAGGTGGACCAAGAGGACCCCAGTCGACCCAAGTCCAGCACTGCCTGAGACAGTTCATTAAGTTTCTTAGCCCAGGGAGGAAGAAAAGTGAAAATAATTTCTTCTCCTCCCGCACTGATTTGAGTTTAAGGAAGAAAGTGTAAAAATAAGTCATGCTTTGTTTGCACTGTTAAATAAAAAACATCAAAAATGTACATTATTTATTTTTGCTCTTTTTATTTATCTATTTTTGCCCTGGTACCCACGATCGGATCAGCCCGATATCACCCATCTCAATGTGCTCATATTAGGGAGAGATCTACTTGTTTGGAAACATCGACAAACGAGCGGATCTCTCCATGTATGACAAGCTTTAGAATAGGTCCACATACCATACTAATAATAGGGTTATTGAGCACTGAATGGCACAGGGGAAATAATAGGGTATGGAGAATAAAATTGCATAGGAGATTTAAGACCTATAACATACTAGTAAATTGCCACCCAGTATAGAGGAAATCCAATAGTAATGAGTACAGTACAGTAAATTGCGGGAGACTATTAATGTGGGATTGATTACATGGTGTTAAAATAGTTTCACTTTTGCAGTTTTGCTTTGGGACCCCTATAGAAAAGGCTTTGTTTAATAAACCTTCTAAGCCTCATTTCCAGAGCTCAACTTTTGACTGTGGGTCTTAAACAATTGTGTAAGTGTATCTGTATGATGTATTGCAAGTGTATATGGAGTACTGAATTACTGAAAGGGCAAATAAATTGAGTGTTAAGCATATACAGTAGTTTTAAGGTCTTTTCACATGCATTTTGGTGTGGGTGCCCTTTAGGTAAAGCTTCACATCAGTATTACCCACAATTAGCACTGACCAAAATATCCAACGGAGTTGCTGTTATTAATATCATTGCGACTTTATTGGAAACATATACTGTGGCCGCATTGATATTAATAACAGCGACTCCGTTGGATATGCTGGTCATCACTAATTGCGGGTGAAGCATTGCAAGTTTCAGACTGAAGTTGCCGAACTTCTTCAAGAGCAGCGACCAGGCCCTGACTGGGTTCTGGCAAATGCCAGAGGGGCTGCTATAATTTGCCATAGAAAGTCAGTATTTAGTGGGCTGGTGGGGGCTGTTTGGGCCTATGTTCCTAAAATGCCAAGGCCTGTTTTAATTCTCAGTCCGGACCCGCCAGCAACTGATTTGGAAACGTTACTACACAAGGGTGAGCTCCGCCATGGACAGATCCTTATTTGGTCCCCTCTAGGTAAAGCTTGACTCAGCGCTGCCATCAGAAATTATAGGGTACCATATTACGTAGTATCCTCCTCAAAGGGCCCCAACTAGACCCCCTGCCACTGACAAATAAATGAAATGTGTTTATACTTGAGTAATCCAATAAATATTAGTGAGATGAACTCACCAAAATGCATGGGGACTTGCACATGCCCCAGACCTTCAGCTTAAGGGAGGTTCCAGGAGATTCTTAATTCATAGTTACCAGGCTGGCACAGAGGTGGACCATCAAAACAAAGTGGTGCAGGTAAAAATATATTTATTTCAGTGAAAAAACATTTTACATGTTTTGTGCCAGTCTATAATTAAGTGCCCAGGGTTGGCCTGGAAAAAAACCCAGTGGACCCCACCCCACGTGTGCCCACACCACTCTCCCTGCCTGCCTGAAACTGTGCTCCCCCATCCTGATAGCAGTATAGCAGTTATGTGCTGGGGGAGACGGAGGGTTGTATCTGGCACTGGAGCCCATGGAGTTGGTGACACAGGTGTCACTACATCATACCATGGTAGGATGTTTTCGGACATTGTAGCAGCAATTCTGTTTCAGCAAAATAATAAAAATAATAATAATGTGTGCACAAACTAAAGCCCATGCAGAATTGCTTTGCAGAGATGAGTTGAATAATGTCACCTGTACAATGCTGGACCTCAGCCCACTGAAGTGAACACAACTGTGATGAAATGAAACTCTGAATCACACCAGGCCTAAGTGGCTAACATCAGCAGTCAAACTTTCATGTATGAATGGAAACAAGACCCACAAACAATGATCTAACTAATGTAATGCCTTTTCCGTTATTATAACTTAATGCCCTTGGGGAAGCAATATACTTTTGACCATATAAGGTACTACATCACTATTGCCACTACTTTGTCACTTTTAATAATCTTACTATAAATAGAGATCTAAGTCTACAGAGAGAGCTTTTTACGGACATTTTTAATTTGTCTGATGTTTTGTATTTTTATTGTTTGCTCTTTATTTTGGCAAGGTGGCTTTCCTTCCCTGAACTTAAATATGTTAAATGAGAACTAAAGCTTAACTAAAGAACTAGACTAGAAATGTTGTACATGAGTACAGTGTTGGACTGGCCCATAGGGATACCAGGAAAACTCCCGGTGGGCCCAGGTGTCAGTGAGCCTCTTGCTTCTAACAATTTGGCCTATTTCATGTTCATTCCCTATTTCTTTATGTGGAAAAAAGAGGCTTAATAATGGAAGAAGATAGTATAGTAAGTAGATCTAAAAGAATAGGAGAATAAAGAGGTTAAGTGAGGAGAGGAGGAATAATAGTTAACATTAAATAAGCCCAATAAACTGGTTTTGCTTCCAATAAGGATTCATTATATCTTAGTTGGGATCAAGTACAAGCGACTGTTTTATTATTACAGAGACAGTGGCGTAACTACCGGGGGTGCAGGCGGTGCGATTGGACCAGGGTCTGCAACCCCTTAGGGCCCCCAGCAGCACGTGAGCCACTGAATCTGGGCCGACAATCGCGTATGGAGGGTTACGTTACTGTACAGAGAAAAAGGAAATACTTTTTAAATTGGATTATTTGGATAGAAATGCAGTGGTGTAACTACCAGGGGAGTAGGGGGTGCAATTGGGCCAGGGCCCGCACCCCCTGAGGGCCCCCTGGCAGCTCATGTGGCCCTGATTCTAACGGGATTATTGTAGATTCCGTCCAAGGAGGCGGGTGGGGGGCTTGGCTGCACGTCCCGTGCCAGGGTCCAACACCCACTAGTTACTTTACTGTACAAATGGAGAGCATGAGAGACGCCCTTTCCGTAATTTGGAGCTAACTTTATTTGGAGCTTACCTGTATAAAGAAAATATATCATTTGAAACAGTAAACAGGGAAGAAAGGTTAGATCAAGAGAGTGTACATCAGTCAAAGTGGAGAAAGTTGCTCATCTTCAAAGGCGGCTACAGAAACTAAGTTATTTGTGAAAAGTAAAGGATTGCAACATAGATGGTGAAATAGATACAGATGGCATGGTGGGCCTTAAAGAAAGTTGGACTGCATTCAAATCTAGTGGTATTGGACACTAAACCTCCATAGTCTGCAAGGGAAGAAGTGTTTATGAATGGAAGTTAGAAACATGCAGGCTGTTAAGATGTGTAGATAAAATTTATTTTACATAGACAAAAAAGCAGCACATCGGATATACAATCTGCTCTGGCCCGGATTTGTGGAAAGGCCACTTAGGCCCTGGCCCAGGGGGCAGGATTTTGGGGGGCAGCATGCTGCCCAGCCGCACCCACATTGGTTCAGAAACACTGGGGACACGCTGGAGATACGTTTTTTAAATTTCCCATGCGCCAATCCCCATTGCTCTTGTCCTGATGATGAAAATTCGCGAACAAAGGGCAGAGTATGGGGGCGACGAATGGCAGTGGGCCTAGGGGCACCCACAATGTAAATCCGGCCCTGAATCTACTGTAGGATTTTTGGACACATTACTGATAAGCTTGAACGTTTGTGAGTCACTGCCCTACTGCACTAGGGTCATTCAGATGCATTGCTGTTAAAGCCAAACCCAAGCTGCTGGCATGGGGAGTACAACTGGGGTAAACGTGGTGTATCCAGAAGCAGATTTCTCCTGTAAGGGGAACACTTACAAAATCCTTCTATAAATACTGATATAAATCACAGCCGTTTTATAAAAGCAAATAAGGTATAAATGTATCGCTATTATATGCATTAACAAATTACATGTTTACAGAAAGATTGCCCCAATTACAATGTGCAAAACAGAATCCAATGACTTATGAGTATAATCAAAGCCTTTTATTTAAAAAAAAAACCAAAACACCATCTGTTTCTCATTTATGCTCTTATTGTAACCTCAGACATTGCCCATCTAACAGAAGTTTCCATTGTACTGTATCCTGTACCAAGGAATTCTGTACAAATGGTTTATTGCCTTGGTACAGTTCTTTAGAGAAAGCCTATACCAATCCACTGAAATGACCCAAGCTGTTAGTTTGTCAGTTTCAAAGAACTTTTAGTCTCCACTGGGACATTAGAAAAACGAGAAAGTGTTGGCTTTATGGGAATTAATGATTGAGGATGATTTGTTAGTTTCACTGGATGATAGATCAAATATTCATGAGATGTCTAATACCATCCTGCTGCTGGAATCTGTGCCATATCAGTATGCACATACTAATGGGTTTCTACGTTAATTTTTTCCCCAATCAGGTCCATTCTGAAAAAGGTTCAGTAAGCAGGACAGTCTTTAGAAATAGAGCCTGAGTAAGACAGACTTTTCTGGAACTATTATTTATATGTATGTCTGTCCAGCCTATGGCCCCTTGTTGTAGTACAGCTCCTGGTGTCCCTGCTAGTGTTGATTGCTTAGAAAGCTGTTTCATTTAGATTTTATTATTTATGTCAGCAAATATGTGTATTTATAAAAATTTGAATTTCTGATTAAAGCTACAAGGTAAGAGAACACAGAAACCATGACTAGTCTTTATGGCATCAGAAATGCAACTTGTATCTATTCCCACACTGTTAGGAATCCTTTCCAGCTCTCTGTCTCTGAAGAGAAGTAGAAGTCCAGTTTAGTTCTTTACAACTGGTTGTTACGATTGGTATCCCAAACCCAGAATAAACCCCAAAGTCCCAGTCGAGGCTCAGCCTTCTGCCTACTTTGGTGCCGCTAGGTCATAGTGGGAAAGGACCAGGGAGAGAGTTCTGGACAGGCAAGGAACCGCACATGGTACAGGAATGGAGAACAAGAAGCATAGTCGGGGTCACAGACCAGGTCAAAACCAAACAAGAAAAGCAGTACAGATTCAGAAACTGAGAGAGTAGTCTGGGTCACAGGCCTAGTCAAAACACACCAATATCGCAGTACCAGACAGGAATCCAAGAGAGTAGTCAATGGTCAGGACAGGCAGTGGACTAGATGAAAACGGGAACAGACGGGGTCAGCAAAAACTCAGTACAACAGTAGAAAGAAACTTAAGAAAAGACCTTTACGTTGGGCAAAGTACAAATGGCGCCTGTGTCTTCAAATATTTGTATCTCACGCCAAAGCGTGATGACATCATCTGCACCACCACTCAAACCTGGAAGTCAGTAACATGGCTATCCTTTCAGAATGAGCATCGGCGCACATGAAGAAGGATGCTAGACACACCTCCAGGGCTGGATTTACATTGCGGGTGCCCCTTAGGGTTGCCACCTGGCCGGTATTTTACCGGCCTGGCCGGTATTTTTGATGGCTGATCCCAATGTTATTAATAGGAAAAAAAGCTAAATATATAGGAAGGCCGGTATTTTTTTTAAGAAAAGGTGGCAACCCTAGTGCCCCTAGGCCCACTGCCGTTCGTCGCCCCCATAATGTGCACTTTATTTGCAGATTTTCATCATCAAGAAGAGAGCAATGGGGATTGGCACATGGGAAATGTAAAAAACTATTGTATCTCCTGCGTATCCCCAGTGTTTCTGGTCCAATGTGGGTGTGGCTGGGCAATGCCGCCCCCTAAGATCCTGCCACCTTAGACCCGGGCCTAGATGGCCTTTCCAGTAGTGATGGGCGAATTTATTCGCCAGGCGCGAATTCGCTACGAAGTTTGCGAAACGCCAGTTAAAATTCGCTGGCGTTTTTAAAAATAAAAACCTAGTCATGCACCGAAAATTACGCGGCGTGCGTCGAAAATGATGCAATGTGCGCCAAAAATGTTGGAAATTCGCTAATTCTTCGGCGAACAGAAACGGGATAGATTCTATCACTACTTTCCACTAATCCGGGCCTGCACACCCCTGCTAGACCATCAGGATGAGTTCTCACACTGGTATTCAAGGTGAAGTCTACCCACTGGTGTAGAAAAGGGCAAAACTATCCTGGTTTCTTGCATCTCTACCTCTGCTTCCAAATGACAAGATTTCATTAGCTTTTGCAACTGCTACCTGACACTGAACCCAGTTTTTTAGTCTCTTGTCTCCTATTATTCTAAGGTCAATTAGATTTGAACGGTCACCTACAAGTGATAATAACACTAACATTCCAAGCCCTTCACTCCTCTGCTTCTCGCTACATTTCTTCTCTTGTCTCACAACTGCAAAGTTTGTGAGAAATCGGGCCTTCTGTAATATACTAGAAGTTGAACTGACCCCTTAGTAGACTTTATTATTGACAGTCTCCACACTCAATTACAATTTCACACTCTCTTCTAATTTTAGTATTTGTGTGCTTGTCACATTTGCATAATGCATGGTTATATATCAATGAATAGATAAAAAAAAACAGAAAGCTTTATGTATCATGTCGGAATCGCTATTCGGACTGTGAGGTTTATTAGGTCAACCACAATGGGTTTATACTTGCTAAGACTGAGCACTTTATCGTTATTGTCCCACAGTGCAACACATCCGAATATAACTCAC
The DNA here is from genome assembly GCA_024363595.1 of Xenopus borealis. NCBI lineage: Eukaryota > Metazoa > Chordata > Amphibia > Anura > Pipidae > Xenopus > Xenopus borealis. The sequence goes on from CM044441.1 coordinate 133,809,072, forward strand.
ACTGATCTCTAAATGACACAATTTTACAAAAATATCTTTTAAGGCAACTTTACTGTATGTAAGAATTCAGTTACATGTATGGGGTCCGTTATCTGGAAGCCCTTTATCCAGAAACCTCCAAAATACAGGAAGGCTGTCTCCTGTGGACCCCATTTTAATCAAATAACTAAAAAAATAATTATGGAAAGACCCCAGGTTCCAAGCATTCTGGATTAAAGATCCCATAACTGTAAATACAATTTCATGGCTATAATGGTACAACAACTCAACAATGTCATCAATTTATACTTTTTCTACATCCATTATACAAGTTTTGCTTGATTAATTATACATTGCATTTTTATAAAATTTCTGGGGGGGGGGTGCCTTCCAGGGACCTTTCTATTATGTAATGTGCATGCGTTAATTAGAGAACAGATGTTAATATTAGCTAATTTGTGTTACACAGGGTTCTGGGTAATTAATGTGTTATTGAAATGTTTGTTGGTATTGATATTATTAAACCGCTGAAGAAGTGCCAAGACTAGGCATGAAATGCGTCATCTTATGTTCCTTCCAACTGTATTTTCTGGAGCATATCCAAGATTGGGCAGTTGCTGTTGTGGATAAATTAAAGCCTGCCAGCATTACATCATATGTTAATAGTAGGTTGGTTTGAGTATCCAGGCTATGGGCTTTTATTTGGAGAGTCCTTGGACTACTACTAATAATAATATACGGTTTGTTCTTGCACCTGTGTAGGTACTGCTGTTTCCTCCCACAGTCCAAAAACATCCAAACAGGTTAACTCGGTTCTTCTAAAACTGTTTCTTCAGATTCATTCAGTCCCAAATATAAAGTTCCACTTTTAGGACTGAAACAAAACTGACGGCTCCAGAGGATGAATTTGTACCCAAACGGCCCTTGAAACATGAGTTCTGAGGGTCCACAAAACAATGTTCTGTAATTGGATTAAACTGAAATGGATTAGAGTTATTTTCCGCTAAAATAGTTTGAGTTCACTGTGTCCCTATCTCGAATAGTTTCAGTGCCAGTCGTGTATTAGTCAGTTCTTAGAATGATTTGCTCGGTGGAACATTTCATTATAATTAGCACATTCTCTGCCTTTTCCCTTTTCAGAAGCCTTTCTGGTGAATACTGTGAAATTTTTAGCTGACAACTGGAAAAGTTCAAAACCTTTCCCAACGCCCTTTAACTGCCAGATACCATCACTCCGTGTCATTCTTTCTACTTATTCATTTTGCATAGTTGTCCAAACTTTTCTCATTATAACTCTTATAAGTTAGTGATTTGCCTCCTGCTATATGTGTGTAAAATAAAAACATTGCTTTAGGAATCAGGAGAAATCACAGTCATGGGCATCTCACCGTTAATTGAAAAATAGCTTTGAAGCTCTTGGGAACAGGATCCTTATACCTCTTGATTAACTCCTATATTATTTATCCTCACCCGTTTGTGTTTATGAACACAGTGCGCAATAAAAATGGTAGATTGTGGCCATTTTTTGCAGTTTGAACGCTGTGTTCTGCTTTGAAATGACTCCTGGTGGCTTTTATTTCATATCTTGCCCCCAGGGCTGGCATCACAATTCACGGGGCCCTGTAGGAAAAAGAATTCTGGGCCCCCTCATAAGTAGAAAAACAGCATTGGTGGCCAGCCTCACCACTAGTAAAAAAACTTGTTGGTGGGTAGAGCTCTCCCCAAATGAAAAGAAAACATTGTCAGCCAGGCCCCCCACAAGTAAAAAAAAAAAAAAGCCCATTGGTGGACAGGGGACCCTCCCTAGGAGCTAAAAAAAAAACATCATTGCCTTACAAGTTTTTTTTATTTTTTAAATAACATTGTTGGCCAGGGTCCCACCATAAAGTTAAAAAAAAACATTGGAGGCCATGGGTTTAAAAACGAAAAGACCATTGATGTTCAGTTTAATTTACCTTTCAGGTTTTCTAACCTACTTCGACTCAACGCAGGTTTTAGCTCCTACTTTGGCCACCTTGGCTCCTACTTTGCAGCTTTGACTCCTACTTTGGCAACTTTGGCACCACAAGGGGGGCCCAGCTAATCCAGGAAGCGCCACCTGATGGTGGTCCTGCTTGCCCACAATAGTATGTGAGTCTTAGAGGCATATTTACAATGCTGCGTAAAAAACAGTGGGATAATTTACTACACATCGCCATGCTTTGACAAGTAAAAAATGGCGTACATTGTTAATTTTCTTAGTCACTTCCACTGGAAGCAATGTAAAATAACAACAGGCTTCGCAATGCATAAAATTGCACGCACTTTGATAAATTCACCATTTATGTCACACAGCTTTTTACACAATTTTTTCAGCGAATTTCATTTCATACAGCATTATAAATATGCCCCTTACTATCTTTAACTTGTCATCCCAGAATCATTAACTATATAACTACTAATTGGCTACTAAGGATACTATTAATGTGCAAAGTACAATCCACCATGTTTTTGGTGTTTTTTCCCATAATGCAATATTCCCATATATATATACAGTATATGTGCAGTTGCTGCAAGTTGCTACCAAATGTAGCATTTGGCTCTACACAAGTTACTTTAGGACATGAAGGAAAAAGTGTCACCCATTTATAAATGCCACATAAACGACATCCACATCAGTATGAGAACACAGCAGAGTATGTGCACTCACTGCCACTCACCTTATTTTTTTTTATATCGAGCATCTATGTAAATTGTAGGGATGCAATCAATCCAGGATTCGGTACATGATTCATCCAAGATTCGTTCTTTTTTAACAGGATTTGGATTCGGATGAATCCAAGTGTCTGACCGAACCGAATCTGATTTTAAAAAAAATCACGTGACTTTTCGTCACACTAATTCAAAAATGTGGTAATTGTGCTGTTCTCTTTCTCCCTTTTCACTCTCATTTACATATGCAAATTGGGGTTCAGATTTTATTTAGTTTATTCGGCTGAATCTTTCACAAAGGATTTGGGATTCGGCCGTATGCTAATATAGTGGATAAGGTGCATCCCTAGTAAATTCCAGTGAATTTATCAGAGAGTTTTCTCTGCATAATGCAAATCTGAATTAATTTATAAATATGTATAAGTTCTGGCTTGAAAAAAAAAAAACTTTTAAAGGGAATACTGACTTTTTTTTTCTTCAAAACGCATCAGTTAATAGTTCTGCTCCAGCAGAATTCTGCACTGAAATTGTTTTTTTCAAAAGGGCAAACAGATTTAATTTCGTTTCATTTTCATTCAGTCACTTTTTACTGCTGTGCTGCAAGTTGGAGTGATTTAACATCCCTCCCTTTCCCCCACAGCAGCCTATCAGCAGAACAATGGGAAGGTAACAAGATAGCAGCTCACTGGTACATATGAGAATAGCACTCAATAGTAAAAGTCCATGTCCCACTGTGACTCCTTCAGTTACATTGAGTAGGAGAAACAATAGCTTGTAAAAAAGCAGTTCCATAGTGCAGCACTGGCTCTTACTGAAAGCACATGACCAGGCAAAATGACCAGACATGGCTGCCTACACTCCAATATTACAACTAAAAATATAAACCTGTTGGCTCAGGAATACATTTTTATATGGTAGAGCATATTATATGCAATGTAAACAGTGTAATTTATTAATAAAAATAACATAATAAAAATCATGACAGAATCCCTTTAATGAATGAAAAATAGCTCTAAATATCAAAATGAAAGATAATTAGTAAAAGAAAATCATCCCTTCCCTGTTCTTCCTCTTTGTTCTCTAACACCAACAAGCCATGTGGTCAAAGGTGGCCATAAACATACGGATAATAGCATACAAAACTAACTAAAAATGTATGGTGAGAGATGAGCCAACTGATATCGGCCGAAGACTTGGATATCAATCAGCTCATTGATCAGGCTGGACGGAAAATTTTGATTGAGTGTCTTTGAAGGCAACCGAACATCTGCCATTATTAAGGTGGCCATAGACACACCAAAACAATTTTTGTATGATATTCGGTGCATATATGGTGGGAGACGAGCCAACTGATATCGGCAGAAAACTTGGTTATTGATTGGCTTGTCAATTGGGCTGGCCAGAAAATTTTGATTGGGAGTCTTTGAAGGCACCCGAACATTGGCCATTGTCAGATACATGTTTCTATATGTATATCTACAAGTGTGTATTGAAATGAACAAACTTTCCTGGGAAGATTTTTTCCAGGATCTTTTCAAGATTGTTATTGTAATGTCTATGGCCACCTTAATGCTTTGGCACTGGTAGCTAAATAAAGGATTTTGGAACAACAAGAATGCACATTTAAAGGAAACTTTAAGTAGATTAATAGCAAAGGCTTTGGTTCCTTTGAATGGTATGATAACTAGAAGTTGTTTGGCTAAATATATAGGCAAAAGCAATATTTCCTGGAAGCACTATATTTTACCTAATTAGAAACACTTTTATTTTTTTCTTTTAAAATGTCTAAAGTCAATCAATTATATTAAATGTTGTCCCCCTGGATATGCAGTTGCTTGGATGGTCAGATAAGAGCATCATTAGGCAGCAGAGCTCTCAATGCCTCTGGCTTTCTGAATGCACTAGATTGACTGGGATAAAAATAAGCCATGAATGTTGAGAGCGTTGCTTAGTGCCATTAGTTTGCTTCGTGACATCTCACAAGGTTCTGTGCTGGGGTGGGAAGGAATAAACCACTAGTGCAGCCCTGGGACAAAGAAATCATTATTTACATTTTATTTTAATGAATTTCTGATGGAACAAGTGATGCCTTGTCTTGGGCCCATTTTTATGCCTGACAAGTTGTAGGTAAGCAATCACTACAATTAAAATTTTATTATGAGAAAGAGAGTTAGCTACATACTTATAACTGCACTAACATTCTCCAATGTCATCAGCCCCAAAGCTTGAATTTCCAGACAGAATTCTCTCCATGATGACAGCTGCCACTCAGACGAGGAATATGCAGGACATGATTCAGTTGAGGCTAACGAGGGGGTATCTAAGCAAATCTTGTTTTCATTAAGGGCCATTTTACAAATAGAATATAGAATTAGAATAGAATTGTCAGGTTTTACCTGTGTCACGCTATCGATAGGACTGAGGATTGAGAGGAATGCTTGGTACTACTCAGTTTAGGGTTATCTGGGCCACTCAGCCTAGTGAGCACAAGTAAGGACCAAGGAGGAAGACTGCCACAAGAGAATAGGCCAAAAGCCTAAAAACCAGGTATCGAGAGAGTTACCCAATTCATCATCAAGGGACAGGCAATTGGTCGAAGCAGGCAGCAAGCAGGGAATTTAGGAACAGGTTAGGAGCCAAGAACCAATTAAATCATCAACCACCATGAATTGAGAGTGAAGGTCTTTTTAGAAAAGACCTATAATTAGCCAGTGAAGCCAGGTCCTCAGTGTCATTCTATTCTCAATTAAGTGTTAATCACATTATGATGATGTCACATTGTGGCATGCCACCACATAAGTGCTGATGTTTCACCATGCAGAATCTGCATTATAGAGATGGTGGTTGGATCTTGGATTCACCAGCAGAGCGGTAATGAGTGGCACTCTTGTGACAGGTGTATGGTGATTATACACTGATGGTCCACATGGGTAATAAACTACAATGCACATGGATGGAAAACCAACAGAGACAGTGGGTAATTGACTGGCGATTATTTTTTTTTACATTTTGTGCAACCCTGAACCTAAAAGTGCATTAGCATTATGGGTACTAACCCTACTAATAAGGTTGCCACCTGGCCGGTATTTTACCAGTCTGACTGGTATTTTTGATGTTTGATTCCAATGTTATCAATAGGAAAAAAAGATAAATATATAGGAAGGCCAGTATTTTTTTCAGGAAAAGGTGGCAACCCTACCTACTAATCTCCTTTGGTGGAACCAAAGCTGCTGAGTTAGCTGGCCTCTTCCTGTCTCCTGGAATCCAAGAGAAGCTCCACACAATATGCTCTCATTCTATATGGCCTTACCTATTCAGGTGTTCAACTGGAGTCCTGGTCTTCACCAAGGTAGTGATATGTTCCCTCAAGCCTCTTGTGTCGCTCTCTTCCCTTAATTACATCAGCCATTGAGGCCTTTTTTGTATCCTTCCCTGCTTTCAGCGGCGTAACTACCAGGGGTGCAATTGCACCAGGGCCCCCACCACCTTGGGGCCCATTGAAGCAACAATAATGGTTATGGCAGTCAGTTAGATGGGATTTATAGAGGTATGGGCCCGACAGGGGGGCCCACCAGGGAGTAGTTACGCCACTGCCTGCATTTATCTACTCAGACCAATTCCCTCCCTTCTCAACTTGCCTTTTTGTGGAAGCTTCCTCTCTGTAAATACTAAATTACCCTCTAGTTACCAAGGGCTGCCTTCATATACCACCATGTCCACTCAAAGACCATTTATTTCTCTGCTTTTAGCAGCATTTCTTAGCAAGTCTTTTCATGGCAATTATGTTCCCTAACCTCTGCCCTGCCCCCACCCCCCCCAATGCCCAATGTTGGCCCTGCTAGTGGTGAAACTGAATTTCCCTTTAAGAAAAATAAATCTCTAACCTTTCTTACACAATGACTTGTGCCTCATTCCAGCAGCAGATTCAATAAACAATATAAAATTGCATGGCTGCAGAGAGATCAAATGTGGTGGTCATTGTAATGCCATTTACTTCATGAAAGGCCAATGAGAATCCTTAAATCCTGGAGGCAAGCCAAGAGTGTTCTGTAAATTCTCCAAGCTAAAGTTCAGGCTGTATTTTTGCCACCTCAGGCCCAAGTGTTCACAAGAGCATTTTGGAACAAGACGAGACAATTCTGATGTGATTTGCTCCACAACACGTGCAGAATTTTGGGCATGGTCTTCCATCACTTGACATTATGCACATGACTTGTGAAAGAAAACCTCATGTTTTCCATCCATATCGAGCTCAAAGATGTTTTTATTCAGCAAAGCACCACATCCAAACCGCTAACAGGGGGAAAAACAAACTTTGAATTCTTTTCAGATATGTTTACTGGGCCCTAATGAGCTTACCAGATGCACTTGGTTGGTGATCTTAGACAAATGCTAATTTAGCACTACAAAGTAATTTAACTTTTTTGAATACTAAAAGAACTTGTAGGACAATGGAGGATCTGGTCACAGAGCTGGCTATACACTATAACAGGGGTCACCAACCTTTTTCACCTGTGAGCCCCATTCAAATGTAAAAAAGAGTTGGGGAGCAACACAAGCATGAAAACATGCCTGGGGTGCCAAATAAGAGCATATGTGGACTGACAGCCTATAGAAGGCTCTACTTGGCAGTGCATTTGTATGCAACCAAATGTGCCTCCAAGCCAGGAATTCAAAAATAAGGACCTGCTTTCAGGCCACTGGCAAGCAACATGTTGCTCATGAGCTACTGGTTGGGGATCTCTGCACTATAATATCCTTGTTGGTGAAGTCACCGAAAAGCAGACCTTTCCATCTAAGATGGGAGATATTGGCCCTAGGAGCGATGTGGTCCTCAATCTGACGGGAAGATCAAACCTGCCCGATCAACATCTGGCAGATGTTTGCCCAGATATTGGTAGGGTGGGCCTTTTATATGTGCAGATAAACTGCTTAATCGGCCTAAAAGACACCTGTCAGCAGCTTAAATCTGCTTGTGTATGGTCATTTTAAGGCTATTGTCAAGGGGGTATTTGACTGCTACTGACAGGTTGAAAACAGCTGCTGTCTCCACTTCTCCTTACTCCTCATGAGTTAAAGCAGTGATCCCCAACCAGCAGCTCGTAAGCAACATGTTGTCCCCAACCCTTTGGATGTTGCTCTCAGTGGCCTCAAAGCAGGTGCTTATTTTTGAATTTCTAGCTTGGAGGCAAGTTCTAGTTGCATAAAACCAGAAGAACTGCCAAACAGTATCTCCTGTAGGTTGGCAATCAACATAGGGGCTACCAAATGGCCAATCATGGCACCCCAAGAGCTTGTGCTGCTCCCCAACTCCTCACGGGTTCAAAAGGTTGGGGATACCTGGGTTATAGGACATATGGCACCCAAGTGCTTAAACTTTTTGCACTAGGTCGAGTAACCTATAGCAACAAATCAGATTTTCTGTGTAACAGGTGGTTATAAAATACTTCCTGTTGATTGGCTTCAATGGATTAGTAGACCTGGTGTAAGCTTGGAAGCTTAGGGCAAAGCCAGACATGACGTTCTTATATTGCGTTTTTAAAAAAGCTCACTCGGTTGTAAATACACATAGGATTTACTAGTAGAAAATAAAATGAAATTCAACCATCGAATTAAAATCCTTCGCAGGATTTTTCACCGAATTTGGCATTCCTGCGATTGAAGAAAAATCCTTCAAATCGTTTAATTTGAAGGATTTTAGCGTACGATCGAAGGATTTTTCTTTGATAAAAAGAACTTAAAAAGATGTTCTAGCAGGTCCCCATAGGCTAACATAGCACTTTGGCAGCTTTTATTTGGCGAAGTAAAAAAAATCGAAGGATTTTTAAAGAGACAATACTTTGAAATTCGAAGTCAAAGGATTTTATTATTTGACCATTCGAATCGAATGGTCGAAGTAGCCTATTCGATGGTCGAAGTTTTTCAAAAATTTACTTTGAATATCGAATTTTTTGCATTCGAATATTCACTTAGTCCCTTAGAAAATCTGCCCCATAAACTGTACTACCACTGAAACTAATGGAAAATGCAAGCTGAAATCTGGTACAGGACACCAGTACTGTCAAGAAACTACCAAATCAATAGACTCTATGGCAGTGATCCCCAACCAGTAGCTCGTGAGCAACATGTTGCTCTCCAAACCCTTGGATGTTGCTCCCAGTGACCTCAAAGCAGGTGCTTATTTTTGAATTCCAGGCTTGGAGGCAAGTTTTGGTTGTATAAAAAGCAGGTGCACTGCCAAACAGAGCCTCAATGTAGGCTGACAATACACATAGGGGCTAACAAATAGCCAATCACAGCACTTATTTGGCACCCCAAGAACATTTTTCATGCTAGTGTTGCTCCCCAACTCCTTTTACTTCTGAATGTTGCTCACAGGTTCAAAAGGTTGGGGATCCCTGATCTATGGGATCTGCACTTTTGAAACCACACTTTACGTAAATATGCAGCGTATTTTAAATATGGCATACAAATTCTTGCAAAATAAATGACGGCTGGTGATGTAATTATATTGCGTATTGACAATCATTCCTGCGCCATTTTGCATGTAAATAGCTTTTCTATTTCTAAGTAGCTTTTCTATTTTCTATTTATAGCCTGAGGAATTATGGAGAACGAGAACAATGAGAAGTGCATGTTGGGAAAAGAAACCTATGTGCTGAAAAACGCATGTTGATGGTCACGTGTGGTTTCACTGGCGTATTTACGCCTGAAGGAGCTGTTTTATAAACGCAAAGTAAAAACGCCACTTCTATCCTTGCCTTTAATTGTGACATTGCTCCTTTATCTCCGGGTCAGACCTTGGAAATTCCCAGGTATGCAGATACTGCGTCACAAAGAATAACAAGTTCTTCCTACGTGATGAAAAGAACAAGATGTGATGGAAATTTGTAACTATTGCTAATCCACACTAGGGGGTTTCAGTAATCGAACCCAGGAGTTCTAAAAAAAAAACCACAAAAGAAAGGCAAAGTCAGCAGCTTAACATTCATAATTGAAAACAACATTTCTCGATGAGAGCACTAGGCTGCGTTTGTAATCCGAGTCTCCCATTCTGTGAGTCCGATAATGATCTATAAAAGGCAAGACATGACAGAGTTTATTGACCCAAATCTATTGCGAAAAGTTATCACAATTGGGAGAAACAAATGACAAAAAAATTCATTGAGAGAGGATATGACAGGAGATATATATATATATATATATATATATTGCAGTGTTTCCAGTAGCAGAAGAGAGATTTCATGTGTATATTCAGCTTGGTCTAATAGTGTCGCTCCTGGACTCCAAATCGCTGCTCCTTGAATTCAGCAGAAACTGATTTGCCATAGAACACTGAGAGACATCCAACAATCCTGCCAGGAATAATAACCTAAATTCTGTGGCATGGCTCAATTAAAGGTTTTGTAAAGGCAAAACAAAATAAAATCCCATTTTTACTTTTTTTAATGATCTCCAATATACTTTGATTAAAAAATGTGTACCGTTTTTATAAGAAACCTGACTGTATGCAGTAAAATTCTCCCTTCATTTACTGCTGTGGATATGAATTGTCAGACGGTCCCTAACTGCTCCTCAGGGAAACAATCATACTTATGAACAGCAGGGGGAGCCCCCCGCCTTACTTCCCAGCTGTGCAGAAATCAAGCAGCTTTGTTTATTTCCCCTGTTTTTATAATTTATGACGATCCCTAAGAAGCCCAGATCACACTGAGCATGTGCACAGTCTTGGTCTTGCAAATATGTATAACAAAGTTACAAGATGACAGCCCCCTGTGGCCAACTTTGAAAGCATAAATCATTTGTTTGATTAGGCTTGTGGTGCAGTAAGTTCATGTTTATGTTTAGTATACAAAATACAGCATTTCTAGCCTTATTCTATTTTACACTTTCCTTGTCCTTTAAAGGGACTGTAGATGTAGAAGCAACTGACTCTGGCCTTGTTTGCTTTGTAGGGGTAACTCAGTCCAATTTGTTAATTTGTGTGTGTGTAGTTTTTTTTTAACTTCAGTTTTACTTGAGTAGTAAAGCAGTGAGAAATTTGCAAATTTGTGTGTGTGTTGTAATGAAGACTACCTACTGAGCAGCTATTATTGAAGCCTTAAAGGGCACCAATTACAGCCAAAATCAAACACATATTAACAATCTGACCAGTACAACTAAAAATGTTTAATCAAACAACATATAAAGTTAAAAAAAAAAAACAGCAAAATCACATACTTTGTCAAATGTGTTCTCTCACTGAGGGAATCCATAATGTGACTATAACATGCAAATGAGTTCACGAGCATGCTCAGATTGTAGCACTGCCCTGAATATTCTACCCAGAATGCCTAGCTTTAGTAAACTCCTCCACTAGAAGTATCACGAGATTTCCCTATGAAAACTGGCTATACCTCCCAACTGTCCCAATTTTGACAGCTCAACCCCGACTTTCTCTTTGATCTCCTGCACTGAACAGCCAGAAAAAGATACAATGTTCCTAACTTAATTGGCTTTTGGCAGAGAGCCTAGAATGGATACTTTTGTAACAACCTAAGATAAGCAGGTCTCTTGGGAGAACTTGGGAGACTCACAGCTTAAAGGGCAAGTCACCTTCATTAGCAAAACTGTAATGACACATAAAAAACACAGAAATGTGTTCAAACTTTCAGAACTGGCCAAACTTTGTAAAATGAACATGGTAATTAGGGGGTGTGGCCACAAAATGGGCTTTACGCAGCAAGTCTTTTTCTTCCTCTTTCTGTTTCCAAAATGTTGGGCAGTATGAAAACCAATTGCCAATGGTCTCAGAATATCACTCTCTTCATCAACCTCAATTTTACATGCCCTGATTTTAAGTTTTCCCTCATTTTACATTGTTGTTTTGTGGTCCCACCTATATATTATGTATAATACGTTTCCCTGGATTTTACACCGTCTTTTTTATAGTCTCCTGAAAAACATAAAACGGAGGTTCTACTGTAGTTAACTCAAAGGTGAACAACCTCTTTAACTAATGCTCAATAGTATAGTATCTTACAAAAAGGTAATTTAAAGGTGAACTACCCCTTTAATTAGTCGTCAAACCTTTTTAGTTCAAGGAGACCCAATTGAAGGTCTCACCTTAGGTCAGGCCTCCCCGCAGCTCATGAAATGGGTACATATAAAGGAAAATTTTGGTGTGAATTATTCAGGCATAGTTTCAAGAATCCATGGCATCAAATATATATTCACCTTAAACCTCACCATATATGAATCTCAAATTAAGCCATTCTCACCCCAACTGGGCTTTAGCCCCTTTGCTTCAGCTTGGGAACAACCATTGTCTCATCTTTGTAGGGTGCAATTCTGAGCACATTATAAAGCCTAATGAATGCCCTGTAATTACAAGTATCATATGTCAACTCCAAATCAGATCCCTCCTATCTGAATATGCCCATTACATATGGAAATAAAAGCTATTTAGAGGGGTACGTTCTGTCACGTTATTCCTTAATTATTACAAACATTTGGGCAAATGACATTCACGTTTGTCCTAGACTTTACATTATGTAAACAATGATCTTTGTTTCCTTTTGGTTTTTGACTTATAGGGACTTCAAAGGCTTCCCTCCCCACTGAAATACACTTAATTAATAAATTATGAAAGCCCTCGCCTTGACACTTGCCGAACATACTTTAACAATTACTTTGCTTACTGGAGGTATGACTTCATGGTCCTCTACAAAGTCCCAAGTGTGGTGCTCATTAGGAAAGGTTGAAGTTCAGCCAGTTAATGTGCTGTGATGAATTCTTCTCGGTAATGCGTAACTAACGATTTGAAACAAACCACATCGCCTGCTCGTTCATACGGATTTAGTCTGAGAGCAAACAATACCTTTGTTAATTACAATAATGCGTCAAACAGGGTTTTCTTAATTATTGTTAATAAAATAACTAATCAGGCAAAGGACAGCACAATGGGTGATGCCACCCACCAATCATGGATCCCACTTCAATGGAAGGGACACAGGCTACACATAGTAAAATTGATGGTAGACCAGTTTAGCTTGATGGTGACTATAGTAGTAGTAGTGGCATAATAGCCTCTGGGAAGGGACTGTGGGATATCAGGTATAATAGGGAGAGATTGTACCTATAGTAACAGTGGATAATAGTCTCTGGGAAGGGAGTGTGCCTGTGGGATAGCAGGTATAGTAGGGAGAGATGGTGCCTATAGTAACAGTGGATAATAGTCTCTGGGAAGGGAGTGTGACTGTGGGATAGCAGGTATAGTAGGGAGAGATGGTGCCTATAGTAACAGTGGGATAATAGTCTCTGGGAAGGGAGTGTGACTGTGGGATAGCAGGTATAGTAGGGAGAGATGGTGCCTATAGTAACAGTGGATAATAGTCTCTGGGAAGGGAGTGTGACTGTGGGATAGCAGGTATAGTAGGGAGAGATGGTGCCTATAGTAACAGTGGATAATAGTCTCTGGGAAGGGAGTGTGACTGTGGGATAGCAGGTATAGTAGGGAGAGATGGTGTCTATAGTAACAGTGGATAATAGTCTCTGGGAAGGGAGTGTGACTGTGGGATAGCAGATATAGTAGGGAGAGATGGTGCCTATAGTAACAGTGGGATAATAGTCTCTGGGAAGCTTTCGTATGTAATTCATTTGTTTTTTTTTTTTAATGAGATGTTATTACATCATAAAATTTTCCTCAAAAAAAAATCAAATCACATTATTATTAGCATAATCCATATTAAGGCAAACGCAGGACAAATGCTTTGTGTTGCTAAGCACCGACTTTATTCTAGGCTGGATACAGTTGTGCTCATAAGTTTACATACGCTGGCAGAATTTATGATTTCTTAACCATTTTTCAGAGACTATGAATAACATAAAAACATTTCTTTCACTCATGGTTAGTGGTTGGCTAAAGCCATTTATTGTCAAACAACTGTGTTTACTCTTTTTAAATCATAATAACTGCACAAACTACCCAAATTAATAGGCCCTGGCATTTCAGATACACAGAGGCCCAATCAGCCAACATTGAGGCCCAAACAGCCCCCACCAGCACACTAAATACTGATTTTCTATGGGACCTTATAACAGCCCCTTTGGCATTTGCCAGAACCCACAGATTACCAGTCCAGGCCTGCTCCCCCTGTCTATCCTTACAGATGTTGCTGAACTAAAACACAGAGGTCCCATTCTAACAAAAGATCCTGTGCTGGACTTTCCAACTCCCAGGCTGTAACTGTTCATTTTCTCTCCCCACTAGGGGAAGTTAAGTTCATGGCTAGAACAATACCTCCCATGTTATAATATCATTGCTAGGGCCTTGATGTTCCCACCAGCTAATTGGCCGGAATGACATAATACAAACTTTCAGTGCCCATTTCTGCAATGGTTGCGCCACACATTTCTATAGGCCTGACCTATTGGCTCTCTGTAGCCTTTATTTCTCTGGTAGCAGCATGACGCAGTTATTAGGTTTGTTTATTTTTTTGAAAGGGCAGCAATTTAAACACTCTATGGAAAGTGGCTGAAGTGTGCAGATATCAGCGTGCAGGAGCAGATTCTAGTTTACATTTCATATATATATATATATACACACACAGGCGTACGTTAACATGCTGGGTGCCAGGTAAGTCCCAGGTGGAATAGAAATTTATAAAATTTTGGGCAGCTGAGGAGTTAACCCTATAACAGCAACAAGGCAGCATCAGCAATTTCCAATTCCTCTCCCATCAACATGTTTGGACTGAATTGCCATAGACAGGAATTAGTGGTTGCACCAATATTAAAATGGTGTTTCAATATCGCCATCTTGTGGCTGATTGTGTTTACTGCTTTAAATTTCCAAATATCCAAAGCAAGAGAAGCTGGGGTCTAGTGAAAAACTCACACAAAATGTTACCAATGTGGGACCCACAACCAACATGTAATTGTGTCTTGCTCTGTACACTACTTTTGTGCGCACCTCTGGTCACAAGACAGGGAATCTTAGGATGCAGAGGAGTGTTTTCCCCAGTCTGATCCGCAAAAATTCGCTAGCGAAGTAGATAGACTAGCGCAACTTCGCACCCTTACGCCAGGTAAAGTTGCGCACTGATGAAGGGATGTAACTACGCTAATTCACTAAGATGAACATTTTACTGAACGTTACCTCTTGCGCTAGACTTTACTTCGCCAGGTGAGACCTGGTGAAGTCCAATACAATAGATAGGAGTTTGATTTGATTGACATTTTTTCTAAGTCCAAAAAAAAACGCTGGTGTCTTTTACTTTTTTTAGTCTGAAAAATAGCGTAATTTATTTGGGGTTACCCTCCTTCCCCCCCTACATTTCCTAACATATGGCAACACAACTATACAGGGGACACATGTAGGGCAATAGGACAACTTTATTTATTTATTAAAGGTTTCCTGGGATTGTGTAGTGGAATGTAGTGGCTGTAACATATACTTCTATTATACGTTTAACTTAGTTCCGTATGCAAATTAGGCAGCACTAGTGTAAATGCGATTTGTCTGGCGAAGTAGCGCAACTTTGCTACAGTTCGCCTCCCTGAGCGCAACTTTTTAGTGAATTAGCGGCAGGCTGGCAAAGATTTCCCTGGCGAATTGTGGCGAAGCCGTCGCTAGTGCATTTTCGCCATTTAGTGAATTTGCCACTAAGCATCTTCCAATATTCATTCATTTAATGAGGGTTTAAGATCATTTAAAGGAGAACCAAAAGTTAACCAAAGAAATAGGTAGAAATGTTGTACATCAGGGGTCCTCAACCTTTATTTACACAAGAGCCACATTTAAAAATAAAAAGAGTTGGAGAGCAACACAGGCATGCAAATCATTCCTGGAGTGCCAAATATGGGATATCATTTTCTATTTGGTGGCCCCCATGTGGACTGGCAGACTAAAATAGGCTCTAGATAGGCTCTAGTTCACAGTACACCTGGTTTTTATGAAAACAAAACTTGTCTCCAAGATTGGAATTCAAAAATTATCACCTGCTTTGAGGCCACTGGGAGCAACAACCAAGGGTTTGGTGAGCAACATGTTGCCCGCGAGCTACTGGTTGAGGATCACTGTTGTACAGTATGTTTTGTGCTTGTGTACCAGCCCAAGGCAACCACAGCCCTTTAGCAGTAAAGATCTGTGTCTCCCCAGTAGATGCCCCAGTAGCTCCCCATCTTCTTTTCTGCTGATTCACTGATTCACATGCTCTGTGCTGCTGTCACTTACTGAGCTTAGGGACCCACTCACAATATACAGTACACATAGAATAGAAATATAGTTACAATATAAGGCTGATTAGTATTTAATACATATAATTACTACATGGCAGCACAGAAACCAGAGTAATTTGCATCAGAATTTAATAATCAGCCCTGTAGCATCAGCTTATATTACAGACCAACCTCATTTTAATAATTAGTGATGACCCCTGAATCATTGCTGCTATTGACAAGCTGGAAGCTTAGGCTGGTGCAATAAGTTAATTATATAAAATATGATATTTTAACCATATTAGGGTTTAATTCTCCTTTAAAAGTAATCACTACAGAAAACAGCAACCGTGCTTTGCTTATTCCCTGCATACATGCACCATGAAAACAATACGAGAGTAGGCAGCTCCAATTCCAAATGCTTTGCCAGTTCTGTGATTAAATGAAAACTCTACCCCCAAAATGAATACTTGAGCAACAGAAATTTCTATTTCTAACCTTATTTTTGCCGCATCTGACTTGACGCCTGCGTTTGAAGCATCGGATCGAACCAAAAAAGCCCATGTAGTTCTACCCTTATTCAGCAACTCTCCAGTTTGCAAATATAGCAATATGGTTTCTAGGGTTCAAATGACCCTAACAACGATGAATTGGTTTAAATAGGAGAGTGAAATATGAATAGGAGAGGGAATGAACAGAAAGAGGAGTAATAAAAAGTAGCAATATCAATAAACGTGTAGCCCTACAGAGCATTTGCTTTTTAGACATAGAAGGTCAACTGAAAAGTCGCTTACTACAAGTAAACTCAAAGTTGAACAACCCCTTTAAGTTACTTTAAAAGTAAGAACTATAGAAAGCAGTAACTGTGCTATGCCATCCCCTGCAAGGCTGGTTCTGACTGCATGCATCATGGAAACTATCAGTGCCGGTCTTAAAGGGCAAGGAAAGGCAAAGAAATAAAATCCCATTTTTACTTTCTTTAATGAAAAAGAAATCTATCTCCAATATACTTTAATTTTAAAATGTGTACCGTTTTTATAAGAAACCTGACTGTATGCAGTGAAATTCTCCCTTCATTTACTGCTTCTGGCAGGGAAACAATCACTTATGAACAGCAGGGGGGGCCCCTGCCTTACTTACCAGCCATGCAAAACTCAAGCAGACCATACTGAGCATGTGCAGCGCCAGTGTCAGACAAAGATGTATAACAAAGTTACAAGATGACAGTCCCCTGTGGCCAACTTTGAAAGCATAAATCATTTGTTTGATTAGGCTTGTGGTGCAGTAAGTTCATTTTTATGTTTAGTATACAAAATACAGCATTTCTAGCCTTATTCTATTTTACACTTTCATTGTCCTTTAAGCACATTGAACCAATTTCGCCCAATTAGGCCCTGCTTTTATGGGGGTCCCGCTCCAGTGTGAGCTCTAATTCCTATTCCCTTAATCCCCCAGTAGCACAGACCTGATTGGTCCAGGCCACAGTTGAAACTGATTGGCACAGGCCACCCCCAAACCCAATTCAACCAACCCAAATAAGTGAAATGCATTAATGTTGTATATATAATCCATGGTGCTGCACAAACACAGTTTACAGTGGTAACCAAAATTTGTACTTTTTTAGCGCACACATACATTAAAAAAAGTGAGGGAACATTTTCTCCCAGTTGCCCAGCCTGCCCCATCCCCAACTGGCAGCCGTCACTTGGACAGAGGGGAAAGCAGCCACTATTTGCCCATCCAGCTCTGTGACCCTGCGACAGACAGCAAAGTTCCTTCTAGGGGGCCCAGCCAAAATGATTCCAATTGGGCCCCACACTTGGTACGACCGACCCTGGAAACTTATTATTACGAACTATTAGGCAGCTCCAATTCCCACTATGTGTTGCCTGTTCTGTGATTAACAGACCTGTAATGTAGGTGAATGGCAGAAATGTGCAAAGTTGGTGAAGGGCTGACTACTGTTCCAGGAGCGCGGGCAGTCAGGATCAGCAGTGCAACGCTCAATAGCAATTACAGGTATGGGACCGGTTATCCATAATACTCGGGACCTGGGGTTTTCCAGAGAACGGATCTTTCTGTAATTTGGATCTTTGTACTAGTACATCATGTAAACTTTATATAAACCCAATAGGCTGGTTTTGCTTCCATTTAGGATTCATTTTATCTTAGTTGAGATCAAGTACAAGCTACTGTTTTATTATTATAGACAAAAAGGAAATCATTTTTAAACATCTGGAGCATTTGAATAAAATGGAGCCTATGCAATTCAGATCTTTCTGGATAACGGGCTTCCGAATCACACATCCCATACCTGTACACTTGCAAATAATTGTAAAAGTACTGGAGATCGGTAGCTAATATTTATTGGAAAGTGACTTAGATTTCTTTCCATTATGCAGAATTCTGTATTTGGGTAAAGGACAGGATACAATTAATTTATTGCAGGGGTGTCCAACCTCGGTGTATAACTTTCATTTATATTATTTTTGTCAAAGTGCATAAACTTGCATTTATCAACATTGAACCTCATTTTCCAGTTTGCTGCCCAGTTTCCCAACTTAGACAAATCACTGTGGAAAGTGGCAGCCTCCTGCAAGGAACCTATAGCTCTGCACAATTTAGTATCATTTGCAAAAATAGAAACCGTACTTTCAATGCCCACATCCAGGTCATTAATAAACAAGTTGGGCTGCAGTTCTTTATTAGGATACAGTGATGAATGACCATGACAAGCCAGGCTCCCGGGGTCAGGAACGCCTTTGGGCAATTTACATAGATATGAATTCCTTAATGCGTTTCTATATAAACATTTGCTCGTTATGAATAAGGAAAAAAACTGAAAATAAATATATATATACGCACAAAGGAAAGGCTACATAATGGTTAAATAAGGCAGGGGGAGTATCCTTCTCCAGATATGAAGAACAGTGAACACTGCAAATCTGTGCTTCACAAAAAGGGAAGAAAAAGGGTAAATATTGATTTACATTCTTTCCATGCTCAGATGTGAAATCCATTAATCACATGAAGTCTCTTCTATGGCAAGGAGGGAGCTGCATGCAGAGAAGGGCACCTGCTCACTGGAGCATAATGTAATTATGGGCCCACTGCCAGCTTCTCTCTTTTTCAGCATGGCAGGCACAGGCCACAAACAAAGCTTTCAGGCAGATAAAGGGAAGCTCTAACATGCATAGTGCATGAAATGCAGGGAAAATATCATTCCAACACACCATACACAACTCAGCTGCAAAAAAATATCCACACCCCTTTGTTATGTCCCTTTCTACTTGTGGGACAAATAAGGGGTCACTTGCAGCCTTATGTTTGTATATTTGGGCCTCTTTACCAAAAGCTTGGTGTACTGAAACAGTAAGCATCTCTCATAGAGGTAGATTCATCAAAGAGTGAAGTTAAGAGGGAAATTCCGCAGCTCTCCATGAATTTCTATTGGATTTTTGAAGGCGAATTTATCAAAGGGTGAAATTTCACTTTCACCCATTGATAAATACGGTTTTCAAAATCCCATAGAAATTAATTGAGAGCTGCGGAATTTCCCTCTAGTGGCGGAACTTCACTCTTCCCTTCACTCTTTGATGAATCTACCCCTTAATGCTTCCCTGCTCTATCATTCCTGTCACGTTGACATAAAACTGAAGGGTCAGCAGAATCCTGTGCTGTACTGCAGGGGGTGCTGTTTATCCATTTCTGATATTAGCAGCATATAAATACGCATGTATAATAGGTTATACCTAGGGTATGTGTCCCCTGTAAGAGAAAAATGTAGGCATTACAGAGATAGTAGTGCCTTCTGGGTTACGCATGTGACCGATAAAGCTGGCCCCTGACATACAGTGTGAGCAGCAGGGTGCTGTCACTCATATTGAATAGCAAAGTAGGCGGAGGAGGGGGGGGCTCCTCTTCTACAAGTGAGATAAATACTACACCACTCCTGGGTGTATAGCAGGGGTTATACCCAAGCTGAACAAGAACTATTACCTGCATTGCTCGTCTCACCTGCATATACAACAACCCTGGGGGCTTTAAATCAGTAATTCAAGTGCAGCAGTTGGAACCTCCCTGCTCAATGAGTGTTCACTTGTCTTTGGATTACTTTTCCAATTGGTCCTTCATGCAGCTGCCTAGCTGTAGGGTCAGAGACCCCAGCAACCATTTAACTGAAATCTTTCACTACTGCTCAGTAATTAACAACAAATTAAGAGTTTGTCACCGACACTGTATGTGACATGCAGAAATGAGAGTTAAAAGTTTAAGGTTTATGCATCTACCATTATTTTTGCAAACCTGTACTGCAAAGAGGACGGGTTTCTCACCAACACATACCCGGTCCTGTTCACTGGCTGGCCAGACAGCATGTCCATGAGGCCAATTAGGCTGACAAACCCTAATGACTCTCCACAGCCGGCAGCCATAGAAAAGTCCCCGTGGGTGACAAACCCGAGCAGGGTTCTACAGCAGTGACTGATGACTGGAGGTAGAGGATTAGGCCACAAGCCAAGGGTCAGCTGATCATCCTCATCATGCTGGGATAGCTCTTCCTTTTCTTGTGCCGCCTCCTTCTCCAGTTTAGCTTTTGCTTTCTTCTTCTTCTTCTTCTCCTTTTGATGCTTCAATACTTTCTTCTTGATGGGGTCTCCATGTTTAGGTTCCTGAGGGCCAGCGAATGATTTATCAGCAGCAAGTTGAATGAAGTCCTGCTCGGAAGGTATACAGACCATGGCATGGAGCTCTGGGCTACCCTTAGACAGCATGGTCAGCCTGACCCACACCAGAGAGCATGGGAAATTGTGCAGAACCTGCTGCAGCATATCAGATGTTGCCTGTGGAGTGGAGCTGGCAGTTTGCTTAGATCTTGGGCCACACCGATTACACAGGCCACAAAGTGCAGAAAGCTCCTTCAGAATCCTTTTGTTCCTGGGATTTAATGAAGACAGATACGGACATGAGAAGTGACTCCTGTAACTGCTCACAGGCCAATACTCAGAACAGCTACTTGGCAAAGTATAAACTTGTAAGAGGTGGTTTATTTGCAGGAGTTGGAGCTGCTATATATTATTTTATATATATATAATATTTGTGACAGACAAGTATTAATATAAATAATGTGTTAGCAAATAAGCTCACCTACCTCAACACACACACTTTGGCTCCACCTGCTTTTTCCATATCCTTCTCACTCTCACTTTCTATGGTGCCTTGGGGAGTAGATCCCATATCTACGTCCTCCAGAGTCTCAGTTTCAATTTTCTGCGGTGTCTCTTCCTCCTTACGTGTATCTTTTGTTACGGCTTCATCCTTTTCAGCTCCATGGACTTCTGTTACCTTTCCAGCCCTCTGCTCCCACTCTGCTGTCAGCTGCTCCCAGGGACATCTGAATGGTGCAAGAACTCCATGCTTGATAAAGTTAGCTCTCTTTGCAGGTGGACGCCTAACAAAACAAGTTGCATAAAACAGGTAAGTCTTTAGACTATTAAATATATGTCTGTATATCTATTGGAAGCACAGAGACTGAAGCCATGTGGCTGGACTTGAATGAATATAACAGTTGTTTTCCCTTTCACAGGTGATACATTTTATTTCTCAATTTGAGTGTGCAAAAAAAAAAAAAAAACTTCCAATGAGCCTTGCGACGATATAAAGCCGCAGGGCCACAGGCTGGATAATAAACTTCCTGGATCTCCAAATGGATTTGAAATCAGAGTATAGCTTGATTTTCCAGTATAATTTTTTTGCATGATTGTTGATCCAAAAGCTCCTTAAATGATCTGCCTCTTTCCTGCAGTTCCTTTCCTAGATGTCTAGCACAGTCCCAGAGAGATGGCGATATCTAATTAGCCATCTTTGTGATGTTAGTGAGTGACGAGAATAATTTACTGGGCTGGTGGGGGCTCTTTGTACTTGGAATGCCAAGACCTATTTGACTCCCAGCTCAGCCCTGCCTCGTACAGGCCGCCTGATCAATATCTGACTGATAATTGGGAAAAAATCTAATTGGGCAAGTGGCTATTTCAATGTACGGCCAGCTTAATCTAATATCAGACAAGACATTTCAAGCCAAGATCCACCCCCTGTGAGCACTGGCAGACAGATGCAGTTCCTGTAACTGCTCACAGAATATAGATTTTTATTCCCTTCACTCTGCTCCTAGCCGGATAACACTATGTTCCTGAATCTTTCCCCAAACCGTTCTGTTGTGTCTGATTATTTCCACGGTTTATGGCAGTAACCCTTAGGCCATTTTTTTAATAAAACCCCCAAAAACATATTTCAAGTATATTGCTATGCCATTTACATTAACAGCCATTAACTGGCTACTAAAATGTCAGCAAAATGAATAGGCTTTCTTGTCATTAACAGCACATAGGTGTTAGCCCTCCAGTTCATACAGAATAACAAGTAATGCATGCACCCTTGGCTGAAGGTTGTTGTTCTGCGACAGCTGAAGGGCCACAACAATGGAGTCAGTTTCTCCCTTGATGGTGCATTATACTCCTACATACAATTTAGATTAACAGAAACACAGTAATAATGTGCTCTGTTTATACATTAAAACAAAATACATATTTTACTTAGACTGTAAGCTCTACCAGGCAGTGATCTCCTTCCCACTATGTCTTACCACATAACACTTAAAAGACAAGGAAAGTTAAACTAAAGAAGTAGGTAGAAATGTTGTACATGATGTTTTGTGCTTGTGTACCAGCCCAAGGCAACCACAGCCCTTTAGCAGTAAAGATCTGTGTCTCCCCAGTAGATGCCCCAGTAGCTCCCCATCTTCTTTTCTACTGATTCACTGATTCACATGCTCTGTGCTGCTGTCACTTACTGAGCTTAGGGACCCACTCACAATATACAGTACACATAGAATAGAAATATAGTCACAATATAAGGCTGATTAGTCATTAATACAGATAATTACTACATGACAGCACAGAAACCAGTGCAATTAGCAGCATAATTTAATAACCAGCCTTGTAGCAGATTATATGATAGGCCAACCTCATTTTCTGCTTCATAATTTGTGGCAGCGCTTAATCTTAGCTTCTCAACAGCAGCTCAGAGCCCACTGAGCATGTGCGTGTCACAGACACTTTCCAAGATGGTGACCCCCTGTGACAAGTTTGAAGTCCTGGATCATTGCTGCTATTGACAAGCTGAGACTTTAGGCTGGTGCAATAAGTTCACTATATAAAACATGACATTTTTTGTCATATTAATTTTTAGGGTTTAGTTTAAGCTCTTTGTCCTTATATGTTCCTGTATATATTTATTATGTGATTTGTCTTCTCCGTGTATACTTGTACATATTGTA
This sequence comes from Xenopus borealis, assembly GCA_024363595.1. Classification (NCBI taxonomy): domain Eukaryota; kingdom Metazoa; phylum Chordata; class Amphibia; order Anura; family Pipidae; genus Xenopus; species Xenopus borealis. Next base: position 133,832,275 of record CM044441.1, read on the forward strand.
CTTTTGTGCACTCTACAGTGCTGCGGAACCTTAACTAAATAAAGTTATATATACAGTTGTGCTCATAAGTTTACATACCCTGGCAGAATTTCTGATGTCTTCACCATTTTTCAGAGAATATGAATGATAACACAAAAACTTTTCTTTCATTCATGGTTAGTGGTTGGCTGAAGCCATTTATTCCAACCGCATGCAAATACTTAATAAAAAAGCATTTTATTAGTATATGATTAAAAAATCAAACACAAGCATCCCTTATGGAGCCTAACGCGTTTCATGCTTACCTAGCCTGTAGACATTGCCTATGACTAAGTGCTAGGTAAGCATGAAAAGTGTTAGGCTCCATAAGGGATGCTTGTTTTTGATTTTTGAATCATGTATTAATAAAAATGCATTTTGATTAAGTAATTGCATGCAGTTGGAATTTTGTGTAGCTTCTGGAATTTACCTCTGTATGGCCACTAGAGGATCCACAGCATGCTGATATCTTTTCCCAAGCAGTTGTAAAAGTACTGTGAAGCCATTTATTGTCAAACAACTGTGTTTACTCTTTTTAAATCATAATCACTACACAAACTACCCAAATGACCCTGATCAAAAGTTTACATACCCCAGTTCTTAATACCGTGTATTGCCCCTTTAACATCAATGACAGCTTGAAGTCTTTTGTGGTAGTTGTGGCTGAGGCTCTTTATCTTCTCAGACAAAGGTAAAGCTGCCCATTCTTCCTGGCAAAAAGCCTCCAGTTCCCTGGGTAAATTCTTGGGTGTTTGTCTTGTATGAACTGCACGTTTGAGGTCTCCCCAGAGTGGCTCAATGATATTGACACTGTCAGGAGACTTAGATGGTCACTCCAGAACCTTCACTTTATTTTGCTGTAGCCAATGACAGGTCCACTTGGCCTTGTGTTTTGGATCATTGTCATGTTGGAATTTCCCCATGACTTAGAATCCAAAAAACATGAGTGCAGCACTGGATGAAAGATACAAGGGTCTGTCAGGAGTCCAGAAAGTCATTGACCTTTTATACACACTCACTAATTACAAGCAAACAGATCACAGGTGAAGATGGTTACCTTTAATAGCCATTCTAACACTTTTGTGTCAAGTTGTGTGCATGTTATCAGGCCAAATCACCAGGGTATGGAAACTTTTGATCAGGGTCATTTGGGTAGTTTGTGTAGTGATTCTGATTTAAAGTAAACACAGTTGTTTGACAATAAATGGCTTCAGCCAACCACTAACCATGAGTGAAAGAAAAGTTTGTGTTATTCATATTCTCTGAAAAATAGTTAAGAAATCAAATTCTGCCAGGGTGTGTAAACTTATGAGCACAACTGTATATACATACACTTATTTCTATCATAAAGAGCTTCAGAATCACGGTCTTGTTAGCTGCACTATTATGTTGAACAAGGGTGTATAGTGACCTGTTAAAAAGATGAGATATATATATCTCTCTCTCTCTCTATATCTATATATCTATATATATATATATATATATATATATATATATATATAATCCTCCATGGAGCCGGCACTCACGTTAGTTATCAAATATGCCTGGGTGCAGTATCAAAATCTCCGTAATAATATCAACAAAAGGGATCCGCACTCACAGGTCTTAATAAAAGAAAAAATGATTTATTTAAAAAGCTGACGTTTCGGCCCCCTCCGAGGCCTTTCTCAAAGAAACGTCAGCTTTTTAAATAAATCATTTTTTCTTTCATTATTATTTATTTATATATCTATATATATATATATATATATAATGCCAAGAAATACACTTAAAACAAAGGCTATAGCTCTGTATGTTACAGAGGTGGACCATGAATACAAAGATCATGTGAAATCTGTGTATGAAACCACCTTTTGCAGAAATAACAGACATTATTGCAACCCTAATCATCAGACTTGAAGAAATGCTAAGCTATACTGAGTCCTATGAATGGAGATGGTAGCACATCATTGGTCCCTACATGAGATATGATGTTATCAGCAAATGTACTGAGGTTTTACCTTTTGTAGGCATTCAGCAGACTATCCTCCGTCTCCTTCGCAGACTGAACCCCAGCTGGGCAGTCAGGAAAGTCGCCAGTAGCATCTGGAATTCCCATATACTGAGAGTGCAGAAGCCCTTGCTGCAAACCCCCAACTCGCACACCTCTGTAGATCTGTAAATCCAGCAAGGGAGAAGAAAGATATAGTAATTCTGGATATAATGCATTATCCAGAAGGCTCTGAGATATGGAAACACAGACAGTACCTTTTCCTTGATGGTAACCGTACTATCATATATCCATGGAAATACAACCCTTTAGTTTTGCATTTGTTTTTTAGCAGCCTTGAGGCAGGTTGTTCCACAACATTCAAATATCCCTTATCCGGAAAAGCCCAGCTACCAAGTGTGGTATATGGCATATTTGATCAAAGACCCTGAACTGTTAGATCTGCCTTACCTCTCCCATGAATATCTGACAAGGTAAGTCTAAAACCCAGTATCACTGAAGCCAACAATGAGTAAGAACTACCTGGGATTCTTATTCAATATAACACAGCACAAGCGAACAGCCCAAGCTCACTCAACATAACTTGGCAGAATTGAAAGTTCAACTCACAAAAGGAATCCAGAAAGCCATTCCCCATCCCTTGGGCAGGCAGATGTCCCAGCCACTTCCCCAGCCAGGTCGATCAATTCCAGTGCGTTTCCCCGGCTGCTGAATCAGCAGGACAGGGATCTTGGATTCATTATTCCCCAACTCCAGCCGGGAGCCCGGGACAAGCAGCTCACTCCTCAGGCGGTTTATTTCCTGGAATATTTGGTAGAATATTTGGCATGGGCTATGAAAGTGGGCAACATGTATTTGTAAATACACTCACAGTATACCGGCAGGAGTAAGATATTAATACTGTACAAATGATGGATCTGTTTAAAAACAAATGCCTTTTTTCCTATAGGTTCCAATGTTCCCCTGAATCATAGATACTAGAGCACTTGCATACAGCTACTTCTCAGTCTATGCCAGAGACTTTACATTAAAGAGTTAATTATATGTAAATACTGATGTGTATTACAATCAAGTTATGAATAATGTTAATAAATATTTACAAATAATCAGCATTTTTACGCCATGATCCAGAACATGGAGGGACAAGAAAGATCCAATGGCTTCCTACAATGTTATTGCATTAGCCAGACTTATTCTTGAAATTTTTTTACTAGCACTAGCAGTGTGGGTACAGAGAGCCATAACACATACTAGAGGAATGGCATTTACCTGTTCTGGAACTTTATTTTCAGTAACTTTGGAGCATATGTCAGAAGTCCAGATAAGGCTTTGAGCACACTCCAGAGGAAAACCATTCAGTCTTATGGATTTCACTTGGTCTCTGTCTGCAGAAGCAAAGGAAAACCAACAGTGATAATATTCCCCACATCACAAGAAAATCCAGTGACATCCATGTGATATTGGGACATTTTAAATTTGGCCAGCAATAAGAAATAACTGAAAACATATCTTCCAAGAATGCTTACTTGCACCAGTCACTCATGCAAGTAATCCAGTTTTACTGTCAGTTCTAATGTTCTAAATAAATTCTAAGTCAGCACAACAGGTGCACATTCTATTGTGGCTACAATCCACTGAACACGTATGGTATTGCAAAGAACAGCACCTTATAGTGGATTTAAAAGCCTTTATTGCAGTGGTTCTCAACCTGGGGGTCGGGACCCCTTTGGGGGTCGAACGACCCTTTCACAGGGGTAACTTAAGGGGTTCCAGGAGCAGGTTCATCTCTCTCCCCACTAGCTCTGGGGCAAGGTTGTAGCTCTCCGAGTGTTGGTGCTGGGAGTTGTAGTTCAGTAATCTGTGTAGGGAAGCCAGTTGCACTACAACTTTCTATATCCCCTTAGTAGGGACTGCCATACAGCTCTCCCTGCCCATTTAAAATAAGTAAAATGAATGGTAATTGTGGGGTGACCACAAAATGGGTGTGGCAAAAAAAAAATGATGCAGCCTCGCTGTCTCCTGTACTTTCCTAACAATCCGCTCTGGGCTGGCAATGAAAATATTGTAATATTTTATGGTTGGGGGTCACCACAACACGAGGAACTGTATTAAAGGGTCGCTGCATTAGGAAGGTTGAGAACCACTGCTTTATTGTTTCATGGCTTTGACCAAGATTTATGCTTGGTGATCGGCATGAAACAATAAAGGCTTTTTAAAGCTAAGGTTTTACCCACAGACCTAAAAAACGGGAGTAGGGTGCAAACCACCGGTAATGTGACATAAGCAACTCTTAGGAAATACAAGGATAAAAGGTGCATGGTGTGGAACTTGGAGTAATGCTGAACTACATGGAATAAAACACACACTTTTTCTAATAGCAAGGGGGACTGGGTATTAATTCTTACATAAGCAACTCATTCAGGCACCACAACAGCAATACTGTTTCAAGTTGACCTTGCCAGGATTCGAACCTGGGACATCTGTATGGCAAGACAGAGGCTCCCAATGAGCACAAGGCCAGCAGCAGAAACAGCACAATTCCCACACATACTCTACACCCACTCTCAATTGTTACTCACCTTCATACTTTTCTAAGTTCGGTACAGCTTTGGTCTTCTGCTTTGGCAAATTTAGTCTTGGATCTCCAACTGTGAGTCCCAATATGGTACCAGGGGGTAATTCTGCTGGAGATCCTACAGCTAAACATAATATGGGGGGGGAGGTGGATTCAGCACATGTATACGATTTGTTCTTGTCAAAAAATAAATAAATAAATTAGGGATGCACCGAATCCCGGATTCAGTTTGGGATTTGGCCAGGATTCAGCCTTTTTCAGCAGGATTCGGACTAATCCTTCTGCCTGGCCGAACCAAATCCTAATTTGCATATGCAAATTAGGGCCAGGGAGGGAAATCACGTGACTTTTTGGCACAAAACAAGGAAGTAAAAAAATGTTCCCCTTCCTACCCATAAGTTGCATATGCAAATTAGGGTTTGGATTCAGTTCGGTATTCGGCCAAATCTTTCAGGAAGGATTCGGCTGAATACAAAATAGTGGATTTGGTGCATCCCTAAAATAAATAAATAAATATTCCACATCCTGCAAAAAAATGGTTTCAAGGTCGAGTGACGGCCTATCTATAATACTATTTTGGATTCGGCCGAACCCCCGAATCCTTCACAAAAGATTCAACCGAATACCAAACTAAATCCTAATGTCCATAAGCAAATTAGGCGTGGGAAGGGGGAAACATTTTTTACTTCCTTGTTTTCTTACAAAAAGTCATGCAATTATTTCCCTCCCCGCCCCCAATTTGGGAAGAAGGATCCTGCTGAAAAAGGCAGAATCCTGGCCGAATCCCAAACCAAATCCTGGATTTGGTGCATACCTAAGAGGAAGAGTTACAGAGGGCCCTGACCAAACAGTGGGATAAGTCTGGAAACCCATTATAAAGAATGCTCTGAATTACGGAAAGGCCATCTCTCATAGACTCCATTATAATAAAATAATCCAGATTTTTTAAAATGATTTCCTTTTTCTCTGTAATAATAAAACAGTAGTTTGTACTTGATCCCAACTAAGATATAATTAATCCTTATAGGAAAAAAAAAACAGCCTATTGGGTTTATTTAATGCTTTCATCATTTTCTAATAGACTTAAGGTATGAAGATGCAAATTATGGATCTGTTATCCAGAATGCTCAGGACCTGGGGTTTTCTGGCTAACAGGTCCTATACCTGTACAATAAAGACAGAGGCTAAACAGAGCTCTATTGCATTTATTTGCCGAGTTACAGCAAAACCACACCGCGTTGTGGAGTAAGCAGAAGTAAGCGTTTTTTATTGCTAATTTCAGTCGGGTTGTACAAGAAATCTGAGAGGGTACCTTGCAGGAGCTGAAGCATGGATTCCTGGAGGGTATGAAGTCTGTGATTCTCAGGGTTGCTGCAGTAATCTGCCCACCAGCTGTGAGGTCCTGCCTCACCTTCCATTTCCTAGGAATAAGGCAGCATATTAAACTTCATTTATAAAGAGGCCCCCGCGTAGACAATTCACTATTGGTGCAGTAGTCATGAGGGAAACGGACAGGTGAATGCCAGACATTCATTGAGGCACCCAAATATAGTAAACATGTATAAACTGAAAGCACACAGATGTGTTCACGTTATCTGTACATCAAAGATGATCAAAGTACCATCATTTCACCTGCCATGTTATACAGTGCCTTGCAAACGTTTTCACCCCCCCCCCTTGGCTTTTTACCCATTTTGTATCATTCCAAACTGTAATTTAAATGTTTCTTAATATTATTTTATGTGATGGATCTGCACAAAACAGCCTACGTTGGTGAACTGAAATGAGAAAAATATATATAAAAAAATAATTAATTTTTTTTTTTAAATTGGCGTGTGCATATGTATTCACCCCCCATTGCCATGAATTCCCTAAAAAATCCTGGTGCAATCAATTACCCTCTAAAGTCACATAATTAGTGAAATGAAGTCCTCCTGTGTGCAATCTAAGTGTCACATGACCTACCAAAGCAAGAGGCATCACACCTTGAAGACCAAGGAGCTCTCCAAACAAGTCAGGGAAAATGTTGTGGAGAAGTACAAGTCAGGGTTGGGTTATAAAAAAACATCAAAATCTTTGATGATCCCCCAGAGCACCATCAAATCCACCATCTTCAAATGGAAAGAACATGTTACCACAACAAACCTGCCAAGAGAGGGTCACCCACCAAAACTCACAGACCGGGCAAGGAGGGCATTAATCAGAGAGGCAGCACAGAGACCAAAGGTAACCCTGAAGAAGTTGCAGAGTTGCACAGCAGAGACTGGAGTATCTGTCCATAGGACCTCAATAAGCCGTTCACTCCATAGAGCTCCAAGAGTGGCCAGACAAAAAAACATTACTCAAAAGTCAAAAATAAGAAGGCATGTTTTGAGTTTGCCAAAAGGCATGTGAGTGACTCCCCAAATGTATGGAGGAAGGTGCTCTGGTCAGATGAGACTAAAACTGAACTTTTTGGCCACCAATGAAAATGCTATTTCTGGTGCAAACACATCCTATCACCCCAAGAACACCATCGCCACAGTGAAACATGGAGATAGTAGCATTATGCTCTGGAGATGTTTCACCAGCAGGAACTGGGAAACTGGTCCGAGTAGAGAGAATGATGAATGGTGCTAAAAACAGGGATATTCTTGAGCAAAATCTGTGTCAGTCTGCCTGTGAGACTAGGACGGAGGTTCACCTTCCAGCAGGACAATGACCCAAAGCATACTGATAAAGCAACACTCGAGTGGTTTAGGCTGGGGACAGACAGGGAGATTCGGGGAGATTCTGTCGCCTGGCGTTTTTAGCAGGCGACAATCTCCCCGAATTTCCTTCTCCGTCTGCCGCTAGTATGACTGACAAAGCTCCAGCGCCTGTGCACACATAGCGCGGCGATTTCCGGAATCACCCGAAGATACTTCGTGAGGAAACTTCGGGCGATTCCGGAAATCGCCGCGCTATGTGTGCACAGGTGCTGGCGCTTTGTCAGTTATACTAGCGGCAGACAGGGAGAAGGAAATTCGGGGAGATTGTCCCCTGCTAAAAACGCCAGGCGACAGAATCTCTCCGAATCTCCCTGTCTGTCCCCAGCCTGAAGGGTAAACATTTAAATGTGTTGGAATGGCCTAGTCAAAGTCCAGACAACAATCCAATTGAGAATCTGTGGTTAGACTTGAAGACTTCTGTTAAGAAAAAATCAGCCAACGTGAAGGAGCCAGAGCAGTTTTGCCTTGAGGAATGGGCAAAAATCCCAGTGGCAAGATGCGGTAAGCGCAAAGAGACTCATCCAAAGCAACATGCAGCTGCAATTGCCACAAAAGATGGCTCTACAAAGTACGGACTTTAATGCCAGGTTGTGTGGCAACAAAATATGAAAAATGCTAAGGAGGGTGAATACTTTTGCAAGCTACTGTATAGTCATTGCCCTTTAAAAAAAGGTAGAAAGTTAGAAAATCCAGTCACATACAAAACAAATGAATAATAAATTATAAGCTTGCCATATGAAGAGGAGCAGCACGCAAAGTTTCAGTTAGCACACAGTGAGAGAGAGGGCCAATCAGTCGATATCGGACAAATTCCATCGTCAAGTCACTAGGAGAGAAGAAAAAAAATGTAACATAAGGAATAGGACAAACTCAATTACACCTCCTGCACTGGGTGCTACCCTGTTTATAGTAATATACAAGGTCTGATTTGGTGTTGTTCAGTTTCCATACTTCTGTTATCGCTTGTTTACAACCACCAGGTCCAGCATCTCACTCTCAACTCCACTCCTGATTCCCTGCATTCTGGCTTCCACCCAACAAACTTATTCAAAACGGAATTCACCAAAGTAACCAGTGAACTTCTCCTGGCAAAGTCTAAAGACCGTTATGCCATACCAAAACTGCCTTTCTCTAACTCTATCTCCACCTCATTCCCTCTCTCTTTTGAAGATACTCAAAGCTCTTTTATCACTTTTATGCTGATGATACGCTCTCCTTCTGTCCTTTCCCAAGTTACAGACTGCCTTTCTGATACCTCCTGTAGGACCTCACAGTGCCAACTGGGATGGAATTTCTTTAAAACAGAATTCACTCAGTTAATAGAAAACACCTTTGAATCAAACGCACAGAGAAACTGCCTAGGAATTATCTTGAGGTGGCCAAGACGTTACAATTACGATCTTTCCAAAGATCCAGATCTTTTCCTGTTGTTTCCTGAATAACTTATATTAGATATACCATGAACTGGATGAGTGAAAATCTTCATATTTCATATTTCCAGGCAAGACTGTTTCAATACACACATGTACAGTTGAATCATCAACAATACACAAGTAGAAACAATAGAATTCTACCGGTATCCGACAATTCAGAACCAACAATGGTCGATGTTCGGGTGCGTTCAAAGGTGCCTAATCAAAATTTTCCAGCTGGACTAATCAACAAGCTGACTGATATCCAAGTCTTCTGCAGATATCTGTTGGCTCATTTCCCACCATACACTCACCAAAATCATTTTGTACAATATTATCAGTGTGTCTGTGGCCACCTTTAGACAATGAAGCCTTTCCCTATATCAGCTCTGATGTCAAAGTACAACCATTCACACAACCTACGCTCTGATATCATCACATCATCCATTCCTGACTGCAAGATGTCTCTTTGGCTTCTGCCGGTCTCTGGAATTCTCTGCCTCAAGTTTCAGACTCTCCCCTTCCTTCTAAACTATCCCTAAAGACCCACCTGTTTAGGGACATATAATGTATCTTGATTGATCAGACACCGAATTATTATAAATCATTGATTCCCTTCATTGTTTTGATTGAAATGTTTTGGTTAAAGAACTGCCAAATCACCAGTAACGCAGTTCTATAACTCTGCTTTAGGGTTTATGCCCTTGTGCCACTGCCTAACAATTCAGACGAGAAATGCACGATGGGCCCCAGGTATCATACATACCGTATACTGATGGCCGTCTTCTTTGATATCCAGTAATAAGGATCCAGGGAATCCCTAGTCCCATCACCAATGATTTTTTTCACAGGTACTGCCTGCTCCCCATCTTTATCTTGCCGCTTTCTCTTTTTGGTAGTAGTTTTTAGAGCAGTTTGTTGTTTCTCTGGTTGTGGAGTGAGAACAGGATCTGGTTTGCAGACAGCGTTGTCAGGTGTTTCCTCACACTGACAAACGTGTCTTAATTCTCTAAGTATGTCCTAACAAAGAAGGATGGATATTACGTTTATTCCACTTTTGTAATAGACATTGCAGGCTTAAACAAACAAATAAAAAAAAAAACACACTAACAAAAAACAATAGCAGTATTTAGCCTAAGCCCAAGTACAGGTCTGTACTGCAATAGCTAAAACTGCTGCTGTCTCTTTAACAAGATTCAGGCTACTGTTCATTATTATGTGGGCAAAGCCTAGCTGCAACGGAAATGGCTTTGTTTACAACTCTACTTCAAAGTTGTGAACTGTTAGGGTGGTGACACACCTGGCAATTTGTGGGACATAAGTCACCCAGTGACAAAACTCCTCTTCTTCAGGCAACTAATCTCCACAAATGCCTTCCCGCTGGCAAGAATGTGAATTGCTGGCGGGATAGTACTTGGATTGTTTCGGTGCCGAGTGCCATTATGCCGGCGATTCACATTCTTGCACATTTGGGGAGATTAGTCGCTTGAAGAAGAGGAGATTTGCCGCTGGACAATTAATCTCCCCCGAATCTCCAGGTGTGCCACCACCCTTAACTGTCATTTACCTGTTTGAGTGAAGGGTGACACCAAATCCACAACTGCCTTTTATCAGATGGAGAAACAGGGATACAGACTGGTTTCCAGACAAATGTAACAGGACCGAGTGCTTCTTTGGGGTATTTATCAGCTCTATAAAGGACCAAGGATCCTTGACGTTTTCCAGAGAGACAGAAGGCAGCAGCAAAAGATGGGCCTGAAAATTAATATTAAAGTGAAGATGGGCAACTGAGAGAAAGACTGATTTATCATACAATTCTACCCGCCATACTCGATTAATGTTCAGGCAGACTGCTGCAGTTCAGTTTTTCCAACAACAAATAAATTCAGAAGTATTGTCACTATGCATTTTTACTGCAGGTACTAACCCATAGCCACAAATTTTTTTAAGATCACTATGCTTAATTTCTAAGTCACTAATCAAAGAGAATTATCTCCAATATTGCTAGTGTATAAACACCATCTCTCCCTGCTATCCACCACAGTCATAATTCCTTCCTTATTGATGCTATAGCCACCATCTATTCCTGCTATACCACAGCAACAGTCCCTTCCTAGAGACTATTATCCACTGTTACTATAGGCACCATCTCTCCCTACTATACCTGCTATCCCACAGTCACACTCCCTTCCCAGAGACTATTATCCCACTGTTACTATAGGCACCATCTCTCCCTACTATACCTGCTATCCCACAGTCACACTCCCTTCCCAGAGACTATTATCCACTGTTACTATAGGTACAATCTCTCCCTACTATACCTGCTATCCCACAGTCACACTCCCTTCCTACAGACTATTATCCCACTGCTACTATAGGTACAATCTCTCCCTAATATACCTGCTATCCCACAGCCACAGTCCCTTCCCAGAGACTATTATCCCACTGCTACTATAGGCACGGCCTCTCCCTACTATACCTGCTATCCCACAGCTACACTCCCTTTCCAGAGACTATTCTCCCACTGCTACCAGCTTTCCCCAATATACCTACTACCCCACAGCGCCTTCCCAGAGACTATTATCCCACTGTTACTATAGGCACCATCTCTCCCTACTATACCTGCTATCCCACAGCCACAGTCCCTTCTCAGAGACTATTATCCCTGCTGCTACTATAGGCACCATTTAATAATAAAAGTTAACTTTAAGTTGAACCACCCCTTTATGTGTTTGCAGTAGCATAATTACCTTTTAAAGTTAACGCAATACATTTTAGTGCTTCATGTTTACAACTAGAACTCACAGTATTCCATGGAAGTCATTACTTCTTGCCCACCAATATATCTCTAATAACATGAGTTCAGTAATTAAATAAAGTGTTACCAGTTTCTGTGCTTGTGAGTCTTGACAAAGCCTTCAGCAGAACAGCTTCTTCCCCCAACAACTCCAGGCAACAGTAATAAGACAAATCCTACAAAGGAACAAAACTATTATAGCAAAAAAAAAAAATGTAAACAAAGTTTGGTTTACTCACAATTCACAGATGCTGGGACACAAGGTTATTCAATTTAACCAAAGATGGCTGCCTTGAAAGTTATAAAGCAATGGGAGAAAAGCTCTACACAGAATTACCCCATATCATACCTGCATAAGGCAGTGACTGTTCATAGCTCGGTAGCAAGCCCTGTAACTCTTCATCGTAGTCCTATGTCCCAAGCAGTATCCCCACTTCTTCACCATGTGAAAGCGCTTGGCATGCCAAACATGTGTTTCCAACCAAATGTTCTTCCTCTGCCTGCGGTTGAACTCTAGCTGAAGATTACCATGACGCCTTCGAGCTTTACGGCACTTGCTCTTGGACACTTCTTTCTTTAGATGCGCAGATTTTTCCATCTGAAATGAAAGTTTATTCTCTTATCAGTCTGCAAGCCCATAAAAAGTATATTTTATAAGGAATTCAATTCAATTATTGCTCTAGCAAAAAAAGAGAAAAGATGGCTAAGGGAAATGGCAGAGGAAACGGTTTACCATACATTCTTGCAGCCGGCAGTAAAACTCAAAAATAAAACAATGGAAAATAACTTCCTTAATGTGGAAGGTGCCTTGTATTGCATACATGTTAAACATATATGAAAGGATTAAATGAAATACAAATATTGTAGAATTCATTGCACATTCGTATATTTAGGACAGCGTGTAAGGTACAAGTTTTAAATATTCACCTCCTTCTTAGCAATCTCCCTGAGCCTTCTGGGTAAGCGCTTTACGTCATGACCCATAGCTCGTCTGCGCATGTGCCTGGGTAGCGACTGAAACACCAAGGTGTTCGAAGACTTCTGGGAAACAGCCTTAACCATTGCGTTGATCTCTGCAGCCCTCGCCTGAGCAAACATTGATGCTGTAATTACAAAGCCAGAATAGAAAGGTGAAGATTTCTCACACATTTTCCAAAAGAGAATTTTGCCATTAAAGTACTTGAAAAAGGTCAGTAATAAAGTAAAGACGATTTACAAATGGTCTTTACAGTTTTTCATGTATTCTGTGTTTTGGAAATGCTACTCTTAGCTAGTTGTTGGGTTCCTAGAGCCCCTAGCAACTAGGCCATAAAGAAAGAAAATTAATAGAAATGGGACTGCCATGTATTGCAGACTCTAGCGAACAAGGAAGGTACGAGCATATATAGATTCTATTGTTTAAGTTACCATGAAACCTACAGAAAGAAAACTTGCCTGTTGCTAGGGAACACATTTAAAAGATAAATAAAACACACACATTGGAAAAAGGTTAACTGTTACACATACTCTAAGGAAACAAATACCAACATTATGCAAAGGTCCATTATAAATTGAACTTCCCCTTTTCAACACAAATCTCTTAAAGGGGAACTAATATGAAAATGAAAATTTTAGATCAGCTTCAAAATACTGAAATAAGAAACTTTGTAAATACAATTAATTATTCTGCATTGATCAAGTTCATCTTCACTATTCCTCTCTCAGCATGTTTTTCTTCAGTCTGTCTTCATGCAGCAGTTGGCTGTCAGATATTCATTGACAGATCCAATATATCTTGGAGCTCACTCAAATAACCGATTCCAGTAGAAACAAAATAACTGCCTTTGCACAAATCTTGCATGTAAAGAGACATGATGTCTGGCGAATTTAATAGAGTGAGCTCTAATACATCTTCTAGGCAAAAGGAACCCCAATAAGATATATTGGATCTAACTGTCAATGATTATCGGACACCCAATTCCTACATGAAGAGAGACATGTCTGGCACTTTAGAGTGATTAGAGTGAGCTCTAATACATCTTCCAGAAGAAGGAGCCCCCTATAAGATATATTGTATATAACGGTCAATGAATAACCGACACCCAACTCCTACAAGAAGAGAGAATGAAGAGAAACAGATGCTGAGAGAATAGTGAAGATGAACTTGATTATTTCAGAAACAATGCAGAATTTTAACAAATTGTATTTAGAAAGTTTCTTTTATCAGTATGCTGAAGCTTATATTAAAGGAGAATTCAACCCCCCCCCCCGTATAATAAAACCCACTACCCCCTACCCTATATAGTGTCCCCTCCCTGCTCCCAAAGGCACAAGTGAAAACTAATCCCGTAATTACCACTCGTTGCAGAGTCAGTGCAGCGGAGCTCACAGGTGCTTCGGTAATCTTTGTGTCTTTTTCCATCGCTTTCTGCGCATGAGCAGTTGTCGCAAATCGGAATATTGCTTCAACTGTGCATGCCAATACAGCAATTAATTTGCAAAGATTATCAAAGTGCCGAAGATAGCGCCCATGAGCTCCGCTGTGCTGACTCTGCAATGAGGGTTAATATGGGGCAATTACTGAAGTTATCAACTGTGTGGGAGGGAGCAGGGAGGGGGGGGGGGACTAAGTAGAGTAGGGGGTAGTGGTTTTTATTATATGGGGGGGTTGAATTCTCCTTAATTTATACAATAGTTCCCCATTAATGTGAGCAATTTAAATGAGAAGGAAAGGAATTTTACCTTGGGGGTGCCAAAATTTAGGCAGGCTGGCACTTCTATCAGCAGAAAACGTCTGCTCCTTAATTGCTTATTCATTTTTTAAATTTCCTGGGGCACACGCATGAGCAGTATAATGAAATAGACAACTTTTTCATTAAAGTTCAGCTTCTCTCTCTACTGCACATGCACAGCCATGAGAAGAAAGAAGCAGGAAGAGGATCGCTCCGTGCCGGGGCAGTTTCTGCTGATACCAGCACCGGCCACTGAGGTGTCAGGTAAGTAAATACAATCACTTGGGGTGCCTAACATTTGGCACCCCCAAGTACAAAAAGACTTTCCTTCTGCTTTAAGAGAATTTAAGTCAGATGCAGGATCGCTGCTGGGGTAGCACATACCAGTGCATGCAAATGTTGGTGACAGTAAACCAGAAAGGAAAGATATCAGCGAGGTCCAACCAGTGGCCCAACCAGTGGCCCTTCTGATGTTGTTGAAGAATAACTCCCGACTTAAAGGTTAAAGGAAGTGAAAAGTCTACTTTTTCCCAGGCTTCCCCTTAACTAAAATAGCCCTGAATCTATATCTGAAAATATACATAAAACTAAACTATAAAAAGTATTTCCAATTTTTAATGTTACTGAAACATTAAATGTTATTTAAAGTCCATTTTGTCACATGCAGTACCAGCTTTCACCTTCTCATCTGCTGGACCCTGCAGCCAATTAATTCTACTGCCAAGAATAAAACAGCTGAAGACATGCACGGGGGGGGGGATAAGAACAGAAAAAACATACCTGTTATGTATTTAGGGACAAGAGGCACTTCATTGGGTGCTCCCCTTCCTTTACCACCTCTACCATGGAAATGAGACCCAGGTGATTGATAAGAGTGTCGCTGATGCTGTCCAGAAGGACCAGGGTGGCTCTCTAGCTCAAGAACAATGAAGGACATGTGATGTCATTTAATGCATTAAGCAGAAACACAAATGAATACTTATAAAAAAACTGGACCTTAACAATTGGAAGAGAACAGCACTCCAGGGATTTATAACCAGGCAAAAAAGTTCAAACAAAAAGGGGAAGAAAAGGTGAGTTTTTGTGAGTTTTGACCAAAAATAAAAATGAAGATTTAAATTTACTATCAATCTGCCTCTTAAGCTGGCCATAGACGTGCAGATTTCCTGCAATATTGGACGTCACCATCTCCGGATCTGCCACTAACCATTCAGATCAAATAAAGTAGTAAAAAGAACAGATCAGATGATGTTCTGTCCCTAATAGCAATCGTACAAAAGTTTATGTCCGACAAAAGCTGGTGACAGTCTCCCACTGAAAATCATCAGAATGACATGCAGAGATATCATCGGAAGCCGGCAGAAATCTTCTAACGTGTCTGATCATTTGAACGACCCATCGCCTGCTCACGAAAAACGTTGGGACACTCCACACATGATCCGTAAATGTACAATGACTCGTACAATTATATCTGTATGTCTATGGCCAGCTTTAGTGTCTCATGTGGTGTGATCCACATTGTGCACTTACCTCTGCGTGGCTGAAAGCTTCCACGCCCTCCACTATAACGAGGCCTATCACTCTGTTCAGTGCCTACGTCCAGGCTCACATTAGACGGCTGGTTCCGCATCCTTTTTGCATATTTCTTCTCTTTTGCATTCGACATTTCTAAGAAAACAAACAAAGACAGTTTTATGAATGGAAATGCTTTATTGAGGGGCAACACGAAAGTTTGAAATACTTGGTTGTATAGACAGGGCACGTCACAATTTCTTTAAAGAAAGGTAGCAGCTAACAACTTCCCACTGTAATAGTTCACACATTGTTCTAGCCGATCGCTAACTTTTTCACCCACAAAACTAAGTAAATAATTTGTCTCTTTGTTAGGTAAACCCTACTTTGCGTGCCTACATTGTACTTGTACTTGTGCCTAACGCAGTGGGGAGGAAACCTTAGGCTTATTTTGGTGATGTCATCAGACTGAGAGACTTCCTATCTCAAAGCAGTGAGCTTGATGCAGAGTGCAAGCAGCAACACACAAATAACTAAGTGCAGTAAGTTTAATACAAAGATGCCTTTCTATTAAGCAATACTTTTATTTGACCTTTCTTTCTCCTTTAAAGGAACAGTTCAGCGTAAAAATAAAACTGGGTAAAAAGAGAATTAAAAAAAAAAACCGGTTTCTAATACCAAAAATGTAATGTATAAAGGCTAGAGTGACTGGATGTCTAATATAATAGCCACAACCCAGTTTCCTTCATTGTAGCTCTGTGGTTACCAGACAGTAACCAATTAGTGACTTGAGAGTAGGGTTCCCACCGGTCAGTATTTTTGATGGTTGATCCCAATGTTATTAATAGGGAAAAAAGATAAATATATAGGAAGGCCGGTATTTTTTTTCAGGAAAAGGTGGCAACCCTACTTGAGGGGGGGGGGCCACATGGATCGTAACTGTTGCTATTGAATCTAAGCAGCATGCAAAGGATCAAAACAAACTAACTGAACAGTTATGTCCCATGTGGCCCCCCCCTTTATGTTGCTGACCAACCAATTTCCCCCCCCGTCTACCCCTACCTGGTTGTAAAGACAAGAGACGGAAACACTGTTGCAGCATATAAGACTAATACTATTATACATACAAATAAAGACAATGCTCTTTACTGTATCTGAATAGATATAAAGGAAGGTTAAGCTACACTTTGTGATGGCTGCATCATACCAACTGGCTGGATTATTCCAGAAATTGGAGACTGTGTACTCTGGGTTGGCCAATAACCTGACACACACCGCATTGGCCCAGTTTCCATTATGGGTGATTTATGTTGATACGAACAAGGTAAAGGTCAATCATACAAACAGAATTTTTCCAGAATCCGCAGACACAGATGATCATAGCGTGCAGATGAAAACTGATTGAACTATACACAAAAATCTGTTAATCTGTGCCAAGCATTCAAGAAAAAAAAAATACAGCTGCATCAACTCTGTTGCAAAAGTGAAAATAATTCATTTTTTTTAGGTTAGACAATCAGGCCTGGTTGTCTGAGCAAATAGATAAATTTTTTCACTTTTGCAACAAAAAGGTTCTTGAATGTTTATATATAACCCCTGGCAAAGGTTTTCCAGACTGCTTTTCACCTGGTGCACAACAGTGGGTGACATGGAACCAGAATTCAAGATTCATTAGGATTTGTGATATGCAATGCATTTTTAGACAGCCGATGCCTGATTTACTTTGCACTGATTTAAACACAAGTAATAGACAGCAGGGTGCCTTTCAAGGCTGGTCATACCCAAACTGTGGCCTTTTCTTCCATAGTGGTTTTAAAGAACAGTAACACCAAAAAATAAACGTGTTTAAAAGGAATCAAAATATAATGTAATGTCGCCCTGCACTGTAACAATTAGTGTGTTTCCTTCAGAAACTCTACTATAGTTTATTATAAACACCTTGATATGGGGGCAGCCATTCAAAGCTGAAAAAAGCACAGGATACAGAGATAAGTTCTGTAGTATTCAATGGTATTCCTTAAGTTATGCCTGTTATCTATTGTGTATCCTGTGCTTGAATGGCTGCCCCCATGGCTACACCGCAGCTTTTTTATATGAACTATATTAGTCTTTTTGAAGCAAACACACCAGTTTTACCAGTGCAAGGCAATACTACATTCTATAGTCAATCATTAAAAATACCTTAATTATTTGGTGTTACTGGTCCTTTAAAGAGATGATGGCAGGGGTTCATCTTAAAGGAAGTTTTTGGAAACTTCCATGACTTTTGGCGCATGAGCAGTTGTTCGGGACCGAAGATTACTCCAACTGCGCATGCGCCGAACCTCCGCTCACTACACGAAGATGACAGAAGAAAAGAAGATGGCGCCCATGAACTCCTGAGGACAGAATCTGCATGGAGTAAAAAAGGGCATTTGCCCGGAGTAAGTAGGCTGGGGCAGGGTCTATTTAGGGTAGGGGTATTTAATAAAAGGGTTGCATTCTCCTTTAAGGGATGAATTCTACTTTAAGTTTAAAGGGATACTGTCATGGGAAAAAAAATTTTTTTTTTCAAAACACATCAGTTAATAGTGCTGCTCCAGTAGACTTCTTCGCTGAAATCCAATTCTCAAAAGAGCAAACAGATTTTTTAGCGCCTGCTAAACTGTAAGTCGCCTGTGCCTATTTCACACGCGGCGCTGCGTTTTTCTAAGTCCCTCTAAATTGCCTCACAAGGCAATTTTCAGCGACTTAGCCCCGCGTGTGAAATAGGCGCAGGCGACTTACAGTTTAGAGGGCGCGAGACACGGGCAAGCAATTCAGGGGGATTAGTCACCCCAAAGAAGCGGCGATTAGTCGCCTGAATATTCCCATGTGGCAGTAACGTAACTAGAGGAGGGCGGGCCCTGGTGCGGGACGTGCAGCCGGGCCCCCAGCCCCCCCTCCATATGCAAATTATCTTTCCGGAAATCGCCAAAGCGAAAGGAAATCGGCGGTGCACGAGCTGCTGGGGGGCCCTGAGGGGGTGCGGGCCCTGGCCCAATTGCACCCCCTGCTCCCCCGGTAGTTCCGCCACTGCCATGTGGCCTAGCCCTAAACACCCATGTCCCACTGTATTGCATTCAGTTACATTGAGAGGAAAAACAACAGCCTGCCAGAAAGCAGTTCCCTCCTAAACCGCTGGCACAAGTCACATGACCAGGGGCAGCTGGTAAATTCACAAAATGGCTAGCCCCATTTCCGATTTCAAAACTGAATATAAAAAAATCTGTTTGCTCTTTTGAGAAATGGATTTCAGTGCAGACGTCTACTGGAGCAGCACTATTAACTGATGCGTTTTGGTAAAAACATGTTTTCCCATGACAGTATAGCTTTAAGTCTAACGCTAAGATATCCATTTGTTCCCCTAGATACAGCAGAAAGTCCAGGTTGAAGGTTGGTTAGAGCGAGATCCGGGGTGAACATGTATACACTAATATTTTCCTATATTCTGTACTTTATTTGATAAGCTATGGGGGTGCTGAGCAAAGGCTAGACTTCTTCAAGGGATCCTTACTGAAATTGATGGTGCCACAATGGCAGAAAAACGCCATGCATGCAATCATCATCATCTACGTGTGTGTGTGGCCCTTTTAGAGGAGCAACAATCGGCAGACCAGGAGATACAGCTGAAGGTCTGGAACTACAAGTTAAAACAATCACGTGTTAGCCGCAGTTACACTGATGAATACTGATGATATTGTTACGTGTTCATGATAGAGGTGCAAGTAGGTTTACACCCGCTTACAACACGTTACCTAGTGAGAGAGTGAGAAAGATACACACGATACCTGCATGAAGTAATTCGCCAGTACAGCAAATGTATTACTAACGCTGCGCCTGTTCCTGGGTATTACACGCGGGCGGAAAGGCACTGCGTCCCAAGCCTCTGTCTGGAGTACGACAGTTTTACTCTGATTGGTAAGTCAGATACGTGCATTTCGGGGGCGTGTCTAGTTTGACAGCGCTTGTGATATTTGCGCATGCGTGAAAGAGTTAACCCATGTGGGAGTTTGCAGTTTAGCTTTTAGTTGTGTCCAGCGCTAGATCTGTAAGGATGGCTGCAATCGTCAGGAGGATCATCAGCACTGCCAAGGCTCCTGCCGCCATCGGACCCTACAGGTAACATCGTGCTGTGCCTCATCCCAGCCAGTCTACAGCCTTGTTATATATTTGTCACCTGTTTATTTTCTACAGGAGCAGCTTCCTTCCTTTATCTAAAGATTTGTATGGATTTATCTGTGGCCATTGGGTTTAGAAGTAATATTTCCATTGATTTTTCCTATGGCTACTAGAGACCTACCTACTTTGTCGTGCAACTTCTAGCAGCTGAGAGCTGTAGTTCAGGGGCAGCTGAGAGCTGTAGTTCAGGGGCAGCTGAGAGCTGTAGTTCAGGGGCAGCTGAGAGCTGTAGTTCAGGGGCAGCTGAGAGCTGTAGTTCAGGGGCAGCTGAGAGCTGTAGTTCAGGGGCAGCTGAGAGCTGTAGTTCAGGGGCAGCTGAGAGGCAATTATTAGCTAACAAGTGGCATTTTTACACACCAACCTGGGATCCTAATTATTAGTAGTTTGCAAATTATTTGTGGACTTTTTAAAGGGCAAGTCAACCCCAAATTGCCTAATTAAAGTAAAAAAAAAAACATAATTATAAGCAACTTTCCATTATACATGTATTAAAACTGGCAGTGCTTTTAAAGTTCTATGTAAAAACATTTGCTATTGAAAGCAGCATTATCTTAACTCCCAGTTGTTACTTTTTAAACAATGTTGCAAAAGTCTTGGTTCCCCAGCAAAGACAGGTCTGTTAATCAGTTGCCGTGTTTTACATTGTATCAACAGTCTGAGCCACCAGGGCAGAGAATAGAAAGGGACAAATGTTGCTCTCAATAGCAATACATATACAATGAAACCTCGATTTTTAAGTCCCCTGACTTTGTTTCCCCACATTATACATTTATTTGCGGTCCCACCAATTTATTAATGCATTTCGATGGGTGCTTTTCCCTGATTTTAAGTAATGTTTTCCCAAATTTTACATCAAAATTTTACCCTGATGTTCCCAAAAACTGTCTTTTTTTCCATTTTTTTCCATTTATGAATGTTGTTTGTGAAATAAAGAGGTTTAAAATACTAACCAGATGTATATTTTGCCATGGTTCTGCCTGTAAACGGTCAATTCTAATTAGTCTGTCCCTTATACAGTCCTGCACCAATCACTTATTGCTTTAGGGCTCCTACACACAGGCGTTTTAACCGGGCTCCGTTTTCCATTCAGCCGCAGGGGAGCCCAGTTATGGATGCGCTTAATTCTTTTCAGTGGGGCTGTACTCACACAAACGCATGTAGGCGCCAAACGCAGGTTCAGATGCAACATGCTGCATTTTTTCTGCTTTCGTGTGAGTACATGAGTACAGCCCCATTGAAAAGAATTGAGTGCGTCTATACCTGCGCTCCCCTGTGGCTGAACTCTGCTAAATGGAACGCAGGGGAGCTCAGGTTAAAACGCCCAAAAGGTTTTGTATGTGACAGAGGCCTTGCACATGCCCCCCCCCCCCCCCCCCCCCCATAGTGTAACATTAATGCTGCAATGCTTAACTCTTGTTATTAACAGTAAATATTGTATCTTAAAGTAAAACAATGCTTATGCTTATATCTGTTCAGTGCTTGATGGAAAACACATTTCCCTGATTTTACATTTTCCCAAATTTTACATAATTTTTTCCTGGTCACTTGAAAAACATAAAAAGGGGTTCTACTGTACAAATAACTTAAAAAAACATAGAAAACGCATAATGAATGTGTATTGCAAAGTTGCTTAGAATATTGTTTTCTTTTATTAGGCAACATTTTATTTTGGGGTTGACTTGCCCAGACTTGGGCTGCTTGAGATTCACAGATATATATGGTGCAGTTTCTTCAGTATGGTATACTAAAATATGCAAAAAATAACTAGGGATGTGCCTGATCCACTATTTTGGATTCGCCGAACCCCCGAACCCTTCGCAAAAGATTCGGCCAATACTGAACCAAATCCCAATTTGTATAAATGTTTTACTTCTTTGTTTTGTGACAAAAAGTCACAAAATTGTCACAAAACTTGCATAGGCAAATTAGGATTTGGTTCAGCCAAATCCAAATCCTGCTGAAAAAGGCTGAATCCTGGATTCTGTGCAATCCTAAAAATAACCTATAAATCCAACAGAATGCAAAATTATCATCTATGCCATCCTGAAGGCTGGTGGTTACCTTGTGACTGCAAATCCTGATGGGTTTTGCTAAAAAGGCACAATGTTCTCATGGATGGAGGTGAAAGTTCCCAAGAGGTGTTTGTTACCTGCGCTCCCATACATGTAAGTGCCAAACGGAGGTTGCGATGCAGCATGTTGCATTTTACCTGCGTTTAGCACTTCCATGCATCTGTGTGAGTACAGCCACATTGAAAAAAATTCAGTGCATCTACTCCTGCGCTCCCCTGCGGCTGAATGTATGAAACTAAAACTGGAACGCAGGGAAGCGCAGGTAAAAAAAACGCTTCTCTGTAAGAGCCTTTACACCTGTGTATTCTGCTTGCCTGTCCCTCAGCAACTACAAACAACTAGAACAGGCTGGGTGTGGTAAGTTTCTTCCTGTGTGCCCCCCATGGTGGATTACATGAAACCCTGACTGCAAGTGAATGCAGAGAACACCCATGTGTAAGATACTAAATCAACCTCATGATAGGGGGTTCAATATTTCCTCCCTAGTAAATCAACAAATACAATTTGCATAAATAAGTAACCACATATAAGAGCTGGATGAGATGTGTGTTGCGTATGTTGAAGGATGTCAAAGTTTTGATCCAGTCGCTGTAGCTTTGCTGACACTTTTAAACAGGGCAGTAATAATGCGCCTCTTGCATTGATACCACTTTATATTTTTCAGTTCTAGCTTACACTAACTATTGCAAAGCTTTTAACAGTTGTAGGGCCCTATGCAACAAATCAACAGCTAGCATTTGCTGTTCTGCAGTTTGAAAGAAAATATTTGGTTGTTATGGGTTACTAGTAGTGATGGGAATTTATTCGGCAGGTGCAAATTTGCAGCGAATTCCTGCGTTTCGCCGCCAGCGAATAAATTCACGAATCACCGACAATAATTCATCTTTCACCCATTTTTTGGACGCTGGTGTAAAAAAACGAGATGCTGGCTCCGTTTTGCGAAATTCGCTGGAAATTTGCAAATGACACCAATTCACCCATCACTAGTTACTAGAGGAATCTTTCTTGCTTTAACTACAATACTACTGGCTACAAATAAGCGTAAGATTTTTCTCCTTTACTTTTGCTGTACACTACTCCTTTCAGTAGCCTTTATGTTTTTCTGATAAAGGGGTTGTTTATCTTTAAAGGGGAATTCAACCCCTCCCTCGCTAATCCCCTCCCCCCCCCGTAGGCCTGCCTACCTCTTCCCCAGGGCAAATGCCCCTAAGTCGCTATTTACCCCTCCTTGCAGGTCCCCAGGCACCATCTTCAACAGCAACGTCTTCTTCCTTCTTCCGTCGGCACTCGGTGGTGCATGTGCAGTAGGACACATTTGCCGGTTTGTACTACTTCACATGCGCTGAAAGTTCACGAAGTTCGCTGATTGAACTTCGCCAACTTTCAGCGCATGTGCAGTAGTTCAAACCGGCAAATGTGTCCTACTGCACATGCACCACCGAGTGCCGACGGAAGAAGACGTTGCTGCTGAAGATGGTGCGGGAGCTGTTGAATTCCCCTTACTTTTGGTATGTTCTAGAATGGCTAATTCTAAGCAACTTTTGAACTGACCTTCATTTTTATTTTTCTTTGGCTTTTCTTCTGACAGCTCTCTAATGAGGGTCACTGTCCCCATCTAAAAACAAATGCTCTGTGAAGCTACAAAAGTCTTTTTATTGCTCATTTGTATTACTCATTGTTCTTTTAAGACTCTCTTCTTTTCATATTCCAGTCTTATTCAAGTCAGTGCATGGTTGCTAGGGTAATTACCAGGTTGCTGAAATTGCAAAATGGAGAGCTGCTGAATGAAAAGATGACCTAAAAACCACAAATATTGAAAATGGATATTAACTGAAATTTGTCTCAGAATATCTCTCTACGTTATACGAAAAGTTAAATTAAAGGTCAGCAGCTCCTTTAAATGACCAGTAGCCTCAAAAATGCTCAAGCACATATATAAATTATCTTTGTCCAGATACTAATACATAGGTATACTACTACAAGGTGTAAATATATATAATACACAGAAGCCATCAATATCCTATTGGCTAGTGTTGTCATAAGTTATATAAATGGTGAGTACTGATGTAATTTGTCACATGACTCACTAAAACTTGTGTATTATAATAAATAAAGTACCCCATGTTGGAAATATGAGGATATTAGAAGTTACCTCTGCGTTCCATGACCTGTATAAAAGCACTCTGCCTTCAGCCTCGTATTTTTATACGGTTATGGAGCTCCTCGGTTACTTATAATATCCTTATATTTCATAATAGGGGGTACTTTATTCAATATATAATATACAAGGACTGTGACACACCCAATAGACTTTTTGAGTATTGATGATTTACTGATGATTTAAAAATTGCCAAATTGCTGTATTCACTGGCCTATTTTGTTTTCTCTCACTTGTCTCTCATCATGTTCTTTTCATGGCTAGTAAGGTTATGGGATTCTTTGCAGCCAATTGTAGTGCTATTTGTTCACGTAGGGTAGCAAACTGATCTGTTTACCAGGCTTATATTATTACCCCCAAAAAATATTTTGAGGTTCAGGATTCAGGGAGATTTTGGGTGTTCTGCAAAAATTCCCTTTGTTTACTCCTTTAAGATTCAGTTGAAAAGTCAAGCAGTTGTATTGTGGAAAATAATGCAGAGCCTTTGGATTTAAATTTTTTTTGGTGTTCCTTTCGCTTCAAATATTGAGGTGTATGTGGGCCTTACTGCACAGCTAGTGTTGGATACTAGAGAAATGGTTAATATAAAGCTTCAATTATTATTATTGCATTTCAAACAATGGGAAGAGCAGAATTGTGATTAGTAGAAACACAGGAATAACCGTGGAGTTTATTTGCACTCAACACAAGGATCCAGTGATAGGACGGGACCTGTGCTCACTTCACTGGTTAACTCCTTTAGTCAGTAAGTTTCAAAGGTTACAGTTGCCGCCCGAATCCCATGTTCAGGATTTGCAAGCAGAAGCTTCCAGGCCGATCATGTCTTTCACATTAAGGCGAATTGTGTATACACCCAAAGCACCCGTTCGGAGGGATGTGTACAGGTAGGGACTTTCTAAATATTTAATGAAGTCTTCTAAAAATATATAAGCAGGCCTTCATGGGCTACAGTAGAATTAGAGGGCTCAAAACAAAGGAAACTAGCCCTGGGGTCCTATAGAAAATGCACAAGTCCCTAATAGGTTATTGTGCTAAGCCAAACGTCACCCAAGCATATCGGATGATCATACTGCCTCCAGCTGAGTGTGACTGACAAATACAG
Organism: Xenopus borealis; assembly: GCA_024363595.1. Lineage (NCBI taxonomy): Eukaryota > Metazoa > Chordata > Amphibia > Anura > Pipidae > Xenopus > Xenopus borealis. Next base: position 133,857,572 of record CM044441.1, read on the forward strand.
GTATGAGACCTGTTATCCAGAATACTCGGGACCTGGGGTGTTCCGGATAGCAGATTGTTTTGTAATTTGGATCTATGTACCTTAAGTCTACTAGAAAAGCATGTAAACATTAAATAAACCCAATAGGCTGGTTTTGATTCCAATAAGGATTAATTACACCTTAGTTTGGATCAAGTACAGTTATGGGACCTGTTATCTTAAATGCTCATCACCTGTTTTTTTTTCTTTTTTTTCTGGATATTGGACCTTTCTGTAATTTGGATCTTCACAGAAATACTAGAAAAATGCTAGAATACTAGAAAATCATGTGAACCTGAGTAACTAAATAGGCTGGTTTTGCCTCCAATAAGGATTCATTATATCTTAGTTGGGATCAAGTACAAGCTACTGTTTTATTATTACACAGAAAAAGGAATCCGTTTTTAAAATATTATTTTATTTGGATAAAATGGAGTCTATGGGAGACAGTGTGTCGTAATTTCGAGCTTTCTGGATAAGGGTTTTCTGGATACCAGAGGAAAAGGAAATAATTTTTTTTAAATTCTGTAATTCGGAGCTTTCTGGATAACATGTTCCCGGATAACCGATCCCATACCTGTACCAACATGTGCAGAGAGGTTTTCTGGTACCAGTGCCCCAAGGTACACCTAGTGCTGGTACACTTTTTTTTTTTTTTACTAATACCGACAGTGCCCATATCATTTCAAAGTAGTTTACCCTACAATTAAAGGGCAAGGAAAGTCTAAAATAGAATAAGGCTAGAAATGCAGTATTTTGTATACTAAACTCTGCTGGAGTTCTGCAGAGCCTTGAAGTAAGGCGAGGGCTCCCCCATGCTGTTCATAGGTATGATTGTTTCCCTGCCCAGCAGTTAGTGACCGCCTGACAATTCCTATCCACAGCAGTAAATGAAGGGAGCATTTCACTGAATACAGTCCGGTTTCTTATAAAAAACGGTAAACATTTGCAAATTAAAGTATATTGGAGGTAGGTTTCTTTTTCATTAAAAAATTTTTTATGGGATATTATTTTTTTGCCTTTCCTTGTCCTTTAAGGGATAATGACACTTTCTGCATTTATTAAGAATGTGGCACATAATGCTGCTATGATCACCACCCCTAAATATACATACCTTGCGTCTGTTACAAATAATTTAAACATGAACCCAAAGGGGTTGTTCATATTTGAGTTCATTTTTAGTTAATGTAGAGCGTGATATTTTGAGACAATTTGTAAATGGTTTACTTTTTCATTCAGCAGCTCTCCAGTTTGCAAATTCAGCAAACTAGTTGCTAGGGTCCAAATTACCCTAGCAACCATGCATAGGAGAGGGCATGGATAGAAAGATAAGGAATAAAAAGTAGCAATAACAATAAATGTGCGGCTTTAAAGAGCTTTTTTAGATGGGGTCAATGACACCCATTTGAAAGCTGGAAAGAGTCTGCAGGAGAAGACAAATACAGTGAATCCTCAATTTTTCAACCCCTGATTTTTAAGTTTACCCTTGTTTTACATTGTTTTCTGGTCCCACATTTTTTTTAAATACAGTAGAACCACCATTTTATGTTTTTCAGGAGACCAGAAAAAAAAATGGTGTAAAATCCAGGAAAACATAAAATCAGGCAAATGCATTATGCATAATATATATATACTACACTAATAGAAAATTATTTAGTTTTTTTCCCTTTTTTTCCCTTTCAAAACTTTCCTTTTGAGGTATTCAGCAATTTGACTGTATTTTGGAAGTTAAAAGGAGGTGTTTGTGTGGGTTGCAGTTCTGCTGGAGCTCTGGCTGTTGTAGTGCTATGTAGCTGGAGTCTTCATATTAACTAGGGGTTGTGTAATCTCGTATATTCCGTGCATGATGAAAATGCCAGTGGCATTTCAGTTGGGTTACACAAAAGCCTTCTGACTTGTTTGTTCTCTAAATATATAGAAACACAGGGGGTGTAGTTCTCTTTGTCCAATCAAATCTGAGCCTGGCTGGGTCTTCTGGTCCCTCCCGCTAGTAATCTATACATGTGCTTGCCCGTCTGTTCCAAAAACTGTCACCTAAGCATTCCCAAAAAATATATCTGCAGGGTTATTGAATGCTAAAAATAACAATCCTCGTGTTTCCTTTGCCAGCTGTGCCTGCCAGAAATGCCATTATACATTCTGTAAATTAGAGAAAAGCAATTAAACAGATTTATATTTAGACTGGTATAGGCATGTTATTTCTAGCCAATCAGGATTTGTGTCTGGTCAGAGATGGAACCACACACCTGTAGTTCCAGGGACAATCTCACATTTTAAACACATTTTTTGAGGCAACAACTCGCAAAACTGCATTGTGGTGTCAGGCCCTCAAATTTTCTGCAGTCTGTTGTGCAAAAAATCCCATTCATTAAAGGGGTTGTTCGCCTTCAAACAGCTAGTTGTTTTGAAATAAATCACCAGAAATAATGTCCTTTTTTTCAACTACTTTCTATATGTGACCATTTTTCTAATGTTGAAAATATTGACTAAAGCAGCTCAGGGGGGGGGGGGG
>CM044441.1:133867296-133885507 GCA_024363595.1 Xenopus borealis
TATATATATATTTATTTATTTACAATACCACATTAAATAAGTTTTTATTCCCCCCAAAATGCACTTACTACACAAGACTCCCTTTAGTAGAGTATTCTAAAACCAGATTGGGTGCAATGCCAGTGTTTGATTAAAGCTTTGTTTCCCTTGAATGTGTTTACATTTACGGCCACAGGAATTTTTTTTTTTAATGAGTTTTTGTTTTCCTGCTTATTTTGTTTGTGTCTTTAATAGGGAGGAAGAGTAGAAATTGAAGCCATCGCAGTTCTGGGACCAATAACCGAAATCTCCCCAGCATTATAAGTGACTCCTGCTGCTTTCTTCTGGTTATTCCATAACTATTAGTAGAAATAATTTCTCTCTGCATTTTCTAATTGTCTCAATGTTACTCTGTAGCAGCCTTACATTGCCTGTGAGATGTTTCCTGATTCTGTATGGCACCACTAAGGGCAATTTGCTACTACTACTGTTTTAATGGTAAAATAAAATGGTTATCTATGCTCTTGTATGCTTCACATTCATTTTTTGTTATTTGTTTTCCTGGACCAAAACTTTCTGCAAGCAGAGGCACAATGGAGGGTTGTGAATGAAAAAATACAGGTGTAGGATCCGTCATACTGGAAACCCATTATACAGAAAGCTCTGAATTACGGAAAGGCCATCTCCCATAGACTCTATTTTCATCCAATATATACATCTGGAAAACCACAGGTACTGAGCATTCTGGATAATAATTCCCATATCTGTATTATGTATATGGAAAGGTCTATGCCAGAAAATTAAACCTATTTGATAGAGAACTTTCCCTCTAGTGGTCAAAGCCAAAATTGCAGACAGAAAAAGGAAAGTTTCCCAGACTAAGAACAAGTGTTTGTGGGGAAAAACAGAAAAAACTTACTACAAGTTTGCAGCGTTATAGGAAAAACTGAATACATGAAACTGATCTAGGCATTATATGTTATAGACATACATGGGCTGACAGTTGCTGCTACTCAGCCTGTTCTGAATGGAACTGCAGCTCCTGATTGGGACTTAGGCTGGAAAAAACAATGTGTTAGGACAACATACAGCACTTTCCCAGTGGGTTTGCAGAGCTCTTATATATGCTCTGGATGTTGACTAATTGGCAAAATGATCAGATCAGTCATATTTGGCCAACCACGTGAGTTAAGCAAAGCTCTATAGATCCCAGCATCCTCTGTCATCCCAGGGTTAATGTAACCCCAATTAATATTTCTATGATTCCAACTACTGAAACTTCTAGAATACTCTATGGCTCAGTATTTAGTAGAGATAAGTAATAGTTAATATGTACAGTATAAAGTCCAAATAACTGAAGTAGGTGGTCCAAGGTGGTGCTGGAAGTTGTGGCTGAATGGGCTGTTCAGATTAAAAAAAAACTCAAGTATTCGTTATTCTGCTGAGAGAAACTTTCAATGTTCAACACCCAGGTGGTTGTTAAAAATAAAAAAGCTAACTGGTTGCTGCCCAGGTGCAAATTTGCCCAGTATTGATAAATGAACCGTAGTCCTTATCTGGGCATCTGCTTTCCCCAAGACCAATGGCTAGTTTGGCAAGATATCTTTGCATTATTTGTATTTATTTTCAAATCAGTGGAACAAAAATCTCCCACACAAAAAACATTGGTTACAAATCCCAAAAAATTTTGCTGCCTTTACACTGGCTAGAAGTGGCGGGGCTCGCTTAACCTTGGGCAATTTTGCTCCACGGCAGTAAAAGCCAAAGCAAACAATCCTCGATTAGCTTTTTTTTTTTTTTTTTAGCCTGCTGCTGGCTGAACACTGAAAGCAATGGTGTTGCTATGGGTTGCTGCCCAGGTACAAGTTTGCACAGTGTTTATAAATGACCCTTGGAGAATTTTGAGGACTTTTTCTCTCAGACGCTTCTAACTGACCAGATTACTTTTTTTTCTTCTGTTCACTAATGTCCTATTCTAAGCTGAGCACAATCACAAGCTTTTACCTTTTTTTTTTTTTTACTAAATTCATTTTCAGAAGAAGTGCTTATAAGAGCTCTCAGAGCAGGTTTACATTGATTTGTTTACAGTTCATTACATTATATTATCTTTTACAGTTCATTAAAAAAAAAAAAACACTTTTTAAATCATAATAGTTTGCATAGCAATGGAGTTTAATTTATTAGGGTTACCTTTATTTTAAGAGGTGGGGAAGTGAATTGCAAAAATAATTTATTAGCAGTGATCATGATCACAACACATGCACCAGGACTCCAGAAATATATCCATTGGGCCCCAACATGTCCACCGAACCACTGGACTTGTACACCAGAATTGTGGCCATACTGACTTCTGGCATAAGAGAGAAGAAACCGATAGGAGAAGTGAAAACGAATTGGAGGAAAAAGAGAACTGAGACAAAAAGAGGGAAAGGAAGCTGAGAGAGAGGAAGAGAAAACCTGAAACCAAGAAAAAAGGATGCAATGAGAGTGGCTATAGTAGTACATCCAGCATAAGCCATTAATACAGCGCTACGCAACAAGTTGGCGCTATAGAAATACATGTTAATAATTAATACACAGAGATTAGTGGCCCGTGGGGGTAAATCAGTGCAAAGGTTTCTATTCATCTTTGGGCTCTTTCACTGGCTGTAAGAAAGTCTGGAATTTTATGACACCAAGAATAACAACACAATGCCATAAAAGCTATTCTGCTTCTTTCCATGTAACAATAAGGAGTGAGACAGTCCGTGACCCCCCCATCAACTATGGGCACACCATGTAATGACTTATAGAAAAGAAAAGCAAGTAAAGGGCCCTATTTATGGACAAAGTGAAGCCCCATTTTATTATATTTCAGCTGATCCATAATGGGGCCCTGAAAGACTTATTTACAACCACACAAATTACAAAGAAGACCCAACCTGTGAAATCATTGAGATACAGAGAAGCAGTTTTCACACGATTGTTCCATATATTCAAAGGAAACTTAAAAAAAAAAAAAGAAGATATCCCCACCCTTTCCCCATATACAGTTCAGAGATAAGGCACAACATTGTAGTGCAGCAGCAGCAGTTCTCTTGCTGAAGTCTTGGCAATGTGTCTTCAAATGGAGATTTGACTTGTCACCCAGTGCACCCATGTCTCCTGTCCTAACCAGCCAGAAGCAATAGCCGAATCCACACTGGAGCTTCATCAACTGGGTGTCTCAAATGTGCAAAGGCTTCACTCCTCTACATTGCTTTCAGCTAGAACATGGAGAAGAACAGGAGGTTAATCATGCTTAAAGCAGGTGTAGATATTACAGGGACATGTGTACTTGTCTGTTATGTAGGACCAGGACTACAGGAATGCAATAGTGCAACAGAAAGTGTTTAATTCTCATAGGGGATGTGAAAGCAGACCCCAGCTATGGTCTGTTAATGTTTCCAGTATAATATCTCCTTAAAGTGGACCGGTCACCCCAAAAAAATATTAAAAATCATATTTTATCACACTGGTCAAGCAAAAGGAACATTAAGTACACTATATAAATTCATTTTAATCTTGTTTTCTTCAGTCTGGGAATTCATAATTATAACAAGCAGGCAGGAGCCATTTTGTGGACACTGTTATTAAGACAAGCCTTGTATCATCTCAGAATCTTGTTTGTGCACCAGAATGGGGGACCCAATGTCTATCCCCATGTCCTGGCTACACAATTAAATGGTTAAGAGAACTGGGGGAATGTGTGGGGAGCAGTGAAATCTAGGAAGTGCTGAATGGAAAGTGAAAGTAATTATCTGCCCCTGCCTATTGGCAGACAATATTTGATTGACAGCTGAGATTTTTAAATGAGCTTAACACAGCTATGAATGCTTTAATAAAAATTTGTAATTGGATTTCATGTTTAATTTGAAAAGGACTTTTATTATACAGATTTTTGTGTCTGGGTGACGGGTGAACTTTAAACCCAATGAGAACAACAAGCAACTGCCATGTTCATTGTCATTTGCTGCATTTAACTTGATTCTCTGGGGCACTAGATTGTTACAAAATGCATCTCTATTGACTTTTCAGAACAGAGCATTTTATTGCTTTCTCAAAGTATACAAAAGACATACAATATAGTATTAAGTGTACAAATCCAAACGCTCTCTCTTGGTAATACTCTTATTTTACGGTGATGGTGGGACATGGTTAATGACCTTTGCCCATAGGTCACAAACATTATACCCTTCCTTTACATTATGCAAGAGGATTCCATCACCTATCCTGGGTTAATGTATCGTTCTGGCAGTTCAGTAAGTTGGAAGGTGTCATTTTCTAGTCTTTAAAAGGGGAAACCAACATGTGCTCTGCCTCTTCATATCCCAAATGTTGGAAGAGGTGGATTGTACTTTTTGTCTGGGTGGTAATCGGTCCACTTGGTGAAGATGTGAGATATGTGAGTAAATGCTGAATAGTTTTACTCCATCTATCTATGACTGCCCTCCTACAGGTTGTTCTACGTTCATTTGAATACAGACTCATGTTTTATTTTAAAGGGAAACTGTCATGGGAAAACATGTTTTAAATGCATCAGTTAATAGTGCTGCTCCAGTAGACTTCTGCACTGAAATCCATTTCTCAAAAGAGCAACCAGATTTTTTTATATTCAGTTTTGAAATCTGACATGGGGCTAGACATTTTGTCAATTTCCCAGCTGCCCCAGTCATGTGACTTGTGCCAGCACTTCAGGAGGGAACGGCTTTCTGGCAGGCTGTTGTTTTTCCTTCTCAGTGTAACTGAATAGTACGCAGTGGGACATGAGTTTTACTAATGAGTACTGTTCTTAGATCCATCAGGCAGCTGTTATCTTGTGTTAGGGAACTGTTATCTGGTTACCTTCCCATTGTTCTTTGGTTAGGCTGCTGGGTGGGGGAAAGGGAGGGTGTGATTTCACTCCAACTTGCAGTACAGCAGTAAAGACTGATTGAAGTTTATCAGAGCACAAGTCACATGACTTGGGGCAGCTGGGAAATTGACAATATGTCTAGCCCCATGTCAGATTTCAAAATGAAATATGAAAAAATCTGTTTGCTCTTTTGAGAAATGGATTTCAATGCAGAATTCTTCTGGAACAGCACTATTAACTTATACATTTTGAAAAAATTTTTTTTTCCCATGACAGGATCCCTTTAAGAACCATTGACACCCATTTGATTTAATCAACCTGAGGGCTGAAGTTCAGCAACACCATTCCACCACTAACTCTGCAACGGCCCATCCCAGAGGTCAGTTTTGTCGCAAGACTTGACTCTACCAATACCAGTTTGAGCAAATCTTATGCTAACTCTTCAGGTTGATTAAAGAAACTGGGGAAACTGGTAAATATACCCTTAAATGTTTTGGATGGGAGTTGTCAGATCTCCGCAATATATTTTTGTCTCTTGTTTTATGGTAAATTTTTGAAGGCCAGCAACTCTCCCACTATGAAGATAATGGTGTATCTGTCAAATTCCATGCTGAAAGTCAATAATGGAAATTACTCTCAATTTGGAAATTCCTTTTTCATATGTTCGTGTTGCATATTGAACCAGTATAAAAAAAGCAGACTACAAAAAAAACAAATATATATATTGTCTACTTCTCAATAGTGCTAGGCAGTTTTTGTTACTAATTATATCCAAATGTTTATTGTTATGCAGACGCTGTTTGTCTTTGTTTAGTTAGCCTATTGTCAGAGGGGCTTTTGACCCCTCGTAAAGTAAGTACGTAGCTATGACAGTTAGATTTCTACTCAGAAATGCTGAAGCATTGTCTTTTTGAGCAGTGGTCTGTCTGTCACTGCTACTGATGCTTCAGGCAGTGTGATTCCCATAGGTTACTATGGCTTGAAAATATAAAAGAAAGCAAAGGGAGGGTTATTGCTAAATTACCTTCCCTGTCTAATGCTGTTGCCCCCCCAGTTACCATTTATTTAAACAGGAAGCAGTGGCGGGTGCTTAAAGTTCCTCTATGGCCCTGGCCAAGTCCCACAACAGATAATTCCCAGGGGATAGTGCAAGCAGCTTTTTTCAAGATATATACGCCTAGTACCTTTCAAATAAGTCTTGATAGCCAATTGCCTGGAATCTCCTCCTCACATTGGTTTTAGTCACTAGTTGGGCAGAGGCAGTTTGACCAGACTTCCTTATAGTTATATAAAGTTGGGTTGAAAAAAGACCAAAGTCCATCAAGTTCAACCCCTCCAAATGAAATGCAGCGTCCATACAAACACACACTCACGTAAACTATACTGTATATACTAATATTTATAGATATTGTAGATTCTAGTATCATTATAGCCTATGATATTATTTGTCCAAAAATGATCCAATCATCCAGCAGGGCATTGCGCAATCTCACTGCCCTCACTGTAAAGAACCACTTACATTGCTTCAAATGAAAGTTCGGTTCCTCTGGTCCAAAAGGGTGACCTCTGATGTGCTGATCCTTTTTATGGGAAAAATTATCCCCCGCTGTCTATAATGCCCTCTAATGTACTTAAAGGAAAACTATACCCCCAAAATGAATACTTGAGCAACAGATAGTTTATATCAAATCAAGTGACATATTAAAGAATCTTTGTTACCTGGTATATATATTTAAGTAAATATTGTCCTTTTACATCTCTTGCCTTGAACCACCATTTCATGATGGTCTGTGTGCTGCCTCAGAGATCACCTGACCAGAAATATTTCAACTCTAACTGTAACAGGAAGAAGTGTTGAAGCAAAAGACACAACTCTCTCTGTTAATTGGCTCATGTGACCTAACTTTATAGTTTGTTTGGTATGTTTGTGTGCACCGTTGAATCATAGGATACCAGGAGACTGTCCTTATTGCCATTTAAAATGGCAATTTTCTATTTATGATTACCCAATGGCACATGCTACTAAAAAAGTATATTATAATGAAAATGGTTTATTTACATGAAGCAGGGTTTTACATATGAGTTGTTTTATGCAATATCTTTTTATAGAGACCTACATTGTCTGGGGGTATAGTTCTCCTTTAACTCGATGTTACTGAGCCCAACTGCAAAATATTTTTAGGGCCCCTAAAATATCCAGAGCTTGTCCTGTCTTACCAATATATATACAGTATATATATATTAAAATGGCTCATTAATGTAAGCCTGATGAGCTTTCTATACTTCCTGGACCCCCCTGCAGCCACAGTGTTTGCTTCCTCTATATTTACACCCCTGATCACGTCCCCTCTCAAGAGAAAAACCCCAACCCTTTGATACTCTACCCTCATCTTCCATCCCTCTAATTAGTGTAGTTGCATGTCTCTGTACCCGCTCCAGCTTATTTATATCCTTCTTAGGCTGGGGACAGACAGGGAGATTCGGGGAGATTCTATCGCCTGGCGTTTAATAGCAGGCGACAATCTCCCAGAATGTCCTTCTCCCTGTCCGTCGCTAGTTGAAATGACAAAGCGCCAGCGCTGTGCACACCCGGCGCAGAGATTTCCGGAATCGCCCGAAGTTACTTCGTGAGGAAACTTCGGTCGATTCCGGAAATCGCCGTGCTGCGTGTGCACAGCGCTGGCGCTTTGTCATTTCAACTAGCGACGGACAGGGAGAAGGAAGTTCGGGGAGATTGTCGCCTGCTATTAAACGCCAGGGGACAGAATCTCCCCGAATCTCCCTGTCTGTCCCCAGCCTTAAGGATGGGAGCCTCTTAAATATATTATAAATGCAGATTAGACTGGATGTCCTTTACTTACATGACAAAAGAACAAACACCAGGTTTTTATTTGGCTGTAGTTATTATGGTTCCATTATTATGAATATAAAAATGGGACTACAGGTGGAACTGTGTGATCTTCCCATGAATGCTCTTCTATACAAAGTAATTATAGAAGCCACCCACTGTACAAAGAACTCTGTTCACCTGCAGAATGTTGAGTGTACGTGACTGTATCTCTTTACTCCACTCCTAACCAAGGCAACAGAAGACTCCCACTGACAGATCTACTCATTAAGTGCCCTACAATGTTTGTGTCACCTGAGTGATAATAAGGAGGTCATTCACTCTGCTATCAACATACTAATCTCTGGTTCTGCTTCATCCAGCAGGTATCCTGTTTCTTCCTCCTTTGTTTCTGCCTCCTCACTTGTTATCTCTTCCAGCGTCTTGCCTTCCTCTGAGTCTTCAATCTCACCTGGACACAGTCACCATGGAAATAAAAGCAGCTTAGTTAGGTTTAGGCCCTTTGGGGTGGGGGGGGGGGGGGGGGGGGGATATGCTGTGTGACATCACTCTGTACACTGATCCTTATCAGGCTCTTTTAATACTTGTAATTTTGCCTCCCGAAAAACTCATCAAGCTAATGCACTGTAAGGAAAGCGTGCTTGTTGGTAATTACAGAAACTTAAGTAAAACACCTAACTGTGTATAACTTGATAGCTCACTCTGTACACACCTTGATGCAGTTGCAAATGGTAGAAAGAGATTAGGGCCACGGAAGACTGGGGTGAATTTTAGGCATTTTACCTGCCACCTTTTCCCCAATAAGAAGCTTGTGCTAAAGGACAAGGAAAGTGAAATTCACTTGGGGTGCCAAATTGTTAGTCACCCTGTGAATACAACTGCTTACTTTTTGGGGGCCTATGTTCCTCTTCATTAAAGGGGTTGTTTGCCTTACAAACACTTTTTTAAGTTGAGTTGTTTTCAGACTGCTCCCCAGAAATAAAAACTTTTTTTGGTTGCCTTCCATTTTTTATTTTTTATTTTTACTGTTTTTCCAAAATTTAATGTTCCTGTCTCCAGTGTTTTTTAGTCTGGCAGCTCAGTAATCCAGGTGCAGATTCTGAACTGTTACAATTTGCTCCTTTAGTTGATCCATTTCTCAGAAGCTTCTCTGGAGCATTAGCAACTATTGCATCATCCAGGGTCACCATTAGAAATCACGGGGCCCCACACAACAAAATTTTTGGGGCCCATCCCACCCTAGCATCCAAGCCCCACCCTGATCCCGCCCACTCCACATCAACGTTAAAAGCCCACACAGACATCAGCGCTAAAAAAGTAAAAAAAAAAACCCACACACACATATTGGCTCCCTTATAAGTAAAAAAAAAAAACCATTGGTGCCAGGGCCCCCTAAATGTGTTTAAAAAACGCATTGGTGCCAGGGCCCCCCTTACAAGTTAAAAATAAATTGGGGCCCCAAGCAGTATTTTTTAAAAAAAAACATTGGAGCAAGGGCCCCCCTTACAAGTTAAAAAAAATTGGGGCCCCAAAATTTTTTTTTTTTTTTAAAAACCTTGGAGCCAGGGCCCCTTTCAAGTTAAAAAAAATTGGGGCCCCCAAATTTTTTTTTCTTTAATTGGTGGCAGGGGCCTATAGAGTATTAAAATAAAACATTGGTGGCCAGAGGATTAAAAAAAAAACCCCCACATTGGTGTCAGTGTTCAGGACTTCAGTGTCAGCTCCTTTCGTGTCATCGGGTATTTTCGCCGCTTCAAGACTTCAGCGTCGGCTCCTTATTGACTTCGGGTCTTTCCGTCTCTTCAGTACTTTGACTGTTCGGCACTTCCGCATTATGCTGCGACATTGGAACGGAAGGCAGCACTACTTCAGCGCTCGTAAGGGGGGCCCGGCTCTTTGAAAAGTGCAGCACTGCCGGCCCCCCTTCAGGCCCGGGACACTTGTCCCCCCTGTCCCCCCCGATGACGGCCCTGATTGCATCAATTCTATTAGCTGCCTTTAATAAAACTCAGGGATTCTGCTCAGCAGGGACAAAGATAAGAAACGTATCACAGTATCACATGTTTACAGTGTAGGTAACCCCCCCTCTCAGAGCTGCTTTAGAAACAAATAAGAAGGTGACAAATGAAATGTACACTTCAATATTTACCTATGAGCACCACCATCTTGACCATCTTTTTCCCAGGGATCCTTTGCACCACAAATAAACACAATCATGTGGTCTTGTGTATACCTTATACATAATGCATGTATGTGATTTTGGACATTTTGATAGTTTAAAACCTTTTCATGCAAAACACCAGAAGAACACCTTGTGTGCCACTGTCCTTATGGTCTGGAGTGGGACTAATATCCTGCAGCTGTACAAGCCTCAGTGAAGATAAAAGTTCACGTGTGACAAAGAAAACTAGGAAATGGGGCTCACCAGCACTGGCAGGAGACTGATTTACTAATATACATGTTAAATTGTGCCATGTGCTGTTATCCATAGCAAATAATCATCAATTAGTCCTAATAAGTGTAGAACCAAAAGCCAAAAAGTTGGTTGCTATAGATACAATTCAGCACCAGTGTTTATAAATAGTGATGGGCGAATTTATTCGCCAGGGCCGAATTCGCGGCGAATTCCCGCGATTCGCCGCTGGCGAATAAATTCGCGAATCACCAGCGAAATTTCGCTTGGCGAAAATTCGCCGAAAAAAACGAGTCGCGCGACGTGTAGTTTTTTGACGCGACGCGATGCGACGCAATTTGACGCGACGCGCGTCAAAAGCGTCCCGCGACTCGTTTCGCAAATTTTTCGCCGATTCGCGAATTTCTCTAGAAATTCTCGAATTTTTCGGCGAAGCGAATCTCGGGAGATTCGCCCATCACTATTTATAAATCATCTCCCAGATCCAAAAGCTCTGTTTAAATGTAAAATGTAGTGTGTCTGACAAAGCTATAGGCAATTTACACAGGAGCAAATTCACTAAAGTGCGAACATGCGCTAGCATTGCCTTCGGCGACGTTCGCTGCACTTTGCCAGGTGAATTTTCGCCAGAGTTACGCAAATTCACTAAGATGCAAATTTGTGCTCAGGGCGGTGAACGGTAGCGATGTAGCACTACTGTTACTATGCCAGGCCAAGCACATTTACGCTAGCAATGCCTAATTTGCATATGGCGCGAACTTAAACGTATAATAAAGGTGTCTGTGACAGCCACTACATTCCACTACACAAGCCCAGGAAAACTTTAATAAATAAAATAAAGTTGTCCTATTGCCCTAAACATAACCCCACTGTATAGTTGTGTTGCCATATGTTAGGAAATGTAGGGGGGGAAAAAAATGTTCGTTGTTTTTCAGACTATCACCCAACAAAAGGTAAAAGACACCAGCGTTTTTTGGGACTTTTTTTTTTTTTTTTAAATCCTATCTATTGTATTGAACTTCGCCAGGTCTGACCTGGTGAAGTAAGGTCTAGTGTAAGAGGTAACGTTCACAAAAATGTTCATCTTAGTGAATTAGCGTAGTTACGTCCCATCGTCAGTGCGCAACTTCACCTGGCGTAAGGGTGCGCAGTTGCACAAGTCGATCTCCTTCGCTAGCAAATTATTGCCAGGGACACTGTTAGTGAATCAGCGAAGTTGCGAATTGACGTCACGCTGGCGAATTAGCGCTAGCGTTAGACGCTTTGCACTTTAGTGAATTTGCCCCACAATGTAGTGTCTTTGTGCGATCTGAAATAATGTTGTACAGGAAGCTACAGCCCTGAAACACACGCTATCCCAAAGCAATAGACATGACTGAAAGTGGTCTCCCACAATACGCACACCAGATATTGTACAAAAATGTATTTGTTTCATATGATATTATCGGTACGTCTATTGCCACCTTAACTCATTCTATAGAAGGGCAGTTAGTCCATTATTAAAACACAATAATTTTATAACATTTCTCAATTTGATCTATGAGCAAAGGGTTGCTCCTGCTTTGGGGCTGCCACATCAAATATCTCAGACTATGCCCCTCAGACCCTCAAGATATTGCTGAACTTCAGCTAAAGCACGTCTCAAGGTGGCCATACACGGGCTGATAAAAGCTGCTGAAAAATGTTGGCAGCTTATTGGCCCATGCGTGGGGCCCTCCGATGGGCTTACCTGATCGATATCTGGCCAAAAGTTGGCCAGATGTCAATTGGACGGGACTTAAAATCCAGTTGGATCGCAGCCGCATCTGTTCGTTGATGTGGTCCTGCGATCTGACCGCCCGTACCTCCTCCATTGTGATCCCATCGTTGAGCCCAAGGGCCCACGATCGGATAACTCGATATCGCCAAATGAGTAGATCTCACCATGTATGCCACCTTAAGGCAACAGAAACAACATGATTACAGCTTATTACCTTCAGCCACTGCATCCTCCTCATTTGGTTGGACTTCTGTGGGCTCCTCTGCCTCTTCTACTTTATCTTCAGGTTCACTGGTGGCACCGTTCACCTCTTCTGCTGGCACTAGGCTTTCTGATGCTTCCAACTCTACAGGGTCTATGGCTTCTACTTCATCCTCCACAGGGGGCTCATCATTTATTGATGCTTCATTCTCTGTTAATGGTTCGAGTTTGGTCTGGTCTGGGATCGTTTCAATGTCGTCGACAATCTGATCACTTATATCTGAAGAAGCTGAAAGTGCAAGAAAACAAACATTTTCAAAATGCATCAGTTAAAGGGGTTGTTCACCCAGAGCTGTATGGCAGTGCCTACTAAGGGGATATAGAAAGTTGTAGTGCAACTGGCTTCCCTACACAGGTTACCAAACTACAACTCCCAGCACCAACACCCGGACCCCTTAATGGGGTGGTTCACCTTTACGATAACTTTTATTAAGTTATAGAATGGCCAATTCTAAGCAACTTTTCAATTGTTTTTTATTATTTATTTGTTATAGTTTTATAGTTATTTGTCTTTTCGTCTGATTCTTTGCAACTTTCAAATGGGTGTCGCCGTCCCCTTCTAAAAAATAAATGCTCTGTAAGGCTACAAATGTATTGTTATTGCTACTTTTTATTGCTGATCCTTCTATTCAGACTCTCTCCTATTCACATTCCAGTCTCTTATTCAAATCAATGCATGGTTGCTAGGGTAATTTGGGCCCTAGTTACAAGACTGCTTAAAATGCAAATTGAAGATCTGCTGAATAAAAAGCGAAATAACTCAAAAACCTTAACTAATAAAAATGAAAACAAATTGCAAATGATCACAGAATGTCACTCTCTGCATCATACTAAAAGTTATGTCAAAGGTGAACAACCCCTTTAAAGTGACCCCTGTGAAAGAGTCATTCGACCCCCAAAGGGGTCCCGACCCCCAGGTTGAGAACCACTGCCGTAAATAAAGACTTATTTACTTTCCATTATTGATCTGTTTTTCCAAAATCTCAGTTTAAAGTTGAATGTTGGTGTCTCTGGTGTTTGAGTCTGGCAGCTCAGTAATTCAGGTGCAGACTCTAAACTGTTACAATTTTGCACCATTAATTGATACATTTCACAGCAACATCTCTGGAGTATTAGCAACTGTTGTATCAATTCTAACAGCTGCCTGTACAAAGATAAGAAATGTATCCATTAAATTTATCAGTTTAGAACAGTTGGGGGGGTCGGCTGCTTTAGAAGGTGAAAAATTACACTTTACACTTCAATATTAGAAAAACGGTTACAAATAGAAAATAGACAACAAATGTTGCTCTCCAGTGGCCTCAAAGCAGGTGCTTATTTTTTAATTCCAGGCTTGGAGGCAAGTTTTGGTTGTATAAAAACCAGGTGCAGTGCCAAGCAGAGCCTCAATGTAGGTTGACAATCCACATAGGGGCTACCAAATGGCCATTCACAGTGCTTATTTGGCACCCCAAGAACATTTTTCATGCTTGTGTTGCTCCCCAACTCCTTTTACTTCTGAGTGTTGTTCACAGCTTGGGGGATCCCTGCCCTAAATCATAAACAATTTGAATAAATATTGGTAAAACAGGTCAACCTCTAGATATTTTGGGGGCCTGGAAAATTATTTGCTGTGGGGCCCAATAATATATAGTTATGCCACTGATTGCAAATGAAAAATAAATACACTTTTTGGTTCAGAAATAAAATGTTATATTATAGTCAGTTATTTGCAGTGTAATGAGGTTAATTAAGAAATAAAAACGACACCATACAAATAACGACAGAAGACCTTTAAAATTATAGCTTGAAATTATAGGTTTGTGGGGCAGAAAGCAAATTAAAGGAGATGATAAGCATTAACGTAATTTAGGGTGAGATTTTGGATTGATGCAGAATTCGTGTCCTACATTTTCCTGAAAGCAGAGCCACAATCTATCCTCACTAGCTATTGCAGAGGGTCTATTGAAAGCATTTTGTGTAGCTGCATCACTACCTGGTATGGAAACTGCTCTGTATCAGAATGCAAGATCCTGCAGCGGGTGGTGAGGACAGCAGAAAAGATCATTGGGGTTTTGCTGCCTGCCATTATGGATATTTACCACACCCACTGTCTCCAGAAGGCTACCAGCATTATCAGGGATAGCACCCACCGTGCAGGACTAGGGATGCCCGCCACACCGCTCCTCTTCCCTTCACTGCCGGTTTCCTAGTGCACCCGCGGTGCGCACCTCCACTATTTATAGGCACATGCGCGCTGACGTAAACACACCAACAGTGCAAATTTTGAATAGTATAAATTGTGCATTTTGCCTGCAGTACTCTTATAGGTTCTGTTACTCTGAGTTCCTGGAGCCTTGTGCTATTGTGCTGTATCCTGATTTCTGATCTCCTGTTGTGACCCATGCCTGCCTGACTACTCCTGACTTCTGTAATCCTGACCTTGGCTTGTTACCTGACTATTCTACCTTCTGTAATCCAACCCTGCCTGCCTGACTATTCTGATCTCCTGGTTTGACCCTTGCCTGTCTGACTTCATCTGTGCTCCACCTGTCCCGACCCGGCCTGATTCTGACTATGCTATCTGTCTACATCCTGTAACTGTGACCTTCTACCCAAAGACTCTGCCTTACGTTCATGCCCCTTTGCTTGTCCAGAACCCTTAGCTTGGCACCTCTCATAATAAGACCTGGCGGCATCCGATTAGCCGAGGGCTCCTCCCGAGGTGAAAGGCGGCTGTTATAGACTGAAGAAAGAGCTGAGACCAAGGTGCTTAGCATTGGTTCTGGATTTAGGGTGCAGATCGAGACAACATGATCTCTTTACCCTCCTGCCATCTGTTAAAAGATACTGCAGTATTCGAGCGAGTATTCCAGAATGTGAAATAGTCTACTTCTACAAGCCATCAGGCATCTCAACTCCCAAGGACTGAACTGCATACATTCATAAGGAACTTTAATGTGCTCCTTGCCCAGTGTGACCGTATACTAGAGTTGTTAATTTCTTGATGTACCAAGTATGGTCTTATGTATAGCACCAGGGGGGGTGGTTCTGGAGAAACATCGTTTTCTATGTACTTTATTAGTGTATATGGCTGAAATGGCAATAAAAATCCACTTGACTTGACAATGTCAATTAGGGTGAGATGTTGGGTGAGTTTGGGCAGTTTTTTGCTGTCCTAGATATTCTTGGCATGATAGTTATATGATTTATACTAGATATACATGCATTTGTAAACTTGTTATAAGATAGCTGGGTCCCCGAACCAAACTTTGCCCAACAATGGGGTTCTACATTATTTTTTGCACTTTTCAGTAGTGTTAGGTATGGACACCAGCCAGGGCTGGATTTACATAGCGGGCTGCTGTCGTGTGTTGCCCCTGTCCCCTCCCTTTTATTTGCTCAAATTTTCATCAGGACCAGGACAATGAGGATTGTGCACAGGAATTAGGAAAAACTATTGTATCTCCTGCACATCCACTGTGTTCCTGAACCAATATGGGCATGGTTGGGCAGCATGCTCCCCCCCTAAAATCATGCCGCCCTAGGCCTGGGTGGCCTTTCCACAAATCCAGGCCTGACACCAGCAATGAAAACAGTAAGCTTGGAGTTTCCCTAGCAACAAGCAAGTGTTGCTGGGTAATGTCTGTCCACAAGATTCTCCAGTCACCTTATGTGGTGACACATTTTCAACAGAAACTGTATTAGGTATTAGGTTTATATTAACAAGGGATTATATTTTACCTCACGTTAAAGATTTACTAGGCGAATATTCTGTTGGTTATACAAGTTAAAGTGCATAGCTGCTCCCCATGATGTAATCACTGATAGTTCATAAAACATTAACAAAATGATGAATTCGCCATGTCCTAAATAAATCACTTACTGTTATAAAGTACCAGAATAACAACTCAAATTACAGGTGCATGAGAACGAGTTTATGAATACCATGGCCACAGTCAGAAGCCAAAACTAATAACCTTTGGACCTTTGTTATATATACACTCAAACAATGAGCCAGATTTATACAAATCAATAGCCAGGCTTGTTTGGGTTTACTAATAATTAAGTATGAAGTAGATTGGGCAGTCATTTACATAAACCAAATATGTTAAAGGGATACTGCCTCAGTTAATAGTGCTGCTCCAACAGAATTCTGCATTGAAATCCATTACTCAAAAGAGTAAACAGATTTTTTTTTATATTTCATTTTGAAATCTGACATGGGGCTAGACATATTGTCAATTTCCCAGCTGCCCCAAGTCATGTGACTTGTGCTCTGATAAACTTCAGTCACTCTTTACTGCTGTACTGCAAGTTTGAGTGATATCACCCCTCCCCCTTTCTCCCCCAGCAGCCTAAAGGTGGCCATACACGAAGAGATCCGCTCGTTTGGCAACATCGCATCTCTCTACGATATACCCACCTTGAGGTGGGCGATATCGGGCTGATCCGATCGTGGGCCCTAGGGATCGGATCACAATGCAGGGGATACGGGTGGTCAGATCGCGGGACCGCATCAATGAACAGATGCGGCCGCGACCCGACTGGATTTTTAATCTTGCCTGATCAACATCTGGCTGACTTTCGGCCAGATATCGATCGGGGGAGCCCGAAGGAGGGCCCCACTCACGAGCGATAAAGCTGCCGACTCAGTCTGTCGGCAGCTTTTATCGGCCCGTGTATGGCCACCTTAACAAAAGAACAATGGGAAAGTAACCAAATAGCAGCTCCCTAACACAAGATAACAGCTACCTGGTGGCAGCCTGCCAAAAAGCAGTTCCCTCCTAAAGTTCTAGCACAAGTCACATGACCGGGGCAGCTGGGAAATTGACAAAATGTCTAGCCCCATGTCAGATTTCAAAACTGAATATAAAAAGAATCTGTTTGCTCTCTTGAGAAATGGATTTCAGTGCAGAATTCTGCTGGAGTAGCTCTATTAACTGATGCGTTTTGAAAAAAACATGTTTTCCCATGACAGTATCCCTTTAAAGGGGTGGTTCAACTTTATAGTAACTTTTAGTATGTCACAGAGTAGCCAATTCTGAGCAACTCAGTTGGTCTTAATTTTTTTATATAGTTTTTGAGCTTCTTTCAACAAATGCTCAATCAAAGGTGAACAACCCCTTTAAGGTATTCAGTTTATAACTTTTCTGATTAATCTGGGCATGATGGCATATTTTCTCTAACTTCATGAATTAAAGGGCCAGTAACCTCAAAAAAATGAAATTGTTTTAAAGTAATAAAAACATAATGCAGTGTTGCCCTGCACTGGTAAAACTGCAGTGTTAGCATCAGAAATAGAACTATTGTTTATATAAATAAGCTGCTGTGTAGCCATGGGGGCAGTCATTCAAAGGAGTAAAGGCTCAAGTTATACAGCAGATAGCAGATAAGCTCTGTAGAACATAATGTTATCTGTTATCCATTACTTATCCTGTGCCATATAGCTGTTTTTCAATTTCCGCCATTGTTACTCAGCAGCTTGTTTATATGAACTATAGTAGTGTTTCTGAAGCAAACAGATCGGTTTAAACAGCGAAGGGCAACACTACATGATATTTTAATTACTTTAAAACACTTTCATTTTTTGGTGTTACTGTTCCTTTAACTGTCTCCTTGACCAGTTAGTTTTATAGAAAACTTACTGCTACAAAAATGTTCTATCCCCAGAGGGTTTTTCTTGTTATTTTAGGTTCTAGTCCCCCTTTGTGGCATAATATTTCATCAGACAACATCCAAACAATGTTATACAAAGGTATTATTGATTGCAGCTGACAGTGTATTACTTTATACTATGCCAATATTAAGTCTAGTCATCCCCAAAAGGTTACAGACAAACATTCTGGGGACTCCAACTAAGAAGTGCAGAATAGAGAGAAGGAGCTTTGACTGGAGTTAGGAAGGGGCAGGCTCAGCGTCGGAATGGGCCAGCGGGATACCGGGAAACACCAGGGGTCCCTGCCAGCCGAGACCTGCTACAAAGAGCCTGACCTCCTCTGCTCCAGACCCCCACCTGATCGCTTAAAAATGACATGACAAGCAGGTATTTGCCGGCGAGGGGGGTTTGCAACTGGGGAGGGGGGGTTAGACCGAGGA
>CM044441.1:133887109-133900002 GCA_024363595.1 Xenopus borealis
AGGGAATGTGAGATAAAGGGGTGGCATGGGGGAGAAACAGTTTTGCCAGCTGTCAGCTTAACACTTCAGAGTCAAAGGATAATCAGGTAAGTGACTGGAAAAATAAAAGAAAAACACAATAAGTTTGTATGGGTTACTTAGGTCAGATTAATTAATTGGCTTAGTTTATATGACCTCTTTTGGCAGATCAGATTGAATGAATGCCATTCCCCAATTGTCCTGCTCATTCCCAGCTATGTTTGACTTCCCTTTACACCAAAAACCCCATCCAATGTTATTTAGCACCGCCCTTTTGGGTTCCATGATTCTGGAAGAGCACTTAAAAAACAGCGCATCAGCATAGTTTCCATAAGTTCATCATGCTTAACCTTTCCAGTGATCAAATTAATACTCATCCAGATGACGGAAAAAGTAAATAAATAAATTCCTAGCAGGCTGTTTTTGGAAGAAAAATTCTCATAGGGCCATTCCCTTAGGAAATCCTTCAGTGTATCTATTTATATATTTGTGTGAATGTTGCCAGCTGGGCTTTCATAACAAGCAGCCAGTATTTTTGGTTTAGTTGTTCTTAATAGTTAAATGTTTTGATACTGATCAGTGAGAAATGTAAGGCAGCACCCTGGCACTGGAGGCAAATAAATCTGTTCATGCAGAAAGTCTCCAGGCACCCAATCATGAGCAGAAATGAGCATAAGTAATTCTGCATGTCCAAATCAATCAACAGATGACTGCCTCATGAAAGCTAACAGACTCCCGCATGAGATTCACTGATTTTTTTATTGTTGATGATTTTACCATTGAACAGTGAGACAGCCCATCTGTGAAGATTATGAGCAGGCTGATATTATTATTAGTACTTTTTAGTGTCAACAGATTCCACAGCACAGAGATAATACATAATACAAATTAATCTCTGCCCCAGGGGAGCTTGCATTCTAAGATCCCTATCATGGACACACTATATTCAATTTTACCAGGAGCCCGTTAAAGGAGAATTCAACCCAAGCCCCCCCCCCCCAGCCTACCAGGGCAAATGTCGCTAACTTTTTTTTGCAGATTCTGACTTAGGGAGTTCATGGCAACCATCATCTTTTCTTCTGTAAACATCGGAAGCAACAACTGCACTTGTGCCGAAAGTCAAAAAAATTTCCAACTGGGCATGCTGGTCTGCTTACAAAGTTTACAGAAGAAAAGAAGTTGGCTGCTGTGAACTCCTGAGGACAGAATCTGCACCGAGGGGTAAGTAAAAAGTTAGGGGCAATTTCCTCGGTTACCAGGTAGGCTGGGGAGGGGGTTTTAGGTAAGGTTGGGGGGTTCTTACAGTTTGGGATGAATTCTTCTTTAAAGGGGTTGTTCGCCTTCCAACAATTTTTTTATATTCTGTTGTTTTCAGATTGTTCAGCACAAATAAAGACTTTTTTTTAAAATGATTATCCATTATCTACTGTATAGTAATTTTTCACCGTATGTCTTTCTGAAGCAGCTCCGAGGGGTCGCTGACTCTGTGAACTGTTCTAAATTGATATATTAGTTGATACATTTCTTATCTTTGTCCCTGCTGAGCAGAATCCCTGCATTTCATTACAGGCAGCTTTTAGAATTGATAAAATAGTTGCTAATACTCCAGAGATGCTGCTGAGAAATGTATCAACTAATGGAGTAAATTGTAACAGTTCAGAATCTGCACCTGGATCACTGTTGACAGACTGAAACTAGTGATGGGCGAAATTATTGTCGCAAATTTTTCCCGCAAAATGGGTGAAAAATTGGCAAAACTCAGATTTTGACGCCTGCATCAAAAATGGGCGCCGGCATCAAAGTTGACATCAGCAGCCATTAAAGTCAATGGCTGTCTGTTAATCGTCGCAGGTGTCGAAAACTTTGACGCAGACAAATTTTCACCAGTGAATACGGAATAAATTCGCCCATCACTAACGAGATGGGAACATGAAACTTTGAACTTCAATTTTGTCAAAAACGGTAAAAAATAAAACATAGTAAGCAACTGAAAAAAGTCTGTATCAGCCATTGTTCAAAGAATATCTAGGACAGCAAATTAGTGTCCATCTGAAATCTCAGACTAACTGACCTACAGTTGTATTTGTGACTCAAATGTTTATACCATGCAATGATTAGCAAAGAAAAGTCATTTTGAATAAAAAATATTTACTTCAATTCTGAAATCAGCAGTTCAGTAATGCTTTATGGCTGAGATCTAAGCTATCTGTAAAACAAAACACTTATGGGCCGATTTACGAATTTCACATGAAATGATCGAAGTTCACTCGAATAACGATCATACAAATTTTTCGTGAAATCGTAAAGTGAAATTTGGTGAGACAGGTGAATTGCTAATGTGGTGCCGCTATTCCAAAAGGGATCCCATTCTCAGCCTCAAAACTATAGGCCGGTTAGTCTGACGTTGGTGGTCGGAAAACTTTTCGAAGGATTAATAAAGGATAGGATACTGGACTTTTGTTTGTGCCAGCATGGTTTTATGCGTAATAGATCTTGTCAGACTAACTTAATTTCTTTTTTATGAGAAGGTAAGCAGGGACCTCGATTCTGGGATGGCTGTGGATGTGATTTACTAGACTTTCGTAAAGCATTTGATACAGTGTCACACAGAAGGTTACTGGTTAAATTAAGGAATGTTGGCCTGGAACATAGTATTTGTACCTGGAAAGAGAACTGGCTAAAAGATAGACTACAAAGAGTGGTGGTAAATGCAACATTTTCTAATTGGACCACTGTTGTTAGTTCGGTACCGCAGGGCTCTGTACTGGGTCCCTTGCTTTTCAACTTGTTTATTAATGACCTGGATGTGGGCACTGAAAGAACGGTTTCTATTTTTGCAGATGATACTAAATTGTGCAGAACTATAGGTTCCATGCAGGATGCTGACACTTTGCAGAGTGATTTGTCTAAGTTGGGAAACTGGGCAGCAAACTGGAAAATGAGGTTTAATGTTGATAAATGCAAGGTTATGCACTTTGGCAAAAATAATATGAAATGCTATTTTGATACTAAAATCTACAGTTAGTATAGCTATGGGCATGCTGGGTTTAAATTTGGAGGGGTTCAACTTGATGGAATTTGTCTTTTTTCAACCCAATTTAACTATGTAACTGGGAAAATTTGCCCATGGGCAGTTAACCATAGCAACCAATCAGTGATTGGCTTTTTAAAGCCAGCTTCAGGTAGAACAATGACTGCAACAAGTTGATTAGTTGCCATAGGATACCATCCATGGGCAAATTTGCCCAGTGTTAACAAATGACCCCCAGTGAATCAGTACATAGCTACTATATTATTGGCCTCTGATTTCCTGCTTTCCACTGCATGGCAACACAAATGTTATTTGATTTGATTTTCATTCTACCCTGTGGGTCTGTACCCAGACATCAATGACTGATACATTTTTTTCCTTTATTCATTTTTACTATTATACCATAGTGTGACCCACAGATCATGATGAAAAAAAAGGAAAAGAAACTACATTCCACTGAAAACAAAGTCATATTTATGTTTCATAAGGGTATAATGAATGGAAAGTTAGAATTAGATTTTCTTCCAATGTTTGGGAGGAGAGTAAGGGGTGTTTAATAACATTTATACCTATCACTGGTTTATATCCATAATATGAACAATTACACTCTAAACTATGGTGATGCTTAGCTCGTCACCACTCTACTATATATTTCATTTGATTTTTAAGTGGCTATTAATAGCATCATTTATGTCAATATATATAAATAGTTTGTTTCCCAGCTGAAATACAGGCAACCCTGCAACAATATATTTGACGTAATAATTCCAAGAAGTTAACAAACATTAAAGGCATACTGTCATGGGAAAACCTGTTTTTTTCCCCAAAACGCATCAGTTAATAGTGCTGCTCCAGTAGACTTCTGCACTGAAATCCATTTCTCAAAAGAGCAAACAATTTTTTTTATATTCAGTTTTTAAAGTTGACATGGGGCTAGAGATTTTGTCAATTTTCCAGCTGCCCCTGGTGATATGACTTGTGCCAGCACTTCAGGATGGAACTGCTTTCTGGAAGGCTGTTGTTTTTCCTTCTCAATATAACTGAATGGAAAACAGTGGGATATGGATTTTTACTATTGAGTATTGAGATCTACCAGATAGCTGTTATCTTGTGTTAGGGATCTGGTTACCTTCCCATTGTTCTGCTGGGGGGGGGGGGTGATATCACTCCAATCACTCCAAAATTCAGTCATTCTTTACTGCTGTACGGCAAGTACAGCAGTAAAGAATGACTGAATTTTACCAGAGCACAAGTCACATGACTTGCAGCAGCTGAGAAATTGACAATATGTCTAGCCCCATGTCAGATTTCAAAATGAAATATAAAAAAAAATCTGTTTGCTCTTTTGAGAAATGGATTCCAGTGCAGAATTCTGCTGGAGCAGCACTATTAACTGGGGAAAAGATATTTTGATCGTTGCAGTTCTCTTTTAGAGGACTGCAGTAATCATGATGAAGTATCACATCCAAAACAAAGTCACATAAAAAAGGACAACTGCTCCAACTGAACAATGCCAATAAACATTTTATTTTAAAAGACAAGTCAATGTCAAAATAAATATTTGCCTAATAAAAGAAAATCTGATTCCAATCACCTTTCCAATATATATTTACAAAAAAATTTGGGATGCACCGAATCCACTATTTTGGATTCGGCCGAACCCCCGAATCCTTCCCGAAAGATTTGGCCGAATACCGAACCGAATCCGAACCCTAATTTGCATATGCAAATTATGGGTGGGAAGGGGAAAACATTTTTTACTTCCTTGTTTTGTGCCAAAAAGTCACCTGATTTAGCTCCCTGGCCCTAATTTGCATATGCAAATTAGGATTCGGATTCGGTTCGGCCAGGCAGAAGGATTCGGCCGAATCCGAATCCTGCTGAAAAAGGCCGAATCCTGGCCGAATCCCGAACCGAATCCTGGATTCGGTGCATCCCTAAAAAAAATTTGGGATGTACCGAATCCAGGATTCGGTTCGGTATTCGGCCTGGATTCTTCATGTGACTTTTTGTCACAAAACAAGAAGGTAAAGAAAAGTTATGCCGCGCACTTTGTGCATGGCTGGATTTTACCCTTCCTCTCACTAATTTGCATATGCAAATTAGGGTCAGGATTCGGTTTGGTATTCGGCCAAATCTTTCACAATGGATTCGGGGTTCAGCCGAATCCAAAATAGTGGATTCAGTGCATCCCTAAAAAAAATCAGTGCATTTCTGTTAATCAGGTCTGTTAATCAGCTGACTTGCTTTACATCAGGGGTGTCCAACCTGCAGCCCTAAAGCCGAATGTGGCCCAGGATGGACATGAATGCGGCCCAGCTTGAAAGGCTTGGTTCCAGAGGAAACGTTGTGTTGCAAAGTAAATAGGAGTGGGCAGGAGGGGGGACTCTGCCCAATTAGTTAATAATAGTTAATAATAATAATAATATAAGTCTATATAATATCCAGGTGTCCCATATTCCAGTGTATAGCTCCATCTGGTTAGTCAACTGATATTGTAGTGCATTTTGTTTACTTTTACAAACCAAAAGTGTTTGTGTATTTCATGTGTGGCCCCAGACAACTTTTCTTTTTCCAATGTGGCCCAGGGAAGCCAACGAGTTGGACACCCCTGCCTTACATTGTCTGAACCATCAGGGTAAAGAATAGAAAGGGACAAATACTGCTTTCAATACTTATATATGTAACATAAAAACCATAGAAAACATTTAATGAATGTATATTGCAAAGTTGCTTAGAATAAGGTTTTCATTTATTAGGCAATAATAATATTCCCTTTAATCTGTAAAAAGTAGCGGATGCCCCGTGTATAACTGAACTAAAACAGTCCTTTGGGGCTTTATCAACACTGGCTTAATTTATACCAGGGCAGTAGGTCATGGCAAAAAAAAATTATGTTTTTTGCTTTCATCGATTTACCTACAGATGATGAAAAAAGCAGATGGCTTGATATGGGTTACTGCAAATCAGTGGCGTAACTACCAGGGAATAGGGATGGCGCGAACTGTTCACCGGCGAACTTGTTGGCGCGAACATCCGCTGTTCGCGCTCGCCGGAAGTTCGCGAACGTCGCGCGACGTTCACATTTTGGGTTCGCGTCAATTTGGCGCATTTTTTTTGCCGCATTTTTTTGCCCTCTCACCCCAGACCAGCAGATACATGGCAGCCAATCAGGAAGATCTCCCTGGACCACCCCCACACACCCCCTGGACTAAAAAAAAAAGTGCATACCTCCCGAGTCCCAACTGTCCCTCTTTTGCGAGCTCAACCCTCTGTCCCTCATTTGTACTGGAAAGACCCTCTTTTTGGAGGACCCTCTTTCACTGGAAAGACCCTCACTGAACAGCCAGAAAAAGAAGCAAAGATTTGAACTTGGCTTTTGGCAGAGAGTCCAGAACAGCTAACAGGTGCAGGTAAGATACTTTGTAACACTTTTGACATAAGAAAATAATGGATTTTTCTTTGCCCTTGATCCCCCTCTGGCATGCCACTGTCCAGGTCGTTGCACCCTTTAAACAACTTTAAAATCATTTTTCTGGCCAGAAATGTCTTTTTTAGCTTTTAAAGTTCGCCTTCCCATTGAAGTCTATGGGGTTCGCGACGTTCGCGAACTGTTCGCGCGTTTGTCGCAAGTTCGCGAACGCGTCCGTGAACTTTTTTGCGGCGGTTCGCGCCATCCCTACCAGGGAAGCAGGGAGTGAAAGTGGACCAGGGCCCGCAACCCCGCAGGACCCCCCAGCAGATTGCACCTCAGGCTTCAGTCGGCAGCAGGCACCAAAAAAAATCGGCACGGTGAGAGGCCCGGCTGTATGGCCCATCCCCACCTAGCTACGTTACTGCTGCAAATCTGTTGATAAATGGATCCTAATGTATTTGAAATAACTTTCCTGTGACATTACCTTTTTTACTAATAAAAAGTCCTATAACACCTACAAGAGATCACTATTACTGCAGACTGGCTCTTTTTTCCCCATGAATAATCACAGCCCAAAGAAAACGTACTTGCTTGCAAAGTATAGTTTCTAGGGATGCACCGAATCCACTATTTTGGATTCGGCCGAACCCCCGAATCCTTCCTGAAAGATTTGGCCGAATACTGAACCGAATCCGAACCCTAATTTGCATATGCAAATTATGGGTGGGAAGGGGAAAACATTTTTTACTTCCTTGTTTTGTGCCAAAAAGTCACGTGATTTAGCTCCCTGGCCTTAATTTGCATATGCAAATTAGGATTCGGGTCGGCCAGGCAGAAGGATTCGGCCGAATCCGAATCCTGCTGAAAAAGGCCGAATCCTGGCCGAATCCCGAACCGAATCCTGGATTCGGTGCATCGCTAATAGTTGCATAACTGCACTTCATGTCACACCACAAAATACTCATGTTTCATTACTTTCAGTTCATTTAATGTTCAGCATTGTATAACACGTTTGTGTCCTATGAAGTGTATACTGAGTGTATACTCATTTTATGTGTTTATCCAATGCACACTAAAGTTACATGCCATAAGTACACTGAAATCTCTAGCTGTTGTGTACTTGGTTATAACTGTAAATAATTACTCCTGCACTCTGCTATTCAGTACAATTCAGTTACCAGTTCAAGATGTAAACTAAATATTTTAAAGCCTTCAGCCACCATCTCAATTATTCAGGTCCCCAGAACCTCATTCTAAATGCTGTGTATAACATTTCAGATGTGATTTAAGTTGCTGCTGCAAATGCCCATGAGCTTTGAACTTTGTCCTGCATAAAAAATGGCCCCACTGTATAACATTGCATTTTAGTTTCACCCAAACACACAGAGAATAATCCCTTGTTGCTGGTCCACTCTGGGGGCTAGATACAGTGCATAATACAGAACCCCCAGGAGAGAGATTGTCAGATCAGATGCAATAGCTATTATTCTAGGATATCAAAAAAGTGACAAGTCACTTGCAACCTCAATGACAAGCAGCTACTAACTATTTGGCTCTGCCTCTTGCAGGCCCATAGAGCCCTGAGCACAAAGGGTAGACTGATTTAAGCTGGTCATACACTATGGGGCAGATTTATCATTGGTCGAATTTGGAATTGAAAATAATTCGAAATTTGACCATGGGAATAGTGAGGGAAGTAGAATTCGAATTTGCAAGGATTTTACCGATATTCGAATATTCGAATGATAAAATAGGAAAAATGTGATCGTTCGATTAAACATTAGATCGAACGATTCGAACGATTTTAACCCTTTGATCGAATTTTTCCTATTCGATCAAAAAAAACTTTAAAACACCTATGGGAGCTTCCCATAGGGTTTTAAAGCAATTCGGTAGGTTCAATATGGCGAACTGGCCAATCAAATGATTTTTTAAAGGGGGAGTAATTCGACCATCGAATATTCGAATACAATTAAATTTGAAGATTCGAATAATTTGAATCAGTCGAATATTCAAAATTTGATGGTCGAATTTGCCTCATTTGCATATTTGAAATTTCGATCGAATTTCGAATCCTGTGAATTTGATAAATCTGCCCCTATAGGATACACTCGTTTGGTGACATCGCCAAACGAGCGGATCTTTCCCTGATATGCCCACCAACGCAGGGCTACGAACGTTCAGATTACAATGAGGGGCAATGGGCTCCAACAGGTTGATCGCCTGAATAATTAAACCTTCCCAATTCCCAGATATTGATCGGGAAGACCCCTTGGAAGCCCCCATACACGGGCAAATGAGCTGCCGAATTGATCTAAAGGACTGATATCAGCAGCTTTAATCTGCCCATGTATGGCCACCTTTAGTCAGGTTTTGACCAGACCCAACGGACTCAGATAAGAGTCATACCTTTAATAACCTTTGAAACCTTTGGATACTGCACAGTGGCGTAACTTGGTTATACCCTGCCCCCCTGCAAAAAAATCCTATGAGGAGGCCTGCCACCCTGCTTGCATGAGACTGTAGTGCAAAGCTGGGGGGGCGCCAGGCACTTACCTGCTCTGTAGCCCACCACAAGTCCGGGTCCCTCACTCTCCATCATCTTCTTGCGAGATGGTACTGGTGCGCATGCGCAAAAGCACCAATCGGCGTGTGTATGCACGCTGGTGTCATGCTGCGTGAAGTGATGCTAGCGTGCATGCACAAGGTGACTCCAGTATCACTTCGCTCATGCGCACGCTCAGCTGGAGCCACAGCCGGCTAGGTTGCCTAGGGTGCCTGGTCGGTGTGGCCCAGCTCTGGTCTGCTGTATGTATTTATAGAGTTCCAACATAACTGATACTGCAAGAGGCCCAATCCCTATTAGGAAACTTCCAGAAGCTAGTGTGTGTAAGTAACACATGAGCATGGCTACCATCAGAAATCAATAGGAACTATACTACTAAGTTAATAGTAGTGACCTCCATCAGTGGGCTCCTATTATGACCCTATTGGCTAACTTGGTGGGGGGGGGTCCTGGGGTCTCAATGAAAAAATATCCAACATCAAACAGGGGGGTCACCCCTAAGCCCCTCACCCCAGCCACAAAGTCCCCTCTGGCCCCCCGCCTAAGCTGCAAACCCCCTCCAGCCTCCCCACATGGCTGTGACGGAGGTCAGGTAGGGAGGTTTGGGGGCAATGGCTCTATGAAGGGAGACAGTCTGGGTGGCAGGGGGGCTCTGCCCTGATCTCCACCAATCTTTTATGACAAAACTCCACCTATGATCCTCCAACCCTCACCCACTCCATATAAGCCCCACCCCTTTAGTGTCCTGTAAAATCGCAAGCCCAACAGGAGTGCCTCCCCCTGATATAGGGTTGCCACCTTTTCTTGGAAAAAATACCAGCCTTCCTATATATTTAGCTTTTTTTTTCCTATTAATAACATTGGGATCAGCCATCAAAAATACCGGTCAGGCCGGTAAAATACCAGCCAGGTGGCAACCCTACCCTGATAGTGGCATTGCATGTTTTATTCATTCATTTTAGATTATAATTCAAATAACATTAACATAAATCCATGTGGATTTAGCAGGTAAATCGAATCTGACCCACATATGTTACCATATTACTCTATTAGTACTAGAAAAGCAAATTTGTGGTGTTGTGGCTCAGTCATTAGCACTGTTGCCTTACAATGATGGGTTCATGTTGCTTTATGTGGGAGTTTGTACTTCTGTCTGTGTCTGTGTGGGTTCTTTCCCGACTCCATACTGGTCAGTTATTTAGCTCAGACAGGCTTACAAAATATACTACAGGCATTAACAGCTATGCACATATTTGCCCAGTTTTCCTCTCATGGCCTAAAAGTTCACCGGGCTCTGTAAATTCTTTCTTGTTTATAGAACTGGCAATTTTCAGAGAGCAAACAGCAGTGTTAATAGGCCCGCTGACTCAGCATCACATTAACTTTACTACCAGCCCCAACACATCACAGGGTTCAGATTAACACTGGAAATAAAAGAAAAGAGGATTATGTACATTGTTTAGCTGTATGAAAGTCATAACTCCCGTGCAAGGGTTTATGGGTCCTCTAACAGATACAAACACCCATGATTTCTGTATATTTAAAAGTTAATAAAAAGCAAGGTTAAGGGTCAGTCCACACGAGCAGATTCGGGGAGATTAGTCACCCCGGCGTCAAAACGCCTCTTCTTCGGGACAACAATATCCCCAAACTGCCTTCTCCCTGCCCTCCGCCCGCTAAAATGAAAATCGCCTGCTTCGTTTTCCAAAGCGCCGCGTGTGAATTGCTGCAGGCGACTAATCTCCCTGAATCTGCTTGTGTGGACTGACCCTAAAAAAAAAGTTGCCCGATATGGGGCAGGTTTCTAAATCCTGTCATGCATAGGCCTGTATTAGTAGCTGTCAGATTTGGCACAACACACAGGGTCACCCAATTGGCCAAAGATCCACCCAGACACAGGACACGAACATGTCGGGGTTGTTTTCATAAGCATTGCCAGTAGATACACAGCATTGAGCTATTGATTTTTTTGACCAGCCAGGGGACTTTACCCCTTTGAGCTACAAATGTTTACAAAATTTTTATATTTCCTACAATCTCACAGCCAGGCCTGGATTTGTGGAGAGGCCACCTTGGGTGACAGGATTTTAGAGGGCGACATGCTGCCCAACCACACCCACATTGGCTCAGAAATTTAAATTTCCTGTGTGCCAATTCCAATTGCTCCGTCCCGATGATGAAAATTTGAGCAAATAAAAGGGAGGGGACAGGGGCGACAAACAACAGTGGGCCTAGGGGCGATGCTATGCAGGGGGGCCCTGGCACCAATATTTTAAAAAATATATATATTTTTGGAACCCCAGTTTTTTTTTAACTTGTATGAGGGGCCCTGGCACCAATGCTTTTTTTTTTTTTAAACTTTTATGGGAGGGCCCTGGCACCAACTCATAAGGCAGCCCTGGGGGGGGGGTTACTTTTTTATTGCTGATGTCAGGGGTGGGGCTTGGGTGCCTGGGTGGGCGGGGCCCAGGGGACCCGGACAATTTTGTTGTGAGGAGCTCCGTGATTTCTAATGGCGGCCCCGCTGCTATGTAAGTACGGCCCTGCTCACAGCTTCGCAGCATTATATCAGATATTGCCAATTCTGTTATGCTATGAAGTCTCACTGTGTAAGAGTATAGACATAGGCTGGTTAGGCATTCTAAGGAAGGCAATGACCACTATGCTTAAAGGAGTTCTTCAACTTTAAATGAACTTGTAATACGAGGTAGAGTATGATATTCTGAGACAATTTGCATTTGGTTTTCTTTTTGTATTATTTGTGGTTCTTTAGTTATTTGGCTTTTTATTCAGCAACTCTCCACGTTGAAATTCCAACACTCTGGTTTCTAGAGTCCAAATTACTGGAATATGAATAGGAGAGGGTCATAATAGAAAGATGGGTAATAAAAAAAATTTAGCATTTTTTTTATAGAAGGGGTGTCAAGGTCGGCACCCAAAACCAGAACAAACACCAAGCACCCTGGTCTTGGCAAGTGTTCACACGGAACGGCGCGATTTTTAAAATCGCTCAAATTTGCTTGGCGAGGCAATCTGGAGCGATTTTAAAAATCGCGCCGCTCCGTGTGAACACGCGCCGGTGTTTTTAAGATATGCCGGTGCGCATCGGTGCCTGGCTATTCGGGGAGGTTCGGGGGCGAGAAGTCGCAGCGAGAAGTTGCCAGGCGACAAATTTCCCCAGAATCTCCACGTCTGGCCTTAGCCTCAACAGTAGTGTGACCGCCCTTTGGGACTCAGGAGGAGCCCTTGGCTTACTTGGATGCCACCTGGACTTCAACGAGAGGTGAAAGATAAGGGTTCTGGATAAGCAGAGGGGCACGACTGTAGTTAGAGTTTATAAGGCCAAAGCAGGAATAGGCAGATTCGTAGTCAGACAGGCTGGATCAAGGCAGGGAGATAGCTAGGAAAGGGCCAAACCAGGTAATCAATCAGTTGGGATGAGACAGAATTGGAGTCAAATAACAGGCAGGAGTAAAACCAGGAAGTCAATCAGGAGGGTTAAGCAGAATTAAAGTCGGCTTCAGGCAAGGGTCAGGTTTCAGAGATCACAGTAGTCAAAAGCCGCCGCACCACTTGACCAGGGTGAGTCTTCCTTACACGGGTCAGTAACTCCAATTTTAAAGCTAGAAGGAGTCAGAACAAGAAGGCAAGTAATTAAAAAACTATGTAAAATTAAGTCCAGTTGAGAAGTTGCCTTGAATTAGCCATTCTTCACTGAGATGGGTGCCTCCAGCCTTTGAATAAGAGACTGGAAGACGAATAGAAAGAGGAGTGATAAATAGTAGTGATAACAATAAATCTGTAGTCTTAGGGTAAGGACACACGAGACGATTTGTCGCTAGCGTTTTTAAAAAGCAAATCGC
>CM044441.1:133922519-133953631 GCA_024363595.1 Xenopus borealis
ATATATATAGTAAATATTATGCACAAATACATTTATTTTCTTTTGTGGGGAGAAGAGTGGTGGTGTTAGCAGGTACATCTAAAACCGAGGAAGAGAAGAAGTTTGAATAAAAGAGTGACTCAAATGGAACAAAAATGAATCTTTGATTTTCATACTATTGCCCCTTTTGGTTTAGAGAAGTATGCTGAATGTTGAGCTAGCCCTCCTTGTAAAGTGAGAGGAGTGTGTATATAAGCAAGAAATACCATCCCTACCTCAAAGCAGACAAACACATTGGAATCCACAATTATTTCTTTATGTACATTGATTTATAGGCATTGATTGTGATTTATAATTCGGTGATTAGTAGGCTGTTCAGCCACTTTAAAAAAAGAAAAAAAAATTGTATTAATAAAGGTAATTATTGAGAACCCAGCACATTTTTATTTTAATTAAATAGCATCACTTTGTGGTCGCTGGCAGTGTTGGGTACTCTAACACACTGTATCACCCCTTCCTTTATTATTTAATTGGATGTAACAAACAAGTCTACATCATGTACTGTGCACCCAAACATTTTTCACACCACTAAGTGGGATTATTTCATGTAAACACATGCTTTCCATTCAGCACTCGTCTATAAAAGATCCATATTCCCAATGTGCATATTTAGGCAATTAGATATATTTGCCAGTCTGACAGCAACGGAAGATGGTGCATGAACCCGTGAAAATAAGTTGAGCTTTTTATCCTTTCTGTTATCACACAAAATAGCCTGTCGCTTCTTATAGCAAGAGCAGACAGAAAATGTGAAAAGAGATTAGGGAAGGTGGCAGCCTTCGGCCACTCCTGTGTATTTGTATGTATATATATATATATATACACACAGTACAAATTATATGAAGCATGAACTATAAGCACCCTTCCTTTGCAAAGTCATGATTTATGTGCCTGACTAACACACTGCAAAAGCCCACAGAAACTTACATACACAGGTATTATATATTATATATTTATAGCTAAATTGTACATTTGCTAGTTGTGGTGTTTATACAAATGGCCTGCAGGTGTCACTGTGCATACACAGGACTTTCTGTACAGCTTGAAAGTGAAAGTAAGACTTACTGCTGTTATGTAATGGCTGCAAGAACCTGCTAATAAAGCACTGTTATACTCTCCTCATCCTCAGCTACCAAACACAACACCTGCAACCATTCGGGATGATCTGCATTCCCCGAACAATGTTATCAATCTATCGAAATATAATCTTTCTGATATTGAAGTGCGGGTTCTGAACCTGGGCCTCAATTTTGTACCTGACAGAGGTCTTCAGGTCTTTGATACAATTGTGGACATTAATAAGTTTGTGCGTAAGCTTACCCTAATGAGACATTTTGACGGTTCCAGGTATCAAGACTCTGAGGACATAAAGGAAAATACTTCTAGCTCTATGTCCTCCCCTATACTATCTGAACACAATGTCAATGTTTATTCTCCTGTTGTAATGAGTGACAATACCTCTATATTAGAGTCTCTTTCCACCTTTACTTTTACTTTTGAAGATCTATGTGCTATTAATTCACTACTTGACCTACAGGGGGAAACAGCTAGTGAAATTAGCCAGCATGTTCAACATACTGGTTTAAAAGGGAAATCTGACTTTTACCCCATAGAGAGTAGGGGTGCCTACATAGATCTTTTTCAAAAATTTGTCATATCAGACTTGTGTAAACTACGATGCCCCTCCAATGTGAGCGGAAATAGTCAAAAAAGTAAAAAATACAAAAAGAACAAAAATAATCAGGTAAAGAATAATTTTACTGATGAGGAATATAAAGCAGTTATGGGATTATCAAATAACAAATCCATAGTGATCAAAAACGCAGATAAAGGGGGCTCTATAGTGGTCCTAGACGCTGACTATTATAAATCAGAATCTTTACGCCAACTTCAAGATGAATCGACTTACCGCACCTTAAATAGCGATCCCACTAAAGACATTCAGAGTAGGTTACTACATTTACTGGACTGGGCCAAATTTAATTTGGTTCTGGATGAAAATGAATGTAGTTTTCTGGATAGGCCTACCCCTCGAATACCTATCTTTCACTGGCTCCCCAAGGTACACAAAAATATATCTAATGTACAGGGGAGACCCATTGTTTCGGGTATCGGCTCTTTGAACGAACCGCTCTCTGAATATGTGGATTGTCTATTGGTACCCATGGTATTACAACTACCAAGCTATCTCAGAGATAGCATTGATTGTATCAACAAACTTCAGGGTGTAGTTTGGAATAATACCTATCTTTGGGTTACTTTAGATGTAATGGCTTTATATTCGTCAATTAGCCATGACAGGGGCATATCTTCAGTTGCTTTTTGGCTTAAACATTTTTGTCTATATGGTGAACAACAGAATGAGTTTCTCATACAAGCTTTGGAGTACCTACTTAACACCAATTATTTCATGTTCGATTCCACCTTCTATTTACAAAAGAGAGGAGCAGCGATGGGTGCACGTTTTGCCCCCTCGTACGCCAATTTGTTTCTGGGTTTCTGGGAGCGTACTTTTATTTACAGTGAACATAACCCTTTTCGCAAGCACATTGTGAAATACTTTCGTTATATCGATGATTTGATATTTATTTGGGACGGGGGCCCAGGTACAGTCAATACCTTCGTAGATTACTGTAATGCTACTGGTTGGGGCATTGCCTTTACCAGCGAAATGAATGAATGCACCATTGCATATTTGGATATTAGATTCAGGGTGGATGGGGACAGTATAAAAACCGGATTGTACCGGAAACCCATAACTAGGAATACATTATTACATGCCAATAATAGTCACCCTGATCATGTAATACGAGGCATCCCCTATAGCCAGTTTATTCGTTTGAGACGAATTTGTACTACCTGGAGTTCTTTCAATCATGAAGCCATGTTGCTCTGGGATCGCTTCATACAAAGAGGCTATAACATGTTAGTGATCAAAGAGGCCTATGATAGAGCGGTAGGGGCCGATCGAGATTCTCTTTTGGGATCTGGTGCTACATCATCTGTTAATTGCACAGGTAACAAATCATCTAGACGTCATACTAATCGAGAACGGTGTCCCCGAGTTATTACCACTTTTTCGAGGGATAGCCACCAAGTACAAAAGGTCATTAGCAGCCATTGGAAAATTTTGCGACAAGACCCAATTTTGGCCAAACTACTAAATATACATCCAGGTTTTACATTTAAAAGAGGCAGAAGTTTAGGATCTCAGCTATCCCCGAGTCTCTTTTTGGATAACAAACCTTTAGGGAAATCCCATTGGCTTAATGTTAAAGGTTGCTATAAATGTGGGGTTTCCCGATGTCATGCTTGCAAATTCATGAAGCCGTCCAAAGTTTTTGTATCCAACAACAGCTCACGTACTTATAAAATTTTATTCTATGCCAACTGCAGCACCAAAAATGTGGTTTATCTTATAACTTGTGGATGTGGCATACAATATGTTGGAAAAACTATTAGACCGGTGCGTAAACGCATATCAGAACATATACGGTGCACAAAAAATGGAGACTCGAGTTCAGCTCTTGCTAAACATCTCATAGAGACACATGAAGGCAGACTTTGTTTCACCTTTCAAGTTATTGATACTGTCAATTTAGGCATAAGAAAAGGAGATACAGATAAAACTCTTTTAAAGAGAGAGGCCTTTTGGATCTATACTCTGGACACAGTATCCCCGGGTGGCCTCAATAGAGATTGGGAGATTAATATGTTTGTAGATTGAATATATCCTCATATATTTCGAGATTTTGATGAAACAAATTGGTACTCTCTCCCTTTCTCTTCCCTTTCTATTCTTCTATTTTTCCATTTTTCTATTTTTCCATTTTTCTATCTTTCCCTCTTTTGGTACATATACTATACCACACACTATAGATATATTAATTTTAAGTTTTGACAGCTTTTTGATATTTGTATGAATTTACTCTATCATTATTATTTTTCCAGATATATGTGATTATTAGTGATGGGCGAATCTCCCGCGATTCGCTTCGCCTAGAGATTCGCGAATTTCTAGAGAAATTCGCAATCGGCGAAAAATTCGCGAAACGAGTCGCGGGACAATTTTGTCGCACGTCACGTCAACTTTGACGCGTCGCTTTTGGCGCGCGTCGCATCGTTTTCGGCATGCGTCGCGTCGTTTTCGGCATGCGTCGCGTCAAAAACGACGCGCGACTGATGCGAGACTCGTTTTCGGCGAAATTTCGCTGGTGATTCACGGATTTATTCGCCAGCGGCGAATCGCGGGAGTTCACCACGAATTCGACCTAGGCGAATAAATTCGCCCATCACTAGTGATTGTATATGTTTTTGCATAACCTCAAGCTGCTTCGAACTGCTCTATCCTTATATAGCAAAACACTCCTACATTTATATTATATAATACCATTTGGATGTGGAATTGATATAAATTTAGACTCTTGCAGTGACTAATTTCTTTTAGTGATTATTATTATTTTCTCATTTTTTCTATATCTCCATTTGGCCTTTAACCTACTATTTTAATTGATTCTGATTGAGTGGGCTATATCAGTGTTAGACAGTGGAGGGCGCTTTTGACTTCTGATGAAGTGACAAGTTCAGTCACGAAACGCGTTAAGCCATGCTCTCCCTCGCCCATCCACACCACAAAGGAATCATGGTGTTGGCTTTTTAATTGTTTTTTGATAAATAAAGTCTTTTTTAACCAGACACTCGCTTTGATCAGCTTTCCTTGGCAAGCCGACAAGTGCCTTATCGGATGTGTATTGCTCGACACCACGTGACCGGAGTGGTATGGCCGCTGCCGCAAGGAGCTGTTCTTTCCATGCTCACAGCCGTTAATCTCTCCGTATCTCAAGCACCCATTTGGTAAGTTCAAACACAACACTAGTAGGAACATGTATACTGTGGTGTAGCCAGTTACTGGGTCCCTTAGTATTTTTTTATACTTATTATTGTTTTTTTTTAGGGGCCTGCTTAGTGACCCGTAACTGTCCCTTTATGCATGAAACCCCTTTTGTTTGGAAACCTAAGTTGGTCCTTAGTAAGCTATTAACACACTAGGCAGGTTTGGGATATTTAGCTGAGAAGCCATACGCTCCAACAAGGAGCTTACTGTAGTTAGTACCCCTGTGGCGATCAGTCTGCTAGTTTAGGGACACAAGTGGGATTTCAGGGGCAGAAGATCTGATGGGCAGTGGCATAACTACCAGGGGAGCAGGGGGTGCAATTGCACCAGGGCCCGCACCCTCTCGGGGCCCACTGGAGAGGCTATGAGAACTCCAACTCATGAGGGAGAGCCCAATAGGGGGGCCCGGGTGCCAATCCTGCACCAGGGCCCACCAGCGAGTAGTTACGCCACTGCTGATGGGGAGGGAGATACCATCAGAGAGTGGGTCAGCCTAGGAACAGAGCAATCTGCCAGGGAGTGAGATATCATCGTGATACCACTTATGCCGAGTTAGGACAGTGTCAGACTGGAGATCTGATCCCACCAGGGATGCTGCTTCAGGGGTCTGCACACACACCTTTGGGCCTCCTGCCCCCTCCACAACTACCCTCTGTCCCCTGCCCCCCCCCCCCGCTATAGCTGCAACACCCCCCACTGTTCTGGGCCAGGGAGGAGGTCAGGGGGGCAGCATTGAGGGCTTCAGGCTGAGAGTGGGTTTATATTGGTGGGGCCCACCGGATTTTTTCCCAGTATCCCTCCAGCCCAGTAATACCCTGAGTTAGGATCACCAAGACAGGTAGTAGTACCTCTGGTGAGAATTTTAGCAGAAGCCATGCTGACTATGTGAGAGGATATCTGAGCTTGGTGTGAATTTGTGCCAATTGCCTTGAGAGCTGTTGCATTTAGGGGAAGTATTTGGGGGAACTTGGCAGATAAATAGAAGAGCGAGTGAAAAGAAAATAAACTGTAATCTGAAATATAATTCTGCTTTCTAGTTCTTTATGCAGAACCAAGTGTTCTGTGTATTCTATGTGCAGATCCACTTATTTATGTACCCCCACCTTCCTGCCTGCTGATAGTATAAAGGACAAGCAATATTTACATGTTTATACAATTGGTTGGAACCTTTGCTTCATTGCTTTATGTTTTTCCCAGAATGTGTTTGGTGCTCTAACAGAAACAGTGAAACATATATTACATTATGTTTACTTGGTGGCCCTCTAGTGGCAATATTTTATGAGCAGAATGAAAAAACGATAATCCCCCAACATTGTAGGTCTCTATAAAAGTGTATTGCTTAAAACGCTCTGCTTTATGTAAATAAACCATTTTCATAATAATATTTTTTAGCAGTATGTGTCATTGGGTAAAACTGAATAGAAAATTGCC
This sequence comes from Xenopus borealis, assembly GCA_024363595.1. NCBI lineage: Eukaryota > Metazoa > Chordata > Amphibia > Anura > Pipidae > Xenopus > Xenopus borealis. The sequence continues at coordinate 133,928,884 of CM044441.1, forward strand.
ATTTTAAGAATTAAGGGTCACCCTCTGGGATCCTACCATTCACGGTGCACACAAACAAACCATACATGTTGGGGCAGATTTAGGGGCAGATTTACTAAATTCACATCAATGATTCGAAATTCGATTTGAATTCAAAAAGATTTTAATTCGAATTATCGAATGTTTTTGAAGAACACTTCAACCATCGAATTTAGAAAATTCGATCGACTGCCTAGTTCACCAGTTTCAACCTACCGAATTGGGTTTCATTATTTTTGATTGAATTAAAAAATTCAATCGAATGGTTAAAATCGTTTGAATCGTTCGATTTGAACATTTTTATCGTTTGATAGAATATTTCCTATTTGATCATTCGACCAATCGAATTGCGGTAAAATCTTTTGAATTCAATATTCGAATTTGAAGGATTTTTATTCCCATAAAATTCGATGGTTGAATTCGAGGGTTTTTTAACCCTCGAATTCGACCCTTAGTAAATCTGCCCCATAGGATTGCCACCCAGCTGGTATTTTACTGGCCTAGCCTGTAAAACACCTGTCTAGGCAAGTAGTCCTTCGGGGGTCGGGACAATCGCGGGTTGTGGCTCTGTCCCATTTGACATCACAAAACACCCCCTTTGATGTCATGACACGTCCCCTTGTGGCCCCTTGTGGTTGTGGCTCTGCCCCATTTGACATCACAACACATCCCCTTTCTTACCGCTCCCACCACTGCCGGTAAACAAAAAATTTAAAAGGTGGCAACCCTAGTCACATGAGCCAATTAACTATGGGGTGCCGTTTGTCCCAAATACATTCTGTATACAAAACTATCCCTGATACACAGAATGAATGACTCTCACAGTATATAACTATTTCTGACCATATACACAGATAAAAAATATACAAAAGACTTATTTCTATTAAAGAATGAGAACAAAATATTATTAGTGCACAAAAGGATGTCATTATATTACATACTCATTCTGTACATTTTAATAATTTATCTGTCTCACAAATATATAACCTCCATGTAACAGACACACGTATATGCAAAGTTACTTACAGAATGAATTATGTAAAAAAAAACTTGTACAGAATATATAATAGTGTAAGTAACTAGTGCATGCTAGAAAGCAAGAATTTATAGTACAGAATTAATTCTTTTGACAAAATTAAAGTTTTGTAACACAAAACAGATAAAATAACCATTCTGTGAAGCAATACTGTCAGTTACTTTACTGAACCAATAAGAACAAAGCTTATTGGCCTGCTTGTGTGGCCATTTTGGTTAAGGGCATTCCTGCTGTTTTGCCATTGTCTTATGATTCATATTCCTGTTCCTGTTTCTGTTTCCCTCTTCCTGTCTAAGCTGAGAGGGAACATGAAGCATCAACACTCACCTGCCATGTAGTAATAAATGTAGTGTGCTTTTCTGACTGCTTTACCTGAACTAACACACACAATCATTTAATCCACTAGCATGCTGGGGGTATGTTTACTAACATTGGAGATAAATATCTGGAGACATTTATGGAGCTGTTGCCCATAGGGTTGCCACCTTTTGGAAAAAAAAAATACCGTCTAGTGCTGGGGGGGTGGGAAAAAAAGGGGCGGGGAGCGACGTAAAAGGGGCAGGGAGTGATGCAAAGGGGGCGGAGTCATGGAAATGACACGCAAAAGGGGCGGGCTGTGATGCTTAAGGGGCAGAGCCACCGCAGCATCGGGGAACAAATACGTTTAAAGTGAGGGGCCTAGGGCTTTTTGTAAGGGTGTTACAAATTACCGGCAACTACATTGACGATAAATTTGTAATACCGGCCCCGACCCTTGCAGGTATTTTACAGGCTAGGCCGGTAAGATACCGGCTGGGTGGCAACCCTAGTTGCCCATGGCAACCAATCAACAATTACATTTAAACAGCCACTTTAAGTTAGAAAATGTATTGGTTACTATGGGCAACATCTCCAGAAATCTCTCCAGAAATCTCTCCAGATATTTATCTCCAATGTTAGTAAACATGCTTACTATTATCTTGCAGCCTAACTGTAACATCATTATAATAGGCCTAATATCCCTTCAATGAGTCACTTATACATTGTGTATATGATGTTAGGCTAGTGTCTCCTCCTTTTCGCCTTGTTTCACAGCGGAAATGATGCCCATAGAGAAGAATGGCGTTGCATGCCAAAAAAAAAAAAAAATTAGCCACATGTCAAAAAAGTTTTGACACCCATAGACTTTAATGAGAGTTGGCAAAATTTTGCCAGTGGCAATGTTTGACGAAATGGGTCAAATTCACCCATCCCTATTAGCCACAGACATGGGAGTGCACATGCATACACATTCTGAATAGTATGATGTGTCGGTCTTATGAGAAGTCTCATAGTTAGCTGTAGTGCAACTACTACATAATAGGTTTAGCCACAATGTGGGAGTGATCATGTGTGTAGGACTTATGAGCAGCCACTCCTGAGTACTGTGTGCAAACTAAAGGGGTCCTTTATACAGGTGAATTGCCCTTTAAGTAAGTCTAACTTCTCCCAAGAGAGATTTGATTATCTCAAAATTATAAAAACTAAAAAATAGTTGCACCTGGTGGCTGTTCTGGGCTTTCTGCCAAAAGCCAATGAAGTTACAAACTTTGTTTCTTTTTCTGGCTGTTCAGTGCAGAGAGAGTCAGGACTTTCCAGTACAAATGCGGGACTGGGGGTTGAGCTGTTAAAAGAGGGAATGTCCCTCTAAAAACAGGACAGTTAGGAGGTATGTGATCAGTCCCACATTTTAGCTAAACCTATTATGTAGTAGTAGAACTATAACTAAGCAGATTATTAAGAGAGAGCTAAAAGCTAAGTGGTGCAAGATTAGAGCTAGGAGGAGACACTAGAGCCTAACATCATATACACAATGTATAAGTGACTCATTGAAGGGATATTAAGAATATTATAATGATGTTACAGTTAGGCTGCAAGATAATAAACTGTCAGACAAACTGGCTGCTAGTGGATTCAATGATTGTGTGTGTTAGTTCAGGTAAAGCACTCACACAAGCACACTACATTTATTACTACATGGCATCTGGGTGTGGCTGCTTAATTTTTCCTCTTAGTTTAGACAGGAAGAGAGAAACAGGAACAGGAATATGAATCATAAGACAATGGCAAAACAGCAGGAATGCCCTTAACCAAAATGGCCACACAAGCAGGCCAGTAAGCTTTGTTCTTATTGGTTCAGTAAAGTAACTGACAGTATTGCTTTACAGAATGGTTATTTTATCTGTTTTGTGTTACAAAACTTTAATTTTGTCGAAAGAATGAATTCTGTACTATAAATTCTTGCTTTCTGTCACAAATATCTATTTTGTCATTCAAATCTAGCTTAGCATGCACTAGTTACTTACACTATTATATATTCTGTACAAGTTTTTTTTTTACATAATTCATTCTGTAAGTAACTTTGCATATACGTGTGTCTGTTACATGGAGTTTATATATTTGTGAGACAGATTAATTATTAAAATGTACAGAATGAGTTTGTAATATAATGACATCCTTTTGTGCACTAATAATATTTTGTTCTCATTCTTTAAAAGAAATAAGTCTTTTGTATATTTTTTATCTGTGTATATGGTCAGAAATAGTTATATACTGTGAGAGTCATTCATTCTGTGCATCAGGGATAGTTTTGTATACAGAATGTATTTGGGACAAACGGCACCCCATAATTAACAGACTAAATTCTGTCTTTTGTTTCTGCAATTCTTCCTGTTATAGTTAGAGCTGCAATCAGTGGCGTAACTACCAGGGGAGCAGGGGGTGCAATTGCACAAGGGCCCACTCCCTTTCGGGGCACACCAGAGAGGGTAGGAGAATCCCAATGTGCAATTCATATGGGGAGAGCCCGATGGGGGGCCTGGGTGCCAACCCTGCACCAGGGCCCACCAGCGAGTAGTTACGCCACTGGCTGCAATATTTCTGGTCAAGTGATCTCTAAGGCAGCACCAGGAATTTGCGCTATCGAAAATTGCCAGGCAAACTGCAGTTGCGCTAGCGAAGGCTAATTTGCACACGGTGGGAACTTTGAATGGAGTAATACGTTACTGTAAGGAAAATACCTGGTGGTCTAGTGGGGGGACAGCAGGGACGCCCGCCGCGCCGACCTCCTCCTTGCGCTGTTTCCCCCAGTTTGCCGGTTCCTTAGCGCGTGCGCGCCCGAGTACTTCCCTATTTAAAGGCGCATGCGCGCCGGCGTGATGACGTCGGCGCGCAATGGCGCGAAATTCAAATGTATTTAAAGGGGCATTTAGTGTTAGCAAATTGCCCGTGATAGGATTCATTCCTGGTGCTTTTCTGAGCCTTTGTGCATTTGTTTCCTGTATCCTGCTTGTATTATTACTGTGTTTGACCCGGCTTGTCCTGACTACTCTGATATCCATAACCTGACCCCTGCCTGTACTTCGACCTTGATTCTGCCTCATCCTACTGATTGATTACCCGGTTTTGACCCTTGCCTGCCTGACTATCCTAGTTTTCTGCCTGCCTTGACCCAGCCTGCCTGAATACGCTGTTGCCTCATCCCACTGTACCATGACCTTCGGCCTTAAAAGACTTTATTTACAGTCGTGCCCCTCTGCTGGCCAGAACTCCTGCTCTGCACCTCTCGTATAAGTCCAGGTGGCATCTGAGTAGCTGAGGGCTCCTCCCGAAGCCAAAGGCGGTCACACTACTGGTGAAGCACGAGCCGAGATCAGGGTGCTTGGCGTTTGTTCTGGTATTGGGTGCCGACCGTGACAGTTACACTTCAAACATTACACTACACAAGCCCAGGAAACCCTAATAAAGCCTAATCTCGTTGTTTTATTGCCCTTCACATGTGCCCCTTGTCTAGTATATTTTCCCTATGTTAAGAAATTAAGGGGGGAGCAGGGAACCCAAAAAAAAATTTTCAACTTTTTTTTATACAAAATCTCCTATCTACTCTATTGCACTGGCGAAGGGGCTAACGTTCAGAAAAATGACTAGCTTAGTGAATTTGCGAATTTTCGCCCCCTTCGCCAGCGTGCAACTTTGCCAGCGTTAGGGTGTGAAGTTGCGCTAGACTATCTACATCGCTGACGAATTTACACCAGCGATGGACTTAGTGAATTTGCGAAGTTATGATTTGCACTAACGCTGGCGAATTTACGCCAGCGTTAGTCACTTCAGACTTTAGTGAATTTGCCCCTAAACATCAATACTGTGTGACCTGCCCCTGCCCTGAAATTCACATCTGATAAACAGAGTAGCAAACCTAGTCATGTTTGGACTCATCTGAAAGCTAATATTACTTTGAACCCATCACCAGTTTTTAATGCTGTTGGTACAACAGGTCTGGGTTCTGTGAGGATGAATATGTTTTTGGATGTGTTATTAGCGATCTTCACTTCACCTGTGAGAAACCTTTTATGTTCTCCCTCCTTGGGCTTTCTCCCCTCCACATGGAATGGCTCTTATCAGCCAGGGCTTGGAGAAGGGCATAATAGGTTGTGACCATGTTATTCATGTATGACTCCAGACCTTAGTGTATAGAGGCCTGCTATGTGTCTAATTTAGGTAAGACAATCTTCTTCATGATAACTTGGCCTGTTTTATTAACTATTACAGGCCTGTATCATGACAAGTGCACACTGGATCCCAGGCTGCTGCAGGTAGGAGCGATAATGTTGCATCTTAGTTGAGCCCGGACATTGCTAAACCGGCAGACTATTAACCTACAGTCAATATGGATTGTGTGTGTGTGTATATTATACAAACCTCCCAACTTTTGAAAATCATAGACATAGCCATTGTGACCCTCACCATTGATGACATATTGTGACCCTAAGTGGTGACACAAAGTGGCACCTCATTCTATGACAGCCACAGCAAAAGCAACCTCCCCCCCGGCATTTTATGACACTATGTGCAGGGCTCTAGAAGCCCCCTCCCTCCCAGTCCCACAGGATCACCAGGTGGCAACCATATTATCACACGCATGCACAATCTTCTCTAAAGGTGACCATACACATAGAGGTGGGTGATATCGGGCCGGGTTGCCACCTTTTCTGGAAAAAAATACCGGCCTTCCTATATTTTTTCCTATTAATAACATTGGCCAACTGATCCTATCGTGGGCTATAGGGCCCAATGATCAAATCATAATGGAGGAAATATGGGCAGCCGTGATCCGGATTTTTAACCCTGCCCGATCAACATCTGGCGACTTTCGGCCAGATATCGATTGGGGAAGCCCGTCGGAATCGGAGAGCCCCAAGCACAGGCCAATAAGCTGCCGAGATGACTTGTCTTGAGTTTGACTGACTGAGCAAAACGCAAAGGGGGCTAGATAGTGTGGTTTGTCAGTTAACTTAATGTAATTTTGAAAGGTAAAAAAAAAGAAAAAAGGAAATTACACAACATAAGTTTGAATAATTTCCCTTTTTTTTTTACCTTTTCAAAATTACATTAAGGGGCAGATTTACTAAATTCAAATGAAGGATTCGAAATTCGATCGAATTTTCAAAAAGATTCAAATTCAAATGTTTTTGGAGACCACTTCGACCATCGAATTTTGAAAATTCGATCAATCGAATGATTAGAATAAAAATCTATTTGAATATTCGACATTCGAATACTAAAGAACTGCAGGCCTCACTTGCCTCAATTAAGGTCAGTGTTCACGACTCCACCATAAGAAAGAGACTGGGCAAAAACGGCCTGCATGGCAGATTTCCAATGCGCAAACCACTTTTAAGCAAAAAGAACATTAAGGCTCGTCTCAATTTTGCTAAAAAACATCTCAATGATTGCCAAGACTTTTGGCAAAATACCTTGTGGACCGACGAGACAAAAGTTTAACTTTTTGGAAGGTGCACGTCCTGTTACATCTGGCGTAAAAGTAACACAACATTTCAGAAAAAGTACATCATACCAACAGTAAAATATGGTGGTGGTAGTGTGATGGTCTGGGGTTGTTTTGCTGCTTCAGGACCTGGAAGGCTTGCTGTGATAGATGGAACCATGAATTCTACTGTCTACCAAAAAATCCTGAAGGAGAATGTCCGGCCATCTGTTGGTCAACTCAAGCTGAAGCGATCTTGGGTGCTGCAGCAGGACAATGACCCAAAACACACCAGCAAATCCACCTCTGAATGGCTGAAGAAAAACAAAATGAAGACTTTGGAGTGGCCTAGTCAAAGTCCTGACCTGAATCCTATTGAGATGTTGTGGCATGACCTTAAAAAGGCGGTTCATGCTAGAAAACCCTCAAATAAAGCTGAATTACAACAATTCTGCAAAGATGAGTGGGCCAAAATTCCTCCAGAGCGCTGTAAAAGACTCGTTGCAAGTTATCGCAAACGCTTGATTGCAGTTATTGCTGCTAAGGGTGGCCCAACCAGTTATTAGGTTCAGGGGGCAATTACTTTTTCACACAGGTTTGGATTTTGTTTCTCCCTAAATAATAAGAACCCTCATTTAAAAACTGCATTTTGTGTTTACTTGTGTTTACTTGTGTTATCTTTGACTAATAGTTAAATGTGTTTGATGATCAGAAACATTTTGTGTGACAAACATGCAAAAGAATAAGAAATCAGGAAGGGGGCAAATAGTTTTTCACACCACTGTAGATGACCTGCTGTGTATTTGGACAGGGAATCAACATGAATTTAGGGAGTTTGTACATGTTATCAATACCAATGACCTGAACTTATGATTTACAGATAATTTTTCACAAATATATTATTATGCAGTGGCAATATCTTATTAAATGCCCATTCATAATAGCTAATAGCCTTATAGCTGGCATTCCAACTGGCCAGTTCCTGTGTTTGAGAAGGAACTGCTCAACTATTGGGGAATTCAGGACCCTAGCAGATGATATGAATAATCGGTTTAGAGAGAGAGGATAAGAAAGCTTAGCACAAGGCAGAAAATATGGATAGAGAAATATTGTTGGCCCTAAAAAAGAAGCAGCACAAGACAAAATACAATGATAAAATACTTTTTATTACAAGATAGTAGACAATATAAAAAGATTGTTAATGTTGTTAAAATATTTTTACCAATCCTCTATACAGATAGTGATTTTTTTGATACACTAAGGGGTTGATTTACTAAGGATTGAAGTAAAATTTTAATAAAATTCGAATTTTGAAAATTCGAAGTAATTTTGGGCTACTTCGACTACAGAATAAACCAAAATTCGATTTGAATTGTTAAAATTCGAATTTTCGGATTTCGAAGTACTGGCCCATTAGATATCCTTCAAATTCGACTATTCGCCAGCTTAAAGCCGCCGAATTGCCATTTTAGCCTATGGGGGACCTCGCAGAACTTGGACACAAAATTTCTGAGAATTCAAAGGATTTTGGTGAAAATCGTTCGACTCGTTCGATTCGAATGATTCAAACTATTCGAATTCGATTGAAAATGGCCATATTTGATTGAATTTGACCCCCCCAAAAAATCTGAAAGGTCGAATTTCTAAGTATTTCACACCTTGAAATTCGACCCTTAGTAAATCAGTAAATCAAGTTGGAGATATCACTCCAACTTGCAGTGCAGCAGTAAAGAATGATTGAAGTTTATCAAAGCACAAGTCACATGACTTGGGGCAGCTGGGAAATTGACAATATGTCTAGCCCCATGTCAGATTTCAAAATGAAATATAAAAAAATCTGTTTGCTCTTTTGAGACATGGATTTCAATGCAGAATTCTGATGGAGTAGCACTATTAACTGATGCATTTTGGAAAAGCAGCTAAGACAATTGTCTCATTAGAGATTGCCTATGACTAAATGCTAGGTAACCATAGAGTTGCCACCTGGCCGGCATTTTTAAAGATTGATCCCAATGTTATTAATAGGAAAAAGTTAAAAATATAGGGAGGCCAGTATTTTTTTTAAGAAAAGGTGGCAATCCTAGGTAAGCATGAAATGTGTAAGGCTCCATGTGGGGCCTTTTTGATATTTTAACATGACATAATAAATGATTCTTATCTAAAAAGCATGCATGTGGGAATTTTTTTTTTGGATAGCGATTGCTTTAATAATGCCAGAAAACTCACACCAATTTCAAATTATTTTACGTTGTTATTCCTGATAATCAGTTGGAACTCCAAAATCATAAAAGTGGTGCCTGGAATCAGGGTGAGCCCCCAGCTTTTTGGGCCGGCTGGCCCAGTCCTGTTCCTTGCGCTAATCTTCTTGCCACAGGCAGGGTGAGACTGGGGGCCCCAATGCCCATCGGGACTGCCATCCAGGGCCCCTTGCCACCTCCTCCCTGTGACGAGTGCTTGCTGTGTATTGCCGTAGTATTTCCTATGTGGAGAGGGAACCTGGTCCGGCGGGGGCCCATAAGTGTCAGGCCCACCAGGTTTTTTTCCTGGAGTCCGGCCAACCCTGGCTGCAGGTCTTGACTAATTGAAGGTGCTCGCTCGCGCATGTGCAGTGGGGGGCAGCGGCTCACTGGGGGAACCCGGGCCCCCAAGTCCGACCGTGCCTGAATTGGCACTTCCAAAACTAACAAAGACTAGTCAGGGATGGCCATCTGGTCCTTATGTGAAACCCCTTTTCTTTCAGCTTTATTTCTAAAGATGATTTTGGATTAGCAATGGTTTCATGATTTATATCAAGCTAAGCATAAATTATAAACATAAATAGTATGGTAAGCACAAATTCTAAGGAATCAGCACTATTACTAGATAGAAAGGGGAAGTTGGCATAGTAGGTAAAGTCTGTTAAGGGTGGACTCATAGAATGATGAAATAAGGATGTAATGTGATTACAAAACAATGAAATGTGGTAATTGTAATAAAAAACACAATCACGAGATTTTTATATTATAAATATGTGGTTTTGTGTTATAAAAAACAGTTGTACCGGTTAGAGGGGAGAGATCTTCTGGCTGGTGTGGAGCTTGTTATCGCAATAAATCTTCATTCCCTGATCAAACTGATTTCCAAGGACCAAGCTGGGTCAGGGATTTTCAATTTAACTTTGTTACTCCGCTACAGTTTTATTTTGCACCACCTTTATGGGAAGAGGATGTTCCAGGAATAAATACATTGGAGCTTGTTCAAAACTTCTTGTTAGATCAGTTTTAGTCAAAGGTTACAAATAAGTGCTGTTCTGAAACATACAAGGACAGACTTCCTGGATCTCAGCAGGACACTTTAAGGTACCTTGCTTTATTACTTGTTAGATGGAAAAACATTCACACATACTGTATATACTGTTTGTCTCTCTCTCTCTCTCTATATATATATATTGTAAATATATTGTCCAAGGTAAATGGCCGCACTCACAGGTCTTATGTATAAAAATCTCTTTATTGAAGATAAAACACTGACGTTTCGGCTGATACAACAGCCTTTTTCAAAGGCTGTTGTGTAAATATACATATATATATATATATATATAAACACACACACATATACATGTGTATTTTCAGATACAGCAAAAATACACATATGTGTAAACAGTATGTGTGTGTGTCTGTATGTCAAGGAAATAACACTAATGCCTCTGGTGTAGATTTACGGTTTTCCTAAAAGTAGAATTTTGTTATATTTTTGTTTAGTAATAATTTACCCCCGGCTACTAGTGATGGGTGCATTTATTCGCCTGGGGTGAATTTGCTTAAAATTCCAGCGATTCGCCGCCGGCGAATAAATTGACGATATGCCTGAGAAAATTTGTGGGCAAAACGAGACTCCGGCGGTGTTTCGTACATTTTTCGACGTTTTGCCAAATTTTTTCAGAAAAATTGTGCAAAGTGATACACCCCAGATTCACCCATCACTACTGGCTAGTAAAGTGATATTTGAATGTTATGAAAAGGGAAGACTTTGACATAACAATCCTTGTTTTGTTTAAAGGGTAAGGCGTTTAAGGCACACAATGTCTTAAATATATTGATAATGGGTTCAGTGCAGGGGACTTCTGTTATTTGTCTGTATGAATTTTGTGGTCACAGCCTCATTGCAACCCTGACTATGAGCACAACTTTCCCTTGTTTGTTATAGTTTATGAAAAGGGAAGAAACATAATTAAAACAATGGCCAGTATTTTTGCTAGAATATAGAATTCCTATAGGAATCGGAAGTGTTTTTCCAACTTGGTCAGATTTTATTTATAACTGAGACCCTCCATACCAGATCTCCAACCTTTTTACCCATGTGCCACATTCAAATGTAAAAAGAGTTGGGGAGCAACACAAGCATGAAAAAAAGTCCCTGGGGGTGCCAAATAAGGGCTGTGGTTGGATATATGGTAGTCCCTATGTGGACTGGCAGCCTACAGGAGGCTCTCTTGGCAGTACACCTGGTTTTTATCCAAGCCTGGAATTCAAAAATAAGCACCTGCTTTGAGGCCACTGGGAGCAACATCCAAGAGGTTGGTAAGCAACATGCTGACATGCCACTGGTTGGTGATCACTGCTCCATACCTTTAATGGCAATCTGTGGGTTCTGGCAAATGCCAGATGGGCTGCTATAAGGTCCCATAGAAAGTCAGTATTTAGTGGGCTGGTGGGGGGCTGTTTGTGCCTCTATGTACCTGAAATACCAGGGCCTGTTTTAATTCTCAGTCCGGACCTGCTTAACTTTAATCACTCAAGAAGGAATCCCATGATTGCTCCAAAAATATATTTTTACATGAGATACCCTGAATGAACCACAACCACTAGATTTTAAAGCATAGTCAGACCAGTATACTGATGGGATTCTGGCTGTGCTTTCAAACCCAGTCAATGAGATTCAAGAAAAAAGGACAAATATAACAGTGCCTTAAAACAAATGACACTGTTCCACTGCATATGAAAGTGGTGGTTGGGGTGGATTTTAAAACTTTTCTTAAACATGTTTAGGGCCCAGAGTAATTTATGCATGGGGGTAGCTTCAGCTCAAAATGGGGCACAGAGAGAGTTGGCTTCACCAACAGAGGAAGGCAGTGTGTGAAACACACAAATATGTGTAGTATTTTACACTGTGCTCAATGCCTTCTATTAAGTAAATGGCCTAATATGTTTCTAATGACCATCAATATCCCACAATGTATATTTAGTTTAACTCTAGACACTACCTAAGATATGTTATAGATACTAAAACTTTGGTCTGCAGCCTACTCTATGAGCTCTAAAGGCCCCCTTAGAAGCAAAGATTTTTCTTTATTGAACGACCAATTTTAGTGCAATCAAATTATCGTGAGGTTAGCATGACAGTAATTACAGTATATTAGGTAGAATTTCAGTGGTTACAGTACTAGGAGCCTATAGTAGGGTGTGGGGGACAATTACAGTGGCTATGGCCTGGAGTATCACCCTGGCTAGGGTACCAATTAACCCATCCTTAAATCTTAACATTCTTTCTAATTGAATCAACTTGATTTTTTACTGAAACATCTACAACATATATTTCTTTATAAAATCTCTCTCTCTTACAGAATCACTAGTGGCTCTTGTTCTGGTGGACTTTTCGAAACTTTGACATCGAGCAGAAGAAAGCCAGTGCAATATAATGTTCAAGCTAGCTCCAAAGAAGAAACAAATGAAGTTTTCTGATAAGGAAAACCATGTACTTGTGAGTGCAGTCATGGCCAAGGCAAATAAATTATTTGGTAAAAATGTATCAGGTACTTTGGGGAGATCTTCTATCTGGCATGATATAGCAAGAAAGGTCAATAAGGTTAGTGAGACAAGGCGCACAGGTACAAGTTGCAGGAGGAGATTTCATGAATACAAAAGGAAAATTAAAACAACTATTAATAATACAGAACCCGACACTGGAAATGTGAAGCCTCAGAAGAAACTTTGGTCTGAACAAGAGATGTTTGTAATACAGTATTTTAAACTGGATTCTGGTTCGGGGAATAAGACACAACAGCCTTCTTCCAGTGCTTCAGGAAAAAAAGGTAAAACCACAATTATGATATAAGTATCAATTTTGTAATAAACTCATTTGTAGCCCATTTTGAAAACAATATATGATACAGATACAATATTTCAGGGCTGTTTCTGATTTCTTCTAACTATTTAAAGGAGAACGAAAAACTTTTTTACTTGGGGCGCCAAAAATTAGGCACCCCAAGTGATTATATTTACTTACCTGATACTCCGGGTCAGTGCTCCTTTCAGCAGTAAACTGCATTGGCTTGGAGTTCTCCCAGGGAGTAACACAGAGCAATCCTCTTCCTGCTTCTTCTTTCTTTGCACAGATGCACATGCACAGTAAAGTGAAAATATTAATTTTAACAAAAAAGCCGGTTATTTCATTGTGCTGCACATGCATTTGCTCTGGGAAATTTGAAGAAAGAAGAAGGAGAAGAGGAAGATCCCGCTGTGGTGTTCACTGGAGGTACCCTGGGCCGGTGCTTCTGCTGATAGGAGCACCAGCCTGAGGAATCAGGAATCAAAAAGTTGGACGGCACTTCTGGATAAAAGCTTTATTGTGGGAAATTGTTGTATTTACACCAAATGCGTTTCGGAATTGTCTCCCTTAGTCGTACCTATGACCAAGGGAGATGACCAAAAAAATTGTTTTAGCTCAAGGCAGTATGGAATTTCTTTGGTAGTGAATAAACTTAGGTGTGGTTTAGCTAAATTATTCTGATGGAAAGAGCTTGACAGCTCCTTGGGTCTCCCTATTGCACATAATGTGTATATAGGATATATTTCATTGAGTTTAGGTGTCTGTTTATTGAAGTTAAATATGAAGAAAGAAGATGGAGAAGATTATTATTAACATGTATTTCTATAGCGCCAACATATTTCGTAACGCTGTAAAGTGAACGTGATTACACAACTAAATCACATGAATTATGTACAAAGTACATAAGGAGTTCCATACATCATAATAAATATGGAATTACATACATCACAATAAATACTGGTACAGAAGGTAAGGAAGGCCCTGTACAGAAAAAGCTTACAATCTAAAGGGAAGGGAATGATACACAAGGTGTGGGAGGGGGCAGGATCAGAGTTAAGTGGGTGAGAGATGTAGTAATGTAAGTGGTATTGCATTGGGTAGTTAACAGTGAGGGTAGGCTTCTCTAAGAAAGTGGGTTTTAAGAGATTTCTTGAAAGCTGAAAGATTGGGAGAAAGTCGGACAGACCGTGGGAGAGAATTCCAGAGGAGGGGTGCAGCCCTTGCAAAGTCTTGAATGCGAGCATGTGAGGAGGTAATGAGAGAAGAGTTGAGTAGCAGGTCAGTAGAGAAGCGTAGAAAGCGGTTGGGTGAGTATATGGAGATTAGTTCAGAGATGTAGGGAGGGGCAGAGTTATGAAGTGCTTTGAATGTCAGGGTCAGTAATTTGAATTTAATTCTGAAGGGGAGTGGAAGTCAGTGCAGGGATTGGCAGAATGGCATGGCAGAGGAAGAGCGGTTGCTGAGGTGTTGAGGTGTATAAGCCTAGCAGCAGTGTTCATTATGGACTGGAGAGGTGATATGAGCTTGTGCCAGCATGGTTTTATGCGTAATAGATCTTGCCAGACTAACTAAAGGCTATTTTGATACTAAACTCTAGAGTTAGTATATCTATGGGCACACTGGGAGCAACAATCAAGGGGTTGAAGAGCAACATGTTGCTCAAGGAGCCACTGGTTGGGGAACACTGCATAAAAGTAAGGCAAATCATTATGGTCAATTTGATCATTTGCAATAATAGTTGTGGGGATACAAATTGAGACATGGCTAGGGTCAAAGTGCTCACTCTTAACCATATAAACAAAATACATTTCTTATGATAGTTAATATTTGTAAATAATAGTAACAATACATAAAAGTAAATGGAATGTTGGTATTGTCAATCACAATATTTGTTATTCATGTTTACATTTTTTATACCATCAGCCGCAGCACCCCCAGCACCACACCTGCGGTCACCAATGACTATGGCTTCTTCTGTGAAAGCTACACAATTACCACCAAGTCAGACAAAAACTTCTGCTGTATCTCATCCTCAACCTTCTGCAGCTCAAACTCCTCCACTGGCCCAACAGCAAAGTATTTCTCCCTCTAAATCCACCGCCCCCTCCTCCAGAAAATTAATAGAGGAAAAATTGTTGAAGCTGCAGAACAACATCGAGGGATTAAAACAAATAATTTGTTCACATTTTGATCTTCTTGAACAAATGTCAAACAAATAAATGATTATTTTATTTGTTAACATTGTTTAGTACAGTTTCAATTTGGATATTGCTTGTCTAATTATTTAGTATTTACAGTGTATCCAAGTGTCTTTTTTTGTTGTGGATGAATGATACACCAGTCCTAGGTTGTTGCATAGTGTGTCCCCTGGTGTGTGGAATAATTAGGCCCACAGAGATGTTAGAGTCATGTTAGGCCTTATTGCAAATGGAAAGAAGATGGGCTGTTTGTTCCATTCCATTTATCAAACAAATCCAGCCAATATACTGTATATGACAACAAGTAGAGCCACAATGGAGTCTCAGGTGTCACTGATCATAGTATTTTAAAGGAAAAGTAAATGTTTTTCTTTCTGTAAATTTGCTCTAAACAGCCCCCCAGATTAATGTACCTTAGTCCCTGCTGCAAGTCTGCTCTGGTTTCTGTGTTATCAGCAGCTTGTTTCCCCTTCTTCCTGGTGCAGAGTGAAGCCCCGCCCCTTAGTTTACTGAGCAGTCCATTTGCTGCTGTTCCACAATAGAGAGGAAGAGGGAGCCAGTGTGTGCATTAGTAAGCTAGTTTCCCCAAGCAAAAGCTGCTACACACACTGGTCTCTGCTATGTCATAGCATGCAAATGATCTCCTGGACTAGTCCAAGAGATAAGGTCAGCTCAGTAAGCTATGGGGCTGGGCTTCACTCTGCACCAGGAAGAAGGGGAAACAAGCTGCTGATAACACAGAAACCAGAGCAGACTTGCAGCAGTGACTAAGGTACATTAATTTGAGGGGCTGTTTAGAGCAAATTTAGAGATAGAAAAAAAAAACGTTTACTTGTTCTTTAAAGCATTTTGAAGCAGAGACCTAGAAGGAAGGCTGGAAAAAATGCAGGCAGGTAAAAGAAGGAAACTTAATTCAGCAGAACAAACAAAGGTAGGCATATGAAGGATTAAATAAAGGTAGCCAGGCAGAATTCAGGCAAGTCTGGGTCAATGCGGAAACAGTGCACCAAAAGGCAATTATTTACACTAGGTCCTACATGAACACATGTGAAGTACCAACATGTTTGCCCATGTCCCTTGTGTGTGCAACATAAACAGTTGATGTTACTCCATAATAAGCAGTTCATATTAAGAGTTGATCAAAGGAATACTTTGCCCCATATAATGCATCAAAACAGCTCATTTGTAAAAACCCTATTCTCTAAATAGTGATGGGCGAATTTGTTCCGTTCACGAAACACATTGAAGTCAATGGGAGTCAGAATAAATTTGACGTGCGTCAATTTTTATAAGCGCAATTATTTGGTCCAAATGCATTTAAGTCAACAGGCATCCAAACAATTTTGATACACAACAATTGTTCTGCATGTGGCAGCTTTGACACAGTGGATTTTGTGACACAGAATTGTCGCCACAGTTGTGCGAATTAATTCGCTTTCGCCAAAATGTGGAAATTCTCCGCAAATTCCTTTCTGGCGAATTTATTTGCTGTCACTATAAATAATTTATTTTCAGAAATTATAATTTTTTACAACTATGTGCGATTGGTTTATCCCATATACAAAATAGCCATTTGAAGTGCACAATGCACACAAACAAACAAACAAGGGCGCACATACATGTTAGGAGACATGAGCCAAATAATGGACCAAGGTCTGTTTTTTACTCCCACACTTCTTCCTGTTAGAGATAGAGCTGCAGTATTTACTGTAAGGTGATCTCTGAGACAGCACACAGACCATCACAAAGCGATGGCTCAAGGTAAAGAGGTGTAGAGAAGTAGAAATGAAGTTGTTGGCTAAATCAGGCTTTTGAGAATGGTATAATACCAAATCATGTAAAATCATTTTTATGTATTGAATTCTGGTGTTCTATCTATTAGTTAAAGGATGAGTAACATCAAAAAATAAAATTTTAAAGCAATAAAAATCTAATGCAGTGTTGCTCTGCACTGGTAAAACTGCTGTGTTTGCTTCAGAAGCACTACTATTGTTTATATAAATAAGCTGTTGTGTAGCCATGGGGGCAGCCATTCAAAGGAGAAAATGCTCAAGTTACACAGCAGATAAGCTCTGTAGAACATAATGTTATCTGTTATCCATTACTTATCCTGTGCCATTTAACCATTTTTCAATTTCCGCCATTGCTACTTAGCAGCTTGTTTATATGAACTATAGTAGTGTTTCTGAAGCAAACACATCAGTTTTAAGAGCACAGGGCAACATTACATGATATTTTCTTTACTTTAAAACACTTAAATTTTTTGGTGCTACTGTTCCTTTAAAACAGGGGTGTCCAACCTATGGCCCTAGGGCCGCATGTGTCCCAGGATGGATATGAATGCGGCCCAGTTTGAAACTTTTGGTTCCCGAGGAAACATCATAATAATGTCTGTTAATCCAGGTGTCCAACATTCCATTGAATAGCTCCACCTGGTTATCCAACTGGTATTGTAGTTCTTTTCTGTGTATTTTCTTTAATTTTACAAATCAAAAGTGTTTGTGTGTCTCATGTGTGGTCCCAGACAATTTTTATTTTTCCAATGTGGCCCAGGGAATTCAAAAGGTTGGACACCCCTGCTTTAAAATGTATAAATCATTGGTAAACCTTCCAGGTAGACCGACTGTGTCAGGAATAGGTTCTGTCTTGGTGCCACTCTTTACAATGGTTGATGGCTTTTTGAAGGCACTGGTTATTCACATTAAAGGGGGTTGTTCACCTTCCTAAACTTATTTCAGTTCAGCTGGTTTCAGATACTTCACCAGAAATAAAGACTTTTTCCTATTGCTTTCACTTTTCTATGTGTGACTGTTTTTCTAATAATGAAGTGTAAAGTGTAATTTTTTCACCTTCTAAAGCAGCTTGGGGGGCGGGTCACTGACCCGGTAAACTGTTCTAAACTGATACATTTCCTATTTTTGTCCTTGCTGAGCAGAATCTCTGGGTTTCATTACAGGCAGATGTTACAATTGATACAATAGTTGCTAATACTCCAGAGATGTTGCTGTGAAATGTATAAATTAAATGTTGCAAAATTGTAACAGTTTAGAGTCTGCACCTGAATTACTGAGCTGTGAGACTCAAACACCAGAGACACCAACATTAAACTTTAAACTTAGATTTTGGAAAAAGGTAAAAAATGGAAAGTCATTGAAAAAAGTCTGTATTTCCGGTGAATAATCTGAGAACAACTGAACAGAAAAAAAAGTGTTTGGACGGTGAACAGCCCCTGTTTGAAAGAGACTACAGACCTGTTGATCAGAGCTAGATAACTTTGAAGGAATAAGGGGGAATGCAATAATTTGAATTATGAAAAATTATGCCTTTGCGTGAACAAAATTTTCTTTGCAGAAATTTAATATAGCTTTTGCCAACCTGGAAACTGTTTAGCAACCTCTTCCGCCAGTGGCGAAAATTATAGTTTGCTCCAATGCACCGTGGATATAATAAAACTTCTAACTGAAAAAGTTGCTATGTTTGCTACAAACGATTAAGTCCCCCTCAATTTCTTATTAAAAGACCAGTAATATCAAAACATTTTTTAAAAAATTTGTTAGTATACCATGAAAAAAAAACCACAGAGACAAATTAAACTTTAAAATCGCACAGCATATATTAAGAAGTAACATACCGAAAAACCGCTTGCGCTCCTTTTCAGAAAAAGCGATCCAGAGATCCATCATGCGGTGCTTGATTCCTCCTCCCTGCCTTAATTATAGGAGATAACCAGGGAGGATAAATCGAGCACCGCACAGTGAAAAGGAGCGCAAGTAGAGTTTCCGCAAGTTATTTCTTAATAAAGACTTTGTGATTTTAAAGTTTAATTTTTTCATGGTATACTAAGGATTTTTTTAAAATAATTTTTTCACGTTATTGGTCCTTTAAAGCAATGGTTCAGTGTAAAAGTAAAAACTGGGTAAATAGGCTGTACAAAATAAAAAATGTTT
Organism: Xenopus borealis; assembly: GCA_024363595.1. Classification (NCBI taxonomy): domain Eukaryota; kingdom Metazoa; phylum Chordata; class Amphibia; order Anura; family Pipidae; genus Xenopus; species Xenopus borealis. The sequence goes on from CM044441.1 coordinate 133,947,952, forward strand.
CTAATATAGTTAGTTAGCCACAAATGTAATGTATAAAGGCTAGGGTTGCCACTTGGCCGGTATTTTACTGGCCTTGCCGGTAAAAATGATGGTCGATCCCATACCTCCCAACATTTTGGAAGTAAAAAGGACAAAAAAATTTTTTTTTCGCATGTAGCACAACAAAATATTTGCCCATGCCCATTTTTGTGACCACACCCCCTAATTACCATGTTCATTTTACAAAATTTGCCAGGTTATGAAAGCTAGAAAATATTTCTCCTGTTACAATTACTTATTTTCTTATCTCAAAAGTGTTACAAAATATCTCATTTGCACCTGTTAGCTAGGCTCTCTGCCAAAAGCCAATTAAATTAGTAACTTTGTTTCTTTTTCTGGCTGTTCCGTGAAGAGAAAAGAGGGACTTTCCAGTGCAAATGAGGGACTGCGGGTTGAGCTGTGAAAAGAGGGACTGTCCCTCACGAAAAAGGTAAATATAAAGCCAAACTCAAAGGCCGGTGAAACAGGAAGAACCCCTGCACGTTTATTTAGTCACAAGATGTAAAGTTTCTGGTGCTTGCCTCTTCGTCAGACATGTTTGGTTTCCTTTATATTTACACTGATTGGGAAAGGTGCAGACCCCTCCAACCAAACACAGGCCATCCATAGATTGGAGATAACAGGGGGAACAGCAGAATCCACATGCTATATACCTCACGAAAAACACACCTCCCAACTGTCCCTTTTTTGGAGGGACAGTCCCTGTTTTGAGAACTCAACCTGCAGTCCCTCATTTGTACTGGAAAGTCTCTCTTTTCTCTGCACTGAACAACCAGAAAAATAAAGTTTCTAACTTAATTGGCTTTTGGCAGAGAGCCTAGAACAGCTAACAGGTGCAACTAAGATACTCTATAAAAATTTTGAGATAAGAAAATAATAATTATAAATATAATTGTAACAGTTTAGATAAGGAGACATATTTTCAAACTTTCATAGACTGGCAAATTTTGTAAAATCAACATGACAATTAGGGGGTGGGACCACAGAAATGGGCATGGTCTAAAAATTTAGCCACGCTACAAGAAAAAACATTTTTGTCCCTCTTTTTACTTCCAAAATGTTGGGAGGTATGCGATCCCAATGTTATTAATAGGGAATAAAGGTTAAGATATAGGAAGTAGGGTTGCTGTTCAAAATAGGGATTATGTGGAAGCATTCTAAAGGCAAAGTTGTAGTGCATTTAAGTATAATGGAAGTGCTAGTTTCAAAAAACATTCCCTGTGCCCCTGTCTCCAAAGTAAGTTAGCAAAACAGGGGTCTTTAGTTATAAAGTTATGATCATAAAGCTGAAAAGCCGCCATGCCACGTCAAGGTAAATCCCACATGTAGGGTTGCCACCTTATCTAGAAAAACATACCGGCCTTCCTATGTTTTTATGGTTTTTCGTATACTTAACATTGCAATCATGCATCATTTTTACTGGCCAGGCTGGTAAAATACCGGCCAGGTGGCAACCCTACCCACATGGCGGACCGCAACATATTTACCTTTTTGTCATAGTATAAAGAGTCTCTCTGCATAGTAGCATTATTTGTAATCAGAGTCAGTAGAACCTTGGTTTCAGTATAAAGGATCGATCCTCCCCCGCCGGTATGAGGATTTTAATGGAGAGGAATTATCCAAACCAACAACCATTTTTAAAAACATAGGGCCACATCTAGCTCAATGGGGGGTATGGGGTTAGGGTTGCCACCTTTTCTTAAAAAAAATACCGGCCTTCCACTATATTTGGCTTTTTTTCCTATTAATAACATTGGGATCAGCAATCATAAATACCGGTCAGGCCGGTAAAATACCGGCCAGGTGGCAACCCTATATGGGGTGCTATTAAAAACCACATGAAGTTCTGCCACAGCTTCCAGCTAAATAAGGGGTATGTGGAAGCACTCCAAAGGTAAAGTTATAATGTATTTAAGTATAATGGAAAAAACATTTTTGTCCCTATTTTTACTTCCAAAACGTTGGGAGGTATGCGAAAAAGGGACAATTGGGAGGTATGTAGGGTTGCCACCTTTAAAAAAAAAAAAGGAGAGGCGGAAAAAGGGGCAGGGCCAGGAAAATGACACATAAGGGGCGGACCTTGACATATAGGGGGCAGAGCCACTGCAGCATCGGGTAACAAATAAGTTTAAAGTGAAGGGCCAAGGGCTTTTTGTAAGGGTGTTACAAATTACCAACAATAATTTATAATACCGGCCCTGCAGGTATTTTACCAGCAACCCATATAAAGGCTGGAGTGAGTGGATGTCTAACATAACAGAACACTACTTGCCGCTTTTCTGTTTTTAGATGACATGCAATCAGTCAGGAATCAATCCTAAAAAGCTTTTAAAACGCCTCAACTTTTCATCCCCAGCGCTGCCCGTAACGTTGCGTTCCAAATCAGCGTGCGTTCCACGATCACTTCCAGTCCTGTCCCCATTCGGGCGGTCCTTAGCTCAAAAGCGTTGCATTGTGGGAACTTCTTCCTTTCTCGGTCCCCGGCCATCTTGGAGCTACACCTCTGGTGAGTGGTGCTCCTGCTTTCCTTTGGTTTTTGGCGGTGTTGTGGGCTAGCCAGCGGGTCGCAATCGGGTTTAGCGGAAAGAGTGAAATCTCCCCGAGTCTGAACATGTATTTCCGTCTCTTTATCAGGTCCGGGATCCCCGCGCTGCAATCATGGTGGCCGCAAAGAAGACGGTGAGTCGAGGCCTCGTCTCTCACGTGGAGTATCCGCTTTATAACTTGGGACGCTCCGTGCTCCTAATAACTCTCCACTGAAGCGCGTCATGTCGTTCACCCGGACTGGCCCTTGTGTGGATTCGTGTGTGTGTGTGTGTGTGTGTGTGTGTGTGTGTGTGTGTGTGTGTGTGTGTGTGTGTGTGTGTGTGTGTGTGTGTGTGTGTGTGTGTGTGTGTGTGTGTGTGTGTGTGTGTGTGTGTGTGTGTGTGAATTCTACTGTGGGGGAATCTGAGACGCATTATACATTAGTTTATACACAGTGCTCAGTCTCCCCCTCTCTCTCTTACTATATAATAATACAAGTATCCTCTTTATATGCTGACTGGAGTAATCCCAGCGTGGGGGAGCACTGAGTGTATCAGCCAGTGTAAGAGCCTGTCAGACCCCCCTGTGTATTGGTACTGCCCATTACCTGCCTTAGATAAAAGCTGGAAGTTTATGTGGAGAGAAACATCACTTACCTGTGTTCTATTACAATCAGTGATCCTCAAACTTGGCCCTCCAGCTGTTAAGGAACTACAAGTCCCACAATGCATTTGCCTGGCTGTGGCTGTCAGACTCCTTCATTGCATTGTGGGACCTGTAGTTCCTTAACAGCTGGAGGGCCAAGTTTGAGGATCACTGTAAATTACATGCTGCTAGTGGCTGCTCCTCCCTGTCACACTTGCCTGAGTTCTTACTATTTGTGTTTATTGTAGTTTAGGCGACTTTCATGTCAACAAAACTGTTGGAAAATATAAGGATATGTCAGGGAGTTCCATGACCATATAAAAGCACCACGAACTCTGACGTAATTTCTAATATACTCATATTTTCCAACGTGGGGTACTTTTGTTATAATACACGTTTTAGTGATTCATGTGACAAAAATGACATCACTATTAGAATGGATGGCATCACTATATTCACTGTCTATATGGATATCGTTTACAAGATATTCATGGCTTTTGTGTATTATCTTCTTATATATTCTTTGATGCTTGGACATCAGTTGTAATCCCTGCTCTGTAATGTGAATTATAAAAACATATTGGGATATTGGACAACTGCCTGGAGTTCCACGACCTGTATAAAAGCACTTCTGTATTTTACTTTGTGGACACACACTCCACGGACGATTTGTGTACAATCCAACACGCTGAGCAAAAACACACGCGTCTGTGGAGTTCAGCCCTTAGCCTGACATGCTTTGGACCATTATTATTTAATTGGCATGGTTAAAGGAACAGTAACACCAAAAAATAAGTGTTTTAAAGTAAAGAAAATATCATGTAGTGTTGCCCCGCACTGTTAAAACTGATCAGTTTGCTTCAGAAACACTACTATAGTTCATATAAACAAGCTGTTGTGTAGCAGTGGCGGAAATTGAAAAACGGCTATATGGCCCAGGATAAGTAATGGATAACATTATGTTGTACAGAACAGATAGCAGATAAGCTCTGAAGAACATAATGTTGTTTGCTGTGTAACTTGAGCCTTTTCTCCTTTGAGTGGCTGCCCCACGGCTACACCACTGCTTATTTATATAAACTATAGTAGAGCTTCTGAAGCACACACTGCAGTTTTACCAGTGCAGGGCAACACTGCATTATATTTTTATTACTTTAAAACAATTTCATTTTTTTTTGTTACTGGTCCTTTAATCAGCTGTGTGGGGCTATGGATGGTACAATACATTTGCCCTTATCACCTTGTGTGTTGGCCTCATTCGTAATTAATGAGGAAAAACAATACCAAAGGCAAATTAATATATCTGAAGCCCTGGAATCTAGGCTGAGACAAAGTTTTAATCTGGCATTTTATCTAAAACTAAAGAAAAAATCAGGCAAAATGTTATGCAAAATGTCCCCTTTAAATAGACTTATTATTGTATTATTATTACTAACTGGGCAATGAGCAGAGTCCCCCACCTGTATCCTTTATGACATGTTTCCTTGGGATCTGAGCATTTCAAGCTGGGCCGCCTTCATATCCATCCTGGGCTGCAGTTTGGACACGCCTGGTAAAGATGTGTGTGTGTATATGTATATATGTATTTATTATAAAGAGTGCTGCATTGCAAAGCGTTCACTCTTGTGTTGATTGCCAGGAATATCATCCAGTATAAATAGTCCAGCAGTACACAGGATTAGTGAAGAAAACAAAATTTTATTGTGCCACAAATAGGCAATGTTTTTTTGCTTTACACTAGCCCTCTGTATTTTCTTTTATAGAGAGTGTGTTTGATTTGGCTCTCGATGGATAATGGCCTATTGAATCATATGCTAGTTGGAGACTTGTATTGACAGGCCTTGGGGGGTTAACTGGCTAGTTTGGAAATATATCCACATGCTTTTATCAGTCTGTGGTTGTTTTTTTTTGCATCGGTAACTTTGGAAAGTGATCTTTTAACATACCCCTACCTTACAGTGAAACCTTGTAGCATTAACAGGGCACCTTTTTTTATTTTAACTCTTTGCTGGCCGAGTAAACACATAATCAACTGGGTGGAGAGCAGTTTTTATCCGCTTTTTTTTTTGGCTTTTAAATTTTAATTTGGCTGCAATTGTTTCTGTATGCAGCTGGCTGTGGTGTGTGGTCTTGCTATTACATAGCATATTCATTTGCAAGTAGGAGTAGATGGAAACATTGCCCTCCTTTTGACTAAACGTAACCTATGCAGAATCATGTACTGTATAACTTGATGAGCATATGTAATATACATGTTGCTGTATGATTGTTTGTCCGTATATTGCAATATGTTTAAGCTAGCCAACTGTCAGTCATCCCTTGCTTGGCCGTGCATATCTTGTAAATTATATTCTTGCAGTGAGTTCTGATGTCCTATCTGTCACATGACTTGCTGAAATTTGTGTATTATAATAAAGTACCCCCAGTTGCAAAATATGAGGGTATTAGAAGTTACCTCGGAGTTCCATGA
>CM044441.1:133964783-133993435 GCA_024363595.1 Xenopus borealis
TGTTTAGAGCAAATTTACAGAAAGAAAAAGAAAAACATTTACTTTTCCTTTAAAAGCATGGAGACAAAAACTAAACATAAGGGACCAGAATCAATTGAAAACTAATTCATGTAAAATTGCTCTTATGAGCACTCTATGTAGTTTTCAAGATATACGTTTTTAAACTGCTAAAGAAGGAATTTGAAACTGTGCCACCTGCTGTTCATTACAGCCAACTGGCTAGAGGTGGCTGAAAATGAATTGAGTAAGAAATGGGACGTCTTGTGACGTTGCTCTGCTTAGAAAGTCAAGTTGTTGTGAAGTCACCTGACAATTCCCTGGTTCTTCCAAGTACATATAACAGAACAGCAGATGGTGCTGTCTCAGATTAATTACATTGCTAGAGCAGGACTTGATGCGAATGAAGAAATTTAAAAATACTGCAGAAATGTGTTGCAACTTTATAAACAACAAAGATTATAGTGGTAGTTTAAAGAAAATGAGTGCAAATTAGCTTATTGCGCTTTAAAGGATGGTGCAGACAGGGAGATTCAGGGAGTTTCTGTTGCCTGGTGATTCTGGGAGGCGACAATGTCCCCGAACTGCCTTCTCCCTGTCCGCCACGTGTTTACGTCAAAAAGTGCCAATGTCGCTTTTTTGATTTAAACAGGTGGCGGACAGGGAGAAGGCAGTTCGGGGACATTGTCGCCTTGCAGAAGAGGCGATTAATTGCCAGGTGACAGAATCTCCCCAAATCTCCCTGTCTGCACCAGCCCTTAGGGCTTACCTTTAATTCAAAGGGAAGGAACCACTGATTTTTTTAAATGAGCTTTTTCAGATGATACAATAGGGATGCACCCAATCCTCTATTTTGGATTTGGCCGAACCCGCGAATTCGGCTGAATACCGAACCGAATCCGAACCCTAATTTGCATATGCAAATTAGGGGTGGGAAGGGGAAACATTTTTTATTTCCTTGTTTTGTGACAAAAGTCATGCAACTTCCCTCCCTGCCCCTAATTTGCATATGCAAATCAGGGTTCGGATTTGGTTCGCCAGGCAGAAGTATTTGGCTGAATCCTGCTAAAAAAGGCTGAATCCTGGATTTGGTGCATCCCTAATATATAAACAGTTAAAGGACACGGAAAGTGTAAAATAGAATAGGACTAGAAATGCTGTATTTTGTATACTAAACATAAACATGAACTTACTGCACCACAAGCCTAATCAAACAAATGATTTATGCTTTTAAAGTTGGCCACAGGGGGCTGTCATCTTGTAACTTTGTTATACATCTTTGCAAGACCAAGACTGTGCACATGCTCAGTGTGATCTGGGCTTCTTAGGGATCATCATAAATTATTAAAACAGGGAAACAAACACAGCTGCTTGAGTTCTGCATGGCTAAGAAGTAAGGTGGGGGCTCCCCCTGCTGTTCATAAGTATGATTGTTTCCCTGCCAGCAGTTAGGGACCGTCTGACAATTCCTATCCACAGCAGTAAATGAAGGGAGAAAGCAGTTCCCACCCCCATTTAGGCTGGCAGACTCATTCAACTCCTTCCTACTTCTGGATTCTGGTGGATTGTGGGAGGAACAGACAGGCTAACAGGAAGGTGGCCATTCTGTTCATGTATGGTAACCGGTTGGCTAGTGTACAGAATTGGCCATTTTTGCCCAAGAAGTTACAAATGTACACAATGCAAAGAATAAGCAGCAGCCCCCATTATAGGTTGGTACTTTTGCCTTAAAGGATATATTGTTGCTTTAGCCTCGTGACTTCTTCCGTGGCGCTGGTTTGAAAGTCCAAGATATTCTTACACTTACACTGATCATCTGTGACTCCCCCTAGAGCAACACACAAGCTTTAACATATACAGAAATGCAAACATAAAAGAATAACTCTCTGCTCAATGTTCTTTATCTGAATTGCTAAAGGGGAAGTTCCTGTTAAAATGAAACTATTATGATATGGAGGCTTATTTGTTTTTTTTTTTTTGTTTTTTTGGTAATTGGCTGCCTTTCTCTCTCTCCTCATATTTTTTTAAAGGAGAAGGGAAGTCTGTTAACACTAGGCGGTGGCAACACCCAAGTGATTGTATTGACTTACCAGAAACCCAGCAGAAAACTGCACCGGCCCGGGGTTTTTCTAAAGAGCACCACAGAGTGATTTTCTTCCTTCTTACTCTTTATTCAAATTTCCTGGGGCAAATGCATGTGCAGTATAATGAAATAGCCGACTTTTTCCCTCAACTGCACATGCACAGCCGCAAGAAGAAAAAGGAAGACGGAAGAAGATTGCCACGTGGTGCTCTCTAGAAAAACCCCGGGACAGTTCAGTTTTCTGCTGGGTTTCTGCTGATAGGAGCACCAACCTGGGGTTTCAGGCAGGCCCGGACTGGCAATCTGTGGGTTAGGGCAAATGCCAGAGGGGCTGCTATAAGGTGCCATAGAAAGTCAGTATTTAGTGGGCTGGTGGGGACTGTTTGGGCCTCTATGTGGGCTGATTGGGCCTCTGTGTACCTGAAATGCCAGGGCCTATTTTGATTCTCAGTCCAGTCCTGGTTTCAGGTAAGTCCATACAATCACTCCTATGAAGGGGCCTGAATACAGGAACACTACAGTGTGTAGAGCTGAGGGCTATCTAGGCTGCACAGGATTTTTCTCATTATCCTCCCTTTCATTTCTGAAGCTGCTGTTGGCCGGGTTATGAGCTTTATTATTATATTTTTATATTTATTATATTTATTAGCCTTTTAACAAGATCTACTGCATAGAAACCAGGCTTGCTAATGAACCAGGATGGTTTATGTTTTTCAAGTACGGCAGCGGAGACGTGTTCTTTTTTATTGCACGCTCAACCTGTCACCCAGCCAATAGGAATCTAGGTGTGGGAAAGACTACATGTCCCAGAACTGCAAACTGCAGAGCTGCCGAATAAAAAGGTAATAACTCAAAAAACTCCAAATAATAAAAAAAATGAAAATCAATTGCAAATAGTCTCAGAAAATCACTCTCTACAACATCATACTAAAAGTTAACTCAAAGGTGAACAAGCCATTTGTTAGAGGATGTATATTACAATTCTAGCAGAACAGAAACTCACCTTCCGCTTGGGTAGTCAACTTTATGGTGGACATAGAACATGACACTGTGACTTCACTGTTCCCGCTCTTGAGCTCAGAAGAAAGTTCTGAAAGAAATCGGTTTCTGTGTCATTATTCCTGCTTTGTCAGTACAGGATTCGAAGTGCAATAAGTACTACAGGACAGACCATTTAATTATTATTAGGAATGTTCTGAATCCAGGATTCAGTTGGGGATCCTGCAGGATTCGGCCAAATCCTTGGGTGTGGCCTAATATTAATTTGCATATGTAAATTAGGTGTGGGAAGGGAAATCACTTGACTTTTTGTCTCAAAAAAAAGGAATTAAAACATTCTTTTTCCATTTTTTCCTTTCCCGCCTCTAATATGCAAATTAGGATTCCCTTTGGTACTTGGCCAAATCTTTCACGAAGTATTCGCCCAAATCCCAAATAGTGGATTCGGTGCATCACTAATTATTATTTTATTGTTACTTACTCTACAATGGCCACAAAGGGATAAACCCCCTGACGCCCAAGGAGCAGTGAAGAGTTATAGGGGACAAAGGCAACTTTCTTTTTATTTGTATGTAAGACCCTCTTGCATGTTTTCCTAAACGGAATTTACACGGAAAGGAAATTTATTTCTTGCCCCTGATTAATTAAAATGAAATATATATTCTGCTGTAAAATGAACTTGTTTTCTATTTGGACAGCCTCTAAATAATTCTCCTTAAAGGGGTGGTTCACCTTCAGGTTAACTTTTAGTATGTTATAGAATGACCAATTCTAAGCAACCTTTCAATTGGTCTTCATTATTTTTTTTTTTTATAGTTTATGAATTATTTGTCTTCTTCTCCTGACTCTTTCTAGCTTTCAAAAGGGAGTCACTGACACCCTCAAAAAACAAATCCTCTCTAAAGCTGCACATTTATTGTTATTGCTACTTTTTATTATTCATCTGTATTTCCTGACCCTATCCTATTAATATTCCATATTCTCATTCAAATCAATGCATGGTTGTTAGGGTAAATTGGACCCTAGCAACCAGATTGCTGACACTGCAAACTGGAAAGCTGCTAAATAACTCAAAAACCACAAATAATAAAAAATGAAAACCAATTGCAAATTGTCTCAGAATATCACTCTCTACATTATACTAAAAGTCAACTCAAAGGTGAACAACCCCTTTAACAACACTGTACATTTCTCCAAAGTAAAAACTGTATATGATTTTATAGCCGCGTAACAGGACCCTACAAACACTCCTCATTTTCCCCTTTGTCTCTCCAAACTTATGGAAAATTCCCAGCCAAATAAATTAAGTCATAAAATACAGAGTATTTAAATTGTTGTGGGTCATTTGCAGATAACGCAGAAATGATAACTTACCTGAATTTGAAATGTCAGCATTTTTACTCCAGCCTGCAAAACAGTTAATACAATTACAATAAGGGGGGTTATTTCTCAAAGGTCGAGTTTGTGATGTTTTTATACCTCGAATAAACTCGCCTCGAATAAACTGTTTTCTAATTTATGAAAAAACTGGAATGTATAAAACTTGAATTGGTGCAATCGGAGGGGGAAGGGGGAAAGTCGAATACTGGGATTGATCCATTAGAATTTTTTGAAAACCACTGAAAAAGACCCAAACATCATGAAGACTACAAACATCTTCAAATGGCTAAAGGGGCCTCTGCCATTGACTCCTATAAATGACCTCAACAGGTTTTAGCTGGAGTATTTTCAGAGTCAAGCTATTTGCAGCTTTGGGGCTTCTAGTTTTTTTTTTTTTTAACTGAAACTACCCTTGAATTTTTTGGGAAACACACAACTTGACCATTGACAAAAACCTTAGTGTTCCGTGTTTTACATCTTGTAAAGATATAAGCAAGGAAAACATCTATTTAAAAAAATGTATTTAAAAAAGTAAATTACAAAGGGGCATTGGCTCTGTGCTTAACTTAACCATTAACTACATTTTGAGATATTAGTAGATTTTTACACTTTTAAAGGGAAACTGTCATGGGAAAACATGTTTTTTTTAAAAAAAAAATGCATCAGTTAATAGTGCTGCTCCAGTAGACTTCTGCACTGAAATCCATTTCTCAAAAGAGCAAACAGATTTTTTTATATTCAGTTTTGAAATCTGATGTGGTGCTAGACATTTTGTCAATTTCCCAGCTGCCCCTGGTCATGTGACTTGGACTTTAGGAAGGGAACTGCTTTCTGGCAGGATGTTGTTTTTCCTTCTCTATGTAACTGAATAGTACGCAGTGGGACGTGGGTTTTACTATTGAGTGCTGTTCTTAGATCTACCAGGCAGCTGTTATCTTGTGTTAGGGAGCTGTTTTCTGGTTACCTTCCCATTGTTCTGTTGTTAGGCTGCTGGGTGGGGGAAAGGGAGGGGGTGATATCACTCCAACTTGCAGTACAGCAGTAAAGAGTGATTGAAGTTTATCACATGACTTGGGGCAGCTGGGAAATTGACAATGTCTAGCCCCATGTCAGATTTCAAAACTGAATATAAAAAAATATGTTTGCTCTTTTGAGAAATGGATTTCAGTGCAGAATTCTTCTTAAAGGGGTTGTTCACCTTCCGAACACTTTTTTCTGTTCAGTTGTTTTCATATTGTTCCCCAGAAATATAGACTTTTTTCAATTATTTTCCATTATTTATCTTTTACTGTTTTTCCAAAATCTAAGTTTGAAGTTGAATGTTGGTGTCTGTGGTGTTTGAGTCTGGCAGCTCAGTAATTCAGGCTCAGACTCTAAACTGATACAATTTTGCAACATTTAATCGATACATTTCACAGCAACATCTCTCAATTCTAATAGCTGCCTGTAATGAAACCCAGAGATTCTGCTCAGCAGGGACAAAGATAAGAAATGTATCCATTAAATCTATCAGTTTAGAACAGTTGGGGGGGGGTCGGCTACCCCCCCTCCCAGAGCTGCTTTAGAAGGTGAAAAATGGCACTTTACACTTCAATATTAGAAAAACGGTTACAAATAGAAAATAGACAGGAATTGGAAAAAGTCGTTATTTCTGGTGATCTATCTGAAAACAACTAGTTGTTTGAAGGTTAACAACCCCTTTAACTGATGCATTTTGAAAAAAAAAAATTTTCCCATGACATGATCCCTTTAAGGAAATTCTAAGCACAAAGCCACATGCTGCTCATTTTGACTGACCGGATGCAATCAGAAGAAAATGAAGTTGGTAAAAAAAAAAGGGAAAGTCTTTGTTGTATTCAGGAATCCTTAGAGAAAGATCCGGTGGCTCACTAACATTATTCTCCATGCTGGGTTACCTGCAGAAGTGTCATTGGTGAAGCCATACAAAAAATACCAATTTCAGCCACAAGATGGCTCTTGTGTTACATCACTATCATATCAAACTGCTACATATTCAAGTTGTCAACAAGGATAAAAACAAGAAAACATATGGATATTTATTCATACTATACATGTTTTTAACCTTTTCCTGTATTAACAGGGACATATATTATTATATATATATATATATATAAACAATACTGGAGCATACTAGGATTTCTAAAAAAATTACTAATTTATTACTTATTATTTATTTATTATTATTTCATTACTAATTTATTAGATCAACGTTTCAGTCCTTACAGGGGCCTTTATCAAGATATATATGCAGCTACTTAAAGGTCTCCAATTTCCAGCCTGCATTAAATCTAAAGTGCCAGAAAAACTACACTTTATTTTAAAGAAAATAGGGGTTTCACCTTTTTTCTGAATTTTTGTTGACATACAATACATAAGAGTTTCATTGGGACCTTATGACATTGCAATATCTGATTCTCTAGCTTGGCTAATTATTATTTTCTAATGTTTCTGTGAGGCTCCAAACCATGCTGCTATTCCATTACTATTTATTAGAACATTGGACATATAGGAGCCAATCAGATCACTGGTTTTACCTGCCCTATGACCTTACCCTTAGGGATGCAGCAAATCCACTATTTTGGATTCAGCCAAACCGCTAAATCCATTGCAAAATATTCGGCCGAATACCGAACTGAATCCAAACCCTAAACTTCATATGCAAATTAGTGAGAGGAAGGGTAAAAGGCACAAAGTGCACGGCTAAATAATTTTTTACTTCCTTGTTTTGTGACGAAAAGTCACATGATTTTAAGGATTCTGATTCAGTTTGGCCAGGCACAATGATTCGTTTGAATCGGAATCCTGCTGAAAATGGCTGAATTCTGGCCGAATACCGAATCAAATCCTGGATTCATTGCATCCCTACTTACCCTATTACCTGCCCCCACCTTATTCAGCAGTGGAATATGGCAGCACTTTAATAAAAATTAGTTTTGCATAGAGTGTGTATATATATATATTTCACAGGAGGAGCAGTAAATGCATTTGTTTTACATGTTGCCCAGGCTTTACCTTCACATATGCTGGATTTTAGCTTCTCCGTTATGTACCCCATTGCACTGAAGTCTTCTGCATAGATCACGTGCTTCTCCTGTGGCGCTGAAGCAATCTCTTGTAGTTCTTCATCTATAGCCTTCCCTACTCCAATAGCATAGATAGTAATGCCTGTACAGGGGACACAGAGGGGGCAACTAATCAGATGGATCCCATTGCCTGTGTGTGCTCTACATTGGCATTCAGGTAAGGGCCCTAAACCCAAAATCATTAACATCCCCTTCTACAGAGGGTTTTCCCTCCCAGAAGCAACATTTGTACACCCAATAGCTATTACCCCTCAGCATCTATAAAATCCTGCTGCTGCATGTTCACCTTTATATATATATATATACTGTATATATATATATATATATATATAAATCCCAACATGAAGGCTGCACATGGGGAGCCTTCGAAAACTATTGTTTAAAGGGCAAGGAAAGTCTGAAATAGAATAAGACTAGAAATGCTGTATTTTGTATACTAAACATAAACATGAACTTACTGCACCACAAGCCTAATCAAACAAATGATTTATGCTTTCAAAGTTGGCCACAGGGGGCTGTCATCTTGTAACTTTGTTATACATCTTTGCAAGACTAGACTACATACACATGCTCAGTGTGGTCTGGGCTTCTTAGGGATCGTCATAAATGAACAAAAAACAAAGCAGCTTGAGCACTGCATGGCTGGTAAGTAAGGCAGGGGCTCCCCCTGCTGTTCATAAGTATGATTGTTTCCCTGCCAGAAGTTAGGGACCATCTGACAATTTATATCCACAGCACTAAATGAAGGGAGAATTTCACTGCATACAGTCAGGTTTCTTATAAAAACCGTAGACATTTTTTAATAAAAGTATATTGGAGATAGATTTCTTTTTCATTAAAGAAAATAAAAATGGGATTTTATTTCTTTGCCTTTCCTTGTCCTTTAAAAATCAATGCTTTTATTTTAAATAGGTTGAACAGGGGGTCAATGTTTCGGTCTTGACCTTTCTCAAGATCAAGGTCTTCAGAAAGGTCTTGGGCAATGATAGAAATGTTGACCCCCTGTTTTTAACCTATTTAAAATCAAAGCATGGATTTTTAAACAATAGTTTTCGAAAGGCTCCCTGTGTGCACTTTCATGTTTGGGATTTTTGTATGAAGTTATAGTAGGTAGCCCCGGGGTCAATATAGGATTGGTTATGGTGTGCTGAACATGTTGGGACTATATAAAGATTATGAGGGAAATGCTGCATTGTGGGTAAAAAAACTAAACCAATTGCTCTTTAAATTGCACTTTTCAGAATGCATTTGCACTTGTAAATAAGCCCTAATAAGGACATAATGGAGAGAATGCATTTTCATAGGCGGGTGAAAAGGGTGAGTGAAATAATACAATAAATGCAGATGGAAAAGGCATTGGAACACAACTTATTTCTGCCCTTATTACAGTAAAAATTAACTTATATAGCTATGATTTATATAGCTCAGTGGAAAGCTGGTGTCTCAATAAAAGGCTTGTTCTTTTTCCCCATAAATCACTTTATAATTGAGCTAGGAAAATAAACGGAGGTGCATGTAGACCCTTCCTAAAATAAAACATTCTCCATAACTTGCTGGCAAACTGACGCATTAACTCACGGAATATTCTGGAACCAGCCAACTGACAAGGAGCCAGAATGAAGGCAGCATAGGGCAAGGTGGGAAGGACAGGTCCCCTAGCTTGAAAAAAAGTCTATATAACATAACACAGTTGTTGTGAAACTACAACCCTTAGCTCTGATGACATATGGACATGCAGTTTAACAACATGGACATGATACTGTCGTCTCATTGGAGGTGATAACTGAATATTCATTCAGCCCCTAGATTTCCAGTATAGCAGCCATCACAGAAACTTTCATTGCATGCAGAGGCGAGCCAGACCGGCTGGGAACCCTAGGCAACCCAGCCGGCAAGATTGTCCCCCTGGCGTGTGTTCACACATGCACAGTGACATGTGTGCCTTCTGCCTAGGGGTAGGCAGAAGAGGTAGCTGCCTGACGCCCCCCCAATTGTTGCGCCCTAGGCAGCTGCCTCTTCTGCCTGCCCCTAGTTCTGGCCCTGATTGCATATATGACTGCTGCTCTGCATCCAAAGTGTAGGAGCTGAGAAAGTTACCCCTCTTAAAATACTGCTCTGCCAGTTAACAGATTGCATTTTCCCTTTAAAGGAGAACTAAACCCTAAAAATGAATAGGGCTAAAAAATGCCATATTTTATATACTGAACTTACTGCACCAGCCTAAAGTTTCAGCTTGTCAATAGCAGCAATGATCCAGGACTTCAAACTTGTCACAGGGGGTCACCATCTTGGAAAGTGTCTGTGACACTCACATGCTCAGTGGCCTCTGAACAGCTGTTGAGAAGCTAAGCTTAGGGGTCGTCACTAATTATCCAGCAGAAAATGAGGTTGGTCTGTAATATAAGCTGATGCTACAGGTTTGCTGATTATTAAATTCTGATGCTAATTGCACTGGTTTCTGTGCTGCCATGTAGTAATTATCTGTATTAATGACTAATCAGCCTTATATTGTGACTATATTTCTATTCTATGTGTACTGTATATTGTGAGTGGGTCCCTAAGCTCAGTAAGTGACAGCAGCACAGAGCATGTGAATCAGTGAATCAGAATCAGAAAAGAAGATGGGGAGCTACTGGGGCATCTACTGGGGAGATACAGATCTTTACTGCTAAAGGGCTGTGGTTGCCTTGGGCTGGTACACAAGCACTAAACATCATGTACAACATTTCTACCTACTTCTTTAGTATAAATTTCCTTGTTTAACTACAAACTCAAAAAACAAAAAAAAAATCCGGGCGGTGTCCAAATGGATGAGGCACTTTTTTTCAGAATGTTGGTATGCATATAATTGCATGCCAGTGGTATGCATATTTAATATACATGGAAAAAAACATGCACAGAGCAATTTGGAGTATACATACCACTTTGTTTGGCTTTTCTTGCATACTCCGACACTTCATCCTGAGCTCGCCCATCTGTGAACACAATCGCCACCCTTGGGACACCCATGGGCCGTGGTCTTGCACCCTGCGCTTCTGAAAAGCTTTTCTCATGCATCAACTTCAAGGCGAGTCCAGTCATGGAGCCTCGGCCCATGTATTTTATCTGAGAAACTGCCTTTTTCACATCTTTGGCGGAACTGTATTGCGCCATTGTGAACTCCATGCGGACGTGTGTGGAATACTGGATCAGTCCCACGCGGGCAGCTTTCTGTGAGATTTCAAGGGAATCTAAAATCCCATTGACAAACTGCTTTACAATCTCAAAGTTGTCTTCTCCGAGGCTTTTGGACCCATCAATAACAAATACCAAATCGACTGGCCCTTCCCCACATTCTGAAAGCGCAAGATTGGGATACGTTAGAATGGTTGCACATTATAAACAATACAGTAAGCCTTAAAGAATAAGTAAACCTTTGAAATAAGAGAATGTAAAATCGACGAGGGGGCTATTCTTTTGCAATTTATATTCGTTATTTTTCTTTTTTCCCCAAGATATTAAAGGAGAATTCAAGCCCTCCCGCGCTAACCAACACCCCCCCACCCCCCATAGACCCCCCCTCCCCTGCTCCCCCTGGCCTACCTCTCCCCCGGGGAAAATGCCTCTAAGTTGCTACTTACCCCCCCATGCAGGTCCCCTCCAGCCAGGTTCCCAGGCGCCATCTTCTACAGCAACGTCTTCTTCCGTCGGCGCATGCGCAGTAAGACACATTTGCCGGTTTGTACTACTGCACATGTGATGAAAGTTCACAAAGTTAAATCGGCAAATTCTTGTGAACTTTCAGGGCGGATGCGCAGTAGTACAAATCAGCAGGAGGGATGGGGCTTACAGAGGGTGAGGAGGTGGGGGTTAGCGCGGAAGGGGTTGAATTCCCCTTTAAGGGACATATGTACGGTTAATATGAATGAATTGTGTTACACCTGTGTCAGGAGAAAGAAAGAGGCTGCGCTGAAGTTCTTCTGCTTAGGGAAAAAATTACAAACCTTTCTAAAATCTTTGCTAAGCAGAGTAGCTTCTTTCTTTGTCCTGACAACCAGCTTGACTAGTTATTGGTCAGACCAATCAGAAACTGACCAGCAGGGGGTGCTGCTGTATCAAAATTCATTCATATTAAAGGGACAGTAACAGCAAACATTTTTATTTAAAAATTCCATTCTGTTTGCTAAAAAAATGGAAATGCCATAATACATCAGTATAAAATACCTATGTTTTTTTTTTAAAAATTGTGAAAATACCTGCTCTCCATTACCCTGGCAAATGGCGATATGGTGATCAATTCGCCACTGCGTGCGTGCCCCCCAACGCTGTTCCACATAGCACCAGAAGTAAGGAGCTGGCAGTTCAAACACAGAGCAGCCTCTCCCACAGAGGGTGGAGGGGGAGTGACAAGGGCAGGGGAGGAGGAAGGAGAGGAGCAGGGGAGCGATTGGGCTGGTCTAGACTTAGGCAGAAAACTTTTTAACAGGCACCTGCCCAGCGCCCCCTCAGCTTTGCGCCCTAGGCAGGTGCCTCTTCTGCTTACCCCTAGTTCCGGCCCTGCCCTGCAGACTTTGTCCCTGCAGCATTCTGTCCCGTAGTCTCTCTCCCCCCACTCTCAGCCTCTCCCCCACAGCTTCAGCCGTTATCTCCAGCAGCCTCTCTCTCCCCACCCTCAGCCTTTCTCTACAGCAGCAGACTGCTCACCACAAAATGCTCTGCCTTTCGCTCTGCCGCACGCAAACTTACTTTGTGCCTGGCTGCTCTGTGTTTGAACTTCCAGTGCTGTGTGGAACAGGGAGTTGGGGGGGGGGCACGCAGTCGCGCACGCAGTGGCTAATTGATCACCATATCGACATTTGCCAGGGTAATGGTGAGCAGGTATTTTTCCAATTTTTTTTAAAAACCCTAGGTATTTTATACTGATAATTATGGCATTTCCATTTTTTGTAGCATACAGAATGGCATTTTTAAATAAAATTTTTTTGATGTTACCGTCCCTTTAATACGTTTTTACAGTACACAGTGAAACAAAACAATGTTCCTCTAGGACCGTGGTGCTACACAACAAAGAAGTACCGCACAACAGTCCATATTTCCCTTAATATTTTAGGAAAAAAGTAAACTAATGAATGTAAATTGTATAAGTTCTTAGAATAGCACCATCATCACATTTACATTCACTTATTTTAAAGTCTTACTTATCCTTTAACACGAATATCTGGAACACGGCATGTATATGATTCAGCCACTTCACCCCGGTTCTGAATACTTAGAAAAATCATTACATTTTCTTTCTTTTAGCTATTGGAAATCTTTGTTCTTGTCACCAGAGAGAAGCCAATTCTGAATGAAACAGTTCAAACCTGCAATAATAATGAGGAACTACACTCTTTAATATTAATGCCTGTCGATTAAAGATGCCTTTTATGTTTTATAGGTGGCTCTTGCATATTTCCCCAATTTCCTGGCTAAGAATGCCTCTTCCTATTCCCACTGCAAGCACTTCCAAAGTGTGAATCACTCCATCCAACTAAAGAGAATCCTTAAAGCTAAGACGTTAAGTCCCTGGCTGAACATTGAAACAGCTTATAAATGTGAAATGTTAGGTTCCTGGCTGACCGAAGTCCTTTGGTGTGGTGGATTTGGTTACAATATGTACATATGGATATGTATGCATTGATTAATGAATAAAAACTACTTACTGTATTCATTAGGGGACAGAAGGGAGATTTCACATAGGCATTCCACCCCTACCCCCTAACATGTGCATAATTCAAATAAGTTAGGGTACAGGAAATGACACCTCCTGATTAGTGATGGGCGAATTTATTTGGCAGGTGCAAATTCGCCGCAAATTCCTGCGATTTGCCACTGTCGATTAAATTCGCCAGCAAAAATTCGCCTGGCGAAAATTCGCTGGCGTAAAAAAAAAAAAATAGAGACAAGACGTGCCGAAAACGACGAGACACGTCAAAAACGAGACGCAACTCGTTTCACAAATTTTTCGGTGAAGCCAAACAGGATAGATTCGCCCATCACTACTCCTGATGCTGCAGTGGAGAATGCAGACAGACCATGTGAAGAATGATCACTAAGGGGTACACTCTTGCACTTCTTCTCCAGTTTTTGTAAACGACCCCTATGATTTTGGGCAGCACATGCAGCCATGGACCTGCTGGTTATCCCACCATCTCCAAATACACGAGTCCCTTCATGAACAATCTGCACCCATGCCCTTACCGGGACCACTTTTCTTACTTTTTTCACTTTTGCAGCTTCTTCCATCTTCTCCTAAGCTATATCCTTCAAAACACTTGCAGAGGTAGGAATTATCACTGTTCACGCAGATATGCTCACAGCCATGGTCAAGTGACTTGCAAAGATCTCGACCTGGGAGAAACAAAATGCGTTGGTGGTTATTTCACCTTCTTAAGAAATACAACTGTTATCTGTACAAACATTACCCATAAAAAACATGGGACGAATGATAAGTCAGTAGCTGTTGTTAATAATGATAGCACAAGCCTCATTGATGTTAAAATATTCCTCTTTGAGTCAAAGAATTTATTATAAGGAATACTTATGCAAATTGACTTTCTCAACAAAGCTGTTCATCTAGGTAAGTGTAGAACTTAATATAATAAGTACAGGTCTTTGCAGCACTTACTTTTACATGTCTTTTTATCATCTCGGAGGTCATAGCCTTCAAAGCAATGGCAAGTGTAGGAGCGTTCAGTATTGACACACAAGTGCTCACAGTCGTGGTTGTTCAAGGCACAGTGGTCTGCCGCTAAGAGACAGGATCAAAGTCAATGTTTTGTGTCATTTAAGATGCACATAGTTAAGACTGCATTTTGTTAGCAGATAATAGAGCGGTGGCCTTGTTGGTCAACATAACATTGGTAAGGCCATAGTGAAAAATGGAAAAACAGCAGTTAGTAAGTAGGATGAGAGTTAGGGATTTAGAAGATGGTAATGTTAACTTAGGTTATAGGCCTGAACAGGCCCGGACTGGCAATCTGTGGGTTAGGGCAAATGCCAGAGGGGCTGCTATAAGGTCCCATAGAAAGTCAGTATTTAGTGGGCTGGTGGGGGCTGTTTGGGCCTCTATGTGGGCGGATTGGGCCTCTGTGTACCTGAAATGCCAGGGCCTATTTTGATTCTCAGTCCAGTCCTGGGCCTGAATGAAAAGGTGGGATTTAATGGAGAACCAAACATTTTTTCCTAAAAAAAACCCTATCCTACATAGACCCCCCTCTGCTCTCCCACCAGCCTAGGTGTAAACTGGTAATTAACCCTGACTCCTTACTTCCCTCTCTTTGAAGATTTAGTGGAGCGGAGCTCATGGGCACCATCTTCTGGCTCTTTGGTCTTCTTCAGGTCTTCTTCGGAAATTCCAGTCACTTTCAGCGCATGCGCAGTTGTAAATAACTGGGAGACTGCTCCAACTGCACATGCACCGATACTAAGGATGCACCGAATCCAGGATTCGGTTCGGGATTTGGCCATAATTATGCCTTTTTCAGCAGGATTCAGATTTGGCCGAATCCTTCTGCCCAGGCGAACTGAATCCGAACCCTAATTTGCATATGCAATGACTTTTTGTCACAAAACAAGTAAAAAATGTTTTCCCCTTCGCATACCCAATTTGCATATGTAAATTAGGGTTCATATTTGGTTCGGTATTCGGCCGAATCTTTCTAGAAGGATTCGGGGGTTCGGCAGAATCGAAAATAGTAGATTCGGTGCATCCCTAACCGATTCGATGCTTACTTCCCAAAGAAGACTGAAGAACTGAAGATGGGGCCTGTGAGCTCCGATGCGCTGAATCTGCAAAGAGAAGTAAGTAAAAAGTTAGTGTTAATTACTGAAGTTTACACCTAGGCTGGGGGGGGGGGGAGCAGGGGGGTCTATGTAGGGTGGGGGTAGGGGTTTTTAAGAAAAAAGGTTTGGTTCTCCTTTAAGTGATTGAAGACTTAGAGGCTCACGTAGTGTCAATTAGATAGAAAGGGAGTTCCAGAGGATGGGTGGGAGAATATATTTAGTTAGGCCTCCCTTAAGGTAAGACCTTAAAAGAGAAAAGGCACACCTCCTCATATAGTAAAAACTATTGTGTATTGTAACATTAGAAAACACATGGCTGCTGTCTAATGGACAGCTTTTCGGGAACACCCTTTAATCAAAGGCTCACTTAAGGCACCAAAATAGCTGGTGAGAATAGTGATTCCTTCATGTTCAAATAGCTGGTGAGAACAGTGATTCCTCCATGTTCAAGCTTCCTCCACTCAATAAAACAACACCAAGCTGTAAACCCATATCTTACCCCTGCAGGTTTTTAGGTCTTCATTTAGGAGAAACCCTTCATAGCACTGACAAATAAAGGAATCATCTGTATTCATGCAGATATGCTGGCATCCATGGCTGGTCTCAGCACAGCGGTCCACTTCTAATTCCAAAAGTAGAAACAGGGTTACAGCACAGACATAAAAAGAGCTGGCCAAGTGTCGTTGTGCATAACTGCAGGCCAAAATTCTCAGATAGTATGTCCCCCTGGGCCTCAAGAAATTACCCCTTTTTTATCTCATTGCTATTAACTACATAGAAAGATTACTTTATGGGCCCTGCTGAGAATAATGAGAACTTATATCTTCAACGGAATTACCGGGAGTACAGGGATCAGGCCATTCTGAAATATTGTCCAAGAGGTACTTTAATAATTCATGAATTAGATCATCGTTTAAAATTATATACCGCACCTCTTGAGCCCCCTTGTTTGGTTCTATTACAGCAATTCTCTCAAAGGGATCAATCCTGCGAAAGGCAGTACTTAGGCTGATGAGTTTCCTCTGTGCCATGCCAGCTGAATAACAAGTAACACCTTCCAAGTGCTTATAATATCCATTTTTGGAGATGATCTTGTACAGGCTCAGAAGTTGAGTGCATAGAGTGGCTTAGGAACAGTATCGAAGGCTGTGCATTCCCTGCCAGTTGGGTCATCCAAAGCCCTATTCACCTGGGTGGTGGCACTGCTTTATTTTCTAAATGACACATATCAGGACTGGTCTTCCTTACCATGCGTATGCTAACCAACCAGCAGAGAGTACAAAGAATATAACTCACTCATCTTTCATTCATCATTTCATAGCCCCAAATATCCTACTTGCCTGAACCCCTAGAGCAAAAAGTAAGTTTCTTATTGTGGGCCTACTTTACTTTAACAAATAGCCAACCAGAAATATACAGCTTATGTAATGAATATGGGTAACTTAATCAAGTAATTTCATATTTATTGCCTCCTTGGGGCTAAATCATTCTGTTCTCTCCTATTGATAAGGAAATTAGCCAAACAGAATAAGTATCTAGAGTCCCTGCCATAAAACAAGACTGGTCTGCAGATTTTACCAGAGAGGACATTCATGCAAATAAAAAGAAAGAAGTAATTACAGGCATGGGCCCTGTTATTTAGGATGCTCTTGACCTGGGGTTTTCCATATAAGGGATCTTTCCATAGTTTGGATCTCCATACCGTAAGTCTACTAAAAAAAGATTTAAACTTTAATTAAACTCAATGGAATTCATTGGTTTTAGTTGGGATCAACTACAAGATACTGTTTTATTATTACAGCGAAAAGGGAAATCATTTTGAAAAATCTGAATTATTTGGTGAAAATGGAGATACTGTTCCCGTAATTTGGAGCTTTATGGATAACAGATCCCATACCTGTACAAGCAACACACACACCATGTAACTGCTCCCAGGCCACTGGTTTGACATAATCCATGTGATAATGGGATATTCATTATATTTGTCACAGGGGTAAATCAGTAGATCATACTAAATGATGGCTACCGAGCCATTTAATAGCTTAGCACGTTTGCCGCAAGGCATTGAAGCAATCCTGATACAGCGTGAACTGAGATTACTTCTAGAACAAGGCTCTATTTTTAGAGAACAGATGCCTTACTAAATCAGCTTAATTTTATATGTATTTACAGCAATTGGCAAGGAAGGCAGTAGACCAACTCATGTATGCATTTTATGCAATTCTCTACTAAGGCCAACAATACCAGTAAGAATCTCTGCTTTATTCCCCACCCCATGTCTAAAACCATGAATGTCTAAACCATAGACTGTTGTAAACAGGTCGCTCACTGGGGTAAATGGCACCTGCCAAACTATTACAGTATGCATTTAGGAACTTGGTTGATATTTTAAGAGATCATGGGGTAGGCAAAGCCCCCTCTTTACTGACTCAAAATGAACCTTAAATCAGCTTTCATGTATTCCCTGCTTGATGTCCAAAAAATTACTTTCATAATTGCA
Source organism: Xenopus borealis (assembly GCA_024363595.1). Lineage (NCBI taxonomy): Eukaryota > Metazoa > Chordata > Amphibia > Anura > Pipidae > Xenopus > Xenopus borealis. Next base: position 133,982,650 of record CM044441.1, read on the forward strand.
TTATTTTCCATGGTTTGACACTGTTATGGGAAAAATTCAAAATGCATCAGTTAATAGTGCTGTTCCAGCATTTTGAAATCTGACATGGGGCTAGACATATTGTCAATTTCCCAGCTGCCCCAAGTCATGTGACTTATGCTCTGATAAACTTTAGTCACTCTTTACTGCTGTACTGCAAGTTGGAGTTATATCATCCCCTCCCTTCCCTCCCCAGCAGCCTAACAACAGAACAATGGGAAGGTAACCAGATAACAGCTCCCTAACACAAGATAACAGCTGCCTGGTAGATATAAGACCAGCACTCAATAGTAAAAACCCATGTCCCCATATTATGTCTCCAAAACAACTAACTTCTGCAGGTTCTCCCATCCGGGTTCAAAGCGTAACCTTTGTGGCATCGGCATATGAATGAGTTGTCAGCGTTGACGCATTCGTGTTGGCAGCCGTTCCTGCCCAAAGCACAGTGGTTGATTTCTGATGGAAGAAAAATAAGCAGAGGGGTGACCAGTGTTCCCATGACATGAGATGACTCAAACAGAATCAGCCATTACAACATCACCCGGCAGTGCATTCTACACCCTCACTGTCCTCACTTTGAAGAAACACCTACGCTGCTTCAGATGAAAGTTCTCCTTCTCTAATCTAAAGGGGTGACCTCTGGTGCGGTGATCCTCTTTATGGAAAAAAAGGTCCATCACCTTGTCGTTGAAAGAGACAACCATTTGTGTCAAGTGCAGGAAAAGTATCACACTACAATGAAACAAGTTTATAAAGGGATCACCAGGGTTCAAAGCAGAACAAAATGTGTTCCACCTGATGCATTTCATGCAGAGACTCATACAGCCTGCATGTTGACCAATGGTAGGGAACACCACAACTGCAATGGCTGTATAAATTACCATACAATCAATCTGAAAGCCACTTACTTCTGCAAGTTTTCTTGTCTGGGTTAAGAGAAAATCCACTGCGGCATTTACAGACAAAGGAGTCATCATTATTCACACACTCATGCTGGCAGCCGTGGTTGGACATGGCACAGTAGTCTGGTCCTGTAGAAAATTGCATTAATAGCCATCATCTGAAGAGCTTGCTTGAAAAACATGTCAGAGTAATTTTTGAATTGCTTGCCTCACTAGGCATCTAAACATCAACAGAACATTCAGCATATTTACCTTGCAATATCCTGGATTTCCATTTACTGAACATATGTATATATTTCTTAATGTTTTCAGTTACAGTCAAGTAGGTATTAATATTATTATTATTATTATTATTAACATGTATTTCTATAGCGCCAACATATTTCTTAGCGCTGGCAATGGTTTCTTGGGACAATGACACATTATACATTATATATCGTGTAGATTAAAAATGGTATGTATTGTAATTTTCAGACACGGATGGCATTAAAATATGTCAATAAATTATGAATAAAGAAGAAAGGACATACTTCTGCAGGTTTTCTTATCTTGGTTCAGAATAAACCCCGGGCGGCACTGGCAGACATAGGAGTCATTAACATTAATGCATTCATGTTGGCAGCCATGATTACCCAAGGCGCAATAGTCTGAAACTGAATAAAAAATTCATATTGGTTTCATTTATAGAACATGATATATAGAGTGTGCTATAGTACACTGCTGGATTTTTAGTCCTGCCATGTAAAAGACATACATTTCTAATATCTTTAAGGTTGATAAATTATTGGGTGAATTTTCATTTGACAACTTCTTCTTCTTCAAGCCAGAGCGATTATATTATTACAGGCTATAGAGGTTAATGTGAAAAAAAAGAGATCATATATATAATGATGGAGCCTATGGGCGTCACTTTTGCACGGAAACTTGGCGAAAAAGCCTATACATATATTTATTGTCTTCAGGTAAGGGCTTATGGCTAATCCATAAAATTAGCAGATGATTCATGGTTATTAGCGTAACGTTCCATGGCATAAAAAACCCTCTAAACTATTTTTATTATTTTCCATTTGCATTTGTTTAGTGGCAGAGTCTATAATTATAACTCTTATACATATCATGTTAATTCAAGGTCTTTCGAACTCTGCATGCATGCCTGCACCATTGTTAAACTTCTTTGCCTGTTATTCTCCCTATTGCCTCACACAACGCCTGTCAGCTTTAGTCATCTCGTAACAAATGATGGATTGGATTTCATGGCTTAGCTGCCAAAGGCCAACATATAACATCACTGATTGTGTTGCCTGGACCAAATGAACCAACAAGGGGAGAAATCATATATCTGCTGGTTTGAGGCACTTTCTGTCAACCAGAGAATGCTGGTAAGATTTTCAAGTTTAAGGGTCATCCCTTGATGGAACTGTTTATCCTTCTGCAGTAATAAATTACCACGATTCCTCAAAGACATCAGAAATGTAGTGAGAAGCACTTGGGACATTCTTGCATTCCCCATCATACTCCCGACAAGTTTAAAGAAATGTGTAAATCAGGAGTCCCCAAACTTTTTTTTTTTACCTGTGAGCCACATAGTTAGGAAGTAACACAAGCATGAAAAATCTCTGGTGATGCCAATTAAGGGCTGTGATTGGGTATTTGGCCTTTATATGGTCTGGGAGCCTACAGGAAGCTCTGTTTAGTACTATACCTGGTTTTACGCAACTAAAGCTTGTCTCCAAGCCTGCAATTCAAAAAGAAGCACATACTTTGAGATCCCTGGGAACAACATCCAAGGGGTTGGTGAGCAACATGTTGTTTACACCCCTGGTTGGGGACAACCGGTGAAAGGCCTCCTCCTCTTGCTTCTCACAGAAGCTGGGCTGATTCTCTTCAGAATGTCTAAGCACTGCATATGCTTAATAAAGACTATAATCCCAGTCCACTCATAAGGGTTTGTTGAATCCCCTCGTAGACTCCTGTTACAAGATCTGACACAAGTATCACTAGTTTTCCAAGATATAAGAGCACAGATATTTTGCTAGGAAAGGCAAAGGAAAATCAATCAATAATCATTTTTCTCCAATTTTGCCTCATCCTTAGACTTAATTCAGTGTCAGAATTCCGAGCCATGCTCCTCATTCCTGAAGATTCAAAGGAAAGAAACTAGAAACCCCAGTTAGGATGATTAGAATAAATAAATAAACTACTCTCCCAAAGAACTCAACAATTAAACAGTCCATCCATATATACTGCAGTCCATTACTTTTAAGAGATTATAGTTGTTACATTATTAGTGCTTTGTAGAAATTATAATGTCAAAATGTGGCACATAGGTCCTGAGCTGTTGAGGAAGGGACATCAATACACGGTAGCATTTTGAACCCATTGGGCCAATTTAGTGGAAATAGTTTGAGACAACTCAGATCTAAACAGAGTTCCTGCACTCAATCCATTTAAATCTTACATGGGGCTAGACATTTTGTCAATTTCCCAGCTGCCCCTGGTCATCTGATTTGTGCCAGCACTGTAGGAGGGAACTGCTTTATGGCAGGCTGTTGTTTTTCCTTCTCAATGTAACTGAATAGAATGCAGTGGGACATGGGTTTTTACTATTGAGTGCTGTTCTTAGATCTACCAGGCAGCTGTTATCTTGTATTAGGGAGCTGTTATCTGGTTACCTTCCCATTGTTCTGTTGTTAGGCTGCTGGGGGTGGTGGTGATATCACTCCAACTTGCATTACAGAAGTAAATAGTGATTTAAGTTCATAAGAGTATAAGTCATATGACTTGGGGCAGCAGGGAAATTGATAATATGTCTAGCCCCATGTCAGATTTCAAAATGAAATATAAAAAAATGTCTTTTGAGAAATGGATTCTGCTGGAGCAGCACTATTAACTGATGCATTCTGAAAAAAAATATTTTTCCCACGACAGTATCCCTTTAAATCTCTCAAAGCTTTGCAAAATGAGGTAAGGTAGATATGTTAGGGCTGGATGGTCAAGTTAAAAGAACAAAGGAAAACGAGCAAAACAACATATGCAAAAAAAAAACCAGTAGAAGATAAAGGGGAAAATGAAGGAAAAAAAAAAAACCAAACGTAAAATATGTAAGGAAGAGAGGCAGAAAGGAATGAAGAAAAAGTGGTAAAGGGGAAGAGAAGGACTTAAAGGAAAAATATGTCACAATTAAAATACAGAAGAGCTTCAATACACAGATTTTTCTTCTAACGTAAGTTCAGAATTATAGTGGCGTAGTTGCTAATAGCAACCAATCAAAAATTTGTTTGGATAAATGTACCAAATTTGAGAATGAAATAAAAATTCTGAGGTTCCCAAGTTCAAGTAGTGGTAAGGAAGATAAAAAAATTATAGGAAAAAGGATTATTGGAAAGATTAGTAGATCTTCCAAGGGGATTCCACTATCCAAGGTTTTAAAACAGAATACTAAGGGATAAGATGGGTTGCAGTCAGCTTGATGAATGAATCCTTCAGTGGAGTACAAAGATGACATAACAGGGACACTGGGTTCTTTATATTTTACATGTTAATTACTATATTCATTTCGCTGTTAGTGAGATTGGTACTTATCACATTAAAGATACATTTAGGTGTAATTTACCTTGGTCAAATTCAGTGAAGCCCAGTGGAACTAATGAGCAAATAGCCGCACATAGAGTCAAATGAGTTAAAACGACCAGCCTAATTTATGAGATTCCTGAATGCTTGCGTGGTTACATTTTGAACAATTTCATCCTTCTAACATGTTACTAAGCAACAAAACCGAAATTGCATATGCTAAGCAACCATTCAGTCATGATCCGAAAAGGAAAATTTAATAACAACAAAGGCAAACGCAAATGAAACAATATGTTCATTTTACCTTAATGAGCAGAACCTTACAAAAAAAAAAAGCCAGGAGAGAACAATGAAATGACTAGGGATTGGCCAATAGCTCAATATGGAACGATTAGTAATCCCGTCTGTAATTGTTGTGACCTTTGTGCTGTGCTTAGCAATAATACTAATGGAACATGCAGGAGTGTTACTCTAGGGGAAATACTGTATGTTTGCAGCCTGTTAGGATATGTCTGACATTTGATTTTGTTCCGTATTCAATAAGACAGAGGGTTGTTCCTAAATGTCTCTATGTATCTAGAGAAGGTTGATGACCAAGGGCCACAGTTGGAGATGATTCCATTGGCAGGGGAAGGCCACTGTGACAATATATCTCCTGGCTGTGAGATACATGAGGGCAGGTAACCATGGTGAATATATTTCTGCTAGGATACCATACAAATAAGCAAATACATTACCATACAATGCTTTGAAAATCTACTGAAGTACCTACCTGTACAGGATTTTCCATCACTGGCCACTTCATAGGCTTCATAGCACTGGCACAAGTATGATCCTGGCGTATTGACACAGATTTGCTCACAGCCATGTTTCTCAGTGGCACATAGGTCCTGAGCTGTTGAGGAAGGGACACCAATACACGGTAGCATTTTGAACCCATTGGGCCAATTTAGTGGAAATAGTCTGAGACAACTCAGATCTAAACAGAGTTCCTGCACTCAATCCATTTGTTTAGAATAATGCTAGACCAGGGTTGGGCAACAAGCTTCTTCCAGATGTTGTTAAACTACAACCTCATTCCCATTCCAACAGGTGGGATGCTGGGGTTGAACTGGTAGACCTGGATACCATGAAAAATCTTGATGGGACTTGGGTTAGCCCTGCCACCTGCCTTCAACCAGCCGCCCCCAGCCACCACCAATTTCTGCTCCACTGTTGAGCACCATCTTTCACCATTCTTTTAATAGGGAAGTAACTAGTAAGGGAGCAGCGGTGGCTGGGGTGGCTGAGTGGTGGATCCTTCAGTTGCTTACCCAGTGGACCCCAGGTACCCCAATCTGACTCGAAGTTCACCAACATGCCTACACTGGGCTTCATTCAAAGGAGAACTATCATGAAAACGAAAACTGCATTTGAACTTTATCTCATAGATTTAAGAAACTTTCTAAATATAATGAGTTCTAAATTAATTAATTAATTAATTAATTAATTAATTAATTAATTAATTAAGTGTTTCTTCACTTTCCCTCTTTGCAAACTGTCTCTCTCTATGCAGGAGTTGCAGTAAGATTATGACTGACAGTTAGGTCATATACATTGGCTAGTGCTTTCTTTGCCTAGACATTTTACTAAAACCAACTGTCTTTCAAAATAACCGCCTATGGTACAAATCTGCATATACAAAAACGGCAGAAAGTAAAAGTAAATAACAACTTGACTATTTCAGAAATGGTGCAGTAACCTTTATCAAACCAGTAGTATATTTAAATTTCTAACTTGCTTTAGAATGATTAAAGCCAGTTGCTGGAAGGTTGCTATTAGTTACTGCAATGGTGCAACAGTTTTCATTAGAAAATAATTTATATTTCAATAAAAGACACTAGATTCTGTGCTGATTATTTGTTAAAGGGAGGCCATTTGGGCCTTTGCAGTGGTCGGTACTTACTGCTGCATGTCTTCTCATCAGGATTCAGAACGTATCCTTGCTTGCATCTACAAATGTAAGAGCCTGGCGTATTGATGCAAAAGTGATCACAATCATGTATGGCTGTGCTACAGAGATGTGGGGCTGTAACCAATTGAGAATATGTTCATTATTAATACAATTACATTCTAACAGTCTGTTATTCCAAGCTCTGTACGCATACATAGATATATTATCTGGACGTGTAATCCTGTAAATCAAAGCCAAGCCTTCAGGAAGATATTTGATCCACATTGTAGACACTTATGCTTCAACACAATCCTATTGGTACTTCAACATAATATGCCTCTCCCTGCACTTTTAGGGCTTCCACCTTTTATGGAAAAAAATACCAGCCTTCCTATATATTTATCTTTTTTTCCCTATTAATAACATTGGGATCAACCCACAATTTTACTGGAGAGGCTGGTAAAATACCGACCATGTGGCAACCCTATGCACTTTATATTCTTTCCCCGATCTCCATCTCATCTTCGTTTATCCCACCTCTTCTTCTATTTTCTGGCAAATGGACAAGCAATGGCAGTGACTGCTGACCTCACAAGTCAATTACATCTAGCCTCAAATGAACCTGCTTTTTTTTATTGCTGTTTACCAAAGGCTGATAGGAGATACTGGGAGTTGTAGTACAAACACAGCTAAAGGGATACAGGTTGGGCACCCCTGATTTGGAACAGATGGCCACTGCCCCTTTTTCTAACTCCAGCTAAATATTCCAGCGTGATATTCATGAGTTTCTCACATGTAAACAGCAGATCAGTTTCTGCCACTAGATATTCTTTCCATAACCAGCCGCAACTGCTACATTCCACTGCAGAATCCAATTTAAATGCAAACACCGTCTGCTGCCATTTTACAGTAGCTACATTCAAACACTCTTCTATTATTTCAGGTCTCTGACTCCAGACTTAGGAAAAGTGTTCTGTGAGACTATAAATCAATGGCTCGTATATCCACCCACCCACCTCAAATAACTATGAGGCGTTCTGTGACCATCTATCATTTTTATCATTTATATGTTATTTACATATTACTTATATTTGGTTTTTCTGTGGTCTACATTTCTGCAGAGACTTGCGAGACCTCCCAGGCTGATATATATCTAAGGCAGGAACTCAGAGCATTTCCCAAAAAAATCAATTTACAATTCATAAAATGCAGTTCACAAAAATATCGACAAAGGTATCATTCCCTGTAGAAACTGCCCTTTGCCTTCAGATATAAGTATTTTACCAGATGGTATTCCATATAAGAATAATACGAGTAAGGGATTGGTTATCTGGAAACCAGTAAACTAGAAAGCTCTGAATAAAAGGAAAACGTAATCCTAAAAATCAATAGGACTAAAATGCCATAGTTTATACACTGAACTTATTGTGCCAACCTAAAGTTTCAGCTTGTCAATAGCAGCAATAATCCAGGACTTCAAACTTGTCACAGGGGGTCACCATCTTGGAAAGTGTCTGTGACACTCACATGCTCAGTGGGCTCTGAGCAGCTGTTGAGAAGCTAAGCTTAGGGGTCGTCACTAATTATCCAGGAGAAAATGAGGTTTGTCTGTAATATAAGCTGATGCTACAGGGCTGATTATTACATTCTGAAGCTAATTGCTGTTTCTATGCTGCCATGTAGTAATTATCTGTATTAATGACTAATCAGCCTTATATTGTGACTATATTTCTATTCTATGTGTACTTTATATTGTGAGTGGGTCCCTTAGCTCAGTAATAGTGATCGGCGAATCTGGTGCGTTTCGTTTCGCCGAATTTTTCGTTAATTTCCCACAAAATTTGCAAAATGGTGAAAAATTCACGAAAATGTAAAAATCGAAAAATTCTGTGAATTCCAGCGATTCGCCGCCGGCTAATAAATTGGTGAAATGGCCATGAAAATTTGCCAGAAAAAATTTGCCGCCATCAATTTCCAATTGTCACAAATTTTTCGTGAATACGTTCAAAATTCATGAATTAATAGTGAAAATGTTCGAAATTCACGAATTTATAGTGAAATTTCTTGAAATTCACGAATTTATAGTGAAATTTTTCTTGAAAATGGTAAAATTTCACGATTTTTTCATGGTACCATTCGTGAGAAATTCGCAAAAAATTCAGCAAAGCGAAACGCCCCAGATTCGCCCATCACTACAGATCTTTACTGCTAAAGGGCTGTGGTTGCCTTGGGCTGGTACACAAGCACAAAACATCATCATGTACAACATTTCTACCTACTTCTTTAGTTTAACTTTCCTTAAAAAAATTTAACAAATTCTTTCAAGAAAACGATTTCTTTCACTGTGATAATAAAACAGTACCTTTTACTTGATCCCAACTAAGATATAATTAATCCTTATTGGAAGGAAAACCATCTTTTTGGGCTTATTTTAAGTTATATAATGGTACATGATTTTCTAATAGACTTAAGGGGGAAATTCACTAAGCGGCATTGCCTACGCTAGCATTGCCTACGCTAGCATTGCCTACGCTAACGTTTGCCGCACTTCACTTGGCAAATTTTCGCCAGCACTATGCTAAGGTCGGCGAACGTAAGAGAAGCAGCGTTACCGTTAGTTCGCCAGGCAAAGCGCATTTACGCTAGCGATGCCTAATTTGCATACAGTGCGAACTTAAGCGTATAATAGAAGTATATGTTACATACAGACACTACATTCCACTACACAAGCCCAGGAAACCTTTAATAAATAAAATAAAGTTGTCCTATTGCCCTACATGTCCCCCCTGTATAGTTGTGTTGCCATATGTTAGGAAATTTAGGAAATGTAGGAAATGTAGGAATATGTTTCAGACTATCACCCTAGAATGGTAAAACACGCCAGTGTTTTTTGGGACTTTTTTTTTCAAACTCCTATCTATTGTATTGAAATTCGCCAGGTCTGACCTGGTGAAGTAAAGTCTAGCGTAAGTGGTAACGTTCAGAAAAATGGTGATCTTAGCGAATTTGTGTAATTACGATCCTTCGTCAGTGCGCAACTTCGCCTGGTTAGGGTGCGAAGCTGCGCTAGTCGGTGTTAGCCAGAGTCGGTGTTAGTAAATTTTCGAAGTTACGAATTGACGTCACGCTGGCAAATTAGTGCTAGCGTTAGACGCTTCGCACTTTAGTAAATTTAGTAAATTCTGTTATCCAAAAAACCCCAGATCTCTAACATTCTGGATAAAAGGTCCCATACCTGTACATTAATGTTTTTCTAAGTTAAATCCATAGGCTCTAGCAAAGGGCCACTATAGTGGATGGGATGTGGGCAGCCCCAGACATGCTCCTAACCAGAAATACATTTGAATTCAGTGCTACCCTACACAATGGCCTCAACAAGTATCCAGGGGTGGGATGGAACTTTTATTTTTTTGAATTTTTCAATTAACCATATAGGCACTTGAGATGTAAAGCTGGCACCCTAGGTATGGGCCCTTGGCTACCTATATGGTAAATATGCCAAATGATGAAAGGCCTGGTATGTTATGCCCAGTAAAGGCAGGTATTAAAGAAAATTATAAACCCTCAAAGCAAATGAATGTGAAATTGGTGAGGCTTGTTTGCAATTTACATGATTGATTCTTTTTTTATCTGGTTTTCAAGTTATTTGCCGTTTTAAAGGACATATCAACCCGAAATATAATTTTTTACCTAATAAAAGAAAACATGATTCTAAGAAACTTTGCAATATACATTCATTACACATTTTCTATGGTTTTTACCATAGTACATGTATTGCTATTGAAAGCAGTTTCTATTCTCTGTACTGGTGGCTCTGGCTTTTGAAACAATGTAACATAAACCAACCTGTCTTGCTGGAGGAGACTGGCTTTTGCCACATTGTTTACAATGTAACAACCAGGAATTATGCAAATGCTGCTTTCAATAGCAATTACATTTACAAATAACTTTTAAAGCACCAACAATTTTTTAATACATTCATTTTGGAAAGTTGCTTATAATCATGTTTTCTTTTATTAGGCAAAAAGTAGTTTTTTGGGTTGACATGACCTTTAATATAATTAATTTGAAAGAGTATCCTGCTGGTCATTGGGGCTGAATGGCTGCAGTCAGCAGAAAATTAAGTTAGCAGAGGAAGGACCAGAAAAACAACAAATGACTCTTCACTGCTTGATCTCCGGACTGCAGCCACTTGGCCAAATTGAACAGTAGGGGGCGCTGTTGTTTCAAGTTTATTATATTAGCTGAGTAAATACTGCTAATATCTTAAAAACAGGCTCACTCTTTAGGCTAAGGCCAGACAGGGAGATTCGGGGGCGATCCGTCGCCTGGCGACTTCTCACCGCGACGGATTGCCCCCGAA
>CM044441.1:133995639-134008022 GCA_024363595.1 Xenopus borealis
ACACTTGCTGGTTCAGGAATTAAATTTTACATGGTAGAGTGAATTATTTGCAGTGTAAACTGTAATTTAGAAATAAAAACGGCACCATAAAAATCACTACAGAAGAGAGATAGAGAGTGATATTCTGAGACAATGTGCATATTTTGGGGGCCCTCAAATAAATTTGCTGTGGGGCCCAGTAACATGTAGTTACACCACTGCCAGTTGGGTTTCATTTGTTATTATCTGCCTTTTTATTCAGCAGTTTGTAATTTCAGCAACCTGGTTGCTAGTGTCCCACTTGCCCTAGCACATCCTATAACACACTGATTTAAATAAGAGACTGGAATATATCTAGCAGAGGGTATGAATAGAAAGATGAGTAGTAAAACAAAAACAATACATTTGTTTTTAGTTAAAAGTTGTAAAGAGTCAGAAGAAGAAGGCAAATAATTAAAAATTACACAAAATAAATAATAATAACCAAAAAAGTTGCTTTGAATTGGCTTTTCTATAACATACTAAAATCTAACTAATCAACTTCTTTAAAATATACAGTGATAACTTAGTCAGCTGCACTCTATAGAATAGGAGCAGGGACCCTAAATCTGCGTATAATTGGGGACCCAAAGCACAGCAGTAAGAGGGAGACTGATAGGTGGGTTTTATTTTGTTTCATACATTCATCTTGCTTTTTTTCTTAATGGAACATCACACAGACCAATTGCATTTTCAAGGAATCAGCTTTATTTTCTATTGGGTGTAATTAAGACTCAACTTTTCCACATCCAGTAATAAAAGGTATTTGCAAAGCTGCCCATGAAATGAACTTTATGATCATAGCAACTTGTAACTTCTAGCAGCAGGCTAAAAATACATGTCATACTTTCCTATTTAGCAAACCACACGTAAAATCAGAGGCATAGAGAGTATTCAGGCTGGACTACAGAAAAGAATCATTTTCTTCATGTACCCTGTCCAGCTTTTATATTATTTATTATTTTCCTACTAAATGTTTCACTTCTGCTCTCTTTTTCTGTGTCTCTTCCTTGATCCTTTCCTCCTGTCAGTCCCTTTCATTATCTCCATCACATTCTATGCAGTTTCCGCAGGAACAGCGTTCTATTGTATCAGATCCTTTCTTGTATTTTTCCCCTTAAAAATGTTTGAAACTATACTGTGAAGAGTACATGGCAGCAAATAAATCTGACCAGTATTCAACCAACTAGATGGAGAGTTAGGACTACATGACTCTATTTTCCTCTGGAATCTGCTCAGAGTAGTACAGGTATGGGATTGGTTATCCAGAAAGCTCCAAGTTACTGCATCACCATCTCCCATGGACTCCATTTTATCCAAATAATCCAAAATTTTAAAATGTATTTCCTTTTCCTCTGTAATAATAAAACAGTAGCTTGTACTTGATCCAAACTAAGATATAATTAGTCCTTATTAGAAGCAACAAACAGCCTATTGGGTTTATTTAATGTGTAGACTTAAGGTAAGAAGATCCAAATTACAGAAACATCCATTATCTGGAAAAGCCTAGATCCCATGCATTCTGGATAACAGGGCCAATACCTGTACTTGTATATACGGATGAACAGCTCTTCAGTCTCCAGTGCCAATGCTCTTATTGTAGAGATTATATAAGACCACCTTTTCCTTTTAACTCTACTCCCACCCGTCCCTGTTTCCCCAACCCCTGTTCCGTAATAAACAACTGCTTCACTTACCCATATGATACAATAATAAAATTCCATGTACTGCATAATCCTGTCCTGCCAATTGTACATAAAGTGCAAGAGGAATTTCTCTATAAGACTTGAAACCATGAATCTATTTTTTGGAACTGGTGAGCGATGGCGGATATTTATGTTTTTATGTGTATGTAACTGAACAAAAGGCCATACTAAAAATCATTAGAGTTTTGGCACCATTGCTGCTCTCTTGCAAAACATCTCTCTCTACTCTTTCCCAGATGTTTTACTCTTGTAACAGAAATTCTGTAAATCTTTGGTTACATTTAACTGGCCGCTGGGTATTTGAATAAAACAATGAGAAGGAGAGGTTAACGGTCCCTGTTGGTTAGATTGTATGGAAACCAAGCTACGCCTGAGCCATTAAAGAGACTGTTCATCTTTAAGTCAACATTTAGTATGTTATGGAATGGCTATTCGAAGCAACTTTTCAGTTGGCCTTCATTATTTATTTATTTTTTTAATTATTTGCCTTTTTCTTCTAATGCTTTCCAGCTGTAAGGCTACAAATGAATTGTTATTTCTATTTTTTATTTTTATTCAAGTATTCTGCTATTCATTTTCCAGTTTCCTATTCAAATCAGTGCATGGCTGCTTGGGTAATGTGGACGCTAGCGAAAAGATTGCTGAAATTGCAAACTGCAGAGCTGCTGAATAAAAAGCTAAATAACTCAAAAACCACAAATAATAAAAAATGAAAACGAATTTCAAATCGTCTCAGAATTTCACTTTCTATATTATACTAAAACTTAATTGAAAGGTGAAAAAAGGCAAAAAAATAGTTTTAGTTCATGGGGAAAAATTTTTTTTTTCAAAATGCATCAGTTAATAGTGCTGTTCCAGAAGAATTCTGCACTGAAATTCATTTCTCAAAAGAGCAAACAGATTTTTTTATATTCCGTTTTTTAAATCTGACATGGGGCTAGACATATTGTCAATTTCCCAGCTGCCTCAATTCATGTGACTTGTGCTCTGATAAACTTCAATCACTCTTTACTGCTGTACTGCAAGTTGGAGTGATATCACCCCCTCTGTTTCCCCCCCCCCAGCAGCCTAACAACATTACAATGAGAAGGTAACCAGATAACAGCTCCCTAACACAAGATAACAGCTGCCTGGTAGATCTAAGAACAACACTCATTAGTAAAACTCATGTCCCACTGGGTTCTATTCAGTTACATTTAGAAGGAAATACAGATTTTTTTATATTCTGTTTTTGAAATCTGACATGGGGCTAGACATAGTCAATTTCCCAGTTGCCGCAAGTCATGTGACTTGTGCTCTGATAAGCTTCAGTCACTCTTTACTACTGTACTGCAAGTTGGAGTTATATCAACCCCCTCCCTCCCCCAGCAGCCTAATGTTGGCCATAGACGCAAAGACTTCCCCATCTCCCGACCTGCCACTAACCTTCAGATTAAATAAAGTAGCAAAAGAACAAATCAGCCGACGTTCTGCCCCTGACAGGGATCGTACAAAAGTTGTACGATTAAAAACCTAGTGACGGTCTCCCACTGAAAATTGTACGATCTGCAATAGACGTAAAGATATGATCGGCAGCCGACAGAAATTTTCTAACCTGGCCGATCGACCAAACGACCGATCGGCATGGCACGACAAATGTCGGAACACTCCACGCGATCGGATCATTCCGTCTATGGCCAGCTTAACAGAATAATGAGAAGGTAACCAGATAACAGCTCCATAACACAAGATAACAGCTGCCTGGTAGATCTAAGAACAGCACTCAATAGTAAAACCCCATGTCCCACTGCGTACTATTCAGTTACATTGAGAAGAAAAAACAACAGCCTGCCAGAAAGCAGTTCCCTCCTAAAGTGCTGGCACAAGTCACATGACCAGGGCAGCTGGGAAATTGACAAAATGTCTAGCCCCATGTCAGATTTCAAAACTGAATATAAAAAAATCAGTTTGCTCTTTTGAGAAATGGATTTCTGTGCAGAAGTCTACTGGAGCAGCACTATTAACTGATGCGTTTTATAAAAAAACATGTTTTCCCATGACAGTTTCCCTTTAAACTCTAGTCCCCCCTTTAGTCCCTGAACATGTGGCCGTATAATATCACAAGGTGTTAATATCTCCCGATTTAACACAACGCAATAATTGCTCCCTTACAACCCAGGCACCAGCTCCATGAAATCATAGGAGTCGCAGCTGGTGCAGCTGATCTTTCCCAGTTCTATTTGTGCCTCGTCTTTAGCCGGATTATTAGGGAATATTTGCTTTGATTGCCGAGTACATCAACACATTTCCGTGTCCCTGGCTTCACACGTTTCTAAACGACTGAGCAGATACAGTATGTAGGCTGCTGCAGATGAGTTTTCAAGGTTTTGTGCTGCGACTAGTCCGGCACATTCAATTTCCAGATTATTTCCAGTTAGCAATGAGAATGGTATGTGACTTTTTCTAGGATCACCGGAATGTTCGGGAAACCCATTATGCACAAATATATGAACTGCCCAACACTATATGTGCTATTGGCTTAATGCAAGGCAGAGCATTATATGTGCCCTCAACATTAAACATTATCAGCATCACGTAGAGTGGGATACTCTGAGACAATTTGCAATTGGCCTTCATATTTTATCATTTGTGGTTTTTTAGGAATTTTAGTAGCTATCAGGTTGCTAGGATCCAAATTACCCTAGCAACCAGGCAGCAATTTGAACGAGAGATTGAAATATGAACAGCTGAGACCTGAATGGAAAGATAAGTAACAAAAAGTTACAATAGCATTGTAGCCGCTCAGAGCATTTCTTTTGGTGTGTCAGTGCATTTAAGGCAAATAAACCAAAAAGGATGGAAAATAAAAAATGAAGACCAATTGCAAAGTTGCTGCTAACTGGTCATTCTATACCCCACTAAAAGTTAAATTAAAGGTGAATTACCAATTAAAGTTTACTTAATGTAACCCTCTCATTAGCTGCACTTGTGTGCGACATTTTCTTTTTGGAGATTTCTCTCTCTTTGCTTTTATAAATACACACTCCTGGAGTCCTTCAGTTCTATCCATCATGTTTGGGAGCAGAGGTGGAGTTTACTTCCCCAATCTGACCCGCAGCCAATCCTAACCCACATTAGTTGGCCAAATTTCACCAGAGATCGTTCACCAGAAACAAAGACATTTTTCAGTGACTTTCTATTTTTGACCATTTTTCTAATATAGATGTTTAAAGTTTCATTTTTTATTTTCTTATGTTTTACTAAAGCAGCTCTGGGGGGGGGGGTGTCACTGACTGTAAACTGTTCTAAATAAATAAATTTAGTTGATACATTTCTTATCTTTGTCCCTGCTGAAGGAGAATCTATAGGTTTCATTACAGGCAGCTGCTAGAATCCATACAATAGTTGCTAATACTCCAGAGATGCTGCTGAGAAATGGATCAATTAATAGATCAAATTGTAACAGAATTTAGACCTGGGTGTATCAGCTAATGGATCAAATTGTAACAGAATTTGCACCTGGGTGTTTCAACTAATGGATCAAATTGTAACAGAATTTGCACCTGGGTGTTTTAACTAATGGATCAAATTGTAACAGAATTTGCACCTGGGTGTTTCAACTAATGGATCAAATTGTAACAGAATTTACACCTGCAATTATAAACTAATGGATCAAATTGTAACAGAATGTACACCTGGGTGTATCAACCAATAGATCAAATTGTAACAGAATGTACATCTGGGTGTATCAACCAATAGATCAAATTGTAACAGAATGTACACCTGGGTGTATCAACCAATAGATCAAATTGTAACAGAATGTACACCTGGGTGTATCAACCAATAGATCAAATTGTAACAGAATTTACACCTGGGTGTATCAAACAATAGATCAAATTGTAACAGAATGTACACCTGGGTATATCAACCAATAGATCAAATTGTAACAGAATGTATACCTGGTTGTATCAACCAATAGATCAAATTGTAACAGAATTTACACCTGGGTGTATCAAACAATAGATCAAATTGTAACAGAATTTACACCTGGGTGTATCAACCAATATATCAAATTGTAACAGAATATTCAAATTGTAACAGAATTTGCACCTGGATCACTGAGCTGCCAGACTGAAACACCAGAGACATGAACATCAAACATTTAACTTCAACTTTGGAAAAACAGTCAAACATAAATAATGGCAGGTAATTGTGAAGAGTCTTTATTTCTCGTGAACAATCTGAAAACAAGTGAAAAATGTGTTTGGAAGGTGAAGAATCCATTTAAGGCCATTGCAGATTTAATTTAGATTACATTGCAGGTACATTTGTAATATTGGCCTCATCCTTGGCAGGTGTTTCACCAACTAGGCCAGTAAATGTCAGTCAGATATCAACCCTAGCCCAAGCAGCCTACACAGACCCAACAAATAGTAACTGTCTATAGCATCCTATAGCAACCAATATGGCATTTGCCAGAATCCAAAGACCAGGGCTGGATTTACATAGCGGGCACCCTAGGCCCACTTCTGTCATCGCCCCCATACTCTGCCCTTTATTTGCAAATTTTCATCACCAGGACCAGTGCAATGGGGATTGGCGCATGGGAAATTAAAAAACTATTGTATCTCCCGCGTATCCCCAGTGTTTCTGAACCAATGTGGGTGTGGCTGGGCAGCATGCCGCCCCCTAAAATCCTGTCACCCTAGGCCCGGGCCTAAGTGGCCTTTACGCTTGCTGAGCCAGAGGGGCTGGTGTGAATTGCCATAGAAAGTCACTATTTACTGGGCTGGTGGGGGCTTGTTTGGGCCTCTGTGTACCAGAAATACCAGGGCCTATGTTGATTCTCAGTCCGGAGCTGCTGCTCAGGGTGGATGCATGCACACCAGGGCAAACCTAAGGAATTGGGAAACGTTGGATTAAGGAAAACCAATAATAACATTTCTATAATGAAACATAAAGTATAAGGTAAATTACAGAAAACAGTTGCTATCGGCAGTGTAGCAGATATACAACACATAGGGGGGGATTCACAAAAATATCAGGAATGAAAAAATGTCTTTAAAATGTCATAGAAAGTGTTGTAGCAACAGCCGACAAATTCACAATGCATTTCCCCGCCAATTTTCCGACATGTGCGAAAATTTTGAAATAGTGTAGTGAAAAGTGGGCATGGCTTTTTTGGTGACACTTTTCCCGACATTTTTATGAATTACTCGTAAACTCATTTTTTTTTTGCCGACAATTTTTCCGACAAATGTCGGTCAAATTGTCCTTTAAAAAGTCATGTAAAAAGTCTTGTAAAATGGTCATCTGTACGATGAAAAGATATACAACATTTTAGAAGATTTCGGACTTTCAGAGATGGTAACATCTGCCTTTGTGAATTTTCCGTTTGTACGACATTTTACAAATTTGTCGACCGCCACTTCTAGGTTACTTATTTTACTGACACTTTTGTGAATTCCCCCCATATTGTTTACTCCTTAACATTGCCTTATACAGCATAACCTTATAGTTATGTGATCCATGGGCCTGTAGTAAGTATATCTGGATCAGCTCGGACACCCATTTGTTAGTGGAAGGCACATCCTTTTCTGGCAAGAATGACAAACTAGACTCTCTCCAGCAGTTGTGAACTACAGTACCTTCTGGCTCAGGGTATTCTATGTTTGGGTTTGGAAGTACTGAGGGAGCAAGGAAACGAAGGACATTTCACAAACGGAAGGCAAAACAGAACTTCAGAAAGCAAATGTATGCTCTTTATAAAATTGTTCAAAATTTGAATGCAAGACCCTTCAGAATCAAGATAAAATAATATAATTGAGATTAAAAACAGATTATGGTTGACCTCTAAAATATGGGGAAGGTTGAAGTTCATTTATGTACTTTTAATAGAAATAATGACATGATTTCTTTATCTCTCTTTGTCTAGCGTGTTTCCACTCTAGCTGGACATTCCAACGGATGATGACCTTGTTTCACAAGGATCATGGAAACCATCTGGAAAAAAACCCTATTTAATGAACTAGATCAACATTAGGATGAAATATTTCCTGTTACAACATTCGATCCAACAAATGTGTCCCAATCACTGAAGCAGGCCACTAGGGGAGGTTATATTGAACAAAGCTGAACTAAGGTACAATGCAGATTTTCTTACAGCTCCCTGTTCTGTATCTTCTAGGACAATTACTTTCTCACTGTATTTAGAGGAAGAGAAGATAAGCAAAAAATGGTTTGGGTGGACTTCCAAATGCAAAAACCACACACAAGTGTATGTCAATAAGAAGGAGCTAAATCTTGCACCTGGTACAGTTATCTGGCAACATTTCAGTTTTCACTAGCAGCAAATTTGCAGTAGATATTTTCTATGAGTTTTGCTGGAAAAAAACAAATGCAGGAAAAGATGCCAACGGCATTATAATTTCTTCATGCATTTGCAACAATTTCGTTTTATTTGCACTGGGGGAAAAAAACACCCATTGACTCCAATGAGGTTTTGCAAATTTCAGTCATCACTGTCACCTGAGCCACCTCAAAAGGTGCAAGTGAATTCAGCACCCACAATATTTTTTTTTGCAATCTGTTGCCTTCCGCATGGTCAGGACATCAACACCAAAAATTAGGGATCCACCGAATCCAGGATTCGGTTCAGGATTCGGCCTTTCTCAGCAGGATTCGGATTCGGCCGAATCCTTCTGCCTGGCAGAACCAAATCCGAATCCTAATTTGCATATGCAAATTAGGGCCAGGGAGGGAAATCACATGACTTTTTGGCACAAAAAAGGGGAGTAAAAAAATGTTTTCCCCTTCCCACCCATAATTTCTATATGCAAATTAGGGTTCGGATTCGGTTCAGTATTCGGCCAAATCTTTCGGGAAGGATTCAGGGGTTCAGCCGAATCCAAAATAGTGGAAATCCAAAATAAGTAGCCCTACAGAATGCTTTTTTTTTTTCTAAATGTATATTATGCCTTCTGGTTATCCCCTCTAATTTCAAGTGTCATCGCTTGATAACAAATACCTTCCCAACATGTATATCATACATTTGTGTCTCTGCCTTCACCCATTGAGCTTCTACCTTCTTTTCCCTTGTCAGTTTTATTTAATCCCATCTCCAAGACTTCTATAAAACTGCAAGATCTTCACAATGGCACATCATTGAATCCAACCTCCAAAAGGTCCTCTAAAGACCCACTTCTTAAAACAAGCTAACTCTGTCTCAACCAGTTTTCTGAATTTTGTTCCTTTAGGGCTAGGCCAGACGGGGAGATTCGGGGGCATTTTGTCGCCTGGCGACTTCTCGCCGCGACTTGTAGCCCCCGAACCTCCCCGAATAGCCACTTACCTAAGCGCACCGGCGTTGCTTGAAAACGCCGGCGCGTATCCACACGGAGCGGCGCGCTTTTTGAAATTGCTCTAAATTGCCTCGCCAGGCAATTTCAAAAAGCGCGCCGCTCCGTGTGGATACGCGCCGGCGTTTTCAAGCAACGCCGGTGCGCTTAGGTAAGTGGCTATTCGGGGAGGTTCGGGGGCTACAAGTCGCGGCGAGAAGTCGCCAGGCGACAAAATGCCCCCAAATCTCCCCGTCTGGCCTTAGCCTTACTAGAATTACTGTGAATCAAGTAACTCCTAAAAAGGAAAATACATTAGACGTCTGACAAACATTCCTGTTCTCTATGTAATACAGATCCAGCATTTCATTAACATCACCGTGGTACCCTCAAACATTAGAACATTCATGTGATGCCACTCTACTGTCACCAGACATTTTATTCTTTGGGCAGAGGTAACTGTAAATGTTTTTTTATGTGGACATCAAGAACGGTTATAAATCTAGCACTTAATGATCTGACAAAGGATGATCACCCCCAAAAAATTTAGTTTTGTCCTAAGAAATTGAATCTGAAATGAGCTCCACCGTAGCAAAGCCATATGTCTTCACCATGCTGCAGAACAAGAAGACCTTTCAGTGTGAGTGGGGTTTATTTTGGAAGAAGGATGATTTTACCAGAAAGAGCTCTTTGTGGAACTTTACTGTCTGCAAGGCATGAGTCAGCTTTTATAGCTAAAAATCTTACACTCTTTCTGAAAATATAATTGCTATAATTGCTATAAAGCATAATTTAGCCAGGATTAAACATTGATGTTTCACTTCAAACCATTCTAAGGTTTTCCTTTATGGAACAGCAATATTTCATTAGGTTGTCAGGCTTCTCTTGTAGGTATGCCTTCTTGTATCCTCATGTCTTCTATCTTCTTCATGGTGTATGCATATTCCAGACCTTTGGTCATGATTTTATAAACCTGTATGCTGGTGGCTCTTGGCAAGGATACTGGCTGCTGTTTAGCAACTGAAGATACCACACTATTATGCACCACTATTAGTGCTCGCTTCTTTTATGGATAACTTTGCTTTCTTTCAGTTAGTAAGAGACTATTTCCAAACTACTTGACATATTGACTCCAAGATTAAACAGTATTTATGTATTTGCATTCAATATGCGGTAGCATTCAATATGCGGTAGCATCTTTGAATAAAACTACTTCAGGCCTAGCCTTGTCATATCAGTTTGCAAACTTTATCTAACAAGTTGTCCATGTTACCATTCTGTGGCATCACCGGTGGAGGGTGACTATGTAATGCACTTCCAAATCACTGCACTTGTGCTGCAATACAAGTTTGCTACCTGTGCTCTTATAGCATAGTAGTTAAACGGCTTTCTACTGCAAACCACAGAGCTGGGGTCCAAGGAACAATTCCAACGTAGGTACCATCTATAAAGATTAGTCCAAAACACTAGGATACTTCCACCCCTGGTGACCAATTAGTAGTCCCATTTACTTACTGAGGAAGGCTGCTTGACTATCAATCTCATTCCTTCGGACTGTGACAGCTGCTGACTGTCGCTTCTCTCTGCCATCCACACCCAGGAACAACAAGAGGGCAAGGACGCAGAATTGAATGAGGCTCATCTCTGAAAACACAACAGAAAGTGGTGCATGGCATTATTTCCCTCCTACATTGAATCACAGTCAAATATATGTATTAATAGAGTGCTACTTGTATATGCAGTGCTGGTCCTTTATTTGGGTGGGGGGGCAATTTCCCCATTTTGCATTTGTGCAATTTGTACGCACATAGTGGTTTGTGGTATGCACAAAGGATTTTGTGTGAAAACACAAGATTTTGCAGAGTTTTTTAAAAAATGTTCACAAGTTTCTAATGTGCACACAAAATAATTTTTTGCACATATAGCCGAGAAGGAATTGAGAGGGAATATTGGGAACATTGGCGGGGGGGGGGGGCTCTGTAACGTGCAAAAGATGCCCATACCACTGTGTCCCTTTATTCCTCTTATGCTGGGAACAAATAAAAACTCCAGCCAGATATAGAGTTGGAACACTTGGCGTTTTGTTAGTAACTGAGCCCCACAATGTTTTACAGCAGACAGACATGCCAGATAAAGACCTCGTATTTAAAGGTACATGCGCTTATGCACAAACACAGGGAAGTTGCCCTTGTCCTGTATCTTATACCAAGCAATACCCTTTGCTCTCACTAGTCTAACTGCAGTAAACCAATAGTCTAACCAGTCTAACTGCTGATTGGTCGCTATGGGTTCCTAGGCTATGACAAACTTCACCAGTCATTGTGCATGTCTCTGACATTTACCTGTATCATTTCCACAACTTGTGGTATATATGTAGGTCTTTCTTATAATTCATTTTCTTTTCCATTAATCAACAGTTTGTGGCACTACAAGCCTAGGTCCTAATTCCTAAATTTTACTTTCTTTATGCCATGATGCCAATGTCAAATATTTGTTTTCTGGGGAAGAAGCTCTTATCACTCCTTCAGCAGCTTTATAACTGGGTGACTCTGTGTGTTAAACAGGCAGTGCCAGATTTCTACATAGGGTGCCCCTAGGCTGGGAGCACTTGTTGCCCTCCTTTTCCACCTCCCCCCTTCATATACACGCATGTGCTAGTCTGTACCCCAGGTTTGGCACATGGGAGATTTAAAGAGCTAGTAAATCTCCTGCATGTCCCACATGCTTCCAAACCAATGTGGCTGGGTGGCATAACACCCCTACAATTCTGTGGCCAAGGGCAGAACTAGGGGTAGGCAGAAGAGGCACCTACCTAGGGCGCAACGAAGGGGGGCACTGGGAAGGGACTTGTCTTTGCCTACCCCTAGTCCATGTTCACTACTCTGCCCCGCCTCCCTCCCCTCAGTGGCGTAACTACCAGGGGTGCAGAGGGTGCAATTGTACCAGGGCCCACACCCACTTGGGGCCCATCAGAGCAAAGAAAATGGTTATGTCAGGCAGTTATCTAGGGGGGAGATTTTACAGGACACATACGATCAACACTCCAGCATGGGATTTATAGAGGTAAGGCCCCGATGGGGGGCCCAGGTGCCCATCCTGTACCGGGGCCCACCAGAGAGTAGTTACACCATTGCCTCCCCTCCAGCACACTTCTCAACATATTTTTTCAAACATGTTTTTTTCAAAATGCATCAGTTAATAGTGCTGCTCCAGCAGATGTCGTCACTGAAATCCATTCCTCAAAAGAGCAAGCAGATTTTTTATATTCAGTTTTGAAAATCTTACATGGAGCTAGACATTTTGTCAGTTTCCCAGCTGCCCCTGGTCATGTGACTTGTGCCAG
>CM044441.1:134011580-134031245 GCA_024363595.1 Xenopus borealis
GCACTATTAACTGATGTGTTTTGAAAAAACATGTTTTCCCATGACAGTATCCCTTTAAATACAAGAAAACTGCAGCCACGTTCCTGATCTGCAGCAAATTAATGGACATGGGGGAAGGCTGGGTTGCAGCTGATTTACTCTGTTTGGAATCTTTTAGGGCACAAACTGTTGCCAGTTATTTATTTAAGACTTAGACTGCCTCGCTCACATGATTTATTTGATGTATTCGATTTTAATGGATGTTGATTTCTCATGTTTTGCTGTATTACATGAACGAGAGAACTCAATGCAGCTGTAAGATTCTCGACTTGGATAGGGTTTGTAATGAAGCTCTCACCTAGAGCCCTTCAAGAATCAATGTGTGATACGATCCAAGGAGTTGTGAGATTGCTGAGGTTATCTCAAGAAAAGAAAAGGCTGATCCATATCAGTGTCCAGACAATTCCAGCGGCACAGCTAGTTGCACTGCAGCGAGACTCTCTGTACTTTGGAGTAATTGAAACAATACTTCCTGCAAGTAGATCTCGGGGGGTTTGTGACAAATTTTCTCCCCTCTTCTGTGTTAGCTGAGCCCAGCTCTGTATCTGACAGCACTTTCCCAGAGCAGCCCTGCCCTTCATCTTGTGCTAGGGGAGCAGAACTGTGTAGGGGACTGTGTGATACTCACCAGCAAAGAGGGGTTAATCTATTCTGCTCCACATAGGAGTAATAATGAGACATCTGGTTGTTTCACTTCTGGATATAAGTGCTGTAGTGCTTCCCAACCAAAGGTACCAATTAATAAAGATTATACACCAAAACAACCGAACCCTCCAGCCAAACTCCAGCCTCCCCGAACCTCTGACTTAACTTGTAGTATGATGCAGACAGTGATATTCGGAGACAATTTGCAATTGGTTTTCATGTTTTATCATTTGCGGTTTTTGAGTTATTTAGCTTTTTATTCAGCAGCTCTCCAGTTTGCAATTACAGCAATCAGGTTGCTAGGTTCCAAATTCCCCCTAGAGACCATGCGCTGACTTGAATAAGAGACTGGAATATGAATAGGAGGGGGACTGAATAGAAAAATGAGTAATAAAAACTAACAATAACACTACATTTTCACCCTAACACAGCACTTGTTTTTAAATGGGGTCAGAGTTAGAAGAAGAATGTAAATAATTTAAAAAAACTATATAAAAAAAAGAAGACCAATTGAAAATCCATTCTATAACATACTAAAAGTACACCAAAAAATTTAAGTGTTTTAAAGTAAAGAAAATATCATGTAGTATAGCCCTGTGCTGGTAAAACTGATCTGTTTGCTTCAGAAACACTACTATAGTTCATATAAACAAGCTGCTGAGTAGCAATGGCGGAAATTGAAAAACAGCTATATGGCACAGGATAAGTAATGGATAACAGATAACATTATGTTCTACAGATCTTATCTGCTATCTGCTGTGTAACTTGAGTCTTTTCTCCTTTGAATGGCTGCCCCCATGGCTATACAGCAGCTTATTTATATAAACAATAGTAGTGTTTCTGAAGCAAACACTGCAGTTTTACCAGTGCAGGGCAACACTGCATTATATTTTTATTACTTTAAAACAATTTCATTTTTTGATGTTACTGGTCCTTTAAAGGTGGACCAACCTTTTAAATAAATAACCAACTTGATTTCTATACGTCCATAAATATGCATACACACCTGCTTTGTGAGCTGGGCTGAGATCTGGTTTAGTTTGCCATATGGTGAATAAAAACAGACAGAGGGCCTATCCTAGGGGTCCCCAACCTTTTTTTAACCGTGGGCCACATTCGAATGCAGGGTCAGATTGGCCTGGCGGGACACCGGGAAAAAACCCTCATGGGCCCCTGCCTGGCCAGACCCCAGTGTTGGGGTGGGAGGTCGGAGGGGGGCCCTGGACAGCAGTCCAACCCTGTTCAAACATAAAAAAAAGTAGGAGAGCAACACCAACGTGAAAAAAATTCCTGGCAGATCCAAATATGTGCTGTTATTAATTATTGGTAGCCTCTATGTAGACTTACAGCCTACAGGAGACTCTGTTTCGCAGTAAATATGGTTTCTTTCAACCAAAACTTGCCTCCAAGCCTGGAATTAAAAAATAAGCACCTGTTTTGAGGCCACTGGGAGCAACATCCAAGGGATCGGAGCAGGGCCGGACTGGGGGACCTGGGGCCCACCGGGGCTTCTGTCCAGGGCCCCCTCCACCCCCTGTCCCCTACTGTGACTCGCCTGACTGCTTTTTTCCTAGAATCCAATTCAGGGGGTCCCGCCGGCCAGTCCGACCCTGGGTCGAAGACAGCAACATGTTGCTCACGAGCCACTGGTTGGGGATCACTGGTCTATACTATACTTTTTTATACTATACAATACATGCAGCTGAACTGCTTTCACATTGTAGCTGTAATATGAGAGTTCTACAAATGTGGTTCTGTTGGCACCAAAGCAAAACACACTGGGGCAGACAATGCATACAAGTTTTAAAAGTTAAAATCCCACACCACCTTCTACAATCAAGTGCAGAGTTTTCACTCTAAAGGAATTTGTAACCCAAACATGTATGATAATATAATCTCACCAGTGCAAGGGTATCCATGAGAACCAGAGAGAAAGAGTACAGTAGAAATGATGTGCATGTTACCCCAGTGCTACCTATTGGGTACCTACTACTCACCACACAGGCAAATGTAATAGGAAGTTTATAAAGTTTAGATAAGAGCAGTCTGATTATAGAGCGCACCGACTGTTCCTCCCAGCAGAGCGCACTACCCATTGCGCACGGACCTTCAGTTGCGCAAAGATCCTCTCCAACTCTCCCGACCCCCTGTTGCGCACAAGTCTCCCCTCCTCTGCTCTCACTCTCACCTGAAGAGCGCAGCGCTAGCCTGGCTGCAAGGAGCTTATTCCCTTACCTGCAGTCGGGGATGGAGATTTACAAGGGTCGTAAGAAATCCGGAGCTGTCTGTGCGCTCATTTCCAGTTGCTGGAGCGCAGGCAGGAGGCACATTGTCCCCTCGGGAAAGCCAAGAGAAGACCCGCCCCTCCAGCAATTTGAGCCAGTCACTGGGTACAGCGCACAGACGGACTGTAATGCCACAGCCAAGAACTGAAGTGGGCTTCATAGTGCAACTGGGAGAGTCGCCGCCCCTTGATCCGGTTGATATTCATAGTTGGATATACTCAGAAATAATTAGCCCGGAGTTGCAACTGTGTCTGTAGGATTCTGGGTAAAGTCCTTTGAGTGACTACATCATAGGAAGAAATCTCCTTAAAACTCATTTAACATCAAGCAGAGTGATATTCTCAGATTATTTGTTAGCATGTTTCATTCCTACTATTCTCCTCCCCAAATTTGGAATTCCTGTCCTTGGAAACCAGAAAGCTGATGAGTCCTAATACTGATTTTTTTTATTTATTGTATTTGACAGATATCTTTATATTTCTAATATATTTAAATTTCAGACTCTGTCCTACTCATCTCTCATACCTGATTGGACCCGCAACCTGACCCACAAATAACTTATCTGCAACCCGGACCCGTGACCCGCTGACCATCAAGAATCAGGAAGTGCTGTCATTGTAAACCGGAAGGGACATCATCGGAAGTAGATGTGCTCAGAAAAAAGGAGTAAAAATCTCTATGGAGAAGATCCATGGCCCGACCCTCAACCCGCAGAACCACCAACCCGCTTCTATACCCGCACCCGAAACCTCTACATGCAACCCGCAGGGTACAGCAGGATTTTGCGGGTAACCCGCTTTCCCCTAATTCAGATCATTCTGGATAATGAGTTTCTGGATAATGCATCCCATACCTATAGCAGTGTAAATTTAACACTCCCATAAGCCTACAGCAGAAGGCAGGCAGAGTTTGCTTCCCAGCTTCCTTGCTTTGATATCCCTTCCAGCCCTCTCTCCATTAGCAAGGACAGAGCTGTCCAACATTTCCAAATACTGGCCTGATTTTCTGCCGTTCCCACATGTTTATGGTCTGGATACTATTAAAGTGATTATGTCATACAAAGCAGGAGATGGAGCTGTCAGACACACTGGAGACCTTAAGAATCATGGGGAAGTCTGTGTCCAGCCTCAGAGACTTCACTTTGATTGTCATGAGCAGTGACAGACTGACAGGTCATTCCCATCCATTAAGCTCCAGATAACTGAGCAGGTGGGGTTTACTTGTAACACTGAGTTACATGAGTTGTTTCTCTTATAGGTGTGTTTAGCCTTCACTGCATTTGAGTAGTGATGGGCGAATCTGGGGCAGAGAAATTAGCGAAAAATTTGCAAAATGCCACCGGCTGGTCACTGGCGGTGAAAAAACAGACACCCGCATCCCTCTTTTTTTATGCCGGTGAATTTTAGTGGGTGTTTTATGAATTTATTAGCTGGCAGCGAATCGCAGGAATTCATCACAAATTCGACCCAGGTGAATAAATTCGCCCATCACTACTTTTGAGCCATCCAACTTTTTTTTTATACAAAGAGTCATTTGCTATCCCATTAATTCCAGTGCTCAGATGTTTCAAATGCCTGATTATTATTATTATTAATAATAATAATAACATTTATTTATATAGCACCAGCATATTTCACAGCACTGCCACATATACATATATAAAGAAAGAGGGAAAATATGGTCCCTCCTATTGTAAGATATAAAGGATATTAAAGGGGTGGTGCACTTTTATTTTAGTCCCACAAAATGAATCCAAAACCCACACGCCCTGGCCTTCAAGATAATTGAATCCCGGTGCTCAATGATAGAGGGATCGGCACCGTCAGAATCCAACAGAAAGAAAAATTCACTGGTACACATGGCAAATACATGCAGGGCCAAGCCCTTGTGATTTATTTGTGAAAAAAGCAACATTTCAGGGTGACACCTCTTTGTCAGCTTGGCAAAGGCATGTCTCCCCAAAATGTTGCTTTTTCACAAATAAATCACAAGGGCTTGGCCCTTCTTGTCTTTGCCATGTGTACCAGTGAATTTCCCTTTCTGGTTTTTTTTGCACTTTTACGTTAACTTTCAGTATGTTCTAGAATATGAACTTTATAGTTGATCTTGAGCAGTGGTGGAACTACCGGGGGAGCAGGGGGAGCGATTGGGCCAGGGCCCGCATCCCCTCAGTGCCCCCAGGTCCGGACTGGGAATTAAAATATGCCCTGGCATTTCAGGTACACAGAGGCCCAATCAGCCCCCACCAGCCCACTAAATACTGACTTTCTATGGGACCTTATGGCAGCCCCTCGGCATTTGCCAGAACCCACAGATTGCCAGTCCTGGCCTGAGTGCCCCCCAGCAGCTCACGCACCGCCAACTTCCTGCCGCACCACCGATTTGCGGGCAGATTTTCGGGTGTGTAGTCACTTATGGAGGGGGCGGAGGCCTGGCTCCACATCCCGCACCACCAGGGCCTGCCCCCCTCCAGTTACATTACTGATCATTACTGAGTTGCCAACGCTTCTACCATTTTCCAGGTTTCAGTGGGGGAAAAAAATTGCTGTGTCAAGTTATAATTAATCTAATTGCAAATTGTCTCAGAATATCACTTTAAAAGTTATTTCATATCATACTTAAAGTTCATTTAAAGGTGCACTACCCCTATAAGACGAGGTAGAAGGCTTTCCTACAGGTCATGGAACGCTCAAGTATCCTTATATTGTTAATGATAATGCCCAAGTTTCACCAAGTCATGTGACACAAATTGCATCCCTGAGCACTCAATTAGAACTGATGACATCAGTGACCCCCCCCCCCCCATTTGAAAGCTGAAAAAAGTCAGAAAACAAGGCAAATCAAGTATAAAAAAAAATTATTAAGTTTAGAATTGGCCATTCTATAACATACTAAAAGTTAACTAAAGATGAACCACCTCCTTAATGAAAACAATGTCTATTTCAGTATCTTATTCAGTCTCTACATCTATAGGAGGGCACGGATGACAAGAGGACCTCCAAGCAGACTGGAGGAAAGGAGCTTTAGCCATCAGCATAGGAAAGGCTTGTTCTGATATAAGGACGGTCAGGTTGCAAGATTCATAGTGATTGTTTAATCCTTGTTGTAGCTAAGGAATTATTACTAGTCATCAAATACAAGGTGTGTGAATGAGGGAACGAGTCACAAGCAGAATACCTGCTATTTTGCCTTTATTGTGCCACCATACGACATGTTTCGGACAACACGGGCCATTTATCAAGTGAAGGAATTATTACTAGTGTCGTTTTTGGCAATGCCCAATCCTGTATAACCTCAGCCAAGAAAGTACACACAATATATTATATAATGAATACATGATATGTTATTGTGCATTGGCTACATTGGAAGACATTACCTTCTTCTAAATGTGATATATAGAGAATTTATATTAGAAGTCCCCAGGCTATCATTTTTCTTAGAAATAACCATGCTAATAAAGTACTAAATCATCCATAATTAATCAATGTCCAAATGATGTAGAATAATAATCTGATACACATCCGATAGCAGCAAAGTATAAACAAGACATACTTTTCAGCTTTGTTTAGATCTTTGTTTAGAGTCTTTACAGATTCTGCTTCATAATCTATGACAATATACTGTAAATAAATACAGTTGATGATGATGTTGATGAAGATGACTATATCATCAATTTGGCATTAAAGGTACGGGACCTGTTATCATGAATGCTCAGGACAATGGATATCTCCATAATCTGGATTTTCATACCTTAAAGGAAAAGGAAAGTCTAAAAAAGAATAAGGGTAGAAATGCTGTATTTTGTATACTAAACATAAACATGAACTTACTGCACCACAAGCCTAATCAAACAAATGATTTATGCTTTCAAAGTTGGCCACAGGGGGCTGTCATCTTGTAACTTTGTTATACATCTTTGCAAGACTGGACTACATACACATGCTCAGTGTGATCTGGGCTTCTTAGGGATCATCATAAATGATCAAAAAAACAATGATGCTTGAGTTCTGCATGGCTGGTAAGTAAGACAGGGGCTCCCCCTGCTGTTCATAAGTATGATAGTTTCCCTGCCAGAAGATAGGGACCGTCTGACAATTCCTATCCACAGCAGTAAATGAAGGGAGAATTTCACTGCATACAGTCAGGTTTCTTATAAAAACAGTACACATTTTTTAATTAAAGTATATTGGAGATAGATTTCTTTTTCATTAAAGAAATTAAAAATGGGATTTTATTTCTTTGCCTTTCCTTGCCCTTTAAAGGGGTTGTTCACCTTTGAGTTAACTTTTAGTATAATGTAGAGAGTGATATTCTGAGACAATTTGCAATTGGTTTTCATTATTTATTGTTTGTGGTTTTATAGTTATTTAGCTTTTTATTCAGCAGCTCTCTAGTTTGCTGTGTCAGCAATTTGGTTTCTAGGGTACAAATTACCCTAGCAACCCTGCATTGATTTGAATAAGAGGCTGGAATATGAATATGAGAGGGACTGAATAGAATGATAAGTAATAAAAAGGGACAATAACAATACATTTGTAGCCTTACACAGCATTTGTTTTTAGATGGTGTCAGTGACCCCCATTTGAAAGCTGCAAAGAAAAAGAAGAAAACTGCAAATCATTAAAAAAAACTATGAAAAATAAATAATGAAGACCAATTGAAAAGTTTCTTAGAATTGGCCCTTCTACAATATACTAAAAGTTAACTTGAAGGTGAACCACCCCTTTAAGTCTACTAGAAAATCATGTAAACATGAAATAAACCCAATAGGCTGGTTTTGCTTCCAATAAGGATTAATTATATCTTAGTAGGGATCCAGTACAAGCTACTGTTTTATTATTACAGAGAAAAAGGAAATCATTTTTAAAAATTTGGATTATTTGGATAAAATGGAGTCTATGGGAGAAGGCCTTTCCGTAGATTAGAGCTTTCTGGATAGATAAGTTTCCGGATAATGGATCCAATACCTGTACTAGGAAGATTATGGATTGATAATTTTATTGGATGTCTGGCTTTCACAGAAAATAGAGAAATATGGAGATCTGCTTGAGTTTATCCAACAAATAATGAAAACACTGGTGGAAATGAGGACACGCGATGCAAAACAACAGCAAATCAATGTCAGAGAGAAGGAATGTTACACAAACTCTCAAAGTGGGGATTAAAAGTAAATCCACAGAAAAGGAGGGTCATGATGTCGCTATTAGGGGCAAGAGCCCTGCTCTGCTGGGTTTATAAATATTTATACTGGTATCTTCTCATATAATACTGTGCCCTGAAACAAAGTCGTCTCTTCGAGACAAATGTCTTTTTGTGGCTTTGACAAAGGAATTTAATTGTGGATCATCTGCAAATAATAATATAACAGCATAACGACTTTCTACTGCTGCATAAACAAACCATTGGCTTAATTGGCCACATATGTCCAGAAATGACACTTTTTATGTTTGATATTCACTTTATTCTGGTGGGTGGGTGGGACAATACAAATTACTGAAGTTTATGAGATTTTCACTGTCCCTAAAGTTTTCATTTTTGTGTCTTTCAAACCAGTCATTGTTGGTGATGCACAACCAGCATTGAAGCCGGCTCTAGACTTATGTCTCCTAACAACAGTTGGGCGTGAGGTGTATCACACTCATTTGATAATGGAATTCTTAACAAGTGGAACACTTTTGTGACTTTCCGCACTCCTCGCCCTTACTCCTTATTCTCAGCAAGAAGGTTGTGTCTCTGAAATGATTTAAGCACATTGCAGCCCAGCTTTGTGCTCACTTGCAATCGGGTGCTCTTAGACTGATGGCACATTGTTTGTTTTTTTAGTATTCTAAATACTAGGAATAATCAAATGCAGAAGTCTCTTGCTACAGTTTTGACAAGCGTGGAAAGCAGGGTCGGACTGGCCCAGTGGGATCCCGGGAAAAAACCCGGTGGACCCTGACCCTCATGGGTCAGGCTTCCCCCCCGACTCAATTTAAAAAAAAATGTTCAGTGCTGGGTGGTGTTGTGCAGCCGCCATTATCACATGCACACTGTTTGCCACTTCAGAGTAGGGGGATGGCGGCCCTGGACAGGAGTCCCGGTGGGCCCGGGCCCCCCAGTCCAACCATGGTGGAAAGGTGCCAAATTCTCTGGAAAAGCTAATCCAGTAATTACCAGTGGGGTGACAATAGAGGAAGTAGTCACAGGGGGACAGGGAAAATGAGGGGGCCTAGACTGCGCGGTCTGCTTTCTCTATAGCCAACAAGAATCAGCCCCCCTTCCCCAGCTACTCTCTTACCTGTGGTGGGACAGCAGAGAGCATTGGCGGATAGTGGGCACTGGAGTGGGTGGAGTCCGGGCGGTAAGTGGGCTGGAGGATTGGAATGTGCTGAGTCCCTCTGAAGATTTTTTTTCAGGGGGGCCCAGCACAGTATAACTATATACCAGTATAACTATAACTATATATAGTATTTACTAAAAAAATGGTTGACAAAGTAATTACTAAAAAAAATGGTTGACAAAGAATCCTTTAATTTTAGCTCCTTTAATTTTAGCTCTTTAATATATGAGTGCCTGTCAGGGGCCAATCCACCAATGAGGCGAGTTGAGACACTCAGGTGGCAGCGCCCCCCTGGTTGCCAGGGGCGGCAAAAATTCTGCTCCTGGTAACTGTAAGAGCCAAATTTCTGTTTTTCAACCCAGAACCCTAGTGCAGACATGTGACATGGATCCCCTTCCGGTGCTGAAAAGGTGAATGCCAAGGGGAGGGGGGCAGCAAAACAAAGGGGCAGGATTGCCCCTGGCACCCGTGTTTCTCATGACTGGTCTATAGAAATGATTCTTTGTTATTGGGAGACAGTTTCAGTTTTGTCAGTTTCTGTCGGTGCCCCATCAGGCCAGTCTGACCCTGTTGGGAACATTAGCCAATTGACTCGGAGAAGGATTATGGATACATGGATAACAAATGACTGAACATCTGATGGTTTTAGTTATAGCAACAGTCCACTGTAGAATACGTTGTACTTGTACCACCATAAATTTACATGGCAGCTAGATTTTCACCTATTGGATTGTTATATCAATGAGGCAGAATTTTTGAGATTATGTTGGGCACATTTATCTTGGAACATAAGTGTTAAAGTCCATACCAGGTCAAATACGCAGACTATATCAAGAAATGGCAAATTAGCTGCTACATTCTTAAAACTTAAGATATTGTCATTACATACGAGGATCTATACAATTCAGGACACTTGTCCAAGGAACGGGCGTCCACATACCATGGACATTGGCTGTTTCACCGATTAATCATTTCCTCAAATATCTGTTTAGCTACAGATATTTGATGAGATCCATGGAACAGTAGCATCTAACTAAAGTGCACAGACTAATCTTCTTTTGTACAACCATATGTCTTTGTGTTAATGATCTATCATTCTTTGATTTTACACTAATTATGGGCAGGGGGCAATGATGGAACAACTGGGGAGCAGCCCTTGCATCTGCTTGAGGTTCCAAGAATGTAAAGGACCCAGTGGCTCCCTGCTGGAAGTTTCAGGGGCCCAAATAATGTTAGGAAGTCCAGTAATGTCTTGTTACACATCCTACAATTTTAGACTACAGCACAGTGAGCATTTAGCCTGGACATCCAGCAATGAAGGGTGAACACAGATAAAAGTACTGTACAAAGAATATATCATATCAGCCACACTGATTATATTGAAACATATATTAATTATAATCCGTATTAGGGGCAATTTACTACCTGCATTCAGCAGTTTTGAATTCATGAGGTGTTTAGGTGAAGGAAGTAGGTAATTTTGATCTCCATATCTTCTGTCTGCTAAAAAAATCATTTAAACATTTAATAAACCCAGTAAAAAAGTTTTGCACCCAATAAGGATTAATTCAATCTTAGTTGGGATGTTCTGTTTACTATTATAAAGATAAAGGAAGTAATTTTGACCAATCTGAATTATTTGACTAAAACAGAGTCTATGGGAGATAATTTGGAGCATTCTGGATAATGGGTTTCCGAATAACAGATCCCATACCTGTACTTTCTGCTTGCCCTATAGTGGCAGGTAAGGACCATCTGATGCTGTACTCTGCACCAAATTGAGACATAGTTAGTGGAGAGGGAAATCCAACATAAAGGTCAGAGAAATTTTAATAGGGTGCAGTATTTTGAAGTCAACTATTGGGGCACAATGGGAGCCAGTCAGATGATCCTTACAGGAATCTTGTGGCTAGGAGTAGTGCAAGCAAGTGAATGCATCCTCCGCTGATCAATTTTTTTGATTCCTGGGACTATAAGCCAATAATACCATTTTGGGTAAATGAGTCTTGTTGTTCCTGGTCTGTTTTAAGACATTTAAACCTTAAACCTGATCAACGTCTTTAAGGTGCCACTTTTGCCAAATTTGTCACCAACACGAGGTGTAGAGTAGAGTTCTGCAGCCTACCCGCGGGTTACCCGCAAAATCCCGCGGAACCCTGCGGGTTGAATGTAGAAGGTCTGGGTGCGGGTATAGAAGTGGGTAGGTGGTTCTGCGGGTTTGCGGGTTGAGGGTCGGGTAGCGGATCTTCACCATAGTGATTTTTACACCTTTTTTCTGAGCATTTCTACTTCCGATGATGTCACATCTGGTTTACAATAAAAGCACTTCCTGATTCTTGATGGTCAGCGGGTCACGGGTCAGGGTTGCGTATTGTGGGTTGCAGGTACAGGTCAGGTCGCGGGTCCAAGCGGATAAGAATGCGGGTTGCGGGTCTGAGTTGCGGATTGCAGGTTGCGGGTACAGGTCCCAAAAAATGGACCCACGCAGTGTAAAGTGTAGCCAGATACGAAACAAAAGCACTCTTGAAATAAGTTCACTTTTGCACTCAATAGGGCTATTGCACCTCTGTCTGTGGTCTAGTTCAGTGATCCCCAACCTGTGACTCATGAGAAACATGTTGCTCACCAACTCCTTGGATATAATAGTAGTAAAGATGACCGCACACCGGGAGGGAGGTTTGGTGGGCTTTTCCTCTCAGTGTACACCCCCACCTTGAGAGATTCAGCCAAGACTGCAGGACTTGCTGCTCATTGTGCTTATCCTTGGATATAATGTTGCTTCCAGTGGCCTCAAAGCAGGTAATTTGCATACCTGGATTGGGGGCAAGTTTTGGTTGCATTGAAAACAGATGTACTGCGAAACAGAGTCTCCCATAGCCTGTCAATCCACATAGGGGCACATTGCTAGTGCACAAGGTACCAGGAACACCTTTTTGTTTTTCAACTCACCTCACTGGAGTAGCAACTCTGTGGCTGACTATCCCAAGTGTTGTGGCATCCGTGAAGTCATTCTCAGTGGGACAGGCTTGAATTATTCAGCATTTCTGGTGGGTGTCTCTGTTCCCAAACTCTACCCTGCAACAAACAATGATCTAATGCTTTATTCTGCACGTGCATTAGTAGGCTAAAGAACAAGCACATGTCTGTTTTCAAAGGTCGAATACATATACTGTATTTAGACAGAAAGAGCAAGAGAGAGTTTTAAAGAGAGTTTATGAGGCTCTTGTACATAAAAAGGGGGCAAGATCCAAAATGCAAAAAAAGCAGCTGCAAAGAGCTCTGGAAGCTGTAAAGTTTCTACAATAATTTCCACCAAAACCAGGTGTCATTCAACAGTTCTCTTACTGCCCTTTATTATATAATTCTGTAAGTGGTTGCCAAAGAAGATGCTGAAAAAGTATCTTTTAATGTTATTTAATGTTCTTGCTTCAGCATTTAATGAGGGCCCATATTGCTCATGACTGGCCTATAGGAATGATTCTATGTTGCAGGGAACATTAGCCAAGTGAATTGGAAGAGGCACATTCATCCTTTGGGAATATGGGTCATGCATTACAAGCGGCTGAACAGTTACATGAAACTCCACGATGTGTCATACTTGGCTATATGGAACAATGCAGTAATGTATTTCCACAACACTGTAATGAGGGTGTTATCCAACATGCAGCTAAAGCAATAGGATATATCCTGTATGTGTTTCCCCGTGTGACAATCTTTCCATTAGTTTCAAACCCTTTTTCCCATCGGTCATTGTTCATTTGCACCTGCCGTTTTCTGTAATAAAGGGGCCGATTTATAAAGCGCCAATGCTTTGACTTTCTTCTAACGTTTCTGTCAAACTACAAAATAAATATGTTTAAAGGTCTGTAGTTAGAGGACGGGTGGAAAAGTCAATGTCATAATAAGTCGTGACAATGTTCATGAAGTTCCACTATCTCAACTGCATTTCAACAACAAAATTATCGACAGATGTTAAAATATGCCTTAGGTTTTGTCTCATATACTTCTTGCAGAGGAGAGAATTTAATATTGCCAGGTCTAAGATTTCATCAATCAAAAAGAATGTTCAGGCTCTATTTTAAACTGGGAGAAATAGAAAAAAAAAGTAATGTTTCTTCCCAAATAGGGGGTTAAATTATTAAGAATGGCCAAATAAAATATTTTATTAAATAGAGGCTCAAAGGGGTTGTTCACCTTCCAAACACTTTTCCAGTTCAGTTGTTTTCAGATTGTTTCCCAGAAATAAAGACTTTTTTTTTTTCAAATTACTTTCCATTATTTATTTTTTACTGTTTTGTTATTATTAAAGAGAAAAGGGGAATTATTTGTAAAAAAAACTGGATTATTTAAATAGAATTGGGTATATGGGAGACAGCCTTTCTGTAATTCAGAGCTTTCTGGATAACGGATCCCATACCTGTACTGGCATCAGATAGAGTTTTATTATGTAATACCATCATCATCAACCAGCTAAAACCATTGATTTTGTTTAGTTCCTTTGCATACGGCAGTCATATTAAATTTCTTAAAATAAACACTAGGCACTGAAATAAAAAAAGTTATGGCAAAGCTTTGTTGTTGTATTGATGTGATTAACACATGCATCCCCAGTGGCTATTTGGCAAGGAGTTACAAAACAAAACATTGGAAGTAGGAGAACAACAGCAAGAAGAGAGATTGGGCGGAAGAGGTTTAGGGATCTGCAACTCCCAGCAGTGGTAAAAGGAAGGCAATTACAGTTGTTAGCCTGGGAGACGGCCAGTTTCTACACAAACGCATTTATTCTGACTCTTGTAGATGAAGACAGTGTTGTAGTTAAGCAATGGTTCACTGAGTTACAGAACATTCTCCTGATTCCTCTGCCAAAATAGGGAGCTTTAGTTACCCTTTAGCCTAAGGCCACACAGATTGCTAGCTTACAAGCTGCACTTGTGCATTGCATGTTGGAGCGGCATAAATTCATACAGATATCTCCCAATATTTTTTCTAAATAGAAAGAGGGACAAAAAGATTTGCCTTTTTGCTTCTTGCAGTGAACATGCCCAGTTTTTGTGACCACACCCCCTAATTACTGTGTTCATTTTACAAAATTTGGCAGGTTATGAACGTTTGGACACATTTCTGTGGTTTTTATGTGTTATTACAGTTTTGCAAAGGGAGGTGAATTGCCCTTAAATCTGCAAGTCACAGTTTCCCCAAGAGACCTGCTTATCTTAAATTGTTACAATTGCTTCCCTTGCTTATATGAAATTGTTACAAGATAACCTAAGTGCAGCTGCCACGTTTTCAGGGCAAAAGCCAATTCCGTTTTAGAAACTTTGTGTTTTCTGGGACTGCTGGTTGAGCTGTCAAAATTGGGACTGTCCAGCGAAAAACAGTTTGGAGCAATGAATTTATTAAGGATGCACCGAATCCACAAACATTTTTTACTTCCTTGTTTTGTGCCAAAAAGTCACGTGATTTTTTTCCCTCCCTGGCCCTAATTGACATTCGGACAAATGCTGATGAAAAAGGTCGAATCCTGGCCGAATCCCGAACCGAATCCTGGATTCGGTGCATCCCTAGAATGTATGGATATATATATATACACACACACACACTCATTCACCTCTTGTGTCCAAATAGCCTTCATGGGTCTGGGATCACTGTATATAAGGTAGTTAGTCTCTCTACGATTTCAACTGGTCACCTAAAAGGATGGTTCATCATTCAGTTAACTTTCAGTTAGAATGGCACATTCTAAGCAGCTTTTCAGTTGGTCTTCATTATTTAGTTTTTATATAGTTTTTTTTAATTATTTGCTTTTTTCAGCTTTCAAATGGGGGTCACTGACCCCCATCTAAAAACAAATGTATTGTTAGTGCAACTTTTTAATACTAATCTTTTTAATCGGGTGCTCTGCTATTCATATTCCAGTCTCTTGTACAGATCAGTACAATTTAGGATCCTAGCAACCTGGTGGCTGGAATTGCAAACGGGAGAGCTGTTGAGTAAAAAGGAAAATAACTCAAAAACCACAAATAGTAAAAAAAAAAATGAAAACCAATTTCAAATTGTCTCAGAATATCACCGTCTACATCATATTAAATGTTAACATGAACAAACCTCACCGTTTGGTTCTAGCTTATAACTGAAGCCCTCAGCAACTTGACCACCCCCCCGAGCCCCCTACTCTGTTCATCAAGTACTGGTATTCATCTCATACTCTGCACTTACCATTACTCTACTAAACAACAGGAATTCCACACCCACTCACCCTGTGTCTCACTTCTTAGAATGTAAGCTCTCGCAAGCAGGGCCCACCCCACACTGTCCCCTGACAATTTAAACTGTAAATCACTTTTGTAAAATATTTGTCTTGATATGTTAGCCATCTGCTCTTGTATCTATATCTCTTTATGTCTCTCTACTCTCGTTTATCCCTTTAAATTGCTTTAAATGATGGTGCTATTTTATTAATAAAAACATAATAATAGATGCATTATTATCCAGGCTGCTCTTCCCTTCTTTAGGGTTAGGGCACACTGGGCGATTTGGGGAGATCGCCTCAATTTTGCCGTGACCAATCTCCCCGAAAGCCTTCCCTCACTCTGCGCCTGGCTTAAATGAAAAAATCGCAGACGCTAATCACACGCGGCGATTCGTTTTCTGAAGTCGCCCGAAGTTTCCTAGTGAGGCATCTTTGGGCGACTTCGGAAAATGAATCATCGTGTGTGATTAGCGCCGGCGATTTTTCATTTAAGCCAGGCGCAGAGTGAGGGAAGGCGTTCAATGAGATTGTTCACCGCAAAGTCAAGGCGATTAGTCGCCAGGTGACTGAATCTCCCCAAATCGTCCCAGTGTGTCACCAGACTTATAGGCAATGCCAGCGCTTGGTCTGAATGCGTTCTACTTCTTGCTGTTGAGAAGTAATTCTATACATCAATCCTTCTACAGCCAAGGAGAATGGCTTGTGTGTTGGAGCTGGACCCAAACCCTTGGCACAGGGGAGGCAGGGAGCGGCAGTTCAACAACAGCTGGAAGGCTGCAGGTTGGACATTGCTGATTTACATCATAAACATGATAAGATCAGTCTGGGAGACCATG
This sequence comes from Xenopus borealis, assembly GCA_024363595.1. NCBI lineage: Eukaryota > Metazoa > Chordata > Amphibia > Anura > Pipidae > Xenopus > Xenopus borealis. The sequence goes on from CM044441.1 coordinate 134,027,958, forward strand.
AAACTGACTGTAAACATTTTCCCTGCTTTAATTCTTCAGTTGTGTTATTTGTCTATGGCAGAGAGCCACTTCAGAGCCGTACCATACAGAGCAGCTGGGATCCCTCTCACAGGCTCTTCATTGGAATCATAGACATAGCTGTGTAAGAGACCAGCATCAGTTGCATCAGTATCTACAAGGTTCATTTCTGCTCTGTGTATGTTAAAGGTCCAGGTCAGATGAGTTCAGTAGGGGCGTGTGATGTTCCCTAGATCAGACCAAGCCAAAAACATCCTTTGTATTCAGCAAGAGCCAAACATTCTATACTAGTTCCAAATGAAATAGCTTTGCCGAAACCTCTGGATCAGAATGAGTATGTTACCTAAAAAACAATATACATAATGGAATAAATTCAACTTATGAGACTTAACATTTCTTGGAAGGCAGTTACTAGCACACACACACACTCCCAGATGCAGTTTAGGTGCACAACAGACCTGAAATTGTATAGGCTAAAGCTGGCCATAGATGCAAAGATACGCTCATTTGGAGACATCGCCAAATTAACTGATCTTTCCCCAATATGCCACTAACTGGCAGGGCTATATCAGGGGTAATCCGAACGGAATATGACTAGTGCAATGGACTTCTGAAAGTCGGTCAGGCGAATTTTCACCAGCGCTACGCAAATTCACTAAGATGTGAATTTGCGCTCAGGGTGGCGAATGTTAGCTAAGTATCGCTACTGTTACTTTGCCAGGCAAAGCGCATTTACGCAATTTACGCGATGCCTAATTTGCATACGGCGCAAACTTAAGCTTATAATAGAAGTATATGTTACAGCCCCTACATTCCACTACACAAGCCCAGGAAACCTTTAATAAATGAAATTATATTGAGTCTAGCGTAAGAGGTAACGTTCAGAAAAATGTTCATCTTAGTGAATTAGTGTAGTTACGTCCCCTGGCATAAGGGTGCGAAGTTGCGCAAGTCTATCTACTTTGCTAGTGAATTTTCACCAGGGACACGGTTAGTGAAGTTGCGAATTGACATCACACTGGCAAAGTGAATTTGCCCCATTGACTCCATTATAATCAAATAATCTAATTTTTTTTCCTTTTTCCCTGTAATAATAAAACTAGGGATGCACCTTTGTCAGCAGGATTGGGTTCATTGGAATCCTTCTACCCGGTCAATCCGAATCCTAATTTACATTTACAAATTATGGGTGGGGAGGGAAATCACGTGACTTTTTGTCACAAAACAAGGAAGTAAAAAAGTGTTTTCTTCTTCCACCCCTAATTTGCATATGCAAATTAGGATTCAGATTCGGTTTGTTATTTGGCCAAATCTTTTGCAAAGGATTTGGGGGTTCGGTGGAATCCAAAATAGTGGATTTGGTGCATCCCTAATTAAAACAGTAGCTTGTACTTGATCCAAACTAAAATATAATTAATCCTTATTGGAAGCAAAACCAGCCTATTGGGTTTATTTAAAGTTTATATGATTTTCTAGTAGATTTAAGGTATGAAGATCCAAATTACGGAAATATCCATTATTCAGAAAGCCCCAGGTCCTGAGCATTCTGGATAATGGGCCCCATAACTGTATCTGTAATCTTGTATTTCCTGCTTTTCTAAAAGTTATACAGCCCCCTATCAATTTAATGTCACATGTACTGTTTTCTAGTTATTCCTTAAAGACTTTTCTGTAATTGCAACTTTAATCATCTTTCTTGTTATTGTTGGAGAAGAATGTGTGGTTTTCTGTGAAGATTTATAAGTAAATGGAACCCTAAGGGGCCGATCTATTAAAGCGATACTGTTATGGGAAAAAAGTTTTTTTTTTTCAAAATGCATCAGTTAATAGTGCTGCTCCAGCAGAATTCTGCACTGAAATCCATTTCTCAAAAGAGCAACAGATTTTTTTATATTTCATTTTAAAATCTGACATATTGTCAATTTCCCAGCTGCCCCCAGTCATGTGACTTGTGCTCTGATAAACTTCAATTACTCTTTACTGTACTGCAAGTTGGAGTGATATCACCCCTCCCTCCCCCCCAGCCTAACAACAGAACAATGAGAAGGTAACCAGATAACAGCTCCCTAACACAAGATAACAGCTGCCTGGTAGATCTAAGAACAACACTCAATAGTAAAAATCCATGTCCCACTGCGTACTAAGAAGGAAAAACAACAGCCTGCCAGAAAGCAGTTCCCTCCTAAAGTGCTGGCACAAGTCACATGACCAGGGGCAGCTGGGAAACTGAGATAATGTCTAGACCCACGTCAGATTTCAAAACTGAATGTAAAAAAATATATTTGCTCTTTTGAGAAATGGATTTCAGTGCAGAAGTCTAATGGAGCAGCACTATTAACTGATGTGTTTTGAAAAAAAAAAGTTTTCCCATTAAAGTATCCCTTTAACGTTCATAGTTTTTTCTTTTCCATGGATTGAACCTTTTAGCCCAAAAAATCATGCATGCGAAGAATAGTTTTAAAACACAAAATAGTCAATATTTATTAAGCATAAAAACCACTAAAAACCCGAATGTAAAACAACACCATTTAAAAGCTGTTGAGGTTGTGAGTTCTTTTCAGTCGTAAAGAATATTTAAGCACTCTGAGATTTTAGTATTTTTCCGCTTATAAACAAACTAACAGTTTGGATTAACTGTGTATTACAAGGTATTTGTCTTCCTAAACATATTAGTTTCACAGTTTTATTCAACTGTGTTTTTTTAAATTCCGATTTTTTAATAAATAAGGGAAAAAATTCATCCTTTTTAAACTTGTGAGTTTAAACCTGTTCTCAAAAAATAATTCTAAAATGACACAAATTTGAATGTTGAGAAATAGGTCCCTCCGGTTGTTTTTGCATAAAAAGTGATCATGTCCCTCCCACAGTTGCCTCCTCTCCAGTGGGGAGAGAGACTATTTTCACAGCCTTCTGATTTTTTTTTTTTTTTATAAAAGAATGTTTCTAAGCTCCTTATGTATTTAGTTACCCTTTTCTGTAGTCATTCTAGTTCTATGATGTACTTTTTTTTTGTTAAATCCGGGGAAATTTACACTATTGGTACATCTCTTGTCAATAGTCCGGCTAACAGTACAAATGATTTTTCCTTAACACTGTGTCCATTTGAATGGGAATGGAGTGTTTTAATAAAGAGGCACAGGGTGTTTTATTGTAAACCAGAAATAAATCTGGCCTAGTCCAGTAACTCGTTAGCAACCAATCAATCTTTATAATGACTGCAGAGAAGGAACAATCCCCCCCTTAATTAAGTGGCCCAAATAACAACTCAGA
>CM044441.1:134034820-134087617 GCA_024363595.1 Xenopus borealis
GAACGTCGCGCGACGTTCGCGAACTTTTGGCGAGCGCGAACAGCGGATGTTCGCGCGAAAAAGGTCGCCGGCGAACTGTTCGCGCCATCCCTACTCATTTTAGGTGCAGTGGTTTATCCAAGATAATATATTTCCAAAGCAATAGATGGGTACAAGTGAGTGGGTATATTGGCCTCTCTAAATGGAACTATTAAGTTTGCAGCATCTTGGTTCTGAATGAAACTGACAAAGAGAGAGTCGTTTGTTCCCACGCAACAGTCAATCGGCGGTGAAAAGTTCAGTGCAAAGATGTTTCCAAACTGAAATCATCCAGAAACCCCACTCATTCTTTTCAAGGGGTTGGTTCTTTCTAGTGCCAGCATGAGCCTCTGCACTGTATAGAAGTACTTTTCTTTTGTGTTGCTGAGTTTTAGTGACGTGCGGGTGAAAAACTCAACATGCACCAACCCTGACCCACAAAACCTCAACCCACAAAACCTTAACCCTAACCTGCTAAATTATTTCTTTGTAGGACCTGTGTCTTCTCTCTGTAATTCAGTGCAGGTATCTGGTTAAAAACAGGTAATCTTAGAGAGCAGAGGAGGAATGTACTCCCCCAAACCCACTTATCCAGGGCAGGGCCAAGGTAGTTTGGCACCCTAGGCAATGGTTCCAATCAGTGCCCCCAACCGTCCAGGCCCAGCCATATCCACCATTAATACTGAAGGCCCCAAGCACACGCCCCCACGTGTAGCTGTGCACAACCCAAGCTCCAATGATCTGTACCTGTGCCACCGCCAGGCCAGCAGCCAACAATGGACCCAGAACCAGCCATATCCATTAATACTGCAGTTGCAGGCCCCATGCCCACACCCCCACCATACCTGTGGCCAACCCAAGCCCCCATGATCTGTACCTGTGCCAGCAAGAAGTAAAAGGCAGATGCAACTGCCAAAAGCCCAGAAGGAAAGACATGTCTCTTCAGTGAGATGCGTTACTGCTCCCCTCTAGCACGCACAGCAGGTCCTCTCTGCCCAACCGATTGGGCTTTTGTAATGACTGATATCTTGCGCCGGCACTGCAGCCTACTACACATGCTCGTCAGAGTATCAACGTCAGCATGGAACTGGAAGGAGCCAAGTCATGGTCCAGGGTGGGTGAGCCCGTACAGATACACCAGGCTAAAACAAACCCCAGAGGGGGATGGGGCATTCACATTTCATAAATTATAATACTTGTAATAAAGGCCAACAAGCCAAGTGAACTGAAAAGTAAAAAGAAACAAAAAGTTCCCCTGAGAAGTGCGCCCCCAGTGATTACACCCTAGGTGGTTGCCTACCCCTTGGCCCAGTATTGCCTGAGCTGGCAGACAATCCACAGGTCACTGCAGGTTTCCGTCACTCATCTCATCACTACTGAGTTTCTTCACAGACTTCAGGCACAGGGAAGTTGCCTTTACTTCAAGCTCTTGGCATCTTGGCTTTTTATTTGTCAGTGTATATTAAGCCTATTATAAAACTGCTTTAATGTTTGCAACTGACTCAGAGAGAGCACTGAGAGTTCATTTTCAATCCTTGGCCACAAGATGTATTTTCTGATAAGTAGAGAACAAGTAATGCTATTCACCATTAAACAACACATTGGAATACACTGATCATCACAATAGCATGATTATTGCTGCGTCTTATGAAGTGTCAGTCAATCTTCGTATTGATTCATAGGGGAAACAAGGAGATTAGTTATTATAGTTATCAACTATCAGTCATCTTCCGTCATATCAATTGACTGGAAGGCAGAAACAATAGTCTAACAAACATTACTATCAGAGTCTGTCATTTTCACTCATATACATATGAATAAATGGAATACAAGAACACATATTCCCTGTTAATGTGTTAGCCCAGAATCTTACATTTTAACATCTTGAAAGCTGAGGATCAGTGTCATGTCTGCATTGGCCAGTTAAATCTCTCATGTAGAGGATAGACGAAGATATTATCCACCATTGACACAACTAAAATTGTCTTTTTTCATCCCAATTTAACTGTGTAATTATGTGTATTTATTTGCACTGGGGTTCGTTTGGATGGGTTGAACTTGATGGACTTTGGTCCTTTTTCAACTGAACTTAACTATGAAACTCAATGAAACTTAATGGTTTTTGGTCTATTTTCAATCCAATTTATCTATGTAATTATGTGTATTTGTTTGCACTGGGTTTCATATGGGCTTGAACTTGATGAACATTGGTCTTTAGTTAACCCATCTTAACTATGTAACTGTATATATATATATGTGTGTGTGTGTGCATTGGGGTATGTTTGGGGGTGTTGAACTTGATGGACAGTGCTCCATTTTCAACCCAACTTCACTAAACTAGTTGAACTTGATTGACTTTGGTCTATTTTCAACCCAACTTATCTATGTAATTATGTGTATTTGTTTGCACTGGGTTTCATATGGGCTTGAACTTGATGAACTTTGGTCTTTATTTAACCAAACAAGGAAAAGTTGTGCTCACCACTGATTTTTAAAACCATTAAGACATTAAGACATTCTGTGCATACAGCCACTAAAAAAATGCCTTACCCTTTAAACAACAGGGATTGTTTGTCCATATATTGCAATATATTTAAGCTGGCCAACTACGCCAAAGTCATCCCACATCTGGCCAGTCCTACTCTCAATTTTCTTCTGATTCATTAAGAATTCTATTGCTTCATTATACAATTTACACAGGGACTAAGCTTCACCTGCAACTTACTTGCTGCTTTCAAAGTAAAACTCCCAAATTTGGTTGCCCAGCTTTTTGGATATGGACGTAAATGTGTGAATAGGGTTTACCAAAGGGCAAGAGCTGTGGAGAGAGATCAGTCACTGAAAGAGAACACCCCAGATAAGATTGGTAAGAGAAAGCAAGTTGGGTTGGCAAAAATTCCATTTGTAACCAGGTATAGTAGACAGTTTTATAGTATATTGGATATAGTCAAGAGATATTTACCTATTCTCTATGCAGATGATGACTTCTATAAAATATTGGCACCTGGAATAAGTAGTGTTCCAAGACGTGCATTCACATTGAAGGATATGTTATCACCTAGTATGTATTGTGAAAAGAATAGAGGAGATAGAATGGGGAATATGGATCCTCATAGGGTAAAGGGATGCTTCAAATGTGGTGGCCGAAGGTGTGTGACATGTCAGCATCTGAAAGTGTCAAAAGACTTCAAATCAACAGTAACAGGAGAAAGCTTTAAGATTAGGGATTATATAAATTGCAATACATCTACAATAATCTATTTAGTGACATGCCTAAAGTGTTAGAAACAATATTTAGGTGCACAGGCAGAATGTTGAAAGAACGTATACGTGAACATCTGAGTCAAATAAAAAATTCAAAGGCAATAGAAAAAAGTAATATGACAAGGCATTTTGCGCATTGTAATGAAAGTGATGTGAAATATTTTTCTATACAGGGTATTGAGAAAGTGAGATTAGGTAGTAGGGGAGAAGATAGGCCTCTTAATGAAAAGGGAATTATTTTGGATTTTTTATCTACATACTAGATTACCACTTGGTTTAAATTATGAGTTTGATGTAACGTGCTTCACTTAATATATGGTCCAAGAGCTACAGGGTTAAATCATGTGTAATATGTATTTTTTATAATGCAATAACGTCTAAATTATACTGTTACTTTAATGCAATGAATTAATATACTAGAAATTTTTCAGTGGAAATGGGAGTTGAGTTTATATATATGACTAAATGGGGACATACATGGATGGAATGAGACCTAATTGATTTGTATGTCTGTCTCGTTAACATGATGTGACGTGGCAACTTTCCATTGGTTTTAAGCTTTGAGGGAGGGATTTCCATGGGTTTAAATGTTGGAATTGTATGGTGTTATTAGAGCCTATGATTAAGTACCAGGGGGAACGAAACGCGCAAGGCGAAGCATCAGTGGGTCTGTATGCATATTTTTTATCTATATAATGAATAAATATTGAAGTTTTTAATACTTGAACTAGATGTCTTTGGAGTAAAACCTTTTTTTTTTAAACATTTTGTATGTGTCCTTGAGGACTGGGGGCTGCACTCTGAAGAGTCCATGACGCTTAAGTCTTGGCAGCTGTTTGAGCGTTTTTTTGAATGACTTACAAGACTAACAATGAGATTATTTGAGATTTGGTCATTCATGTAGGAGGCCCAATTGTTCTACTGTTGTTCCACTGTTCACTCACAGTGAGAAGATGTGACTGAGGAGGATCAGCAGCCTCTTTCACTGATGATGATTGATGAAATGAAAGGGGATAATTTCAGACTGTAATCTAATACATCCTCATGTTACCATACCATACATGGAGAATAGGCATTATGGTTTCACCCAAAGAGCTCCAGCTATATCTTCACAGTCGTAGTGCCTTTGGAAGCAGAAAGGCATCCGACTATTTTTTGGAACCCACCAATGAATCAACCATTGCCACCACTTCTTGGAAGATGGTTAAACAACCTCACTCTTTTTTCAGTAAGAAAACCCTTCCTATGCTGATAGTGATGTCGCTTTTCCAATAATGTAACCACAGGGGCTGCAGAACCAGCAGTCTTTGGACACAACATAAAAAGGGTTCTCTGAGGTCCTAAATTGTGTTTGCAATGAATCTTTGAGAAACTGGGGGGTGTCAGGAATTTACTTTGATACCACTGTGTATTTCTAACAAACACACAATAAATGGAGTCATGAAAAAGAGAACAACACATATTTTTACAATATTACTTTACTATACTCAGTTCTACACAACATTTACAGGCACAAATTAGAACAGTTTATAATAACGGATTCCCTTTGTTAGATACAATGACTGGTGAAAACATGAAATCGGTCCCATTTTGGTGGAAATGTTAATGCTATTTTCTAATAATTGCACATAGCTAGCCTGGAATGATTCCTCACTTGTGAATAACCGAGTTGCCTTTTAGAAATGGAATAAAGACAAATGAGTCAGGTTCTATCCAGGCTACGGATTTGTACATTTTAGTGATGACGGTGGGAATGAAACCGGTTAGTTTATTTCTGGGGATACTTCCCAGGGGGGAAGGGAATGGTAGCAGTGCATGTGAGCTGTAATGAGCACATGGTATGTACAAATACAGCTAATTTTAGGCTCCTGATGCTCATCAGTAATCCCTCACCCGGAAACGCAGAGCTAAGGCCATCAAGGTCAATTTGTTGCCCCGGCTAAATAGAATGACGTGTCTGTTGACAGGTAGTATCTCAGCAAATGCACTTATCTTATTGCAGAGAAGCTTGGATCTTACACAACAGCCCATTGTAACCACAGCCTCTGAATTGCCCTCTCCCTAACCCAGTGTCACCCAGGCACAAAATTAGATTGTAAGTTCATCACTTAGGGATTTTACTGGGGTTTATCCACAATTGAGGAGCTGTTCTGTAGATGCACAAAGTGTGGCTCCTAACAGGGCCCCATACAGGCAATGTCCTCCTTGAGACATATGCAATGCTTCTGGCTTACCCTTAGCAACCAAGCAAACATTTGTTTTAATACATTTGACTTGTTTTAGATCAACCAAATCTCATGACTGATAGGTTGCAATGTTTGAGTGTACTTTTTTGCTCTTAATGGAGAACATGATTCCCACCAGGCTTCGTTAAGCTCTGCAGGAGGACAGTCACCATAATGTGGACGTTTACTTTCACTTTCCTAACTGAATACATAAGGTGTTAAATCTATTACTTGACTATAATACATATTATTGCTCTTAAATCTGTAGCTGCCAACATTATATTAAATGTAGATTTCATGGGGGTGCTGAATGTCCTCTTATTAATGCGAGGGTATGAAAGCAAATTTATTATATGTTTCCCTTTGCTGGCATCCTAAACCCATTCATGGGGCTATAGTAAAATGGGCTGGGTGTAGCGCCCACTTATTTCCTAAGCAATTGAGCCATTGGGCAATTAAACAGTTGGATCTTCTTCAGCTCAATTCTTAACTAATACTTTATTAGCTACTTATAATCATCCCTTTCAGATACTTTCTGTGTCTTGTTCTGTAGGAAACGATTAAAGTCAATGTACTAACAATCCCTTGGGGTCTTAAATTTAAGTTACTACTTGCTCTGGGTTCATGCAAGCTAGCCTACGTATACTGTAGACTCTGTAGCAATGGATTATGTGCATATTATGATGTACAACTAGAGGCAGCATTACTACAACTGCTGTTAATCTATAATAGGGGCAGTGGTTGCTAGTAACCTATAGTAAACAATCAACTACACTAACTGAACTGGGTCAGTAGGTTGGTTGCTATGGGTTACTGGACCAGAGAGGCAGCCCCCCCCCTTGTGTTCCTCTATATACAGTATGCCCACTATCCAAGGTAGAGATCAACGAATAAAAAGCAGCAAAGCCATATAGTAAAAAGCAGCTTCATGTAGACAGGTAGGTGCTGTTTGTTAGTGATGGTTGGTAGCACAGATGTGTGGATGTACTTTATTATACCTCACAAATACACTTTGCAAATACACAGGCCTCATGGAGATTTACACATAAAGAAGCCAAGAAGAAAACACTACAATCTATTTTGGGCCCAGTAACCCAATCTGGCAGTGCATGGGCACCGCTAGGATCAGGTTGTGGCGCCCACGGATGAGGGTTAGCGTTTCTGGACCATTAAATGTTTATTCACAGGATATTTGGTAGTGCTGTTGCTTCAATAGGGTTTAATCTGGGAAAGAAATGTATTATTGCCCCAGTATCTCGGCCAATGGGTAAAGCTGCTGCTTGAAGGTTCATTGTTTTAGTCTTGAGTCTTGGTTCTTCTGTTAAGCTGACACATAAGGTGGAGGAGGTTCCTTGGCTGTTCCACTCCCGCTTTCATCATAGTGGGGAAGCAGAACCTGCAACAACAAATACACCCCTTTTAATAAATAAATACACTTGATTCTTATTTATTTATAACACTGGGAATCTCTTGGGATGTTGATTGTGTTTATCCATCGTCTACATCCAGGGTCAACCTAAATTGCGGTCAGTGCAAAATAGCAGATGCTAGCCATAAGCCAAGAACTGCATTACATTGTCTAAACAATCATAGTTAAAGGAGAACTAAAGCTTTAAAAAAAAAAGTCTAGAAATGCTGTGCATTATGTTTTGGTGCTTCTGTAACTTCCCAAGGCCACCACAGCCCTTTATTAGCAGGAAATATCTGTGCATTTAAGGTGTTCCCAGTAGCTCCCCATCTTATTTGATTATTTACACTATATATATATATGTATATATATATATATATATATACTATAGATAGTACAGAAAAATGGAAGAATAAAGGGAACATACACTCCTGGATTTTCATATATAAAAGCTTTGTTTTTTGCATAATAAAAGACTATATAATTCTCAGCACCTTTGCTATGTACTTTTATTGAGAGTTATTAGGAAAAGAATCAGAAGTCATTCCCTGTCCTGTACATACACAGATTTTACCATGAGGATACAAGTCTCATTCATTGGCGGATATCACCAACAATGCTGCATATTTTTAAACAAACCGAGTTAATGTAAAGCACATGGATGCAACTGAATGTTTCTTTTCCTCAAGAGGGGGTCTCCTGTTCCATACAGCTGCTGCTTTTGGGGTGCTCGTCACAAAGCTTTAGGAAGTGAAACAGCTGTTGGGAACAGGAACATTTAATCTCCTCTGTGAATATCTCTCACACCTCTTTATGCTGATAATTTTACTAATGGTTTGGCAATGGACACACAGCTATCTGCTAGTGAATACATCTGTGAGGTGCATCATCCAAAACAGCTAAAGAACAGTGTCATGATACAGGCCTGTAATAGCTAATAAAACAGGCCAAGGTCTCATGAAGAAGCATGTTTGAGCTAAATTAGACACATAACAGGCCTCTCTTCACTAAGGTCTGGAGTCAGCCATTTGTAACAGGGTCACAACCTCTTATGCCCTTCTCCAAGCCCTGGCTGATAAGAGCCATAAAATAAGAGGAGGGAAAGCCCAAAGAGGGAGAACTTAAAGTTCACACAAAGGCTTCTCACAGGTGAAGGGAAGGTCACAAATAACAAAACCAAAAACATATTCATCCTCACAGAACCCAGACCTGTTGTACCAACAGTGTTAAAAACTGGGGATGGGTTCAGTAATATTGGCTTTCAGATGAGTCCAAACATGACTAGGTTTGGTACTCTGTTTATCAGATGTGAATATTGGGGCAGGGGCAGGTCACACAGTATTGATGTTTAGTATCTATGGAATCCAGGAGAGAATTCACAACCCATGAATATAATATCATATCTCTCCTATGTTCCTTTAGGGAGTTATGATCATTGTATTCTTGGTCCAGTTGCTTCTCACAGGAGGTCATAACAACTCAGTCTGTGTCCTGCTAGGCCACACCCCCTTACATTCCTGAGGGAGGGGGGAGTGTGCAGTTACCTGATGCCCTGAAATCACTGATAAATAGTAAGCTCTTCTGACTTAAGGTGGCCATACACGAAGAGATCCGCTCGTTTGGCGATGTTGCCAAACGAGCGGATCTCTCCCCGATATGCCCACCTTGAGGTGGGCGATATCGGGCTGATCCGATCGTGGGCCCTAGGGCCCAACGTTCGGATCAGTATGGGCGGTCGGATCGCGGGACCGCATCAACGAACAGATGCGGCCGCGATCCGACTGGATTTTTAATCCTGCCCGATCGACATCTGGCCGACTTTCGGCCAGATATCGATCGGGAAAGCCCATCGGAGGGCCCCCCACACGGGCAGATAAGCTGCCGACACAGTCTGTCGGCAGCTTTTATCTGCCCGTGTATGGCCACCTTAAGATTTGTATTTACTTTGGAGGACCAATTGCGATTGGACGTTATCCCGTTTGTTTCCCCTTGCCTCCAGGACCAGGAATTCTATATCTTGAAGATAAGTATAGGTTTTCCATGTTTTCCCTTTTTATTTTATAACTGTTTGTATTATTGATTGTATGTCTCTTTTTGTAATATCATTTTGTTAACTGCACTGTTATACCTTTTATAATATTAAATATATAATTTAATAAGATTGTCTTTGGTGCTTTAAAAGAACCAAGCCTGAAAGAGAGTAATTGTGAGCCTTAACCCTCTGCATGCTGAATGGAAATGCTAGTCTGTATGTATGCTAGTTAACCAATTGAGTGCTGGTAGGAAGTGTGTGTTTGAATTAACCCCTTCACTACTAGAATACCTGGTTTCTCTCAACACCAGTGTGAAGTTGAGAGTGGTGGCAGCAAGTTGTGTGTGTTTGTGGGTGTTGGTTGGTGTTTGGGGTGCTGTTATGCTAGTCTAACCGGTGTGCAAGGTGAGCGAGAGACTGAGTGAGTGACCCCTGACAGCCACACCTGAATGTGCGGTTGGGAGTACCGTGTCCGTAACAAACAGCATAAGTACATCATTTTTGAGGGTGTGACTGAGCACCTATTTGTGCTTAATTTTTCAGCAGGGACCACACATATAGGGACAGCTTTATCAAGAGTCAAAGTAAAAACACAAATAAAAAAATTATTGAATTGTGAACTACAGTATTTTTGGGTACTGCAACTATCAAATAGGCCAAAATTCGAATCGAATTTCCAAAAATTTGACTATTCGAATATCGAAAATTTAGCATATACTGTCTCTTTAAAAACTTCGACTTTGACCATTCGCCATCTTAAACCTGCTGAATTGCTGTTTTAGAATATTGGGGATCTCCTAGAACCTAATAGGAGTCTTTTGGTGAACTTTTAAAAAATCAAAGTTGTTTTGGGAAATTGTTTGAATCGAATTCGATCGAATGCGCTAATCCTTTGACTTGAACGATTTGAATACGGACTATTCACCTTCAGAAAAAAAAACTTTGATTTTTTTTATTTATAATAAATTTAGCTCTAACACAGTCAGCACTGTTTTTGTTGGGGAAGTGGCAGTGGCGTAACTAGGTTATACTGGGCCCCACAGCAAATTATTTTTAGGGCCCCCAATACATCCAGAGGTTGCCCTGTTTCACCAATATATGTTGATATTGCTCATTTATTAGGTCCTCATTGGGCCCCCTATACCTCCTGGGCCCCCCTGCAGCCGCAGGGTCTGCTTCCTCTGTAGTTACGCCCCTGGGAAGTGGTAGATCTGTGTGATTTTCACAAAGCAGAATGCAGCGTGCAGAAAAATGGCTGATTGAAGGGGTGTAAGAGTTGTGTAACTAGCCCCACAATCAGGACGTGGTTTGCACCCGTGCTCCACCCATGAAGATGTGACTAATCTGGATCTGTCATTAGTGGTGTAACTATTCCCTGGTGGGCCCCAGCACAGGATGGGCACCTGGACCCCCCTGTGGGGCCCTTACCTCTATAAATCGCATGCTGGAGAGTTGATGGTATGTGTGATGTGTAACCCCCCCCAGATAACTGCCTGCCATAACGATTTTTGTGTCTCTGATGGGCCCCAAGGGGGTGGGGACCCTGGTGCAATTGCACCCTCTGCACCCCTGGTAGTTACGCCACTGTCTGTCGTGGATAATTTGTTCAGAGTCCCAGACAGAGAGCAGAATAGAGTGCTTCATTTAAGGGGAGTGCATTTGCCCACTTTCATAATTGAGACTTGCCTTTTGTAAATAACTGTTGGTCTGTGTTGCTGTACATGCAACAAATAAAGTAACGATCCACAGTAGCTGCCTGTGCCTTACTCACCCCTTAGTGCCGTGCAAGTGTTTTTATACAGGTCATAGAACTCCGAGTTAACTTCTAATATCCTCATATTTTTAAACAGGGGGTACTTTATTTATTATAATACACAAGTTTCAGTGAGTCATGTGACAGAAATGACATCAGAACTCACCGTTAATAACTGATGACATAAAAACTCACTGTTTATAAGGATATAATTCACGGCTTTTGTGTATTATAAGGATATAATTTACAGGATATTCATGGCTGTTTTGTATTATAGGAATATAATGGCAGGAAGTATTTTGTCAGACTTCTTGAAGGTCCATGGGGTCTCCATTTGGACAGCGCTGCTTTATATCATGCCTTGATACCCCCCCACCTTTCCATACTGTGATGGGCTTGGGAGGGAGTATCACATTATAAGTAACATTTTCTGAGAAATCTTCATGAAATAATTGTGACCCAAATGTACAGAAAGCAATTTCAAGCCCATAATAACCAGAGCAATAGCATCAATTCTAATGATTTCATGTCCCTCGGCTACAATGTTATTATGAATCCGGCTTGGATGCCTGTCAGCTAATAACATGTTATATTATAGTTGCTGGAGGAGTTCAGAAATTGTAATGAAAACCATACATTTAAAGCGGTAGTAATTGAAATTTTAAGATATAAACCACCCCCCTCATTACTGTGTAGTCAGAGGAGAGCTGAATGTGTCAGTCAAGTTGGACTTCTCCACTCAATACATAAACACAAGAAGGAACTCTAACCTTATTGTATCACTATAATATAATAATTATAATAACACACTCACACAGCAGGGACTACAGCCCAACATGTTTTGGGTGCTCCCACCCTTAATCAGAGGCCTCCATCCAGTAGGAGAATGGTGCCTTTCCCTGCCCAGTGTGAATGACAGATCCAGTCATCCTTGGGTTGAAAAGTCAGAATGTCCCAAACCTTTAAGCAATGCTTGGCTGGTGGGTGACTTAGGTACATTTATAGCTGGCCAAACACAGACTGATAAAATTGCCCTTCCAGGTCAAGTGGGCAGCTTATTGGTTTGTGGATGGGGTGCTCATGATTGCCTGCCCATCTGATATCTGTCTGGAAATTGCCCAAGTCTCTAAAGGAGGTCCTACGTGGGCTGATAAAAGATAGATAGACCAAGACAGCAGTTTATTAGCCAATGTATGGGGACCTTTGACGAGCTTCCCCGACCAATATTTGCCCTAAAATCAGCCAGATGTCGATCAAGGAAGGTTTAAAAGTTGGATCAAGGACTACATGCATTCACTCCTTGCTCTGCCTGCCTGCATTGCTGGTGTTGTGACTGGATCATTGGGCCCTAGGACCCACAATTGGATCAGCTCAATTATGCCCATTCAATTTGGGACAACCTCTCCAAATGAGCAGATCTGCCCATGGCTTGACAATCTCGTCGGGCAAGAATTACATTAGCACCAGCTGAGGCTCACAGCATGATCTCATAGCTGACTCCCTGGCCAACAATAGCATCAGTCTGACTTGCCTCTGCATATGGATGGCCAAATTGGGTAAAGATTTGTTTATTTGGAGAGCCTGCCATATGGTCAGACCTGTTAATTAATCAGAGAGATGATTAATTTGCGCTTTTTTAAATAACAAATAAGGTCAAATCATGGATTCTAGTTTGGTTGGACTTTTTTTAAATTTAAAAACGGCCCTTAGTATGTTATAGAATGGCCAGTTCTAAGCAAATTTTCATGTGGCCTTCATTTTTTAATTTCTATGGGTTTTGAAGTATTTGCCTTCTTCTTCTGACTCTTTCCAACTTTTTAGTGGGGTCACTGACCAACCTTTTTTGGTCCAGGGACCGATGTCGGCAAAAAAATCTTCAGGGGGGTCAGGAGGGGGGTCAGTGTCCAATTCAGTACACTGGTGTCCAATTCACCGAACTGGAGTCTAATTTGCCACCACTCATTCATTTCAAGCTAAACTCAATGGCCCAGTCCAGGACTGTCCACGCCCAATGATTGGGGACCCCTGATCTACAAGGTATCTTTGGGAAGAGAGGAGGCCAGTGGTTCAGTAAGCTCTGATTAATGGAAAAACCCGGCGCCATGTGCACCGTGTGGCCCTTGTGTGCATAACGCACATTGTGTGACCCCTGTGTGCGCCTTGCGCCTCCTTGCACATGGAGCGACACTAATAGGGGCCCTGGGCCCCCCAGTCCGACCGTGGCTGCCAGTGCATTCTGGGAGGTAGGAAGGGAGGCGTCCCTGCTGAGCTCAGACTGAAGAAGGTGCTAATAAGTATATCTTGGCCAGTGCGGCAATGGCTGCTTACTTAGGCTGAAACAGCTAGCTGAGCCCTTGCTTCATTACAGAAGTTTGGAACAATAAACCAGATTTAAACCAGAATATACATCCATTTTAAAATAATTCCATGGTGTGGTAAATCCACAGAGAGAAAAAAAAAAAAAAAAGTGGGCCTTTAAATCCTTTTGGAATCCTGCCCAACTGGATGTGGATTGTTTCCAGTTTCCAGATGTGGGAATTATAGAGCTGCCTGAAAGTCACGACTTCACAAGTTCTCACTTAGACAAACAAGTCACGGTATTTTTGGTGTGAAAAACATATAAACGAAACTCAGTGTATTTCACTTAAAAGCGACTTATAAAGAAGCCGCTCAGTAAAAGCTCAGTTTTATTATTAGTACAAGTATTTCTGACAACAGGTGAATGTTCTCATTAAAGTGGTATCACCACAGACAGATCTTTGAGAAGGAAATGGTTCAGAAGTCAATGCTGTAGAATGTTGCTGAGTGGCAACAGCTTTTTTATCACCCTGTTGTAGTCCAGCAGGTAACTTCCTACACCCACCCTAACAACACATAGTAAAAATGCTCTTCTGAGCTGATTTACACATTTCATGATATTATTTACATTTTCATGATATCAGCAGTTTTACCCTGCCAGTACAATGATTTTCAATATTAAAGGGCTGGTTCTCCTTATAGTTAACTTTTAATATGTTTCAAAATAGCCATTTCTGTGCAACTTTTCAATTGGTCTTTGTTTTTTTTTATTTACCCTTTTCTTCTGACTCTTTCCAGCTTTCAAATGGGGGTCACTGACCCCATATAAAAACAAATACTATGTAAGGCTACACATGTATTGTTATTGCTACTTTTTATTACTCATCTTTCTATTCAGGTCTCTCCTATTCATAGTCACTTTTTAAATCAATATATGTTTGCTAGGGTCATTAGCCAGATTGCTGAAATAAAAATTTTTTAAGCTGCTGAATAAAAAGCTAAATAACTCAAAAAACAACAAATAATAAGTCATGAAAAGCAATTGCAAATTGTCTCAGATTATCACTCTCTACATCATACTAAAAGTTAGCTCAAAGGGGAACATCTCCATTTAACTTACAGTACTGCTGCAGGAGGTGTATCCTCTCACTTCTCTGCTCATTGTGACATGAATGATAGAATTGAGCAATTTCACCCAATCAGTAACATAGGCATTCGGTTTGGCCAGCAAGTTAAGCAGAAAAGCAGGGGAGCTCCTGGTACAAATTCACGATATTAGCAGTGCAAAACTGCTAAAATTATGAAAAAAGAACTAATTCATTTAAATTTCAAAAGTGCTCAGAAGAGCACACTGAAAAATGTTTCATTAAGTTCTCTGGGTGGATATATGTCTTGTTTGAGGTGCCAAAAATAAATTGTAAGCTCTGGGGGACAGAGACTTCCCCTGAATGCTCTAGTGTAGTGCTGCTCATGACTCATTGTGCTATGCTGTAGAAGAATACTGTAACTGCAACCTTGAGCTTCTAGAAGGCACATAGTGAGGATTTTGCAAATATCTATATTTACATGTCCATAAGGAACAGCGCAGTTCAGATTCATTTTGACCTATTTCTTTTGTTTTTGGCAAGACCCAATTTTTGTTTGGAAACAGCATGAAATTACTACTGACACCATTTAGAACAAAGTGCCCCATGCTCAATTATGCCTGCATTTGATATATTCCTATTCATGGTATGTAGTATGCTGTTGCATACAGCTGTGGGATCCCTTATCTGGAAGCCAGTGATTCAGTAAGCTCTGAATTATGGAAAGGCTGTCTCCCATAGAATAATGCAAATTTTTAAGAAATTATTTCCTTTTTCTCTGTAATAATAAAACAATACCTTGCAGTAGAGTAACTACTCGCTGGTGGGCCCTGGTGCAGGATTGGCACCCGGGCCCCCCTATTGGGCTCTCCCCCATGAGTTGGAGTTCTCCTAGCCTCTCCAGTGGGCCCCAAGAGGGTGCGGGCCCTGGTGAAATTGCACCCCCTGCTCCCCTGGTAGTCACACCACTGATACCTTATACTTGATCCAAACTAAGACATAATTAATCCTTATTGGAAGGAAAACCAGCCTATTTGATGTTTACATGATTTTCTAGAAGACTTAAGTTATAAAGATCGAAACTATGTAAAGATCCATTTTCAGAAAACCCCAGGTCCCAAGCATTCTGGATAACAGGTCCCATACATACAGTAATCCATACTGAAAATATCCCTTACTATTTCTAGCAAGGCACTAGAATCCCCCATAAACTTGGTTCTGCCCCAGCAACACCCACATTACAAACAAAAACAAATGGGTAAGAGGTGCCTGTTGATTGAGCAGTTGTAAGTGCAAATAACATTCTCCCCTCTGTGTTTATTGCACTTTAATTGCTAATAACAAACTGTTAGAAGTGCGGCCATAGCAGCTTAGAGTCATTTGTAAATATTACTTTGCTGGTGATTCAGGTTTCAGCTGAAAGAGTATTTAGTAGTGGCGTGCCACACACCCACTAAGCGACAGGCCACACAAACAAACGGCAACACTCCATAGGCCCCTAAGGAGAATTCAGGATAAAGAGACATCTGTTTCTGTCATTTGGGTGTACACCGGCATCTTTAGCACACAGTATTCATATTCAGATACAGTAATGTCATTCCCAAGCTGAGAATCACAAGAAGCTGTCTACAAACTATTAGATGTGATAAAAGTTCAAGGCTGAACATGTCTCTTCAAAAAGGCTGCAACCGTTATAATATGGAAGCCACACTTAAGGTGGCCATACACAGGCAGATAAAGCTGCCGATATCGGTGGTTTAGACCAATTTAACAGCTTATCTGCCCGTGTATGGGGGCTTTCGACGGGTGTTCATGATCGATATCTGGCCATGATATTGATCGGGAAGGTTTGATTTTTCCCCGGACTGACCCGTCGGAGCCCATTGCCCTTGTTGTAATCTGATCGTTCAACCATACCGCCGAACGTTCAGATTACGCCCTATATAGCCGTACAGTTAGTGGCATATCGGGGAAAAGATCCACTCGTTTGGCGATGTCGCCAAATGAGCAGATCTTTGCGTCTATGGCCAGCGTTAGATTGTAAACTCTGTGGGGCACAGGCCTCCTTCCTCTTATCTCTCAACACAACACTTGGGAACTGGCTGCAATGGAAGTGGAACTGGGGCAGATCAGAGGATTAACTGGGAAGTCCAGGGGAGAAAAAACAATGACATTTTTATTGGCAAGTAGCCTGCCTGTAAATTAATAAAACAGCTATGAGACCTGTTATACAGAATGTAGTGATGGGCGAATTCGCTGCGAATTCCCGCGATTTGCCGCCGGATAAATTTGCGAAACGCCTGCAAAAATTAGCTGGCGACAAAAAAAAAACGAGCCGCGTGTCGTTTTTGACGCAACGCGCATCAAAAAACGGCACAACGCCTCGAAGTCGAGGTGACGCGCGTCAAAAACGTGCCGTGACTGGTTTCGCGAATTTTTTTGCCAATTCGCGAATTTCGCTGGAAATTCGCTAATTTTTCAGCGAAGCGAAATGGGGTAGATTCCCCCATCACTAACAGAATGCATGGGACCTGGAGTTTTCTGCATAGTGTGTCTTTCCGTAATTTGAATCTTTATGGCTACTAGAAAATCATTTAAACATTAAATATATCCAATAGGCTGGTTTTGCCTCAAATAAAGATAAATCACTGTATATCTTAGTTTGGATGAAGTACAAGCTACTGTTTTATTGTCATAGAGAATAAAGAAATCATTTTTTAAAATGTGGATTATTCGGATAAAATTGAGTCTATTGAAGATGGCCTCTCCGTAATTCAGAACTTTCTGAGGCCAGTCCTGGCCTGAACTGGTGAATTATTAGACGCAGGCCCGGACTGGCAATCTGTGGGTTAGGGCAAATGCCAGATGGGCTGCTATAAGGTGCCATAGAAAGTCAGTATTTAGTGGGCTGGTGGGGATTGTTTGGGCCTCTATGTGGGCTGATTGGGCCTCTGTGTACCTGAAATGCCAGGGCCTATTTTGATTCTCAGTCCAGTCCTGATTAGACGGCAGCCGTACAGATACTAGATGATAAGGTATTCCACACTAATGACAAAATAATCGTACTGCTTTGTTTTTATTTTTAAATACTTTGTGGGGTAATGTCACATGAGCAGAATCGGAGAGAGTTAAGGTGGCCATACACGAAGAGATCCGCTCGTTTGGCGATGTTGCCAAACGAGCGGATCTCTCCCCGATATGCCCACCTTGAGGTGGGCGATATCGGGCTGATCCGATCGTGGGCCCTAGGGCCCAACGTTCGGATCAGTACGGGCGGTCGGATCGCGGGACCGCATCAACGAACAGATGCGGCCACGATCCGACGGGATTTTTAATCCTGCCCGATCGACATCTGGCCGACTTTCGGCCAGATATCGATCGGGAAAGCCCGTCGGAGGGCCCCCCACACGGGCAGATAAGCTGCCGACACAGTCTGTCGGCAGCTTTTATCTGCCCGTGTATGGCCACCCTAAGTCACCTGTTGGGGCGACAATCTCCCTGAACTGCCTTCACCCTGCCTTCTGCCTGCTATAATGAAAAAATGCCAGCACAATGGTACTCGCATCGATTTGATTTCCAAAGTCGTCTGTGAGGCAACTTCGGCCGACTGCGGCCGCAAGTGCCTTGCTGCAGGCAATTTTTCATTTAAGCAGGGGGAAGGCAGTTTGGGGAAATTGTCGCCCCGAAGAAGAGGCGTTTAGTCAACAGGTGACTAAATCTCCCCAAATCTGCCCGTGTGCCCCTGCCCTTTAGCATGGTGCACATTAAGGAAATCTCCCACATCCAGATAAACCCCTCTTATCCCAAGCATCCCACATCATATATGCCATTCCTGTACTCACATAATGTCATGATCTTCCCTGAATATCCTTACTCTTGTGCTGCACCTGTTAATGCCCAGATATGCCGCCCAGTGATAATGGCAACTTGGATATCCAGCCTTAGATCTTTATCATGGCTGCCATAAATGTAAGAAAAATGTGGATAATACAGCTCAGGCAGCATTTAAAAATGTCCAGGCATGGACTAGAAGGCACTCTGCAGAAAACACTAATGATATATAACTCAAAACTAATTGAAACAATTTTTTGAACATATAAATAGAGGGCACCATCCTTGAGTCAATTCATCACATTCTAACTTGGGGATCAGACATGTAGGGGGTCATTTACCTTTGGCAGAACATGATGCAAAGCAAAAATAAAAGGGTAAGCTGTTTAATACTTTGCACTTTGCTCAGTGGATAGCACCCACAGGTGCATGTTCCCTTGTGAATACACGTTAGGCAATGCTTTATTCATGAGGGGCAGCCACCCCTTTCCCCCCTATTTGTCCGCTAACTCATGGAGTTCCAGGGGAAACTGACTGCAAAAAAACAGGTAGTGATCCTCAGGTCAACAAAAGTTTGACTCGCACCCAACCCTTCCCCACCTTGTCTCATTTCAAAACTAACCCGGTGGCACTGTGCACCTTCATTACTTATATACAAAGACATGAGTAAGTAAATAAACGTCCAGAAGTGGAAGGATCTATGGATGGCACCAAAAACACCTGCAGGTTTGGGTTTGGGGCCACCCTGCACAACACTTATGCACATTGCTGGCCTCTGCACCTTGAGCCACATTAAGAGCAAAGCAAGACCCCAGGCTGTTTAAATGAGCACAAAACAGCACAATTTTTCTCTAGCACTTGAATGCTCACAATATCTGACAGCAAGTTGTAATACCAGGTGCCTAACAGAGCCACATAACGCCTATGTGAGATCTTATGTAAAAGATCTTATGTATTAATTAAAATGATACTGTATATTGTGATAATCCCAGTAGTGTCAGTCAAGGTTATAACACTTTCTGTTTTATTTTTTTGGCACATTCTTAGTATAAGAGCACATTTAAACGTTATGTGATGTGATTTGTTTTTATTGAAGGCTACCTGCAACAATTATACCTGAGTCTGCAATAATTCCAGTGACCCTGAACTGCCAAGCGTTTGGAAAACCCCAGGGGGTGGCATTTGGCACAATGGCTTGCACAGGTCAGTTTCTAACATCTGCTGCCATATAAGTTTACAATGGGATTACAGAAATCACAAAAAAATGGTAACTGTGATATTTTACTGTCATATGTTTTCATGCAGAAATCTTTAGGGTTCACATACTAACAAGGACACAGCTTGAAGTACAAAAAGGACACAATTCACCGTGTTTATCTCCCACGCTGCAGAGTTTTATTTCCCAGGAATGTCATTGTGCCCACTCCAAGTGAATCTAAAACTGTAGCTAAATGCAAGCTCTGCAACAACATAGGGACAACACTAGTGGCGTAACTACAGAGGAAGCAGACCCTGAGGCTGCAGGGGGGCCCAGGAGGTATAGGGGCCCCATGAGGCCCTAATTCATATACAATTTCAATAAGCATTGGTAAAACAGGTCAATCTTTAGACATTTTGGTGGCTTGAAAAGTAATTTACTGTGGGCCCCATAATATCTAATTACAACACTTTCCTCTGTTTCTAAATATGATGCAAGTTATCCTCATGCTGTTATGGGCATTTCATGAGCAAGGCAAGGGTGCATGGATTCAATGTACTTGGTTAATGGCACATGTTAAGCACTTGCACCTCTGTATGCTGCATCTGGCGTGTCATTACACACATGAAACAGGTACATTCCCTCTAGGTTAAAGGGGTGGTTCATCTTTATATTAACTTTGAGTATGTTACCGAATTACTAATTCTAATCAACCTTTCAATTGGCCTTCATTTTTTCTTTTTTTTTTATAGTTTTTGAATTATTTGCCTTCTTTTTGTGATTTTTTTCAGCTTTCAAATGGGGGTCGCTGGTCCCATCTAAAAATACATGCTCTACAAAGCTACATGTGTTCTTGCTACTTGTTATTACTCGTCTTTCAATTCAGGCCCTCTCTTGTTCATCTTCCAGTCTTTTATTCAAAGCAATGCATGGTTATTAGAGTAACCAAAAATTGCAAACCTGAGACCTGTTGGATAAAAAGCTAAATAAACTCCAAAACCACAAAAAAAATTAAAGCCAATTGCAAATTGTCTTAGAATATCCCTCTCTCCATCACTAAAAGTTAATTTGAAGGCGAAGAAGAAAAATAAGAAAATAGCACAACCTCTTATTGGTATACATGGAAACTTGCACTAGTTTTTGTGGCTATTGCTATGCCTGGGGTTAGTAAAGGAGGCCCTTAAAGCTCAACAGAAACATTACATGTACTCACTGTTGTATCATTAGTGGTTACATAGACCAGGACGTCTGAGGAATTCCTGTTATTGATGTAACGGTAGCAGTTCCACACACAGCTGATAAGGTAGGCCTGGGGACAAACAAACTGTAATCAGCAGCCATTTACAGGGAACATGTTTCTCCTAATGCAAAATATATTGATACTGATGTTCTATCAAGTCTCTTATCTGCATGAAACTGGTGCTTGACAATATTGGAGTTAAAATAAAAATGACTGTATGTATTGGAGCAGGGCTTACTCCTGACTATGTAAGCTCTGGACTATTTCATTTTTGTTTCCTTAAAATAAAAATATGCAAATCAAAACAAAATTGAGAGTTTGTGAGTTTTTTGGGCTCATTTACTACTGTAGTCTGCAGTTTTATACAGTGTCGGACTGGGACACCAGGGGCCCACCCAAAAACTTAGACCAGGGGCCACTCTCGGTACTAATATTCTTCATCTCCTCAATCAAACGCTATTCTCCTAGTTTGTTTTCTTTACATACTATAATCAATTATTCCATCTATTTAGCCTCTTTGTTCTCATACAAATAGGGAATGGCCATGAAATAGGCCAAAAGTTTAGCAGCATGAGGGCCCACTGACACCTTGGCCCACTGGGAGTTTTCCTGGTATTCTGGTGGGCCAGTCTGACATTGGTGTTATAACACAAATCGCCATGTTTTTTATCCCTCCATCTTCCTTCCTGTGTGCATCCCCTCCATCTTCCTTCCTGTGTGCATCCCATCCCTCCATCTTCCTCCCTGTGTGCATCCCCTCGCTCCATCTTCCTTCCTGTGTGCATCCCCTCCCTCCATCTTCCTCCCTTCCTGTTCCCCTCCTTCCGTTTTCCTCACTGCGTGCGTCTCTTCCCTCTGTCTCGCTCCCTGCGTCTCGCCCCACCACAGTGGACCCTGGGCAGACGCCCCATAATTTGTATTGTTAAAGTGGCCCTGCATATAGACCATACACTGTGCATCAGAAAAAAAGTTTATAAGGAGCTACTGGGGCACATTCATTAAAAATTGAATCACAAATCTTCACAGCTAAGGGCAGAGACACACGGGCAGATTCAGGGAGTTTAGTCACCTGGGGAAATATCTCCTCTTCTTCGGGGCAACTTATCTCCCAAAACTGCCTAGCTCTCCTGCCTTCCCACCAGCTAGAATGTAAATCGCCGGGCGAGATGGCACTCGGAGCGCTTTGTTTTCCAAAGTCTCCTGAAGTTTCCTTATGAGTCAACTTTGCTCGACTTTGGAAAACGAAGTGCTACAAAGTGCCATCCTGCCTGGCAATTTACATTGTAGCTGGTGGGAAGGTAGTTCGGGAAGAATAGTTGCCCCGAAGAAGAGGAGAATTGTTGCCGGGCGACTAATCTCTCTGAATCTGCCCGTGTGTTTCTGCCCTAAAGGTGAAGGGCTTGGACTGGTATAGAAGTTGTAGAATTTGTAGCCTAATTATTTATTGAGCATTCATTTGCCTTTAAAAGGATACAATAGAAGAAGTGAATACCTGCAGCTACATTAAAAAATTAAAGTTTGCGTTTAATTAAAAAAAAGTTCTAATTATACAAATTTTGAATATTAGAGGGTTTTGGAGTATTTTTAGAATTTTCTATTACCTCCCCAGAATAAATATGCCCCAATGATTTATACACCATGCCAATATATGAATATATATATATACTGTATATACAATATATAATTGTGAATGTTCAAGAGAGATTTCTGTTCCACAGCACAAAGATAAGAAATGACTCCCTTCAGTTCTGTAACATTAATTTGGGGTAGTGACAAATGGCAGCACTTACCTTAAAAGCCAATATGATACTGATAAAGAACAGTATAATCACAACGAGGCATGTTGGATTCACAGACATTATCTCTTCCTTGTAGGGAAAATTGGCAGGCTGAAAAGGAGAGATAAAATGTGTCATTAACAAAACAGTTTCCGTTCTTAAATTCTACAAATAAATACACTGCATGTGTCAGCCAGTGTTTCATGAAGATTTCCACCAGCTTCCGGGCAAAACTGATAAAGGGGTTGTTCACCTGTAAACTTTTGACGTAGAGTGTGATATTCACGACTGGCTTTCATTTTTTTTATTCTGAGTTTTTTATATTTTTATTCAGAAGCTCTCCAGTTAACAATTTCAGCAATCTGATTGCTAGGGTCCAAATTACCCTAGCAACCAATTCTTTCATTTGAATAAGAGGCTGTAATATGCAATAACAATTCATTTGTAGCCTTACAGAGAATTTGTTTTTCGATGGGGTCAATGACTCCCTTTTGAAAGCTGGAACGCTTCAGAAGAAAAAGGCAAATAATTCGAAACCTATCAAAAAGAAAAAACGAAGGCCAATTAAAAAGTTGCTTAGAATTAGCCATTCTAATAAAAGTTAGCAGAAAGTGAACCATACTTTAAGGGGCCGATGTACTAAATTCACGTGATTAGATCGAATTTCGATTGTAGGATCTATTCGACTGGTCAAATATGCAAATTTTGGCATATTCGATCATCGAATAGCAAATGGTCGAATACATTCAAATAGATTTGATCACCGAATGGATTTGATTTTTAAAATTTATTCGATTGCCTACTTCGCCAGATGGGACCTACCGAATTGCAATAGAAGCCTATGGGAGCACTCTCATAGGCTTCTGAGGCTAAGTCCTGATCGAATAGGATTCGTACAATCGATGACTTCGACCGCTTGAATCGTACAAATCAATCGAATGATCGAATAGTTCATTTGAATGATCGAATGATCACAGTATTGTTTTTATTTTACAGAAAAAGGATTTTTTTTTAAATAAATTGAATTATTTGATTAAAATGGAGTCTATGGGGCAACTAAAGCCAGTGTGACATCATTTAGCATTTTGCCAATTTACTAACAGTGTCCCTGGTGAAAATTCACTAGCGAAGTAGATAGACTTACGCACCTTCACACCCTTACGCCAGTTGCGCACTGACGACGAAGGGACGGAACTACGCTAATTCACTAAGATGCCCATTTTACTGAACGTTACCTCTTGCACCTCGGAGTTACATGACCTGTATAAAAACACTCGGCCTTCGGCCTTGTGTTTTTATATGGTCATGAAACTCCTTGGTAACTTATAATATCCTTACAATTTACAAGAGGGGGTACTTTATTCACTACATAATACACCAAGAGCCATGAATATCCTGTAAATATAGTCTTATAAATGTTGCTTAGTGATGTTAACATTTATAAATGGAGTCTAGTGATGCCATTTCTGTCACATAAATGTGTGTATTATAATAAAATAAAGTCCCCCCCCCCCTGTTGAGGATATTAGAAGTCACCTTGGAGTTCCATGACCTGTATAAAAAATAGGGATGCGGCGATTCCACTATTCTGGATTCGGCGAACCCCAGAATCCTTCCTGAAAGATTCGTACGAATACCGAACCGAATCGGAACCCTAATTTGCATATGCAAATTATGGGTGGGAAGGGGAAAATATTTTTTATTTCCTTGTTTTGTGCCAAAAAGTCACATGATTTTCCTCCCTGTCCCTAATTTGCATATGCAAATTAGGATTCAGTTCGGCCAGGCAGAAGGATTCGGCCGAATCCAAATCCTGCTGAAAAAGGATGAATCCCGCACTGAATCCCTAATAAAAAAACTTGGGCTTGTGCTTTTATATAGTCATGGAACTCCTCTGTAACTTAATATAATAATATCCTTATATTTTACAATAGGGGGTATTTTGTTCACTATGTAATACACAAGCGCCATGAATATCCTGTAAATTATATTCTCATAATCGGAGCTTAGTGATGTCATTTCTGTCACATGACTCACAGAAACTTGTGTATTTTAATAAAGTACCCCCTGTTGTAAAATATGAGTATATTAGAAGTCACCTCAGAGTTCCATGACCTGTATAAAAACACTCGGCCTTTATATGGTCATGGAATGCCTTGGTAATTTATAATATACTTATATTCTACAATAGGGGGTACTTACTTCACTATATATTTTTACCACAATACAATGTTCTTTCCAAGGGAAATTGTGTTCTTGCCAAAAGTAGTTAATTTCTCCTCATTATCAATAAAGATACAAAACTTATAAGCGCACAAGTTGGTTGCAAGTTGTCATCCTCATCATCATCATTATCAATGTGGCCATTCAGATACTGAGTCAGAATTCAAACAATAACAGATTTGTGGGCAATTGTACTGGCCCCTATAGGAGCACCTACATGTGCAACAAGCAAAGGGAACCCAGGACTTACCCCCTGCTGGAAAGAGGGCGACTTTGTGGCACAGTGAAAGGGCACATGGCACAAGTACAGACCTTACTGACTGGAGGTTGGATTGGTGCAATTATTTACTATATATTCCCATTACACTTTTTTGTTACTGCAGTTAAAAGCCTTGAAGAGGTTACAGACTGTAGGGAAATAGCTGAGGTTTATATCTTACACTGACCCACAAGAAATGATGTCAATGGCTTGGCAGCCTCTCTGTGTTTATAAAGCCAAAGAGACAATGAATAAAACACTTAACACGCATATATACACACACACACACACATACACACACACACACACACACACACACAGTTGTGAGTGGAACACACAGCCTCGCTCAGTTATGTCATCTGATATTTAGCTGAAACTGTAATTTCCAAGAGTCTGTGGTTGAAGGGGGATACAGAATTGCAGACCAGATGTACAATATCATACAAACAGAACGAAGGAAAACATTTCAGACATGAGAAAAAAACCGTAATTACAGGATTCCTGATATGCCATGTACATTAGAAGATGTGACCTGTTTCATGTGACCACACTGTGAGGCCTATTTGCTACCGTTCAGCATTTTCCACTTTCTTTTAATTTTGCCTAAAGTATTCCTTGTTTTACTGAAAGACTTGGCTGCCAAAAAAAAGGGGGGGGGGGGAAGTCACGAAAACTTGATTTCATTTTTCCATTGACCTGTCTGTGTAGAAGAACCAGGTTAAAAAGTTAAAACTTAAAGTTAAAAACTTATAATTCATTCTTATTGGAAGCTAAACATTCCTAATGGGTTAATATAATGTTTACATGATTTCTGGTAGACTTAAAGGGGTTGTTCACCGTCAGACAAATAGTTGGTTTCAGATAGATCACCAGAAATAATGACTTTTTCCAATGACTTTCTATTTTCTATGTGTGACCGTTTTTCTAATACTGAAGTGTAAAATGTAATTTTTTCACCTTCTAAAGCTGCTCAGGGAGGGTCACCAACCCTGTAAACTTCTAAATTGATACATTCAGTTGATACATTTCTTATCTTTGTCCCTGCTGAGCAGAATCTCTGGGTTTCATTACAGGCAGCTGTTAGAACTGATACAATAGTTGCTAATACTCCAGAGATGCTGCTGAGAAATGGATCAACTAAATGTTGCAAAAAAACAGTTTAGAGTCTGAGCCTGAATTACTGAGCTGCCAGACTCAAACACCAGAGACACCAACATTCAACTTTAAACTTAGATTTTGGAAAAACAACTGAACTGAAAAAAGTGTTTGGAAGATGAACAACCCTGTTAATGAGAGGTTTGATATGCCAAAATAATTATGTATTAGAAGTAGAAACAACTGTGTTTATTCTTTTTAAATCAGAATCACTACACAAACTACCCAAATGACCCTGATCAAAAGTTTCCATCCCCTGGTGATTTGGCCTGATAACATGCACACAAACTGACACAAAAGTGTTAGAATGGCTATTAAAGGTAACCATCTTCACCTGTGATCTGTTTGCTTGTAATTAGGGGGTGTGTATAAAAGGTCAATGACTTTCTGGACTCCTGACAGACCCTTGTATCTTTCATCCAGTGCTGCACTCATGTTTTTTTGGATTCTAAGTCATGGGGAAAGCAAAAGAATTGTCAAAGGATCTGCAGGAAAAGGTAGTTGAACTCTATAAAACAGCAAAGGGATATAAGAAAATATCAAAGGAATTGAGAATGCCAATCAGCAGGGTTCAAACTCTAATAAAGAAGTGGAAAATTAGGGGTTCTGTTGAAACTAAACCAAGGTCAGGTAGACCAACTAAAATTTCAGCCACAACTTCCAGAAATATTGTTCAGGATGCAAGGAAAACCCCACAAATAACTTCAGGTGAAATACAAAAAATACTGGAGGAAAATTTGCACTTATCAGCCCAGAAGCTGCACATGGGACGTACTTGGACATTCCAACATGATAATGATCCAAAACACAAGGCCAAGTGGACCTGTCATTGGCTACAGCAAAATAAAGTGAAGGTTCTGGAGTGGCCATCTCAGTCTCCTGACAGTCTCAATATCATTGAGCCACTCTGGGGAGACCTCAAACGTGCAGTTCATACAAGACAGACACCCAAGAATTTACCCAGGGAACTGGAGACTTTTTGCCAGGAAGAATGGGCAGCTTTACCTTTGTCTGAGAAGATAAAGAGCCTCATCCACAACTACCACAAAAGACTTCAAGCTGTCATTGATATTAAAGGGGGAAATACACGGTATTAAGAACTGGGGTCTGTAAACTTTTGATCAGGGTCATTTGGGTAGTTTGTGTAGTGATTATGATTTAAAAAGAGTAAACACAGTTGTTTGACAATAAATGGCTTCAGCCAACCACTAACCATGAGTGAAAGAAAAGTTTTTGTGTTATCATTCATTTTCTCTGAAAAATGGTTAATGTAAACTTATGAGCACAACTGTATTTATTCATCAGGTCTGTGATAGAGGAGAATTGCCGAAGCGCATTTGCCTTTGGCTGATATTTTTATACATAAATATAACTGACCTAACAGGCAGTTTGGGTCACACATTACTATATATACAATTCATTTGGAAATTCAAATCACAAAAAGTTTTGCCTTTGTTATCCAAGGTTCCTGGTACAGTCACACGCATGGCTTAACTGAAAGGGCAGGCAATCATTTTGCTTCAAATCCATCCATCGCCATGGAAACCCTCTCAGTTAATGGCATTCCAAAATGCTAAACACAAAGCTAAAGCAAAATACTTATGCTGAATATACAAGTCACACATACCATCCAGTGTAATAAACCCATTGGTTTTCTGTTTCAGGTTTTTAGCCAGTTCTCAGGCTGGTCATCCAGAATGATCATGTGAATAAACTCTGTTCATGTAGTGTTTTCAGTTCTATCTAGATCAGTGGTTCTCAACCTTCCTAATGCTGCGACCCTTTAATACAGTTCCTCATGTTGTGGTGACCCCCAACCATAAAATATTAAAATATTTTCGTTGCTTTCGTTTGTTTTCCGTGCGTAGTGTAGCAAATTTTTTTTGCCACTCCCATTTTGTGGCCACACCCCAATTACCATGTTAATTTTACAAATTTTAAATGGGCAGGGAGAGCTGTATGGCAGTCCCTTCTAAGGGGATATAGAAAGTTGTAGTGCAACTGGCTTCGCTACACAGGTTACTGAACTAGAACTCCCAGCACCAACACCAGGAGAGCTACAACCTTGCCCCAGGGCTAGTGGGGAGAGAGAGATTAACCTGCTCCTGGAACCCCTTAAGGGACCCCTGTGAAAGGGTCATTCGACCCCCAAAGGGGTCCTGACCCCCAGGTTGAGAACCACTGATCTAGATGTTCAGGACTCAAGCTCATGTCATATTTTATGTTATAGGGGGTGGTTATAGGATGGCTAATTCTAAGCGACTTTTTAATCAGCCTTTATTTTTTTATAGCTTTTGAATTTTTGCCTTCTTCCTCTCTCTTTTCTCTTCCACTTCCTTTACAGCTTTCAAATGGGGGGTCACTGATATATATTGCTTTTGCTTCCCTTTATTTCTCATATTTCTATTCAGGCCCTCTCCTGAATATTCCAGTCTTTAATTAAAATCAGTGGTTACCAGGGTAATTTAGACCCTACCAACCAGATTGCTGAAATAGCAAACTGGAGAGCAGCTGCATAAAAAGCTAATTAAGTTAAAAAAAACACAAATAATAAAAAATTTAAAAAGTTCATGTAAAGCTGAGCAACCCCTTTAATACTTAATCAGAATATAGTAGCGAATACTACAGTTAGTATGTAACACCTTCATACAGTAACCTCGGATTCCATAGAGAATGAAGGCAAAGTTCTCTAATAGTATATAACGATCCACATATTGTGCTCCCGTCAGCACCCCACACATGCTCTCTGGTTACAATGGATTATTGACTCAGCTGAAATGAATGACACTCGGAATATCTGCTGGCAGTTTGCCATTACTCAGTAATATTTATTTAAAACAGTCATGTGCCAAAGGTTAGGATAAATCTTAGAGGAATCCTGACAGTTATTATTGTTATAATTATTTCTCTTCAACAAATCAGAATCATCATAAGAAAATAATGTAAATGATGGTGATATTGTTGTTTACGTTTTTAAGTAATTCCCTGTTTTTTGATCTCTTTGTACACTTATATTCATTTACCTGTGAAGATAGTTGAACTAAATATGACCCAAGTGAGCCGACTATAAAATGGGTGTGTGTTTAGGCTACAGACACTGGGTGCAGGTGAGAAACAGACCACAGTCTTCTGTGTCTGCACCCAGAGTCAGGTGTTGGGACTGGGTGCAGATACATGGAGTGGATTTCAGCACCAAAATGCATAATTGTGTGTTTTATTGCTGAAATATGCTCCATGTGTCAGCAACCAAGCCAAAAATTAAAAGATAGGAACAGGGGCTGTTTAGTTTAGTTTAAAGCAGCAGTTAACAGGAATAAAAAAAAAAAATGTTTTTCTCCAAAGTAATGACCAAAAGTATAATTAAAAGTTCAAACCATTAATTTGGACAGGAGCCTTTGAGTAAGTGCCCCAACAGGCACAAAACGCATCAGGCATTCACCTGTGTGTCCCATTAAATGGTTTGAACTTTTAATTAAAATTTTGGTTACTTTGGTTCCTGTTACATATTTATGCACCCATGGACTGAGGTGAACTGTGAGCATATTTCACTCCCTTCATCTTTATTGCCCTTATTACAGAATATTCATTTATAGTGGTGCTGTTATGGGCAATTTGCATCAATTTTGTTATTCTGTTTAAAGCAGCAGTTCCCAAACTGAGGGTTTGTGCCCCTATGAGCAGTGGCTGTGGGGCCTCTAAATAGTTATTGGCTGCCTGTGATACTTTTGGAATCATGCCTGAAATACAACACCCCCCTATTGTAAATTATAAGGATATTAGAAGCCACCAAGCAGTCCCATGACAAAGCTACAGCGCTCATGCTCTGCTGCAAGTCCTGAAACTCTCATGTTACTTCTAATAGTTCCAAGTCAGGGGTAGATCATTTTTTTTAGGGATGTACCGAATCCTGGATTTGGTTTGGGATTTGGCCATAATTCGGCCTTTCCCAGCAGGATTTGGATTTGGCCAAATTATTTTGCCTTATAGTGAAGTAGTATCACTTGGTGCTACCAAGAGGGGTTTATCAGCATCAGGACACTGTTAATATTGAAAAATAGGTTACAGAGATGGGTTTCCATTTGCTACAGAAATACAGTAAATCACTTTGATGCCTTTAACAAGCATTAAGGAGGTTTAATGGCACAATGAATAAATGCTCCAGTAACTTATAGAATGTACTGCTCATATAGATAATAAAAGCAACGTAGTTTGTCATGCTTTGAATATGGACACAACACCTGCAACAAACGGTATCCAGCAAGGCTTTACCCAGGTTATAATCTGTTTCCTACAGAGCATTAGAAGCAGTGGTGTAACTAGATGTTACTGGGCCCCACAGCAAAATCATTGTACAGCCCCCAACATATCCAGAGATTGTTCTGTTTTACCAATATATTCTGAAATTTCTCATTAATTAGGGTCTCATGGGTCGCCCTATACCTCCTGGGCCCCTGGCAGCCACAGGGTCTGCTTCCACTGTAATTATGCCCCTGGATACAAGTGCCAATATCAGACTATGAAGAAGACAAAGCCAAGACAACTGTTATATCTGCTCTTATTTAGTCGGTGGAGCTTCTGACAGACTGTAGCCAGCTAAGCACAATGTTCCTGTTAGAATCTGTTTTTTTTTTGTGCTACATTATGCTTTGCCAGAAGTCACTCATGACAAGACTGAGTAGCCAAGAGCTATCCCATTACTTCCCAAGGAAAGGAATAGCCGCAGACATTATAACCAGTCATCTGGACAAGATGAGACCCAGATGTGCTCCTGAGACTGGGGACCCAAGAGCCCTGTTAAAATGATCGCAACACAATCAGACAGAAGCCTATTTAGTACTAAAGATGCTTTACTGGCTTTAGAATGAATTGAAATAGATTACAGGGCATAAACCACATTCGCACAGTATTTTGCACCTCTGGCAGTTGCAGCTTTGAACATGAGAGCCAAGAGTCATTCCTGCTGCCTATTAGCAAGAGTACATTGTGTCCTGAATCCACCTTAAAGGGATTCTGTCATGATTTTTATGATGTAGTTTTTATTTCTGAATGACACTGTTTACACTGCAAATAATTCACAATATAAAATGTCATTTCTGAACCAGCAAGTATATTTTTTTAGGTGTAATATTGGTGTGTAGGTGCATCTCAGGTCATTTTACCTGGTCATGTGCTTTCAGAAAGAGCCAGTGCTGCACTATGGAACGGCTTTCTGGCAGACTGTTGTTTCTCCTACTCAATGTTACTCAATGTGTTGCAGTGAGACCTGGATTTTACTACTGAGTACTGTTCTTAGATCTACCAGGCAGCTGTTATCTTGTGTTAGGGAGCTGTTATCTGGTTACTTTCCCATTGTTCTGTTGTTAGGCTGCTGGGTGGGGGAAAGGGAGGGTGTGATATCACTCCAACCTACAGTACAGCAGTAAAAAGTTACTGAAGTTTATCAGAGTACAAGTCACATGACTGCTGGCAGCTAAGAAACTGACAATATATCCAGCCCCATGTCAGATTTCAAAATGAAATTTAAAAAAATCTGTTTGCTCTTTTGAGAAATGGATTTCAGTGTAGAATTCTGCTGGAGTAGCACTATCAACTCATGCGTTTTGAAAAAAAACTTTTTTCCCCATGACAGTTTCCCTTTAATCCTAGCAGCAGAATTCTGACTCTTCTGCTGTCAGGTTGGAGGTTGCATTGTCATAACCCATTAGTGGAAGAAAGTACAGTGTTTTATCAGCCCCCAATATTGACTCTATTGACTGGAGTAATTATAGGAGAGGGTCTGGATATAAAGATGAGTAATAAAAAGCAATAACAATACATTTGCACCCCCTTTTTGAAAGCTGTAAAGAAACAGGCGAAAAAGGCAAATAATTCAAAAGATATAGAAAATGAAACATGAATGGCAATTGAAAAGTTGCTTATAGTTCTATTGCCATTCTATAACATACTAAAGCTTAACTTGAAAAACCCCTTTAGGTGTCAAATCTATAAATTGGGACTTCCCCGCAGCTGCAGAACCATAAGAGTCTGATAGTTGCGGCCCAGTTGATTTGTATATTGTGCATGGGGAGAAGAGCAAAATGTAGGTATGTACCTGGCAGCCTTACTCATATGCTGATGGTGCCAAAGAGAACATGATATAAAAGAGAAAATGAGTGCAGGAATCTTTCCAATGCAATCAATGACATTTATATTCGGCGTTGGCTAGCCTCCATTTCCTAAATGGATTAGAAAATAAAAACTCATTGCAAAAATGGCAAGAAGATTACACCTGGGAGCTGCAGGATGAAAAAGAAACACTGAAACATCCGAAATACTTGCAACCCTGTATAAACTTAATGAGTCAGTGCATAATAAAATATGTGTCATCTCAAGGTTAGAAGGAAACGATCGTCCCATGGGAAAATAGCTCCTGATGCCCTGATGCATGCCGTTTTACTGGAGATCTGGGTTGTTTACTCGTTATATAGGGGAGGGGATGAATGTGGTGAACTCCAGTGGGCCTAGGGGAACCCACTATATAAATCCGGCCCTGCATGTCTGGGATTTGCCAACCCTTTTGCCAGGGGCGCTCTGCCAATGAGGTGCATTGAGACACTCGCCTCAGTGGGCAGCGCCCGTCTGGTTGCCAGGGGTGACAAAAATGGCATTCCTGGTAATTTTAAGAGACGCATTTCCGGTTTTCAACCCGGAACATGGTCTCTTCTAGTGCAGAGACCACAATCACAACCCCCCACCCCTCCCCGACCCCTGTCCAGCGCTGAAAAGGTGAGTGCTGTGGGGGGCGGCAACACGAAAGGCCACCTCAGGCAGCAAAATGGGCTGGATCGCCCCTGCCTTTTGCCATTAACAAGTAGAGGAATATGTTATTGGTTCTAACCAATAAGCAGTGCCTGGGCTATTTTAGAGGCAGTCAATGAACCCAAATGCTACTTCTCAACATGACTTTTCCTTGAAGCTGGAGCTCCGGCATTCAGTTGCCCTTCTCTAACTCTGACCCTGTTCCCTGAGTATAAAATAAGCAAGGTAATATAGTCCCAGCATGTGAAAGTCATTTATTTATTTTTTTTGCCAACATTGTCATGAAGTCAAAGAAAATGTTACTGAACAATGATTTACCAGCTGGCGGAGATAATCCTGAATGGTGTTTGGATAGACGAGCACACTGACGGCAACCAAAGAGTTGAGGGCAAAATCAAATATTTGGTAGCAGAAGAATGGGATGATCCAGGCCGCATGTTGCTGAAAATGAGAAGAGAAAAGAAAGCCATTTAAACAGAACTATTTACACCAGAGCCTTGGATATTACAATGAATTGTACTGTTTCTTATATGTTAATTGGATAAGGTAATAATAACATTTAGATGTTGTTGTGTTTAGAAATGATGTGACAGGTGACACCCAATGGGGCCAGTCTTACTGTCAGATTACAAATTCTCTCTTTGCTGTTGTAACCTCCCTATTCATTCTATACACAACCAGGGTCGGACTGGCCCAGCGGGACACCGGGAAAAAACCAGGTGGGCTCTGACTTTCGTGGGCCTCCGCCAGATTCCCTCTTCCGAAAATCAAAATCCATAAACAAAAATGTTGGCGCTGCGCAGCGCCATCTGTGCATGCGGGCCAATCGCCGTCATGTTTGAATGCGTGCCAAGCCCCATCATGTGAACATGCACATGGTGCCATTCGTGCATGTGCGCCCAGTGGCGCCTTCACAGTTGAGCAACAAATGACGCATCACCAGTGATGGCCGAATTTATTCGCCAGGTGCGAATTCGTGGGGAATTCCCACCATTCTCCACCGGTGAGACGCAAAATGAAAATGACACACACACCAAAAACGATGTGACAAAAATGATGTGTTGCACGTCAAAAACGATACATGAGTCTTTTCACGAATTCGTCGCCAATTCGCAAATTTATCTGGAAATTCGCGAATTTTTCGGCAAAGCGAAACGGGATAGATTCGCCCATCACTACGCATCACAGTAGGGGAGTGGGGGGCCTGGTGGGGGGCTGGACTGCAGTCCCGGTGGACCCCGGTCCCCCCAGTCCAACCCTGTACACAGCAACCAATCAGGGTTTAGAAGAATATTTTGGATATCCTAGAGACCCACTGGCTGCCCAGTCCTCACAGCAGCTGCAAGTAAACAGTGGAATACCTTTGCTCATAGTATTATATTAGGGGATAATATTATATAGGTAAAAAGGACCAGTAGGCCAGAAGTAGGCATGCGCCAACAGAATTCAGTTCTGGATTCAGCCAAAAGGCAGCGCTTTTTAAAGGATGTGATTTGGTCTTGAGTTGATCAAGTCCTTAGAGTTTACCTGAACCAAATCCAACACCCCAAAATAAGGTTACCAGACAAGTGATCATTACTATTCAAGCAGACAGGGCACTATTCAAACCATAATGTGCAAATTAGGATTCAGATTTAGTTCAGTATTCTGCCAAATCTTTTGTGAAGGATATGGCATTAGGTGTGCCTAAAACTATGAATTTCAGGGCATTCCTCCATAATAGCCTTACAGAAAACGTAAGCATACATTTTAAAATATAAAATTCAAAGTATCCCGATTTTTTCAAGGGGTTTTTAGAATGGTCATATACTCCCCCTCCAGGCCTTTATGGGTATGGTAGGGCACGGAGACCTTCCTTTGCTAAATAAATAGGGAAAACACTTAGGGGGTTGTTTACTAAACCTCGATTTTTTCTGGTCTCTTTTTTTGGCCAAAAACTCAAATATACCCCAGAGATGCTAAAGTGTGGAATCCAAAATTCCGCCATTTCAAACCTGCTGAGGTCATCTATAAGTCAATGGCAGATGTCCCTTTTATAATTTGAAGATATCGTCATTTGCCCTGGGTTTCATCTGACAACCCGAAACATATACGGTTTTCGGGTAATAACCAGAAAAAAAGCTGATTGTGAAATCAAATCTGAAAAATTACAATTTGAGTTTTCCCTGAATTTCATCTAGGCTTTTCCCGACTTTTTTCGAGTTATTTTATCAATAAATAAGATAAAATCATAGATGGGAGTTTGATCGAGCTTGGTTTAATAAAAAGATTTGAATACAATTTGAATCTTAGTAAAAAAAAAAAAAAAACCTTAATGTACAGTGCAGTTTGCAGCTGCAAATATGTTGGACCATGGAAATCTAAATCATGTTCAATGAATCTTGGGAAGCTGCAGGTTTCAATAGGGCATCAGTTGAATTAAAGGTAGTATAGGTATGCCAATATTCCAAGCTGTATGACCTTGTATTAAATCAATATAACACTATAATTACCAGAGTAGCGCATTCAAGGTGAAAAATACATCAATATACAAAGCCACAAGGGGGAATTTTGCACAGAAATGGTTCCAAGTGATCTCCATGTTGAATAAATCAGATAGTTTCAGAAGAAGTCCATAGGCATATGTGCAGTAGGAATCGATGGTCTACAAATAAGCCAGTCAAGTTCACCCTGACTTTCTGATTCCATTATGAATCCACAATTTGTAATATTCAACTGGCAAACAACATAAGCAATACTTTGTGGCAGAAAAAATATAGAACACCACTCTGGTAACATATTTATATCTCGAAAACTGTAAGAAAAAATTATAAACCCTGTAGGTGACAGTGTAATTATAAATTCCCAGCAACCAGCCACCATGTTTATGATTATTCTCCTTAAACATAAAAAACATTGTAATTCCCTAAATAGTAAAAAGTAGACAAAATGTATCCAAGTTCATATACGCATGACTCGTAGCACATAATTACCTTGTAAGCTCCATACGTTGCCATGGCACAGATGAGAATCATTAGGAGGGAAATAGAAGTTGCGATGCACATATCTAAATAGAAGCAATAAACAAGAATAAAGGCTGTTAGGAAAACACCCACGTGTACTATGGCATCATACACCTCTATGAATACAGGGGGTTTATAATAAGATGGAATCATTTGCTTATGATCAAGATTAAAACTATTTATTTGCCTTGGAGCAACATGTACTTTAGCTATATTTAGGATAACTAAAGGATAAAGGATAACTAAAACTTTACAAGGAATCATACTAGAAATTGCACACAATGTATGTTTGAGGCTGCTGTACAAACCCAAGAATCAAGGAACATGCTGTGGGATGCTGTCAATTAACTGAGGTTAGGAACATAAAATATACAGTAAATGCATAACATAAACTGAGTAAAATAAAATTAGTAATTAATTCAGATTCATGCCATGACATGCATCAGTCCTGTAGTTTCAGCTTGTATGACAAACGAATATAAATTGCTAATTTATGGTTTCTGACCAACCA
Organism: Xenopus borealis; assembly: GCA_024363595.1. Taxonomy (NCBI): domain Eukaryota; kingdom Metazoa; phylum Chordata; class Amphibia; order Anura; family Pipidae; genus Xenopus; species Xenopus borealis. The sequence continues at coordinate 134,070,899 of CM044441.1, forward strand.
TAAGCTTAGCTTCCCAACAGCTGCCCAGAGCACACTGAGCATGTGCAGTGCCACTGACACATTAAATATGGTCTGACAGAGGAGCTGAGCTCCTTCGACAACTGTGAAGGCCTGGGTCATTAGTGATATAACAGTAATTACCCAGGCCTTCAAAGTTGTCCAAAGGACAAGGTCTACTAATCCTTTCCAGTAAGGCCTCTTGGGAAACTATGTAAACAAATAAACAGAGGTTCTTGCAAAGGGCACAAGGGTCCAACACTTACTTTTTTAAACAGTAAAAAAATTTGAGCAAGCACCAAAATAGTATTTGACTGAAGCAGGGACGTAACTACAGAGGAAGCAGATCCTGCAGTTGAAGGGGGTCCAAGAGTCTAGGGGCTCCAATAAAGCCATAATTAATGAGCAATTTCAGAATGATCTTGGTAGAAACAGTCAATGAACCAATTTTATGGGGCCCTAAATTGAATTTGCAGTGGGGCCCAGTAACATCTAGTTATGCCACTCGACTGAAGCATAGAAGGATTTCTACTTGACTTTATCCAAAATGGTGAATAATGTATTTCTTTTTTTAATGAATGTGCAAGAGGTTGGGGTGTCCAGACACTCGAATAATGGCAACATGGATCTGTCTATAAGTATGTCTCTTTAAATCCTCTTGCTCATTAGAAAATAAGGCGATGATGATAAGAAACCCATGTCACTGTTTGCAAATATATTATCCAATAGTACAGCCTGGTGAGCAGGTTGCCAAAAGCTGTCTATAAGCATATTATAGATTGCAGGGTTTAATATAACAATATCCTGAGTATGAACTAGGTAAACCACTAATAGAAGCCTAGAAGTCAATGGAGATATTCAGGGTAGACCAATCTTACAATGCATGTGAAGATCACAACCTTTCTGTTTGACCTGCGATCAATGGGCATTGTTTCTTTTTCTTAACACTTACTGGCATCATCCATGAAGTCAAAGTCATTTCTTAGTTCATTGTTGGGAAGATGGTACAGATCAGGGTCGGCCAGGGCACTCAGTAATATAAGAAGGACCACAGAATTTATTATCTATAAAAGAGAGGGGAAAGAGTGCAGGGTTAAGTCATAGCTTAGAACATCAGTAAGAGAATTACATTTCTCTATTACAGGTAAGGTCACCTTGTTATTATTATCCTTTCATGTATATAGCAAAGACATAATCCACAGCTTATTATAGAGATGATACATCATTCTCATCAGTCCATGCCCAAGTGGAGCTTGCAATCTAAGGTCCCTATCACATTTACACATGCACTATAACCTGGATGTTTGTGTTTTTGCAATGAGAAGAGACTTAAAAAAGTCACACCAAGCTGATTTCCAGCTTCAAACAACACACTCATGCTGTAAGTCTGCAATTTGCAGTGCATAAACAAGGAGGATGACACTGCTTCCTTTATATCTTAAAAATTAGAAGAAAATACATCATTTAACCTATATGTCAAATGGATGAAGTGCAGTGTGCTTGCATGTGTATCGGTATCTGTTGATGATAGCTCCTCTTCAAGGTATAAATGCTACTGTTGGATTTGAACGAACCAAGCAGAAAATCTTGGAGGGCATTGCTTAGATATTGCATGGTGTTTAATTATGATGATTGATCTAAGCCCTATATAAACCTGAATTCCTAACAACATTGAAGCACATGAGTCACATCCAACTATGTAACTCCCTGAAGAATCTATGAGATCTCCTCAAGGAGTATTGGCACTTGCAGGAAAGATCTGTTTCTCCTTATATGCCTTATGGTTTTTATGGACCATTTAAGCAAAATCGCACCCCTTATTGCTCATTGTAAAAGCACTTGTGTCTGGGGTCTGGTGAGGTACCTGTTACCTGGGATCTGGTAGAGTTTCACTCCGAATTTCTCTCAGTGTGTATCAGTTTAATCATACCCAATAATGTTTTTGGGGTTTTGAGAGCTGATTGCTTTTTCCCGTAATTTGTTTTTGTAATTTATTTCCCGTGACTCATCTCTGCATATATGGAAATGGATCTTGGTGAAGGTCATTTATGATCAATATGCCGTATATGTCAACCTAAGTCCTAATTGTAGTTTTAATTATTTCATAATATACGGGACGTCCTTTTAACTAGTTTAATAAAAGATATATTTTATGGTTAATTGCTCATGGGATTTAAGAGATAGTGAGTGGGGAGGTGCAAATCTATAGGGCCCTCTCTGTTCTATCCAATAAGAATTTTTGTCTTTTGTGCTTTAGGTTCTGCCCTGCACTTAATAAATGACCTATTTTGTCTATGAAAACTTTCCTTTATGCCTAAAGGAGTACCAATCTGAAGTTAGGGTCACATTTTTATAGACATATATATACTGCACTGGTGAATTATAGAAACAGTACATTCAGTCTCATCACATTGTGTTAGGGATTAGGGGCTCGACCACAACCCCGTATCCATTATAAATCCATTATCAAAGAGTGAAATTAGAACTCACAACTGTAAATCAGAGTGAAATTCTGCCACTTCTATTAATTTCAATGGGATTTGTACACATTTATTTATTACAAGGGGTAAACTCAACCTTCACCCATTGATAAACAAGTTCCTAAAATGTCACAGAATGTGACAGAATTAACTCTGACGGACTATGGAGAGCTCTTATGTCACTCTTTGATAATGGACTTGATTGTGGTCATTGACAGCATCGGAGTGGGGGTCTGGGCAGTGGCATAACTACAGCTAAGCTAATGTGCTGCTAAGCCGGGGCCCCTGAAGATTTTTATGCGGGGGGTGCAGCTGACCTCCTTCAGCAGGCACATCAACCTCTCCTGCCCCATCCGAAAGCTTTAGCCCTGCCCCCGCTTCTCAATTACTTAGGCAGGCAGCAATCTTGGCAACAGTGTACAGTATGCAGGGGGATTTTGGTTCAGCAGACCCCTTGGTCCATGCCTCCCTGTTCCCCGGCCTCCCTACCATGAGGTTTGCTGTATTATAGTTATGCCACTGGGTCCAGGCCCACCAGGGCTGCCCCATCATGGGCCCACACACCCCATCCAGCCACCCCAGCAGCAGCCCCCCATCAGTCAAACTTCCTACCCCGCCAGGGTGTACCCTCTTATTGCGGTTGTGGGGAGCGGGTATGTGACATTGGGGCCCTCCAGGTTTTTTCTCCTGGTGTCCCGCCAGCCAAGTCCAACCCTGGTTATAAGACAAAACCCTAATAGTCTTCAACAGAAATATCCTATTGCCTCTCAATATGATGAATCGCCAGATATTCATTTCTAGTATACATTTTACAGTAAAGGTGAAAAGAATGATTATATGTATGTATGTATGTATATTTTTATTTATATAGCGCTCCTTGAGGGCAAAGCACTGTACAGTAACAATAATTTAGTAGTACAAACAAGGGATCACTGCATTAATCAGTAACAATAAGTGCATTATTATAAATACAGTTTGCATAAATATAAAATATAATTACACATTGTTGAGACAAGATGATGGGGGGCCCTACCCCTTGGGGCTTACAGTCTAAATTATATAAAATACTTCTGATGGGAAATGGAAGATGGAGAGAAAACCACCAATCCTTTACTCCATAATAAAATTAATCTGGGACAAATACATGATCCCATTGGGGAATAGCAGGAAATGCGGTCACTACCCTGTAACATTTTCATCCAGCTTCTCATCACACACATTTCAACTTTGCATTTATCATTGATAACAGGTACCCATGACTTAAAATGACATTATTTACCTTTATTCAACATATGAAATAGGAAACTGTAGCATGAAGAGAAATAATAAAACTAGCCTCAAGCTAGGTTTACATATAACATTTTAAGAAACAACGAAAGCCTGAAGCTGCGTTACATGAAGAAATGACTGGCACTGCTGGTGAAGTTATTGTGAGTGACTTCAGTTTGGGCAAAAGTCCAAGGAAATTCAGAAGCCAAACCCAGAGAGGTCACCTTTTCAATCCTGGTATTAATCCTCTTTCAGATTATAAAACAAGATAAACATCTTCCAAGGTTTAACATCTCTGAGAATTACCCTATAAATAATTTCAGCGCTTGATAGTGAAAGAGAGCCTGGTGATGTCGTTTTTTTTCTCAGGCTAATTAGATGAATGCTGCTAATTAAAATCATCTCACAGACTGCAGCTTGTTTAAATATGCTGGAAACTGGAGGAGGCGTTGCTGATTTTAACACAGCATAAGGGCTCCTACACACAGGCGTTTTTGACCTGCGCTCCCCTGCGTTGCGTTTGGCTGCGTTCAGCCGCAGGGGAGCGCAGGTCTAGACGCACCTCATTTTGTTCAATGAGGTTGTACCCACGAGACGCGTGTAAGCGCCGAACACAGACTGCATTTTTCCTGCGTTCGGCGATTACATGCGTTCGTGTGAGTACAGCCCCATTGGAAATAATTGAGTGCGTCTATACCTGCGCTCCCCTGCGTTTGAACGCAGCAAAACGCAATGCAGGGGAGCGCAGGTCAAAAACGCCCGTGTGTAGGAGCCCTAATAAGGGCTCTTACACGTGAGAGTTTTTACCTGCACTCCCCTGCGTTCTGTTTTGCTGTGTTCAGCCGCAGGGGAGCGCAGGTATAGACGCACTCCATGCTTTACAATGGGGCTGTACTCACATGAACGCATGTAGGCGCGGAACGCAGGTTCAGACTCAACATGCTGCATTTTTCCTGTGTTCAGCGCCTACATGCGCTTGTGTGAGTACAGCCCCATTGAAAAGAATTGAGTGCGTCTATACCTGCGCTTCCCTGCGGCTGAAAGCAGCAAAACGGAACGCAGGGGAGCTCAGGTAAAAAACGTTCACATGTAAGAGCCCTAATAAGGGCTCCTACATACAAGCTGTTTTTACCTGCGCTCCCCTGTGTTGCAGGAGTAGACGCATTATTATTATTGTGAAGGGGGCTGTACTCACACAGAAACATGTAAGCGCCAAATGCAGATGCGACGCAGCATGTTGCATTTCCACCTTCGTTTGGCGCATACATGCGTCTGCGTCTGAGTACATCCACCTTCACAATAATAATGCGTCTACTCCTGCGCTCCCCTACAGCTGAACGGAAGAAAGCGCAATGCTGTGTTATTATGATGTGTTAAAATCAGCAACGCCTCCTCCAGTTTCCAACATATTTAAACAAGCTGCAGCCTGTGAGATGATTTCAATTAGCAGTGTTCATCTAATTACGATTTTTGCGAATATTCAATAATTGCTCAAAACCTGCGAATATTGTTTTCGAAATTGGCAAATTTTTATTCAGCAAATATTCGAGGGTCGAATTTGAGGGCTAAATGCCCTCGACAATTTGACCCTTGATAAATCTGCCCCTAAAGGCTTTGTTCACCTTTAGATCAACTTTGATATTCTGAGACAATTTGCAATTGGTTTTCCTTTTTTATTTGTGGTTTTTGAGTTATTTGAATTTGTATTCAGAAGCTCTCCAGTTTGCAATTTCGGCATTTTAGTTTCTAGCAACCATTATTTGAGTTGAATAAGAGACTGGAATTGGTATAGGAGTGTACCTGAATAGAAAAATGAGTCATAAAAATTTGCAATAATAAATCTGTAGCCTTACAGAGCATTTGTTTTTAAATGAGATCAGTGACCATTAACTAAAGGTTGAATTCTAGTGCTTTTTTAAATAACGATTAAACTTCATTCTTCTAAAAGTTTTCTCCTGAGTTTTTCATGGTTTTCACACTTAATAAATACCAACATTTTTAGAGTTTTAGAGAAATAAAAAAAAACACAAATTTTTTGAGAAAAATACTATTCGCAAAAATAGGATGAATTTTAATAAATAAGTCCTTTAGAGTCAGCAGCTTATTGACCCATGTATGGGTCCCATCGACAAGCCTACCCGGCCAATATCTGAAGAAATCGGGCAGATATCAATCAGGCAGGTTTGATTTTCCCATTCATTGAGGACCACATCAGCATGTTTTAACATAGCACTATATTTATTCTGCAAAATGATTTACCATACCTGAGTAACATTTCTAGAAGCTCTCTCTGTGTGTTTAAGATAGCAGCTGCCATATTAGCTTGGTGTGACATCACTTCCTGCCTGATTCTCTCCCTGCTCACTCATAGCTCTGGGTTCGGATTACAGCAGGGAGAGGAGGAGGAGGAGGGAGGAGGAGGAGGGAGGGGGAAAATGGAGGGGCAGGGAGAGAGAGGAGCAAACTGAGCATGTTCAAGCACTAACCCTGGAATTTAAGCTGGAAACCGTCTGATACAGAAGCCCATGTGTACACAATAGAAGGAAAGACATTTGGTGTTGCTTTTGACAGAGGACTCAGCATTACTTTGAGAGTTTATTGGTGTATTTATACAGACCTATACACGCTTACTTAATTTTAGCCTTTACTTCTCCTTTAAATCCATCTGTATGACTCAGTGGAAGCCTGATTAGACCTGTGGGGATGCTAAATTAATAATCATAACGATTGGTAATATATAATATTTCAAATGTTGATTAAACCCAATAGGCTTGTTTTGCTTCCAATAAGGATTAATGATATCTTTGTTTAGATCAAGTACAAAAAGAAAATAATTTTCAAAAATTTTAATTATACGGATAAAATGGAGTCTCTATGAGACAGCCATCCCGTAATTCGCAGCTTTCTGCATAACAGGTTTTCGGAAAGCGGATCTTATACCTGTAGACTTAAGGCATGAAGACCCAAATTACACAAAGATCCGAAAATCCCCCCGGGTCTCGAGCATTTTGGATAACGGGTTCCTTACATGTCACATAAATAAAGGATGACTAAGATGATGCTGAGCCACCAAGCTCCACATAAATAACAACTTTTTGACCTGAGAAGAATGTATTTAGCCTCTAACTGTGGGGGAAAATTCTCCCTGATCTTCTAATTACCTGTAAAGTGTCTCCCAGCAAGAGCAGGAATTATTCAGCATAATACTCGCATCCTTGCACAGATTTATCACAGCTCAGATATACATCAACTATGAGTTCTTATGCCAGGAACAGGCTGGTATGGAGAGTGCAGTAAAGTAGATTTAGTGCTATTCCACTTTGCTAATGAGCGGTAGACATTAAATAGCGTGAGGCTGCTCTAATGGAACAGCATCGCAGCCAGATCCTACATATTGCTAATGAAAAATGGTTTAATCTATGCACAGAGCAAGGACAGCGAAGAGCCTTCTGCAGGGAATATTTATGGCTGGCATTCTAAGGAAAATTAAATGCAAGTTACTGTATGCCATTAAACTCAGGGAGTGAAATTAAAATATACAGAATGGGTCTGAGAGTTGCATTTAGATGGATTTAGAAAGGGAAGGCTTGTAAAAGACATATTTTAAGAATATACTTAAAGGAGAAGGAAAGGTTAAAAACAAGTAACATCGCAACATAGTAAGTTACGTTGAAAAAAGACACATGTCCATCAAGTTCAATCGTTTAACTTTTTTAACCTGCCTAACTGCTAGTTGATCCAGAGGAAGGCAAAAAAACCCAATCTGAAGCCTCTCCAATTTGCCTCAGAGGGGGGAAATAATTCCATCCTGACTCCAAAATGACAATCAGACCAGTCCCTGGATCAGCTTGTATTATGAGCTATCTCCCATAACCCTGTATTCCCTCACTTGCTAAACACCATCCAACCCCTTCTTAAAGCTATCTAATGTATCAGCCTGTACAACCGATTCATGGAGAGAATTCCACATCTTCACAGCTCTCACTGTAAAAAACCCCTTCAGAATATTTAGGTGGAACCTCTTTTCTTCTAATTTGAATGGGTGACCTCGTGTCATCTGGAAAGACCTACTGGTGAATAAAGCATTAGAGAGATTATTATATGATCCCCTTATATATTTATACATAGTTATCATATCACCCCTTAAGCACCTCTTCTCCGGTGTGAACATCCCCAATTTGTCCAGTCTTTCCTCATAGCTAAGCTTTATCAGAGGTCTCTATAAATAGACCAGTAAACCCTCAAAGTAATGCTGAAATCCAGGATTCGGTTCGGGATTCGGCATATGCAAATTCGGGCCAGGGAGGGAAATCACATGACTTTTTGGCACAAAACAAGGAAGTAAAAAATGTTTTCCCCTTCCCACCCATAATTTGCATATGCAAATTAGGGTTCAGATTCGGTTCAGTATTTGGCCGAATCTTTCAGGAAGGATTTGGGGGTTCGGTCGAATCCAAAATAGTGGATTTGGTGCATCCCTATTATAAATAGACCAGTAAACCCTCAAAGTAATGCTGAGTCCTCTGTCAAAAGAAACACAGCATTTCTTTCCTTCTATTGTGTACACATGGGCTCCTGTATCAGACTTCCTGTTTTCAGCATAAACCTCCAGGGCTAAGGCTTGAGCATGCTCAGTTTGCTCCTCTCTCCCTGACCCCTCCCTCCTCCCCTTTCTGCTGTAATGTAAGCCCAGAGTTATGAGTCAGCAGGGAGAGACTCAGGCAGGAAGTGATGTCACACCAAGCTAATATGGCAACTGCTATCCTAAACAAACAGAGAGCTTCTAGAACTCTTTACTCAGGTATGGTAAAGCATTAAAGCAGAATAAATATAGCATTCTAGCCTGCACTATTGTGGCTAATCTTTTGGCAATAAACTGCTTCGGTAGTTTTCCTTCTCCTTTACGGGAACAACAACCTGTGTATCAGAAGAGTTCATTTTGCATTATTCTATAACACATTTCTAGTATCCAGAAAGACCTGGGGGTTATGTAATAAAAGGCACCATGTTTGCCCAGGCGCAGTAACCTCCAGCAGCAGGTAGCATTTATTGGTCACCTGTTTAAAAGCAAACATTTTGTTTTTTGGCTATGGATTACTGCTCCTAGTGCTTTTATTACATATGGGGGCCATTTATCTACATATTTGCAAAGTTAGCTTGGGGACTGCCATACTTCAATGAAATAGCCCCCCACAACAAATTTGTAAAAAAAAATAAATAATGAAAATGTACAATATGCAATAACATTTGAACTAATGTCTTCTTAGACATAGTGGTTCTTTAGTCTTACTCAACAAGGGAAGCCACTAGCTGTTTGACTTGGTTTCAAATACACATACTAATTAGGGATGCTCCCTTTTTCGGGAAAAAAAACATACTGACATTTCTATCTCTGAATTCATCAAAGGTTATTTTTACCTTCAACACTTGTGCTAGAAAAGCAAATGGCAACTATAATCCTTACTGGTGTTATTATCTGCCCTTTCATCTTTTAACATAGTTGACATTACATACTTACAAGGAAAAGTTGAGCTAAAAGGAACAGTAACATCAAACAATTAAACTGGTAAAACTGATGTGTTTGCTTCAGAAACGCTACAATTGTTTATATAAATAATCTGTTGCGTAGGGGCAGCCATTCAAAGGAGAACAGGCACAGGTTACACAGCAGATAGCAGATGAGCTCTGTAGAACATAATGGAGTTATCTGTTATCCACTATTTATCCTATGCTATATAGCCTTTTTCAATTTCCACCATTGCTACACAGCAGCATGTTTATGTGAACTATAGTAGTGTTTCAGAAGCAAACACAGCAGTTTTACCAGTGCAGGGCGACACTAAATTATATTTTTATTACTTTAAACACTTTCATTTTTTGGTGTTACTGTTCCTTTTAGAAGGAGTAAAGTCCATCAAGTTCAATCCCTAAACCCATAAGAATGGCCTGGCTTAAAGATGCTGGTGTCCCAGGCTCTGAAGGAGAGCTGGGGCCTCAATCTAAGTAAAGAATGTCCACCCTGGACAATCTTTATCCACATCTCTGAAACAGCCTTGAGCATAAAGATATGTGCGGCATCACAAAGTAAACTGTACAAAAATCTCTTGACTTGAGGGAATATGTCATTATACACTCAGACCTCTAGCCACAATTTCATAATTCATACAGACCCTGGCAGAACATTCATATATATATATATATATATATATATATATATATAATCCTTTTCCAAAGAATGACGCACTCCAGGACTTCATAGTAGAATCAACCAAGGTGAAGTTTATTTGTCAACGTTTCGGTCCAGTCTGGACCTTTCTCAAGACTGGACCGAAACGTTGACAAATAAACTTCACCTTGGTTGATTCTACTATGAAGTCCTGGAGTGCGTCATTCTTTGGAAAAGGATTATCTACACTTCATATGACAGCACCCAGGCATTAACTTTGCTTTAATTGGAGTGCACCACAGCTGGAACTATATATATATATATATATATATATGCTGCTGGTACTTGCGATTCATTCTCTATAATTAACTGTTTTCTTTAATGATGTTTATGTCTGTGTCTTGTTTATTGAAATAAACGCAATGCTGTGTAACAGTCACTGAGCAATGGCATCCGGCCCACCTTTGTCTCTTACATTGGGTCTAATTCGTTGTTTAGAATTGTATTCAATGCAGCTAGGTGCACAGATGAAGCCGGCTTAAAAGTGTCAGGGGGCCTTTATTCAGAACTGTATTTAGTTCCAAGGCTGCCCTAGGCATCGGACCTAAATACAACCCTACGCACATCACATGACGTCAACACGCCGGAAGTGACATCACACGCCGCGGGGAAGTGACGTAGAATAGTAGTAAGGTCAAGGTTCAGGCAGGGTCAGAAGTCCAGGAATCAATAGAACAAGAATAATAAAGCACCCAGGAATGCACAAAATAAGTCCTATAATTGAACCCGTTACCTTTTATTTTGAATTTCTGCACCGAACATGATGTGATGACGTCACACATTTGTATGCCAGCATCACTGCACTGGTCCACCACCACCCACGTGGTAGCTATGGGCATCACCATCTTGGATCCAGCACCAAAGATGGAGAACGTGCTGACGGGCGCTGCTGACAAAAAGAAGCATCAGGCATATGAAAGCTCAGCCTTTACTACTTAAAATTAACACCCACCACGGATGAAAGGGTCTGTTCACCTTCCAAACACTTTTTTCAGTTCAGTTGTTTTCAGATTGTTCCCCAGAAATAAAGACTTTTTTGATTACTTTTCATTATTTATTTTTTTACTTTTTTTCCACAATCTAATTTAAAGTTGAATGTCCCATGTCCTGTTTGAGTCTGGCAGCTCAGTAATTCAGGTACAAAGTATAAACTGTTATCATTTTGCAACATTTAGTTGATCCATTTCTCAGCAGCATCTCTGGAGTATTAGCAACTATTGTATCAATTCTAACAGCTGCCTGTAATGAAACCCAGGGATTCTGCTCAGCAGGGACAAAGATAAGAAATGTATCAACTAAATGTATCAGTTTAGAAAAGATTACAGGGTCAGCGACCCCCCTTCCCAGAGCCGCTTTTGAAGGTAAAAAAGTATGTTACACTTCAATATTAGAAAAACAGTCACACATAGAAAATAGAAAGCAATTGGAAAAAGTCATTATTTCTGGTGATCTATCTGAAGGTGAACAACTCCTTTAAACAACCTCCTAAACTTGCTGAACTGTACGGTTAGTGAAACTTTTGAAGCCCCCTCCTAGCTCCACTTGCCTTGTGGATCCATTAGACCCAGTATTTTATCGCTCGCTAGTATAACTTCTCAGCTCCACACATTGCTGGGATATAATGAAGACAAAAAGGAACACCAAGAGCCCCAATAGTGTAATATGTTTTTACAAGGAGTAATAGTAGAGTAAACAAATGAATACTCACAAACCAGGGTTACCAGTAGGCAACCACTGTATAGGCAGGTGGGGAGATTATCCTGACCCCACTCAGGAATAAGAAGTCGCTCTCTGTAGAAGGAAGAAAAAGGGGATGACACCCCTCCACTCGGGGTGGACTCGATATAGTAATAAGACAAAACAGAGGTGCCAAAAGGATAAAATTAGCTAAAAACACTTAAAAACCCAATGGGTAATTCAGAGGAGGTAGTAGTGGACTTACCTCCTCCAAGCAGACACCAACGAAAGTGGTAATTTTCCGTAATAGTTTATTCAAAAAACAGTATTGCTACACTTCAATATTAGAAAAACAGTCACACATAGAAAATAGAAAGCAATTGGAAAAAGTCATTATTTCTGGTGATCCATCTGAAGGTGAACAACCCCTTTAAACAACCTCCTAAACTTGCTGAACTGTACGGTTAGTGAAACTATTGAAGCCCCCTCCTAGCTCCACTTGCCTTGTGGATCCATTAGACCCAGTATTTTAGCGCTGGCTAGTATAACTTCTCAGCTCCACACATTGCTGGGATATAATGTTCCGTTTACTAACAGAACTTTTGAAAGAACTAACGATAATTTTATTCTAATAACTTTAGCAAGGGAAAAGGAAGCTGGAGGGAAGTGAGATGTTCTTAAAGATCACATATAGCTGTAGGCAGGAAAGGTTTCTTTTAAATGAAGTGAGAGGGGAAGATGTAGTAAGCACAGCCTACAGACAGAAATACAAATTAGATTATATTAAACACTAGGGGAACTGCTCTGATGATTATCTTTGAATAAACCTATTCATCCTGGATCTGCTCCTGTCATGCTCCCATTCAAGAGAAGTTACCCATATATGAAGCTCTATTTATTACTCTATCTTTGGAAGAGCATATTCATTTTGCAAAGACAGACCCAAGGCCGAATATTTGTACCACAAGCTGCTTGTTGCCCCCTCCCTTTCACATGTGTCAATGTACAAATTTCCTTTGTCAGTCCCAGAGCATGGGGATTGGGGTGTGGTAAATGTAACAAACTATCAAATCTCCTGCATGTCTTCAATGCTTCAGAATCAATACAGATGACTCTGTCTGGCAGGCCACTCCTAAAACCCTGCCACCCTAGGCTCAGACCTTTGTGGCATTCCTACAAATCTGGGCCTGGACAGACCTCTCCTTACTGTATTCCAGGTGGCCCTTTTGGGCTATAGGGATGGCGCGAACATATTCGCGAACTTGCGACAAAACGCGCGAACGGTTCGCGTAGTCGCGAACCCCATAGACTTCAATTGGAAGGCGAACTTTAAAAGCTAAAAAAGACATTTCTGGCCAGAAAAATGATTTTAAAGTTGTTTAAAGGGTGCAACGACCTAGACAGTGGCATGCCAGAGGGGGATCAAGGGCAAAAATGTATCTGAAAAATCCAATAGTTGCAGCCACTGAAGCACAGAAAAAATACGCCATATAAATGCTGAAAATAGTCGCAGCCACTGAAGCACAGAAAAAATATGCCATATAAATGCTGAAAATAGTCGCAGCCACTGAAGCACAGAAAAAATACAGGTCAATGTATGGCAGTTGTTTGAAGAACAGTAGATTTATTTACTAGCCAGCAAAGCTACCTAACCTAAAATGTCCCTCAAATCCCTGCAGTGCAGACTTCTGTCCCTCCAATACAGAGCAGTATCAAGCAGATTACTAGCCAGCAAACTTTCAACTGTCCCTGAAATCACTAACAGCTCTCTCCCTACACTAACTCTTCCAAGCAGCACACACAGACAGAATGAAAAAATGCTGCAGGGCTTCAGTTCATATATGGAAGGGGAGTGGTCCAGGGGGTGTGGGGGTGGTCCAGGAGGGAGAGCTTCCTTATTGGCTGCCATGTATCTGCTGGTCTGGGGTGAGAGGGCAAAAAAAAGCGGCGACTATGCGCGAACCCAAAATGGCGAACGTCGCGCGACGTTCGCGAATATTCTGCGAGCGCGAACAGCGGATGTTCGCGCGAACAGTTCGCGCCATCCCTATTGGGCTACTGCATAACACCAGCAGTAGAGTCTGCGCATGCCTCTTTATGAGGGCCAGGAGTTTTTTTTAAAGGCATACTGTCATGGGAAATTTTTTTTATCAAAACACATCAGTTAATAGTGCTGCTCTAGTAGAATTCTGCACTGAAATCCATTTCTCAAAAGAGCAAATAGATTTTTTGAATATTCCATTTTGAAATCTGACATGGGGTTAGACGTATTGCCAGTTTTCCCAGCTGCCCCCAGTCATGTGACCTGTGCTCTGATAAACTTCAATCACTCTTTAATGCAATATAAATATCACACCCTCCATTCCCACCCCTAGCAGCCTAATAACAGAACAATGGGAAGGTAAACAGATAACAGCTCCCTAACACAAGGTAACAGCTGCCTGGTAGATCTAAGAACAACACTCAATAGTAAAATGCAGGTCCCACTGCGAAACATTCAGTTAAATTGAGTAGGAGAAACAACAGCCTGCCAGAAAGCAGTTCCATCCTAAAGTGCTGGCTCTTTCTGAAAGCACATGGCCAGGCAAACGATGGCTGCCTACAAACCAATAAAAAAAAACACTTGCTGGTTCAGGAATTAAATTTTATATTGTAGAGTGAATTAATTGCAGTGTAAACTATGTAATTTAGAAATAAAAACTACATCATAAAAATCATGAAAAAATACCTTTAAACGATAAATTAACTTCACTCTATGGGAATTATCAGCATTATTAGTCTTCTTACCTACTCAACATGTACGAGAATTAGCATCATCAATATAGCATAACAACAGTGACCCATAACACCATTACTGGCAAAACCCATATTACTCTAAACACTCGTTCTTATGGCTGATACTCCTTGAGAAATACCTTTTATATCTACAAGGTCTGATTTCCTTGTCACCATGTTGGGAGCCCTTGGCCCTCCAACGATACTGGCAATGTCTAGCTATTAATTCCTAGAGCTAGACGAGCCATAGAATAGAATATCTGACTTTCTCTAAGGGACATCTCTCTCTGCAGCTCTTTCCCTCACATCTGGTTAATGCCCAAGGATTGAACACGCCCCTTCCTGTCCTGCCTCTTATACACTTTTAACATTACATCACATCCTGTCATGGGGTACAATATGTCTTACAACACATTAAGCAGGCCTTCTTGTACTTTGCATATCTGACTGTGTTATTCCGACATCTAGAAATGCTAGGGCTACTGTGTCACCCCCAATTATTTCTCTTTTCACAGTAAATTAATTCAATGTCATGTCCCTGTAATAAACCAAGAAAAATTCACTGGCACACAGGAATTGTAGTAGCAGGGCAAGCCCTTGCAGTTTTTTATTGCGATGGTGCAATGTTTCAGGGACACACCCCCTATGTATGCTTGACAAAGGAGGCAGGTCCCCAAAACGTTGCACCATTGCATTAAAAACTGCTTGCCCTGCTACTACAATTCCTGTGTGCCAGTGAAATTTTTCTTGACGTGAGGTGGCGGATTCCTCTATTGCTGGGCACCAGGACAAAGAAATTGCCGGGTTTTGTGTGGTGTGTGCGGCTTCTCCAAACTTGCTTGGAACCTGTAATAAATCAATACATGCAGATTGGTTTGACTTGAACTGTTCACAGTTCTTGATTCCATTGTCTCTATTAATTCCTCAGCAATATACACTCTGGTCTGTAATTAACCTGACTGCTCCTTCCTAACTGATTTATAAAGTATAATTAAATGAGCAGTTCCATAATAATCTGGAACTGCTTTGTGAGTAAAATTTACAGCTAATACAGCATAGATTAGTCTGGCTATGCATAGCACCCCGTTAAATAGTTAAAATTAATTTGTAAGGTTACATACAAAATGACATAGTTAATATGGGATGAAAATAAGACAACTGTCCGTGACATTCAATCCTGTTGTGAATCTTCCATCATTATTGACCTACACAGGTTTCATAAGCTTATCAGTACTGAATAGACCTCTGATCATTGTTGAAGATACTTTTCTGATCAGTATTTCCTCCATATAACCTGGCTACCAAGTTAGGTACCAGACTATGACTTTATCCATGAAAAATAAGTAAGTTGAAGTTGTCATTTGAATACTACAATGGGGTCTCAGAAAGCTTCAGTCGTGGGTTGCGCCATCACTGAATGACCTGACTGTACAGCCAGACTGATAAAAATCAGATTGACCTGACCATAACTAAATTTTAATCTGATAACTCGACAGTGCAGGCCACGCATTGCACCCATTCCTTACGGAATTCATTAATCTTATCTTATAAACCATATAGTGTCTCATTCTCATCATCACTTCGTAACATTTCATTACCAAGTGATAATGTAGTACATCTGGTTAAAATTAGGGATGCCCTGAATCCAGGTTTTTGGGATTTGGACAGATTACAAAGCATTTAGCTAAATCACAAATCTCTGAATCCAAGCCCTAATTTGCACATGGAATTCTGGGTAAGGAAGGTTTTAAAAAATTTGCAAGCTCAACACACAAAACAAAATCCTGATTTAGTGTGAAATAAAGTCACATGATTTCAAAAGGATTTGGATTGGTTCGGCCAGGCACCTGAATTCGTCAAATCCAGCTGAAAAGTCTCTGCCTTGGCCGAATTTCAAATCTGGGATTCAGCAAATTTCTAGTTAAAATTCCATTCCTTTTGCCTCATTTAGAGAACTTTATCACTCATTGATGCCTCAGGTCTCACATGCAGGTTTGGGTTTGTGGAAATGCCACAAAGGCCCGCCCCTTGGGTGACAGAATTTTAGGGGAGGCATGCTGCCCATCCACATCCCAATGGGTTCAGAAGCACCGGGGACATGCGGGAGATTTGCTTGCTCTTTAAATCTCCTGCACGTCAATCCCAGTGCTCCTGAACCAACAAGACAAGGTAAGACTTGTGCATGTGTACTTGTACATATAAAGGGGAAGGTGGCCTAGGGTGCCCTATGTATAAATCTGATCCTGCTCACAAATAGCACATTCAGTATATATATATATATATATATATATATAT